>JAPXFQ010002649.1:722686-1445372 GCA_028564705.1 Apricaphanius iberus | reverse complement strand
TAAAAAGTTTAGTTCTCAAACATCTATAAAACTGATATTTTTTGTCAAATCAATTTAAGACAGTAAGGTTTATTTCTCACAATTTGTAGTTTCTGTTTGTCCGACCTCTCAGGTTAAGAATAGTGGTCTCATTGTTCAAATTATATTATTATTCCAATCTCATATCAATACCATCATTTGGTCTATATTTAAACTGCTTTAGCATTTATCATGTCATTCTATTCCTGATACCCCAAAGTGCTTCTATTTTATGTATAACTTAGTTACACCCATGCATACAACTGCAATTCTCGTTTGTTTTGGGTTTTTTCTCCTGCAGAAAATCATTCAGAAACTTCAGTTAGCACAGAACTTAGCAGGATGCCTCATCTCTGACACGGCATCATATATTTAATCAGCTTCTGAATAATTAATCTTGCATTGCAGTCAGTTTGTGACTTCACCCTCTATACTTCAGTTAACTGCAGTATATACGCCTTACAACCTGTTCTCTCACCTCCAATTTTCATTCCTCTGTGCTCCTCTACCACCAATTAAGTTTAAAACTCCAAGAACAAAATGTAGATTGATAATCGAAGATTACTATGGATGTTTATTAATTTTAAGACAAAGGAAAACATATTTTACAAAAAAAAAATTATTGTGTTTGGAAATATTAGGGGTAACAATAGTTTTGGCTGATGAAATAAAAAAAAATATAAACAACCTTTTTCTTCACCGTAAAAACTAATTATTCAGATTGCTTGATTCTGCAATAAAAGTACTCCATGTATCTTTATGAAGAGTTCTAATCATTGTAGCTTGTGTTTTCTAAAGTGTTCTCTCTTCCGCTTAGATTGCACCGGTGTGAGCAGGATAAAGTTATCTGAGTAGTATAGGGCCAAGAAAGCTGTTTCTTGTTCAGGTTGCAATGACAACAAATACCTTTAAAAGGAAGTTATAATGCCTCAATTCAGAGATATTTAAATTTTTTAGTGATTTATCAATACCATCAAATATTTTATGTTGTTCACTTTACTTTCTCAATCTTTTTCAAAAGGGGTTGATTTCTCAAAACACTGACAGTATTTTAATTCAGATGTTCTTCAATTAACAAGCATTTTTACAAAATGTTCATCATATGGATAATTTGTACTGTTGATCGACCATCTGCCTTCATAGGTATACAGACCATGCATTTGGAGACACAGCTGTCTAGTACCACCTGAGCTAACAAAGTAAACAAATTGCATTCTGGTTATAATTAAAACTGCTAGATGGGGGGATTTAACAAAAAATGAACATTCATCTCTGTTGTCCTGTCTTACTGACACATATCACACACTCACATCATGCTGTGTATTTTACATCAGCCCATTATAAGTTATTAGTCAAGCTTTTAACACAAAATTGAGCCAACTGCTTGTAGATACACCTGGTAAATGTGGAGATATTATGTTCATTGTCCCAAGTTATTTGACATGGCAAGAAGTGACTCTATCTATTCTTGGATGCCATGTCCTATCCTAATCCCAGAGTGTTGTTTAGATATTATGTTGGAAAAAGGCTGCATATGATTTAAGATTCCCGAATCTACGGTCGAAGTGACTCATCCATCACATGAGGAGCTGTACAGGCAAAAAGCCCTGAAAAAGGACTGACACCAAAACAATATGAAGTAGAAAGAAATAAGGCAATTTCGCGAGCTGGTTTCTACTTATCAAGCTATTTTCTCATCACATGAGCTCCACCCAAGGCTGTGTCTCTGTGGAGCTGCACAGTCACACTGAGAATGTAGTGTGTTCGTTTGCTCAGAGTTTTTATTTTATATTTTTGAGGGGTTTAACAAGAAAATTTTAGGAGCACACAAAATGGATGCTCTGACATGATCCAACAGCTAGTTGTAAGGGGCTGTGTGTTCTAAAGCATCACGTAGATGTGCACTCTTTGTTGTTGAGTCAAGGCTGGATTCTTTTTCATTCGAGTGTTATACACCATCCCTCTAGAAATTTGCAATCATTGGGCTCTAAAATATATGTGTGAGTGTGCATGGAGTAAGCAGGCTAGAGGTAATTTCAAACACCTGAGTTAAATCAATACAGGTTTAAGAATAAGAGAAGAAATCAATGTCTTAATTTTGTCGGTAAATAGAGAAGATGGGGGATGAGCATGTAGAGCTTTCTCTGCAGCCAGCAACCAGAGTATCTGGTGTGTGTGGGTGTGCGTGTGGGTGTGCGTGTGTGTGTGTGCGTGTGTGTGTGTGCGTGTAAAAACATGTGCGTATGTAATTGTACATACTTTTATTGGTGATTGATCTGGTAGACCATTATCCCAAATCTAAATGACCTGCAGATAAGGCATGCAGTTCTTTGTTGGATTAATCAGAACTGGCAACCTTGACTCAGCAATTTTCTTAATTCAATTTTATGTTTGATGTTACATCAGTATTTCGTATGGTTACTGAAGTATATTAAATGTCTATTAATGTTTGAGTAAAGTGTTTTAGTTACCATACTTTTTAATTATACTTTTAAGATTGTTTTAGAGGTATTTTGCAGAGTCAGCTCTTGTTTGGGTCACAGAAAAACAGGACATTGAGCAGGAAATCACAGGCAGATGGCATCACCATACAATTGACAATGGAAGGATGTAAGAAATAACGGTCAGCAAAAACTCTAGTTAGAGCTGGTTTGTAAAGTCACAATTTAAGTAGAATAACAGAAAGGTAATTAATTATGCATGCATGGTTGTAAGGAGGCTGGTCTTGGCAAACGTTTGAATGAACCAATCATGTTTTGTGTCCCATATGTAACATTAGGGGGGAGGTTCTCTAACACTGTGTTAAGATATAAAACTTAATGTTTCTGTTATATCCATCAACTCTTCAGTGTAAAGGTGCGTTCACACCGGCCAGCATGTCCAGGCAGTAAATAAAAATTCAGCTGCTTGTATACTTTGTAGTTCTTTTCAGCGCGTTGGCCATCACATCAGTTTGTCAGCAGGAGAGCTGGAATTTCTCTGTTGTTTCTATTATTTCTGCAATTTCCCTCCCTTTGCTCCGCTCTTCTTGGAATGCGTACTGTAGTACTGTAGTTGCCCTAACTGGGATTGGCTAGCCTTACCAAACATAACAAGAAAGTTAAAAGAATATATAACTGCTTACCTGATACTCCAATATCCTCCAATCGCTACGTTATCAACTCCAGTTCTGTCTCTCCCACCCTGCGGCTACCGCCGTCGGGCATCTCGCCCTCAGTCTCCCCCGCATTGAGTAGCTCCAACCAAAGTCTGCATGGATGCCTTGACAGACAGTCCGAGCATCAGCTGCGTTGACGCGCTGATGCCCGCTGCGTGCCAGCTTGCCGTGGCTTGACACCCACATACTGCATAGGTACCATAGAGTTTGCATGTAATCTAGCTGCCCTGTTGCCTGGATGCACAAGCTTGAGTGAATGTTCATTAACTCCTCCAAGCTTAGCCCAGACTTTGTTCAGAACCTAAAAATATAAATCAATCAATCAGTCAATAAACTTTATTTATAAAGTGCTTTTCATACAAAAAAATACAACTCACAGTGCTGTACAAATTAAAAATGACCCCTTATATATCTCCCTCCCAATAAATTGAAACATAATCACAACTGGAAATTAATTGGATTTGGAACTTTAATTTGAACTACAATTTGGCTGAATTAGACTACAAAAGAAACCACTGACAGACTGAAGGGACAGAAAGGAATATTTGATCTCTCCCTGCAATCCAAACAATTTATATTTTGGCTCCCTTGAAGACCTTCAACCTGGTCCTAATCAAATGTCCCTGAGAAGAATGTCAACAAAGTCTCCTCTCCCCCGTACACCTGCATCTACTGACGCACACACTGACATGGTTACACACACTCACATTCACACACACCGTCTTGCTGTATCCTTAATTCTCTCTCCTGCAACAGGAAGCTGGATAACAGCGCGCCTCGATGGCAGCGCGTTAACCTGTGGACTGGAGCTCATACCTGCCCATCCTTCCTGATGTGTCATTGTTAATGTCTGAATATGTGCTTAAATGTTTGTTGGTGTGGTTTTTTCAATTACCTGCGTTGTGAGTGCTGTACGGACCCACAACACAGTTGAGCGTTTTTTTCCCCTCACCGTGGAACCCTCCCCTCCCCAGATGTGTAATTCTCTATGTTTCATAAACGGGAGCTCGGTGGCCGCTCGGTGGCTGCATGCCCAACAGTGACCTGGATCTGTTTGTTGTTGTTGTTGTTTGTAATGATCTTGGACAGGTTGTACTGTAAATTCCTTGTATGCGTCATACTTGTATGTGTCATACTTGGCCATTAAAGCTGATTCTGATTCTGATTCAACTATACCCAAAAGCTGCATGTGTAGACACACTCAGGGGCCACATTAAAAGGAAATTTATATATACCATAAAAAGGACACTGAGCCAGGTTAGGTAAGGAACACCATCAAGGGAGCCATCGGCACCAGCAGCAGCGGATCACCGGCAACATCAATGGCACTGACCCAGGGCACCCAGAGGAGGGGAGGCTGGGACCTCCACCTCCACCCAGGCACTACCTAGAGAGCACCAAGCCGAACCCCCTTTTCTGGAGGCAGAGGGCTCCCACAGAGGAAACACTGAAAGATTAAAAAAACAGGTTACAATATAACAATAACAGGGAATGAAAGTGACTAAGTAGTAAAATGCTGATAAAATATAAACAAGTAAAACATGCAGGGGAATTGAACAGACAATGATGACTAATTATCAATTTAAAGCTAGGCTAAAAAGGTGAGTCTTGAGTCTGCTCTTAAAAAACATGAATGCTCTCTCCGTTCCTGAGGTACTCCAGGCAGTCTGTTCCAGAGGAGACGGTACTGGAAAGACGCCTTACCGTGGGTTTGTGTCCTGAATACTCACTTATTATTATTTATTATCTTCTGTGTAATTGCTTTGCATGTTTTACTTGTTTATATTGTATCACTGTTTTATCACTTAGTCTTATCATATTTATGCAAGAATATTTCCACAGAGAAATGAACGACTGCTTCTGGTTATTGCCTCTGAAGGTGGCTAGACAGGATATTGTGTACTTTTTTTTTGATACTCTGTATTTATACCACAGTACATTTTAGTGTAATTTGAATCTGATAATCTGGTCACTGTTGCAATTGTGTTGTTTTAAAGGAGCACTTTAGTGAGAACTCTCCACCCCTTAAGTTTGTGTTTCTATGGCAGCTGTTTGTCATGTAATAGTTATTATAACAGCTTTTTAATTGCCTTGTTTTTGGTTTGGGTTGTTGTGTGTGTGTTTTTGTTTTTGTTGTGTGTTTTTGGTTTGGTTTTTTGTTTAATGTGTGTTTACTTGATGGCAGTAACCTACAAAACAAGCAATTTACAATTGGTTTCAGGTCTAGGCCTTCCTACTTCCTGACAAAATCTCGGCTGACAATGTTGTTGATGATAGTTGACAAAGATTGATGTTTATTTTTATACAATGAGATTAGGTCTATTTTTGTTTAGCTATAATTTAACATGAACATCAATATTTAGATATGTTAAGTACCCCATTAACTCTTCCTTCAACATTCTAAATTACAAACTATAAAAACCATTTATGGTTCAATCAGCAAGATGCAAGTTTCTTCATCTTCATCTGTTTCTTTTTCATCCACCAAAATCTGACTGCTTGTGATCAATATTTTTGTGTCCTTACAGACTGTTGCTTTTATGTAATCTGACGATAACAATCCTGTTATGCTGCACATCACAACCACAGATGAATAAAATAAAAAAATAGGGGATCTTATTTTTGTCTGAAAAAACTCTAAGGAAGTTGCTAGTTTTTAGTTCACCCAAAAAAAGTTGTGACAAAAATTAAAAAGTGTGCTTCTGTGAGGTCCTTAAGGCTTGCAAAATGGAAGCAATGCATGTAGACCCTTTAATTTGCTAAAGTAATTAAACTAATTTGATAATGATATTACAAATGCATGTGTTAAAAATGCTGTTAGAAATATGCTGTTATCATATTCTTCCCTGTGCTTCTATTTTTTTCTGATCTGTTAAATCAAATCGTTTAAGTTAAACATTTCTGTGTTTTTTATCACAGTTGTTTATTTTCTCTTCCTATTTCATTGTGAGTACAGAGTGAAAGGTAAAGGTGAGAACATCATGCCCTGTGGCGCTCCTGTGCTGCTGATCACCTGGTCAGATATTAAACCCTTTAGTCTCACAAACTGTGGCCTGTGTCCCAGATAGTGATTATTCCAAGTGACTGTTCAGGCTGAGGAAAAAAATTTTAAAATCCAAGTAAAATTGTAAAAGTCTTGTAAGCTTTAGGGCTTTTTTGGCATATAACAGATGGCCTGCATTTATATGGCCCATTTCAAATGAATCAATTTTTAATAGTTTTAATATGTTATAAAAAATAAACCACAAGGATGTTTGTTTATTTTACTTATTGAAATATGTAATCCAGATTGCTTTTTAATGAGTTTTTAAGGAAAATATTTATTTTCTACTGAGCATGATATAATTGTTTCTGTAAAATTGTGCAGAAACCTCCATTTACAAGTTTGATGCAATATTTATTCATCAAAACCCAAATCACAAAAAGCTTACCATTATTTTTTTTATTTTATTTTTCTGGCGGCATTTGGCTGCTGTTCAGTTTTGATAATCCTGTACACTTGCCAAAATGTTAAGAGGGGTTTTTAGAAAATATTTTCAAAACTGTTTACAGCATTTGTGTGGTTATTAGAGCATCATTCTATTAACATTTAATTCCATTTTTATCTTTTATTACCTACTGTAACACAAATGTAGATGTTACGACTTTTATTTTACGGCAGTAGACCTCCAATCAGATCTCACATTGAGGTTGCATAGCACACTGTAACAAAGAGAGAGGCACATGTTATATTTTTATTTTCTGTGAAACAAAATTGGATGTTGACTGGCACAGTTTATATTCAGATCAAAAAAAATAAAAGCTTTACAATGTCTGCGGTGACCTTGATAAAAACAAAACAAAAAACCCCAACAATTTTCAAGAAGCCACTCTTAAAAAATAAATTTTCAACAACTGCTTGTACTTGATTGCAATGCCAGTGCATGTTCTTCAGTATTATGGCTGGTTTTGCTTGAAGTATTTGGAGTTTTGGTGATTTCTATTGTTATAGGGCACTCATGTTGAGTCACAGACTGTTATTTTGAATTTGCTGATGATTGAAGGTCAAATGGACCCACTGAAGTTAGAGTAACAAAAACAGCTCTATCAGAAATAAAATGTGTCAGTGTTTATGCAGTGTAGTATTTTCATAGCATACAACATCGTTTTCTTCATCAAGATAGCTTTATTCCATTCCTGTTGCTCTTTTGAACTGTTACATTTCTGAAAGTGAAAAAGCATAGAATTTTCAATTTCAATTTTTGCATGTTAGCCTCTGGACATACAGTATTTAATGTCAAAGTATCATACTTACTTAAACTCAAATTTCCAGGTTTAGTTCTTTTTTAAACAGTAAAGACAAAAGTTAGTGCATATATTTTTACAGAACTTAGGCCTCTTAAACGATACAAAATCATTCAGTCTCAAAATATAATACAGTCTCAAATATTTTGCATACTTTGCATTCTTTTCCTAAGCTGATACAAAGCTGCAAGATAGTTACAAAAATGTATATTAACAGTTTCTAAATGCACTGCAGATTTGGTTCAAATATCAAAGCTGCTTTAATTATGAAATAAAATAAAAGACAGCCAGTTCATATTTTTTATAACATTTGAATCAATTCAAAACCATTATTTAAACAAAAAATCACAATGTACAGTTGATCTATTAAAGAACTGAGCTAAGAGGAGACGGGTTACAATCCAGTTTGGTAGTAACAGTTAATAATAGATTTCTTTTGTTTGTTTTTCACATATTTTGTTGGTTATTTTTGTATTAACCACACAGGAATCCACTTTTTTTATCAGCAGGTAGTGACATAAATCAGAGTTAATGACTGACAGAAATGGTGAAATTGGTTCGGAGTTAGTGGGGAGGACAGCTTGTATAGATGGGAGGAAAAAGGACTAAAAGGCCATCACACTCATCCACCCCCAACCCCCGTCCTTGTGCAGGAATTTAATAGAGTCATAAATACATGAAGATGTCCTGCACTCTACAATCACGGTAGTGGACTGCTTCAGGGTTGTCATACATCCAAGCAACAGACAGGCCAGGTAGACTGGAGCTGAGATCTATCAGAAAACATCACAGGGCAAGAGTACCTAGTGGGTACCTAGTTTGATGGGGAGTTCAGTGTATGTGACAAATTATGTAGGTCTAAATATAATCTCGGAAAAAATTTGTTCAAGTGAAGGCTCTTATGTGGCCCTTGCATTGTGCAACCTTTACATGGAATTCAACAAACAAAGATAAATTCCCATGTGAATTGTTCAGAATTTCATATATCGCTTGAAAGATTAAACTGACACTGAAATCATCTAAAATGCAAGAATTGTTATTTTTCTTACATCCTCTGAGTATGGCCCATTGCACATGACTAAACAATGGCTGCGTCATGTGCAGTTTAAGTTATAACCAGTGAGCCACCGCTTATTTACAAACAATACAGAGGAAGGACAAGAAACAAGCAAAGCATGCAATGGGACTAGTTGTTCATTCAAATTGCATTGAGCACAGTCATCTGCAAATAATTTCTTCATATAAAAGTAGATGAGCTTAAAAGAGTGAAAGGGATGCCATGCATGCATGTTGAGGCAAAACTGCTGCATAACAATAAAGCAAACAATAACTTCCAGATAACAAATTTTAAACATCAGCTACACAAGGTACAGTTTCAGAGCTAACAAGTTATTTTAAATACGCCATTTAAACTATTTAAAATAGAACTTAGAAGTTTTGGGGATACAGTTGGCTATTTAAACATTATTTGAAACAAGGTTCTGTGTAGTTATTGTGAGCAATAGTTTAATTCTGTGTTTCACAAAGATGTCATAGTGCAGGATGGCGTTTGGAAGAACAAAGTTAATTCGCAGAAAATTGGATGCCAACCAGTCAATTCACTGGAGGCCTCTGTTTTGACAAAAAAACAACAACTCAAAAATGGTTAAAGGCTATAGAGCTCCAAACATCACATGACACTCAGAGTGTAGGGGCGAGGCTGGCAGGCAGGAACGTGATTAAAATGAACGTCGCTTGCTGGGATTTCAATCCTTCTAAGTTTACTTTTTCTTAAAACTGAAATATTATTGCATATACTGGGAAATTAAAAAGATTAAATATTTCTGAATCTTACCATGCCCCTGTGATGCTTTAAAAATTTTTAGAAGCTGTCGGAGCGGACCTTTTATTGGATCCGAGATACCCTGACATGCAATTTCCTGATAAATTTTCTCTCATCCTACTCCAGAGCATCACTTAAAGCATATGAAAGCATGGAAGGATATAAATGGACACAATAGGTGTTTGTTATGAAGATCCAGATCTGGAATCTTCCTGCAAAGGACTGCGTAACAGGAGGGTAAGTGGAAACTTGTCCTCATTTTGGCTACCATGAGCAATGGGTAGCAATGTTATGCCTGTTAATATCGTACTATTAATCAATCATTGCTTAAAAAAATAAATTAGACCCTAGTCTGTTCCTTGTTATGATCACAAGACATGTAAACAGCATCATGCAGACATCAGAGATTATGATTCTGAAAAGTTTGACGTGATGTTTACTTGTTCTATGTGAGCAACAAGACAGAAAAATCTACGGTAAGATAACTATAGTATGTCAGCTGAGAAGCTTAAAAAAGCATCTCAAATAAATACCGTATAACGTTGAGGAAACATTGGTTTATGCACCTGATATGAAGTAGTCGACACATAAGCCATTCCTCAAGGGGGTCCCATACAGTAGCTTCATTTTAGCTAATTGTTAGCACGTTTCATTGCAATAATCCAACGTTTTCTGCATTCTGGATCATTGGGAATCTTGTTGAACGTTCTTCCCTTATCTCATCCACATATGGGGCACAGCAGGTATCCACCATATTTACTATTTCTAAGTTTGTGTTAGCTGCATATAACTATACGTATAATATAACTGTGGGAGACTATCTGCCTCAATGTGCTAAGTCGATTTGAACTGTTGAATGCTGGGGGAAGTGACGTCATCTCCCGGAGCGCTATACCAGCAGATACTGAATATCAGTAACCTACTATGCAAAAGACTATTGTTGATTTTTGCCAATTTTTTCAATCAGTACATTTACATGTAGCAAGAGAAAGTCAAATTATTACCATAGTCCAACTGAAATCATCACTTTTAAAATGCATTTATATACCTTAGTCCAACTCCAGTCGAACCAAACTAGAGATTCAGAAGCTCGGCAGAATCAGTAGTAGTGGTTTAAAAGTTCTCCTGTTTCCAAGATGGGTCCTTGACAGGTCCTTGACAGGTCCGTGGTGGTAATGTAATCCCCCCGCTATGACGTCTCAGTGAGGCCCTGCCCCAAAGGAGCCTGACTGAAATCCAGCTGCAATGTCTGTTTTGTTCACGGGAAGGAGCAGTGATTTTAATGTTCTGCTCTCAGTAGTCTAAACCAGGGGTCAATAATCAAATTGTGTGCCCGCTTGTGTGAGTGTGATACTGTGTTTAGAGAGAGTGTTTGAAGAGTTACATTTACTTGAGTAAACTTGAACATTAATTGTAGCCTATTTTAACAGTAATTTTAATACGGCGTCATTTTTACATTTACTCAATAATATTTATGAAGGAAAAACGCTACTTCTCCTCCTACAGTGGCATTGTGCTCTTTACTTTTATTTTAGGAAAATACATTAATGCACAAATCATAGTTTTGTTTTGTTGGGGCAACTTTATGGAGAGTCACGTGACTATTCGGCACCGGTTCTACAAGAGAACCGCTTTAGCTCCGCTTACCACGGAACACAATAACAAGAGGAGAGGACAAAAAGAATGAATGAAACAACAGTGTGTGGTTTGGAGGAAGAGACAGCAGTCTGGCCACACATTTAAGAGCCTCTCATCTTATTCTGTCCTCGCGACGTGTTTTCATTATTTCAAGTTTTCTCCCTCGGTTTTTCATATAAAAATGTCATGTCCTCCTGCTGACAGCCTCACGGCTGGAAACACTGACACAGCTGGCTGTGGAGCCACCTACAGCTTTGCTCAATTTAGCTTGTTATTATTATTGTCTTTATTCATATTTGTTTTGCGGTTGCGTATTGACACAGCCGCTTTATGGGCCGTTTTTTTGCCCATTTGGGGCCGCTATTGTTGCAGCCCATCCGCTCTGCTTTATTTATTTATTTATGATGATGTTTTTATTTATTCGTGATGCAACCACAAGCAATGATGAGCAGCCAGTCCGAGCAGTTGGTGGCGCGGCCGTTTATACCAGGCGACCGCAGTGGCATCTGAATACACTGCCAAGTGGTTAGTCTGTCACTGGATGAGAGCTTTATATCTATTCATATAATAGGCTATTATTTAAATATATTTTACTAATGTTATTTTTGATTTTTTTCTTTACCCCTTAATATGTGTTTAACTGAAACAGTTTGATTTAAATACAGTTTATCAATTAAATGTTTCTGGCTAGAAGCACAATCAACTGGGTTACAGATGGATTTTCTCAGATCGGAGGAAAAACCAAAAATAATCAAATGCTGAATCAGTAGGTTACCCAGAAAAAAAAACTGTTAGTTCCCATATCAAACATCTACTCTCATGTTTTCCTCATAATTATTTAAACTTATTATTATTGTTTTTACCGTTCGAAATCAATGATGGCGCTGGGATGTTTGGAACTACAGAGGGCTCCATGAACCACGTGATCGCGTGTCGGTGAGTTTAAAGTGTGTCGTAATTCTCTGGGTCTGTACTCCCCTCGAGTCATTATATTGAGTTAAGTTGAGTAAACCAATTTTAACCAACCCACAAGTTTTATGTTCTAACCTTAAGGTCACAGAAGGACAAAAATACATTATTTTAAAGAAGCACTCAAATAAATTGATTTCTTGTCCTCCCCATGTCGTCACTTGCCGACGTCTAGGGTTCTTTATAAAAAGATGTAATATCCCTTCTTACACAACTGGAATACTTCTAGAAGTTTGTGTCTAAACATATGATTTAAGCTCTGACAACAAACACAAATAAAAGTTCTACAATCATCTGCATTTTAGGCTACGTCCACACTGAGCCGATAAGGTTATAAGGGGAGTTAGACGTCTAATGTTATCCACTAAATACGAGCATTTACACCCCGTTTAAGGTCCCATGATTGCGCAATCCCATACTGACCTGTGCAAATACTGGGCATGCGCGAAAAGACGCACGAAACACACGTATAATCTACGTGACGCCAGCGCCTCCATAATATATACAAGAAGCTCTACAGCACAGTACATATCTGCTTGTCTCGTTAACCGAAGAGAATAGCTGCTTAGAAGAAGAGAGAGTTTTTGGTGTGGACAGACGACGAGATCGATTTATTACTCTTCGCTGTTGTCTTTGTCTGTAGTGTCGTATTGTTATTGACGCAGCATTCATTGACGCCACTTCCTTTCATTATCCGGGGAAGCTGTCTGTAACACTCTCTACTGGGTTACTTGTGACTCAAATCCTAGATTTACCTTACTAAAAGTGTAAAGACACTCAAAAAAATGATTTTGGACCAGAAGGCTCGGCTATACACAGAAGAAATGAAAAAGAATGAGACTCAAGACAATAGTTTAAATATTTGCAAACTTCCAGCTGGATTGTTTTAATTTAAACAAATGAAATAAAAATTATTTCAAACCTGTTTCTTTTTATACCAAGAATATGAACAACAACAGTTTCCTCACAATCGCATATAATTTTCTCTGGGTGCACCCTTTAAAGTAAATCAACTTTCTTTCAAATAATCACTTTTCTCTCAGATCAGATCAATAGCTTAGTTAGCTATGTATGTTAGACAGTTCGTGACTTTCAGCTTCCTGCAACAAAAAAAACAAACCTCAACCTCCGTTGAAATGGCTCCGACTTGACCACACTAAATTGACTCCCCGCACGTAATGATTTGCAAAGTCCAGAAAGTCCTAAATAATAATGTATAACGTCCAAGAGTCCAAGGGAATGTATGGGGATGTGTGTGGAAGGGCAACAAGAGCAAAATGGTGTGGTGGGGTCCTTTTGATGCACTCCTACCACACTCCACGGTGCAGCAAGGAGAGAAGAGGAAAATCGCTGTCAATCTGGTTCATCCACGGGATTGGCTCGCCATCGATCTCAAAATGTTCATTCATCACAAAGAAAAAAACCTGACCTGTCAATGACAGCGTCAAAAAAAATGAATCCTTGCTAATTACATTTCACAGTCTGTTCGTACAAATAAGCACTCCTTGTAGCATTAATCATGCTTACAATAAAATAAATTGGGGAAATATGCAAATCTTACATTGTTTTCTAATGTTTACATTTTCTCTTAAAATAAACATCACATTTTCTATCACATTCTTGATGAAATATATAAATACACTGACAAGTTTTGAAACTAAAAAAATACAACTTCTTTTCACACAGAACTTTAACATTTTTTTTTTAGTACACATTTTACTCTTAGTTAAACCTAAAAAAACCCAAATGTATCTTAACAGGTGAATTGAATTGCTCACCGATCTCGCATGGAGGAAGCACAGCAGCTCACAATGGCGCCGCCTTTAAGCTCTGGCTTTCTACAACCAAAAGGGCAAAAACCCAAAACTAATCAATATATTTTTAATCAACGGATTTTTTAGGAATAACATGCATGAACCTATCTTTAATGTTCGCAAAGACGCCTAACACTTGTTTTGTACCTTTTTTTCTGCGAAACTCCGTCTCTACTCGCTCTGCTGGCGTAGTCTGAGCAGGTGCTATGGCCGAAAGAACTAACGGAAGGCCTGCAGCCTGAGACGAAGAAGATGGGCGGGACGATGCGCCGTTTTACTGCAGCTCATTGGCTAAAGATGATGCCTTCATTTCGCTCGGGGAGTTAACCCTTTTTATGCTGGAACTATGGATTATTCAGCTGAAACTGCATAAACATAAGTCTTAACTAGTAGTTATAGTCTTGCTTTTAGAGATTTAACTGTAACATTTAAAAGGCATATTTATATGTGGGTTACATGTCCACACTAGCTCGTTTAGCCGTTGAATTAAGATTTACACGGCTCTCTTACCCGGCTAATAGTTATCCGGCCACAGACCTTAAACGACGCCGGGTTAGTGTGGACGATAGGGGGGTGTAGACTAAATAATTATACGTTTAAGGCGTTATCTGGCTTAGTGTGGACGTGGCCTTAGGCAGGCTCTGTAGCCTATGCTATTTGTGTGACAATGGGTGACCAATGGCCCATTAGTGCAAAACAAAAGGTTGAGCAATAATCATGCTAATTCCCTGGTCAAAGGTGGGCACTAAATTCCTGCAACTGCAAAAACCTTCCAAAAGGCTTAGGGCGCTTTCACATGGTATGGGAGTCCGTACTCGGGTACGGTATTTGGTCAAAATCCACTTATTTCGTATCATGTGAACACAGACTGTACCGTGCCAGGATACGGCCAGAGAGACCTGCCTTGGAGGTAGTATCCGAGTCCAGGTACGAGCGGCCACGTACCATGTGAACACAATCCGTACTCTGGCCGCACTCAAGACAATAGACGCGCTCCATGCGGAAATGACGACACCGCCGGCCGAAATTACAGAATCACCTCGCGACCATACAAATACCAAAACAACGCGATTCAAGCATCCCATAACAACAAAGCAGGTTACAAAACGGCGGGTTTACTACAACACTCACCCTGTAGATGGCTTCAGGTAGCAGCTGACCAGTAGACCAGTTTGTTTACATTCTAGGCTGTCGCTCGTTTTATGACGTCGGTACTTCTCACTCCCTTGTTTGTTGGAGAACTAAGACTTATTTGTATACCGCCACCTGCTGTTTATTTGTAGTAAAACACTGGATTCAAATACGGCAGAGATCCGTGCCATGTGAACAGAAAAAATTAGCATTTTCTCTGGCCGTTTTCTGGTACGGCCACACATGTGAAAACGGCCTTAGTTTTCCTCTTTATATGTCGATTTACAGTGAATAAATTGCGATAAAAGATTTGACAGGAGGTATGAATTTAAACAATTTATCTCCAGATAAAACAGTGGACAGCAAATCTCCAGTAGCTAGGTCTGTTATAATTTCACTTCTTAAATCACATGTAGGCTATGTGCTCTTGGTTTTACAGTATGAATTATGTGAAATACCACACACCGCGGAGGTGGCACTTTAAATGTCGCCTCTGCTGGTGTGTACTATATTCTGTGAGAGAAGCACCATCTCCTGTTCATGTTTTGTATTTCAATGAGTGGGAGGAGTTACAGTAAAAACTAGTCACGCCCAGGAGATGATGGGGGTCACTCCAGCCACTGGAACTCTGCTGGAAGTCTGCCGGAAATGTGCTGGGAAGCTGCTGGTAGCTGAATGGGATGGGAACTTCTATGTGGCTACTACTGTAATAACAACACATACCATTAACTACCACAGCTATGCTGATGACACAAGTTTAAATCTCAATGTCACCAGGTTACGTTGAACCTGTCCAAATCCTTAATAAACACATTGAGCAAATTAACAGCTGAATGTCCCATAATTTCCTCCAACTGAACAAAAAACAAACAAAGTACTTATCTTCGGCCCCAAAAAAGATTGATTAAATATCAGTACACAGCTTCAGTTGGTCCAAATAGAAACTACCAACCAGGCCAGAAATCTAGGTGTAATAATGGACTCAGACCTGAACCTCCAATGTCACATAAAGACAATAAAAAGGTCAGCTTTCTATAACCTGAGGAACATTTTTAGGATTAAAGGAATGATGACACAAGGAGACCTAGAAAAACTCATCCATGCATTTATCTCTAGCCGCCTTGATTACTGTAACAGTATATTCACAGGTCTGCCTAAAAAATCTGACAGCTGCAACTAACCCAGAACGCCACTGCTCTTGTTCTCGCTAGAACCAGGAAAATAGAAAACATCACTAAAGTCTTTACACTGGCTCCCTGTAGCTCAGAGAATAGATTTCAAAGTGTTTTTATTAGTCTACAAATCATTGAATGGGTTAGCACCAGAGTATTTTAGAGATCTGCTATTATGGTACAAACCATCCAGGTCACTCAGGTTATTCAGCTCTAGTCTACTGTTCATCCCTAGAATCAGCGCCAAACATGGAGATGCAGCTTTCAGTTTCTATGCTCCTCATATCTGGAACAAACTGCCGAATGAATGCAAAGCTGCAGAATCACTTAACTCTTTTAAATCAAAAAGAAAAACATATCTATTTAGACTTGGTTAAGAGTAACTGATATGACTTTTGCTTTTTTTCTTTCTAATTACTCTTATTGCTTTTGTCAATCGTTAAATGTTTTCTGTGTTTAATTTGTTATAATTTTACATATTTGTTATTTTATAAATGTTATTTTATACTCCAATTACTATATGTTTTGTTTTATTTTTAATTACTGTTGCTAAATTTTTTGTTTAATTCTTGTTTAATCAGTTTTTAATTTTAATAATTTTACATAAATTATTTTTTATAAATTTTCTTTCCTGCTTTCTTTTTGTGATTCTCTGTTTTAAATTTCACACTTTGTCATGTATTTGCTTTCCTTACCTCCGAATCATGTATAGCACCTTGAATTGATTTGTGTTGAAAGTGTGCTATGTGAATAAAATTGCCTTGCCTTGCTCTCAACAGGCGGCAAGCCCTTAGTCCGATTTGACCAAAAAGCTCTATTTAGATGTGCATGTTACAGGTTTTATATTCTTTTGTTACCAAAAACAACATTTTGCTTAAAAAAATTATTAACCTTTAAATGTAGCTATGGTTAGCTTCTCTGAAGTTTATGGATCACATCAGTAGTGATGGACAGGTGGTGCTTGGATGTCTAAGCATGGACAGGTTTGATGTTGACCTTGCTTTGATGTTGTATTTTCCTTTTATACATTTTCCTATGAAGTTGAAGAAAACACTAGCACCATGTATTTGCTGGTTTAAACTGATTCCAGAAAGGAAAATACTCAATAAGTGTAATAAATATTTAATTATTTGTATCTCTGTCCTTCCTTTCTTTCCCTCACTATCCCTTCGAGCCTCTGTTCAGTTTCTTTCGTGTAATTGTGAAATCCCAGTCAGACTTTACATTTGACTCGCTGGACTGTGTGCCTATTAAAATAAAGTAATCCCCTTGGCTGCATGGATTCTCAGCTGTGCAACATTAAAGTTATGTAGTCCATTTAGTAGTGTCCAAGAACAATATTGTAATTTGTTAGACATTTAAAGAAAGTGGCCTTATCACACAAATGATTACTGCAGTTAGAGGGACCTATCAAGACTTCCCAGGGATTCTGCAATTAAGTATAGTTTATACTGACAGTATAGTAAAATTATAAAACCAACTTTCCAGAAGGAAATTTGTTCTTTTACTTTAAACTTTGAAACTGGATGGATGGATGGATGGATGATGGATGGATGCAAGGATGGATGGATGGACAGACATACAAATCATTTGTCTTTACTCAAATATATATATTTAATTAAAGTATGTGTGCCACTTTTTTAAAGGAGTTTTTTTTTGGATACACATCGGAATTATTGTTTTTTTGGTCTTTCATAGGTTATAGCTAATAATAAGCATGAAAACATTTGTTGGTCATGTGCCAGGCTGCAGCAGAAGGCTCGAGCCAGCTGCTACTATCCAGGATATGACTACTTAGGAGGACAGATGGGCTCTGTCCTTCCATCCATACTTTTCTTTGATCTTTGTGACTGTCACTCAGCTCCACCTCCAGCTGTCGCAGCCAGAGTGAGTGCCAGACAATGCAAGTCGTTTTGTAAAAATGCCAGATACCTGGATGCCCTAAAAATACTGTCCTTACAACCAAAGCAAACACGGACAGGGAATAATCAGCACGCTCTATGTAGAAATAAGGAAATAAGACTGTCTTGATATCTCTGTTAGAAAAATAATGTTAAAAATATTTTTGTTCTACTGGTGTTATGTTCTTCTTTAATGATTAACTGTGAAGTACATAAGAGGAAGGTATCAGCCTCTCATCTGCTGACCGTCATCCCTGGAATACCTGCTTAAAGGTTAATATTTTAGGTACTCTTATTTTTATTGGACAGTGAATTCTGGTTTATGGAATATATAACTGACCTGAAGTAGTATTAAAGATTTTCGAGCAGATCAGTCATATTCTAGACTTACAACTGATTGAGAATCTGTGAAAGGATGATTAAGGTGACAGCAAGTAGGCATTCTGACCTCAAAGACATAGTTAAGTCTAAAAATGTTCATACCTCTCTCAGATTTAAATTTTGGGTATTTTTCCCTCAACAAAGAAGTTTGACTAAAGAGTTTTATGTTCTTCTTTTAAGCTTAAAAAAAGCACACAAAAACTGAGATGGTAGGCTAATGTTAGCCTACTCACTTCTGATGTTGTTTTTGCAACATACTGTAAATTTCAGGCAGATCGAGTGAATTCTGTGCAAATAAAATACAAATATGTCATTTTCCTCCTTCGAAAACTATGCTCTGGTCTCCGCTTTTCATTTACAAGAGACCTGCAATCGCGTAAACTTGAATGATCACTTACACAGTGCAGGGCATATATTAATTTTGCATGCCAAGAACATGAAAACTGGCTTTGATTTTTGAAAACTGACAGGGAGTCTGACAGGTCAGCTAACATATAATTAATAATGATGATTTATTGTCAATTTAAAAAGTTATTATTTGTACCTGAAAAGAAATTTGAAGGAAAAATATGAAAAAATTGTTATTCCCTACATTTAAGTATATTTTAATTACCTGATATAATGTAAATGTCAGACAAAGTCTTTAATGCTGAGGAAGAGAGATATCTAAATGCTATTGAGGAGTAACATGTCTTTGTATTGTGATGGGAGGTTTTTTGGATTTGTGTTGTGGCGTAGCTCTGACTTTGTTTTCTGAGAGGTAATGAAGCAGTCTGGAGAAAATCATCTGTAAAATTGAGTGACATTTTGTAGTTCATTCATTTTTTATAACATTAATTTGTCTTTTGAACTTACATCAACTTGCACTTCTACTTTTAGCAAAAACTAAGCTGATCAGTAAAAAGCTGCTGAAAGGAAAATTAGATTGTTTGATAGAGCAACTTGATGCTTGATGAGGCTTTACTTATTTAATGTGGCTTCTCTAACTTGCCGACAGACATTAAAAGGGCATGACAGTCTCAGACGGCAGGGACTCACCATCTGAATTTGAAGGATGTAACAGTCAGGTGTTACACTTACATACAATATTAACAATGCCTGTTTTCCAGTATAAAATACCGAGATCTTATATTTGAAAAGTTGCAAATAATGCAAATCTTTTCTGTTGCATGAAATTATCAGCATACTAAGTAGAGGCAACTTAATGCAATAGAAGGTCACTGGGATAAGAAAAAGAGAGAAAAACCCCCACAGATGGATACCAAGAAGTTGAGAGCTCACAAAGTGTGGACTATAGAAGGTATCAGCCAAGAAATGAGTGTGGTAATGAGAAAATGGAAATAGAAAATAACACAAACAAGTTATGTGAGAATCTGGTATTAAAGAGACAAGATTCCTGCCAGGCCTGGTGTGACTGCTGAGATGGTCTCAGTCAACAGAGCTCAGAAGCTTAAAGTGTGCTGCATTTTCTACTCTCTAGAAACAAATGACCAAAAAACACTAAAATCTTCTTAAAAACTCAATGTCTGCATTACTATTTTTTTTCAAGCAGTTTTTTTGTCTTTGTGTGTCGTTTATCCTTTTTACACAATTGTTGCTTCCCTTTATTCTCCTTGAACTACTTTCTCTCCTAATTCTCATGCACCTCTGAGACTTCTTGCCATGCCTCACTTCAATTCAGGCTTCAGTCTGTTATAATGCATCAATTAATTTGTTTTCTCGACTCATAGCAAGTGAAAAGAGGAGATTGGTTGAACGGATTTACTGGGACAAAAGGAAATTTTGTACATCCTTTTAGAGCTAACACATATTTTAGTCGCAAGAAAAGTTAAAAGCACATACAAAACATGAATGAGCTTTTTGAATGTGTTTAATAATGAAGCTCTAACGCTAAGTTTCTAGTGCTAAACATTGACTCTTAACAAACAAAACCTTTGACCTCAGTCTTGGCCTGGTGGAATCGATTTGACTGGCCTTTGGCTTCCTTCAGCCTCCCACCTGCCCAGGTCATTGATTCACTGACCTCTTGCAAAACCATGGCAAGCTTGGGATCTCAAAGAAATCATCTGTGGGCTGCTCTCTAATAGAATCTGCTGAGAGATAAATTATTTCAAAACTATGACTTGCCCCTTTGACATCTCAGAAGATACCTTATGCTGATATGAATATGTTCATGAATATGCAACAGTCGCTTTAACTTTCTCCTGATGGAGTTGAGAGAGGAAGTGTTCCACCGGCTGTTCCTCCCTGCACACTTAAAGAGGTGCCATATGCTTTAAAATGTCAGTCCTGACTGCCGAAATCTTTGCTGGTTCTTTAACAATGTCAGTCTGAACTTTCTGAAAAATGCTGCTGCTTATGCATGAACATTTTCCTCTACCCCTACTTTATTCTGTGATGGATATGTGCATGACAGATCAAAATCATATTCATCAACGTCCTAACACTTGGCATACATCAGTCTCTCTGTCTCTGTCGCTTTCATTCAGTGGCCTTAGCTTGCCTTTTATTGCTCTCCTCCTGGCTGCAGTTTTGACATCTTACTAATAAATAATTACAAAATGACATACAATACAAAAAAAATATTTTTCCTGATTTTCCTAAATTTCCATTCATTTAATTTAAAGTATAATTAAACTAAATTTAAGCCCTTTAGAGCAGTTAATCGTCTCCCAAACAATTTTTTTTTTTTTTACATTTTGCAACTATTATTTTCTGTCTGTTAATAAAAACTCTACTCTCTTCTCATGGTTGCAGCTGAATACCTTTACATAATGCTACTTGAATCGTTGGAGCTGGTGTTTGCAAACCAGCCAGTGCAGGACCTCAATTTATTTTCCTTGGCGCTGATTGGCTGTCAACCTCAAAAGCACAGATAAGAAAGAGAGCAGATGTTAGCTTCTGCGGTTGTGCTGAGACAGCTTCCACAGTGCTTTTTAATGCCTTTTCAGGTATATGTGGGTATATTCCCACTCCTGACCACTATATTGTTTTGTAGAAAGTTTTCATACAAGGCCTATAGTCCATTGTCAAAACTCTTAAAAATGTGTGAGTGCTATTCTTTTGTGTCTCTATCGCCATGATTTACTCCCCTAACACTTAACTTTGACAAAGGACAAGCTTGTAGTCTGTCATAACCCAACTCCTTCAGGCCAGGTCAGGCACCAGATAACAGAAGCACAGATGAAAAGTAATGAAGGAAGAGAAAATGGTAGGAAAACAAACTAAAGAAAAGTGCTCTGAGACCCGTCAGATCCCTAGTGCGTGTTGATATATTAGCCTAACCTTCACGGCAAGACTTCACCCTCTCTGTCTTGCTGCTGTGGCCTTATTACTGTATATTAGTCTTGGACTGGGTGTCTGAAGTCTCTATGCTGTGGTAAGTAATATTGTTTGTTTTAATCCAAGGAATAATTTCAACCTAATTCTCTTTTTGGGGGGGCTTGATTAATAATTTAATTAACCAGTGTCTGTTTTGGACTATGAAGAAATTGAAAGAAACCATATCCTTTGCAAGGCTACCTACCTTTGGCCATGTGTTGGTTCCATATTGGAGCTAAATTTGTCATTAACTTAGAACCATCATTCTGGTTTAAGTCCACTGGAAGATCACCGTTGAATACATTTTTTTGTTATACTTACTTTTGATATAAAAATCTAGAGTCTTTTAAATATGTTTTTTTGGTGTCCAGTCTGAGCTCCTTTATTACCAACACAGGACAATTAAATGTCAGTGAAAAAGAATTTCATGTTGGACAATAATACTTAAAAATATAATGCGTTGTTTGAAATAAACAGACATAAAAGCAAGTTTTTGTCTCATTTACTTAACGTCTCAGGCAAGCAATATACCTGAGCTGAATTTCATCTGATATCTGGTAAAGAAAAATGCTGTAAAAAAGGTTTGAGTTGTCTCTCCTGTTGCAACTAACTTTATTGGCTAGTGGTGGAACATACAATGCTGAATTCAAATAACAGAATGAGTAGGTCACAAAAACCTGAGGAAATCAAAGGTTGCAGAGAGTAAGTGGAGGCATTAGGAATAGGGATTGGCCACAAAGGGAAGTAGAGTGGATCACCAATAGGTCTGGAGCACAACTGGTGTTAAAATTGTTGATATACAAAATCACTGCTGCTGCTATAGATACTTTTGTCATTTCTGATACGTCTAATATTTTAAATCCCCACCAATGTATGGAGTCTTATAATGTTTTATGCGTATCATTCTATGAGTTTATGAAGAGTTTTAAATATTTTCATCATTACTGGGATCAGGTTTGGGATTTTTTGGTTGTAATAATTCCACAGTATACAACATCTAGATGCCTACTGCCTTTGAAAAAGGTGATAATACAAATATATTTAATTAAATGTTTTTTTTTTTTTATCTTCAGATTAAAATAGAAATTAAGAGGAAAAATAAAGACAATTGAATAAAGTAAATAAAAGAAAAATAAGCACAACAAAAGAATGATAAAAGGGAAGAAATTTTCTATAAATTTAAAACAAATACAAAAAATATATCACTTTATCTGCACAAATGAAATGCAACATACAACATTTTCCATGAGTTTTTGTGGCTTTTTGTGTAAAAGAGAGAGTAATCAAAAGAAGTCCAAAATACATTGTTGCCAACTGCTTAGCAAACCAAAAGGTTTCCCACTGATACAGCGTTTTTAAGATGACCACTCATCATAAAGTATTTTCCCACTACTTTCAAGACATTTACTTTTGATAAGGCTGGAACGTTGATTCCTTTTCCCCCCGTAATGTTCTGTCACAGTCTTATCTATATTCTTTGTCAGGATAGCATTATTGTGCAGCTTAACATCTCTGAAAAGTGTTGTGATAAGAAATGTGGCTGGGCCTGACACAAAAACCACAAGCCATCAGGGGTATCTTGTAAAAGGTTAAAATACAATGTTGACCTATGTTGTGAACTTAAAAACCATCTAGTTCTACAGCAGCAACATAGCTTTAAATTATGTACTGCATTTCTCCCCAAAGACCAATCTAACTGCTGGTGAGGCTTTAAATAATAGATTTCGATGGTCAAGGGTTAGGCTTCCTTGTTTGTTTGCCAGACATCTTTTTCTAATGTGTATTTCCAGACTAAGAAAATTATAAAAGATAAAGAGGACCTTAAGATCATGTGTCATTCTTTCAATGAAAGGTTGAATTAGAATAGCGATTTCGATCCACAGACAAAATATTCTGGCCTAAACCAAAAGAGGGCATTTGAAATGGCTGAAGTCAGCAGCTTATTGAGGAAAAACAAAAATGGATGAACTTTAACTTCAAGCTAACATTGCAGAACCTTTTTAATATTCATAGAAACACACTAGGGAAAAATATTGTTTATGTTTTATTACTCTCAGATCTCACACTGACAACATTCCAAGAACCCCAGTGCATTAGTGTGCACTAATATGTAGCAGATTTACTGCACCTGATGCTGAAGACAGAGAAAAGATAGACATGTTATCAGATAAGTTGTCAATAAACATAAGGATAAAGAAGCTTGTTATTCCTTTTCAAACAGGTCCACTGTTTCTTCTTGCATATTCATTTGCGCTGTCAGGGACTCAGCCAGATGTGAGTTTAGTTGGAGCAATTACATAGATTGAATGTAAATCAATACCACACAAACACAAAGGCATGCATCTACACATTTGTACACAAAAGCATACACTCACACAAACACACACCATATAAATAAGATATTAAGTGATTACTATATTGAGTGATTACTCCAGGAAGTACCTCACTCTTGTGGAAGTGACAAACTGAGGAAATGTATTGCTCGGCTTTTAATTAGCAAAAAGCTGATAAGATGCTATTAGGTGGTAAAGTTAGCTGTGTATGTGCTTTAGTGTAGTTGCATTTATGTGTCCTGTTCAATGATATTCTTGTAATTTGGCCATTCACTTAATGAAAAACATTTGATATAAAGGACCTACACAGACATTAACCCAAGTTAATCTTCCAAAATTCCAGTAGGCGAGGACTCTTTCTTTTTTTTACTTCTGGGCTGTATTCTGTAAGTGCCTGCTTTATCAGTCAGCAAGCCAATGCTTTACTCATTGGAGATCATCAAACCTTTTGAAAGGTTTCAGTAGCATAACTAATTGCAGCAAGTCATTGTTGACCTATTGACTATTGTGTGTGCTAACTTCTATCCACAGATTCTGTTTCTTGTGTTACTACTTCAACTGCTGAGTAAACTGAGCTAAACTAAACTGGCACGCTGCTTGGAAAGTGATGAAGTTGGTGAAAAAGAAAAGTATAAATTGATTGCCAAACTTTAGAAAGTACAAATGGAAATTGTGCTGATAAAACTTTAAATATCAAACTTTTTATTTCCTCTTGATATTCCATTCCCATATATATATATATATATACGTCCAGCTAAATCTTTAAATTTAGGAATATTTTTAACAATTTACTGGCTTTAAAGATAAAATGCCCAGTTTTTTGGGGAATTCTCTAAACTGCTGACTTTTTCTGCATTCATTTTGAGTGCAATCTTATAGAGTGTGACTTGAAAATTGATATTCATAAGGCAAAAAATAAATGTTTATCAGAGCACTTGGGAATTATGAAGGGTTATGTTTATATTCACTGTTTCTGCCAGGTCTCATATTGCTCCACTGCTCTGCCCCTACTAATTACTGTTAGCTGCCACCTGTGGCACTGCCTACATTGACTCCTGCTCTGCACTTACTCAGTGCAAGATCATCTGTTGTGAACCCCTGTCACTGCCTTCAAGTGTTCTATGTCTGATATACTGAGTGAGCACCTGACCTGTCTCCTGTCTATCTTCCTATTCAGATTAGCTAAAGCTGCTGCTCTAATGACAGGTTACTTTTATCTTGCATCTGTGCAGATCAGGATTTAGAATGTATAACAGATCATGACAAGAAAAATCACGGAAATCATATGTGTGTGTGTGAGAGAGTGCACGTGTTCAGAAAGTAATCATTTGTCTTAATTAGATTCTGAACCATAAAACTACTTTTTAAAACTTTTGTAAAACAGTCGAGTTTACATTTCTTCACTTGGATAATAACTGCAAAGCTGTTGTAATGTATCTGTATCAGTAACTGATACAAAACAAGGGTGTTAATTAAAATTCAAATATTTTGTTATTTATACATAGTTCGGCGGTCCCATAACATTTTTTTTCTAGGTCATTTTGATTGCCAGGTCAAAAGAATCCAGTCATTATCTATTTTTTTTACCCATCAAGTTTTAAAATGATAATGATATAATTAGTAGTATTTAATTTTAATTCATTTTAATCAATATTCAATTTGAACATACTGCAAAGAGAATTCATATCATGCCATCACACAGCGAGCAGATGTCACAGTTAAAAAAACAAAAACGGACAGAAATCAGATAATCCTGTACGTACTGTAATTTAACTCTTGTATTTCTGAAAATTCCTTAACACAAAGTCCATAAAATGATCACCTGATCACAATACATAAGTCTGCAATAAAAGCCGGGTGGCAGGTGTGAAAGAAAGTAGGTAGTTGTGCCCCCTGCTGCCCTGAACGTTTTACTTGACTACAGTCTGAATAATGGAAAAAGTGGTAATTCACTTTCTCACGGTGAAATTTGATGACTGTAATAGTGAGTGTGAATAACATGACTTTGCTTCAGGCGTTTTCACACTCCTTGACAACGCCACCTACACTTTTCAGTGTTCACAATGTCCTCCTCTATACTGTTGTGAAGGTGAAACAAACTGACATTTTCCTTTCCTCCTTTATCAAACTCAAAGGATACTGAAATCAAAGTTTGAGTTTCCGAAAAGCAGTTTCTGGGAAAGCACCTCTGCTAGCTAAACCACTACTTCCTGTTCATTCAGTCTGTCCTGGCTGTGTTCCTAGTCACTCACCATCCTGTCTCTTTTCTAGAGTCTAACCATAAAGCTGTCACAGAAAAGCTGTTTTGTTCCTGTCTGCACATTCACATTCTTGTAAATAAAAACATTTCAACATTTACTGGAATGTAGTTTTGAGTCCAAACCATTCTTAACTCCTTCAGTGGCTTTGGACTTTCACAAAATGTAAAGGATCCAACCCATGACGTATGAACCTGGGTATTTCCAAAGGTCTAAACATAGCTGATATTAGCTGACCATTACTTTGTACTGAATAAAGTGAATATTCCTGTTAAGATAATTACAAGCAATCTTTCCTCAAGTCTCTATACCATCATCCAGTCTATGTTCACCTTCTGTTGATGGCCTTTTAATAAATTAATATTGTGACTTTTAGACCAAAATGCTTTGATAAAGACCAAAGTTGTGTCATCAAGGAAAAAAAATCTAAAAGAGCTTAAAAGAGTGAGGCAGTTCGATTTTTCTACTAATAACAATAAAAATTTTAATAATTCTTTGACTTTAATAACTAATTTAACAGGATGAAAAGAAAATTTTATACTTTGATTTCCACTAATCAAAATGCTGCATTGCAGTGCCAAAGAAGTACCAAGTTTCCACTTTTCAACTTCCCAAGACACATACTCCATTTAGCTGGCAAGGCATGATGTTTCATTAAATGTGCTCCATTTTTTTACTACACACAGATTAAACATCTTCTTTCTATTCGCCAAATCACATGATAATATTCAAAACACGTAACAGTAGCTTTAGGACAATGCAATAAGTATATTCTGAAATATATAAATAAGTCCTGACATGTATTTATTTATTTATTTGTTTTGATCCTCATTAGCCTCTGCAGCATTTTGCGTCAGCCACTCTTCCTGGGGTCATGTTAGCCGTCATACATATACAAACAAGGTCACATTACATAGTATAAAACAGATTAAAATCCAGTAAAGCAATTAAACCAACACAAAACAGATAGAGGGTTGTAGGTTAAAGACTTGGTAGATAATTAATTTCTGACAATAATGTACACATGATCATTAGACCAGTGAGTCAGACTGATGCATTTGTTTATCATAAAACATTTTGAGTTGTTTCATGACGTTCTTTGAGTTTATTCATTCTCTTAAAGTCTGCTAAATTATTCTATTCTTGCATTGGTTATAAACATCACTCTATGCTGGCTCTTACTGGTTTTAGTTTTTGGCAACGTGAAGCAGTGCCCTTTAGAATGCCTTTTTGAGTAGCAATGAATATTTTTACTAAACGGCAAACGTTCATCCTAAAAGCACATTTCAGAGCCACACATGCAGATTTGCTTTGCAACATTTGGAATTTCTAGATATTTTTGAGTGAAGTGTTAGACCAAACTGCACAATAATCCAAATGAGATAAGACTAAACTCTGAGTAAAACATGATATCACTTGTTTAGTTAACTATTGCAAACATCTTCATTTTTAACTCTTAGACTGCGTCCCATTTTTGAAATTTCATTATTCACTCGATGGTTCCTTTTCTGCAAATTATCTTCTTCTTCATCTTCTTCTTCTTCTTCTTCTTCTTGGCTTTTCCCTTCAGGAGTTGCCACAGAAAATCATTTGTCTCCATTTAGTCCTATCATCTGCATCCTCTGCCCTCACATCAACCAACTTTATGTCCTCTTTAACCACATCCATAAATCTCCCTTTTGGTCTTCCTCTCTCCCACCTGCCTGGTAGCTACAACCTTAGCAACCAATCCAATCGTTGTCTCTACTCTGAACATGTCCAAACCATCTCAGTCTGGCCTCTCTGACTTTATCTAAATAAAATCTAACATAAGCTGTTCCTCTGAGACACTACTTACTGAGCCGATCCATCTACCTCACTCCCACAGAGTGGTAGTTGGAGTATCTAGCGACACTCTTGCCTACCGCAACCTTGAAGTCACTAATCTCCTTCAGATCACAACATCGACATAAGATGTAGTCTACCTGAGTGCTCCTACCTCAACCCTTATAAGTCACACTATGTTCCTTTGAAAGAAGGTACAGTATTTACAAAAGCCATTTCCATCCAATCCCAAGAGTCTACCACCATCTGTCCTTTTCTGTGCATAACGAGTTATTTTGTTGAGTGTTAGGTTATATAAAAATTACCTTTTACCTGTTAATTCATTCGGTAAGTATGTTTCCCAGGCAACACATCTTAAGCATCTATTTCCATTCATAATAATAAATGCAAAGTGAGTCATACACTTCCCTTTTATGTCTGTTTGATTGAGTGTTCTTAATAAAAAATACAAAAAACACTTTAAAAGTAATGGATGTGTTGTTACATTTTTTTTTTCATCTCTGTTTATAAAGAATCATCAATGCTTGTTACCATCTTAGTAAAACAGATCCATCAAAAATTACATAGATGCCAACTTGCCAGCACATGGATTTCCTGTTTCTTTAAAAAACACTGTTAATGTTGAAAGTTATATTGGTGAGAAGAATAAATATGTTTTTTCTGAAGCTAACAGAAGTTTGAGCTAAGTGTCAGCAGATAATATATTTACAGGCATTTGAACTCAGTGCTGTGAAAACGTAATAACTTTTTTTATACTACTTTTTGTAATTAAACAGAATTTTTTCCAGTTTTTTTTTTCTCCGCTGCAAATGAAAAACAAACAAACTGTGCTTTACAATTAATATTTTAAACACATATTATTCCAAAAATAAAAATAAAAAAACAGCTATTATTCCCCACTTCTCTTTCCAGTTTGGGGTGGTCTCCCTATATAAACATCTTGGGCTTGGTTACTCCCTCTCCTTCAAGTCTCAAATTGAAATGCTAGAATGAAATGCTAGATGATGTTGAAATGGTGTCTTGGTGGGTTTTTTTTAGAATTCAGTCCTACTTGACATTTAAAGCCAAAATAAGACTTGATGCAGCCACTTTTATGTCAGTGCTCGGTGATGGTGATGTAATTTATATGAACACTTCATCACAAAGCCATGAAATGTTAGACACCGTTACCATAGAAATTTAGGATTCATCTAATATCTCAAAGGGCTCACTCACTACTGTAACCCTTATTTGTCTCCTGGATGTTATGATTTGTCCTCTTGCAGACTGGGATGCTGATGGATTTTGATCTATAAAGGCATCGTAGACCAGCTGCTTCCATATTTCCAGACTCAAATCCAAAGAAGTTCAAGTTGTGACAGTCTGCATTCCCAGGATGTTATTTATCTGTGTGTACCAAAGGGATACACAGAACTAGAACAGAAATATTGGTATATTCTGCTCCTCAGTACTGTAATCAAATGCAAAATGATCTTAACACTGTAGAGATGGTTTCGTTGAACAGTTTTTAAGAGCTCTTGAAGAAAAAGAAGACAGTAACCTCTGGCTGGAAATGTTTAATGTGATTTGTTTTATTGGAGTCAGGTGTTTTATCTAAATGTCATGTGATGGTTAAAATTGTCTTGTCTTTCATCTTATTCAGCTGCTACCCACATGTGAAACTAGAAAAATTTGAATATTTTCGCTGATTATTTCTGTAATTCAATTTAAAATGTGAAACTAATATTATGTAGACTGACTACATGCAATCCTAGATATTTCAAGCTTTTATTTTTGTTATAATTTTGATTATTATGGCTTACAGCTTATGAAAACCCCAAATATAAATATCAGAAAATTTGAATATTGCATGAACTCAATAAAAATAAAGATGTTAAATTGAGAGATGAGGGACGTCTGAAAAGTATAATCATGCATATGTACTCAATACTTGGTTTGGGCCCTTTTGCATCAATTACTGCCTCAATGTGGCGTGATATGGATGCTATCAGCTTATGGCATTGCTGAGGTGTTATGGAAAACTAGGATACTTCAGTAGCAGCCTTGAGCTCTTCTGCATTGTTTGGTCTCATGTCTCTTATCTTTCTCTTGGCATTCCCCCATAGATTATCTATTTGGTTCAGGTCAAGCAAGTGTGTTGGCCAATCAAGCACAGCAATCCCATGGTTGTTGGACCAGGTTTAGGTCTCATCAGAAAAGAGGAATTTGGACTAATGAGTAACAGACCAACAGCAGCTTGACAAGAAGAATAGGACATTTCAAGATGAACTCCAGCTGACTCCACTCCTTGTAAAGATCCAAAAGACTTTTAAATTACTTTTTTCCTGACAATCCTCTCCAGGCTTTTTTCATCCCTGCTGCTTGTGCACCATTTTTTCCAGACGTTTCCCTTCCACATATCTTTTATTAATGTCCTTTGCTGCAGCATTTTGGGAACATCCAACTTCTTAAACAATTGCTCTTTGATGCTTTTTCTCCTGATGAAGCGTGTCAGCTATGGTTTCCTGCACAAATGTGAGGTCAGCAGTCTTCCCCATAATTGTGATTCCCACTGAACCAGACTAAGAGACTTAAAGACTCAGGACCCCTTTGCAGGTGTTTTGGATTAATTATCTGACTGGAGAGCGACACTTTGAGCCTAAAATATTTAACCTTTTTACAATATTCTTATTTTCAGAGATTATGAATTTGTGGTTTTCATAAGCTTTAAACCATAATGATCAAAAATAATAAGATAAAGGTTTGAAATATCTCACTTTGCATATCAGTCTATATCATATATTAGTTTTAACTCTTAAAGGTTGGATATGGAACATGAGCATGGTAGCAATATCTAGTTTATCTAGGTTGTAGTTACAAGAACAAAAACATCATTCCAGCTTTTGAGTTGCCTGGTTCGCTGCCGATACGTGCAGTTACCAACCTGTGTCCAGTGAGGAATGTATTTTAGAGGAGTTTAATTGACAGCTAACATTAGCAAAGTTAGCTAGTGAGTTAGTTTACCGATCCAAGAGTAAAGTCGCTGTTTCCACGTGCATTTGATGCGGTGGAAATGTTTTATGTGGATCCATCTACTGTAGGCTTCACGTAAAACTACTCTAGTTTCTGTTCTTCCGCGGTCACTCCTCTCCAGAAACAGATAATATTTCCATGGCTCTGAAGCAGCTGCTTCACTTGCTGACTGCACCATTTCTCCTAGTGCCAGCTGAGCTATGCCGACTATATAGTTGTAACATAGAGACTGTATCTGTCAACCTGCAACCTTGGTAGATGTAAACATAACATCAATCTCCTGCCTGTTTTAAATGTACATTTTATAATATTTTAATTCAAATATAATGTATTAAGAAAATGTTTTACTTTCTTCCTGCACCCCTCTAAAAAGCCCCCTGGATGTATCATTTTTTAAATGTAGCTTTTTATGAAAATGTTCCATATGCAGCCTTTAAGTTGAATTACTAAAATGCAGTTTTGCATGATATTCAAATTTTTTGAGTTTCACCTGTCCGGGACACTGTTGTGAAATACATTTTTAATACCATTGAGTTTTCATCCATATTAATTAAAGGTAAAAAAACCAAAAAAAAAACCAACATCTAACGAATATGAGAGGAAAGAAAAAAGAATTGCTTATTAGACTGTAAATGAACAGTTTGTACAAACTTTACACTACATTGAACAATAACTGTTTGATTTGTAGAAATAGACAGGTTACACGCCGAACAGTAGGAACAGGGGTACTTTAAGTTACTTTATACACAGCAAGCCTAATACATGATGTTTTTTTTCTTCTTCTTACACTTTGTGTGAATATACACCAGCTTTTTTTAGACAGACCTCATAACTGAAATGAACTTTCATAATTCAGGAGAATACATGGGAATTGTTTATCTTTTTATAATGATCAATTTCCTCCGCCAACTTCAAGGTTGAAAGACAAATGATTTTCAGACTAGATGAGCCAACATGTGAGTAATTGGTGTTAGTGGTGAAGCAGTATATCATTATATTATAATGAGTTGAACAATATTTTCAATGTATATCCTTTAAAAAAAACGTACTGTTCAATGAGCTTACACATTTATTTTACTTCCCAACACAGAGAAACATACTGTGAAAAAACACATTGGTCTGGCATTGGTGTTGTGAACTTTGTTGTTGGGAATCTAGGTTATCTGTCTGTCTTCATCAGTGTTTTTGTTCTTCCATTCTTCTGAATAGATATGTTAAGGGACTGTTCATTCCATCTTGAGGGTGGAGCTATGCGTGGCAGCTAATCACAGCTGCACTTCATTGAGGCACATTAAATGCTGAATAAAAGGAGCTGGGTGTCAGACCTTTGACGGCTTAGTATTGTTGCCTGACTCTAGCCACCTGTGTCTCCTTGTGATTTCTTGTGCCCTTCTTAAATCTTACCTGTGTTTAAATGCCCAATTTTTGGTCCATACGGTAAAAGCAATTCAGAAAGATAAGAAGGCATAAAACCATTAAGACTCTTAAAGTTTATTAAAAGAAACTTGAGGAAATTGATCCTAAAATGTACAGGGAGCCAATGCAGTAATTTTAAGATCATCTTAATGTGCTCCTGCCTCCTGGTCTTCGTCAGGAAAATGCTACTGAATTTTGTAAAAGTTGTAAACTAGATATGGTTTTTTTTGGGGGGGAGACCACAAAGCAGGGCATTACAGTGATCAATTCCGCTTGTGATAAAAGCATGCATCAGTGTCTCCATGTTGGCCAGAGAGAGAATGTGGCTGACTCTGGAAATGATCTTTAGGTGATATAAACCTATTTTAGTAATGGTTTTAATGTGTGGAAAAAAAGTCAGCTCAGTCAAAAATCACAGCCAGGTTCTTCACTTGTAAAAATGGGGGAAAAGACAGGGATTTTAGTTTTGGTAAAAGTTCCTCTCTCTGAGCCTCAGGAACGATGACTTAAACTTCAGTTTTGTCCAGGTAAAGCTGGAAAAGTTTTATTCCATCCAGGATTAGATGTCTAAAATAGTTTACCGATGAACTCGTTTCAGCGTCAAACTCTGCCTGCCCGTCATCTGAGCTCTGTCCTAACTATTAGGATCCTAAAGCTTCCACGTTTACCTCTCACCTTCAGGAAAATCTCATACACGTCCCCAACTCCTAGCTTGTCACTTTAAATTAATTAAAGATTTCACTCACCTCTTGCCTTTCCCGTCCTGTGGTTTTCCTATTCTCCATTCATCCTTGCAGTGTTGCAGGGATCCACCGTTCAAAACAACATTTATTGTTACAGTAATGAAATAAGAATTTCAGTATTTCTCAACTGTTTTTCCTAGTGGTGTTCTGCATGTGGGTCAGAAAGCTTAACATGAAACTTAAAGTATGTGGTATATTTTTAGCAGGAAAACAGGTCACAGGTTATGTTGACCAGGAATGGGGATTAGGGGTGTTTCATATTTTTACAATGGCAGACAGAATAGCTAAGTGTCACCAAGTGAGACTTGCTTGGCCCAATTGCCACTCTTAATTTGGCTCATGTCCACACTAATCTTGTGTTTCATGAAATATTTTCCTTTTTCTTAACAGACAGAAAAGTGGCATTCAAATTCTCCAAACTTGTCCCAAGTTTAATCTATTTGTGTATCAGCTATGTGTCCTCACATCTAATCTGTTTTTTTGGTTGGAAACAATGAAAGTGATCAAACAAAGACTGGTACAGAAAAACTATGGCACAGCTGGTAACCACCCAAAAAGCTGTAATTACTTTTCCCTTCATACTTGCCTCGTTCACCTTCTCCCTGACTCTGATTACTTACCTAGGAGATAATCTAATTGACACAGCAAAGTGGCAAACACACTGTGAGAACCTCAGCACCAAGCCAGTCAATACCGACTAGATAATTGGGAGAAATATAGCTTTGTACGAGCCCAGATCTTTGTAGGAGGATTTTATAGGTGGGGATGTGGTATCTGTCTTTTCAGTCTAGTGATTAGAATCAAATAAAGTCTGTAATTAGAGATTGGACACCACTGGGAAGGCTAAAGCGGAAAAAGGTGGGGAGAATTTCTCCACTTCTTCATCCACGTAAAGCTTAGATTGGAGCTACTTTATAAAACATTTCTTAAGCTGGCTCTTTGTGCCTGTGTAAGATATTTGTTTTTCCTTTTATCCTTAGCTTGTGCCTGTTAGAAGTGGGATGTTTTCTCTCAGATGTCTGATAAGGTCAGTCAATTTAACTTAAAGGTTTTCTTTTTCAGGTGATGGAGTTTTGTTACAAAATTTATTGTGGCAGAAATAAAAACGACACTGGGACACTATTTGTGTGGCACACTTTCGACAACAAAGCAATTAAAGGTGCTTTATTTTTGCGGGAATAATAATAAAAGCATAAAATACTACATTAAAAATACTTAACATATACTGTATGAGAGATTAAAACATTTCACATTCCATCTATTACTAATGGCTTACTCAAAGGCAGCTCTAAAAAGATGAGTTTTTTTTTCTTTGATTTAAAGGAACTCACTGTTTCAGCAACTTTGTAGTCCTCTGGATATTTGTTCCAGATTTGAGTAGCATAGAAACAGAAAGCTGCTCTCCATGTTTGGTTCTGATTCCAAGGACGATCAGTAGACTAGAGCTGGAGGATCTAAGTGATCTGAAAGGTTTGTATCATGATAGCAGATCGTTAATATACTCAGATGCTAACCCATACTGTCGCAATGCTGGTCTTATAAATGCCCTGCCGCAACAGAAGGTGATGTCATGATGACATGTGAAATGTGTGCTGATACTTTGTAAATGTATTTAGTTACAGAATACTGAATACCTGCTTTAAAATGTATTTTGTAACGTTTTGTGTTACTTTGCGGAATCCTGGTACTGTATTCTAAATACTTGGAATACTTCCCCTTAAAAACAGCATTTGAGTCTATTAAATGTCTCAAAATGCATTGGTAACTAATCCCGCAGGAAAAGGGAGGGCATATTAATGCTAACATTAGGTACTGACTGGGAAAAAATAAAGTATGTAAATATTTTTGGCACAACACTGATACCTCTCATTGACCAAAAACCAACCAAACAAATTGTTTTTAGCAGTAATATCTCTTTACATTTACATTACATCTTGCAAGTCACCCTATGTTCCTGCCTTTTCTGGAAGAAAGTGTTTACAACAGCCATTTCCATCCTTTTTTGCAAAGTCTACCACCATCTGTCCTTCTTCATTCCTATCCTGGATACCAAACCTGCCCATCACTTCTTCATCACCTCTGTTCCCTTCACCAACATGTTGGTTAAAGTCTGCACCAATCACCACCCTCTCAACTCTCGGGATACCCTGCATCAAATTGTTTAGTTCACTCCAAAATTTCTGCTTCTCTTCTAACTCATTCTAACTCATTCTATGGGGCATTACCACTAACAACATTGGTCATTATTCCTTCCCTTTCAAGCTTCAGATTCCTCAGACATTTTCACTTCCAGAACATTCCTAGCAAACTCCTCCTTCGAGATAACTCTTACTCCATTTCTCTTTCCATCTATCCCATGGTAAAGTAACTTGAACCCTTCTCCTAAGCTTCTAGCCTTGTTACTTCTCCACCTGGTCTCCTGAACACATAGAATATCCACCTTACTTCTCTACATCATGTCCACCAGCTCTCTTGCTTTAGCAATCATAGTCTCAACGTTCAAATTCCCTACCCTTAATTCCACACTCTTGAATTTCCTCTTCTCTCTCTGCCTACAAACAAGCCTTCCTCTTCTCCTCCTTCGACCAACAGTAGTCCAATTTCCACTGGTACCCTGTTTGTCAACAGCACTGGTCGTTGTTAACCTGGGCCTCGACCAGGGACATCACACCCGTGGGGGATGTGGGTGTTTTAACTACCACACTTTTCCTGGCGAGGGGGTTCAGCCCCCACACTTTTTCTGCAGTTTTCCACAAACTACTTACAGCAGTCGTCCCTGTTTCTCTGGCAGCTCATAAGTTCCCACCCCCTCGGCACGAGCTTACCGATAAATCAAACACACCACGAGAGTCGGGAGTCAAGGCAGAACAGCCAATCATCAGGCGGTCACAGTCAAACTCAGTGTCACGTTCAGACGGAAGGGAGAGGAGGTAGATGTAACATTTCACTTTTCCAGGTACTTTGAATGAGTGTTTATATCTTTTAGATATTTAAATAGGCTTTATATGAGTTTGTGAAGATGTTCTGTTTATGTTTTGTTGATAAGTCAAGTGTATTCTGTATTATATTACTTTTTTAGACTAATTGGAATATTGTTCAGCAACTCAGTTAGCTGAATGTGGTTGTATGTGCGGGATGCAGTAGGAAAGGAAACTGACAAGGAGAGAAAATGTGTCATTAATAAACAGTATATGTGGGTTTACTGGATATTTTGAGGATTGTTTGTTGATTAGCTAAATAGTTTGGGGATATTTAGCTATTGTTTTATTGTACCTCCACGTTGAGGTGAAAAACGGAGAAATTACGCCACAGTTCTTCCACAGGTATGCAAACAATGAAAAAAGTGGATATTATTTTAATGTTTAAAATCTATAATTTTTACATTATTTATACAACAAGAAATAAAACTTTGTGGGGTTTTGTTGTTTATTTTTTCTTGATATCTCCCCTTTTCAAGGTGCAAGTAAGCAATATTTAGTAGTCACAGTCCTGTCAGACCCATTTTACTATCAAGTTTACCACTGTCTTTTTTATCACACAGAATCATTAAGATTTAGAAAAAGAAAGAGGCAGGAAAATATTAACACATTTTTCAAGAGGAATCCTGTAAGTGAAGTTAAGAGACCTATGAAGGACGAGAGGTGCTTTTTTCCATCCCAGGTGCACAGATGTGTCTGGTGTTTTTATATCAAAATCACTATCTCATTTCAAGTATTTTGATCAGAGTATGAGGATGTGGCCAGGAGTGAGGAAGACGGAGATGAAAATGGAGGGAAAGGCAGACAAGACGCAGGGACACCAGATGAACAGAGAGAGGGAGAGGTAAGAGAGGAAAAAGATGAAGATGAAATGGTTAAGAGAAGCAGAGAGTTCAACCCCAGCGGTTACTGGCCACCAGTCATTGTTTTTATCAGTTTTATTGTTAACAAAAGTATATTCTGAATAAATAGTTTACTGCATTTAATGCATTGTCTTGTTTTTTTTATTATTCATAGTTACATAACATGGTCTTCTTTCCTACACACGTCACTCATTTATGTCAAGACATCAAATATAACACTCAGAGTGATGTTATTTTATTAGTGTTAATTTGTTAATGCCAGGTTTCTTAAAAAGGATGCTGAAGATTGCTTGTTAGAACTGCATGGAGAGTTTTGAGGAAAGTGCTCCCTTTATCGTTCTTAAGTATGACGGGAGGGATGTTACGTAATTCCAGGAGAAATCTGCATTTTTTGACACCCTTTTTATGTAAGTATACTTATTATACATAATTAAAAAGGTAATAATTTTTCTGATTCCAATGATGAATGCCAATAAATGATGCAATCTTAGCTATAGATATGGCAAATTATTTTTGCCAAACCACTACTAAAGAAAAATAATGAAAACAATACTGTAGTTTAAATTAAAGACAAAAAAATGTGGTTACAACTAGAGTTAGAGGAATATATTAGGAACAGTTTTTTTCCCTTTAAGTTGAGGTTCAAGACAGGATCAAGCAATTCATTTCACTTATTCTTCTACAGTTTCATATGAAAGTATAACATTCTATAGTCTTGTAAGAGGATGCAAGAATCCAAATATTTTGTGTGCATCTCCTTTTTAAAATCCACTTGCTACGAGACTTATCCTCCTCTATGTGATACAAACACAAGGAGCTGAGGGAATGTGACTATTTAACCCCAAAACATAGCAATCCTAGAAAACTCTTTTACTTTTCAAGAGATGATTCAACCTTTTGTCTGTTTATTTGACTTGCCAAAGATGAATAAAGAGTGAGACACCCAAAAGGGCATGTTCTTCTTAAAAATATGTAAAAAAGCAGAAAGTCATTTAATACAAATCTGAGCAGGGCATTTGTTGTCTGTACTTCAGTTCCACGGGGAATTACCTCTTTAGTAAACTGAATGTTTTGTCTTTTTCATTTTGTCAGAATCCAATGAACATGCAAAATCAAGATTTTCATCTAGAAGATAATGTTTTAATCCCGCCAGTTTTAACAGTCCTCAGCAATGGATTAATTCTGCTGCGGTAGAAATAGGGGTGAATCTAGATTACAATTTCAGCAGGGCAAGCAACAATATATCCGGATCTCTGAAGCAGCTGCTTGACTTGCTGACTCCATCAATCTTCCTAGTACCAGCCGAGCTGACCACATAGTTAGCTGGTAGATGTAAACATAACGTCATTGTCTTGCCCGATTTAAATGTACATTTTACTATATTTTAATTCAAATATGAAATGTTAAGGAAAGGTTGTACTTTCACTCTGCCCCCCTCTAAAAGCCGTGTGGATGTATTCTTTTTTTCAATACAGCGTTTTATGAAATTGCTCCATATACAACCTTCAACAATTCTTTAGATACAATAGATTTTCAACATAGATAACTATTTTGTAAAAACCACTTCGATCTTATAGTCTCACAATTTAGTGACACATGAATTAGAGTTTGACTCAGCATATCTTTTTTAATTTCAGATAAATACTTTAATGTAGGAAATACATTTTTTTACAAAAACAATAGATTTTTTGTGGTCTCCAGTATAAATGAATGTCTTGTGAGTTGAAAAATATTCTCCGGCTCCTGTTTCAGAGGGTTGCATTTTGAGAAATGGGTCAGGAGAAATGTCAGGATTACAAGTCTAAGTTATTATTATTTAAGATATGTCTCAATGCAGATCAGCTAACAGCAATGCATCTCTTATGCTGCGTTCAAACAAATAACTAACTTAACTTATTTCACTGGTGGTGTCCCGAGGCAAATTCCAACAGTTTCTTCCTCAGCTCCTCTTTCATGGGAAAAAAATGAAACACTATGCATTCTGATATGTCCACAAATAACACAAGCCCAAACTCTACCATGTTGGGGAGTTGCGGTTAACTTCTACTGGCCAAGTTGCTAACGGTTAGCTTTTACTAGCCAAGCTGCTAACGGTTAGCTTTTACTAGAGACCTGCACTGCTCTCTCCTGGCCACAAAATCAATACATCCTTCCCCTGGGCGGTGTGGTAATTCTGCATAAGGTTTAAACTTTTATTATTCAGAAGGTAAAAGACTGTTTATATAGTTTGCATGGTTGTAAAAATGGGTCTGTCACTATTGTTTATGCAGGTAAGCTTTTAAGTCATAAAACTCTGGGGTGAGTTTTATTGCAAGCTGTAAAAGCAGGATGTTTAGATAAGAAACTGGGAGAAAAGTTTTAGAGAAGCAGATAGCCATAAAACCATAATTCTTTATAATGAACCTTTGACCCAGAACAGAGACGACCCATCTTCTGACTCCAGGATTCTCTGACAGCAAATAAGAGCTAAGACACTGTATGAAAATGTTCTGATTGGAGAGATTAGAAACGCCTAGAGGCCCGGTTGTCTATAAAGCTGTGAAATGAAGATCAGTTGTTCAGATTTCTTTAAATCTGGACCACAGAGGAACGACGGGGGCAAAATTCCTCTGTAAAACTGCAATTTGTTAATCTGTTCAAAATAAATGTTAAACTGGAAATTGGCTCCATTTTGTCTCTGCTTGAACATGCATTGAATTACTTATGATAATTATTTAATTCAACAGCGGTCATGAGCCAATGTAGGCAAGACCATTCACATTAATATTCCCTGTGACGTAGAAGGGACTGACTTTTTCTGACTCACTTGTTTTTGCCATCAATTTCCTTTCTGTGGGTAATGCAGGCCATGGGGGCTGCAGTAAATATTCAGGTTCACCATACATATGCAGCTGAGAATGACTGATTGTATTTCAAAAAGAAGGAGCATTACGGAGCTTCTCAGTAAACGAGACCTTTAATGCCTCAGGCGCTGCCCTCACAAGGGGGGCACAGGGAGGACCAAGCTTGCCATCAGTGAGGCGCAGGACCCCCCCTGCCCACTACCACCAGAATATCCCCTGAGTAGAGATATAATCCTGATTCAAGCCCACAATATAATTCCTCCTGGAGTATTTGACCTCTGGTTGCTCCCTGTTTCCTTCTTTCAACACAGCAGAGCTAAAAGGTTCGGTTCAGTCTGGTTAATGCAGGAGTCCCATGCCTCCTCTCTGTTCGCTCGAGCATGTGGCAGCGGATACCACCCCGCAAATACCACCCAAGGCAGCCTGGCCAGCAGTGACCCTGCTGACAGAGAGCACAGATGAGACTGAAAAAAAATACGAGAATTTGAGACAATAAAGAAAGTGAGAGAGAAATCTAGACAGGAGGGACAGAGAGTGAAAATGAAACAGAAATGGAATAAGATGAGTGCAGAAAGAAAAGCCATAAAGAAATGTGACAGAAAGAAATGTGTGACAACTAGGGACAAAATACACAGAGACAAAGAACTAAAAAAAAAAGAGATGAGGGAGAAGTAAAGCCAAAACAGGATGGAGCAACAACTGCTGTTGCACATAGCAGCCCTAAAGGCCATCACAGACCAGTCCTCCAAATGTCAGCCCAGTCAGGACCACCCTGGGAAGCCAGCACGACCCCCAAGGGATATCCACTAAAGTAGATAAGTTCTGACAAGAGAGCGCTGACCAACATCTTAACCATACTTCCATGTTTCCCAGAAGTTACTGGGTCTGAGGCACTTGTGTTGGCAACTTCGCCCCACCCAACCCCCAATTTCCCATTATTCGACACAATCTTCATAGCAGTCAATGCATGTGCAAGTCCAGTTCTAAAACTAATTTAATGAGACTTGGAAGATTCTGTCTCAACAGATTTAAAGATGCAAAAAACATGGATGGTAGAGGGTGATGCTAAAATGGCCCCATTCTTTCAGTCTGCTATTCTTGCAGAGCTGGAGTAAAAAAATTGTTCAGTCAAAAGGGAACTGTCAAGGAGCATGTGAAGTAATGAGTTAACATGCAGATGGAAATGCACAAGCAGAGACAGAAAAGCAGTCAACAAAAGAAAACAAGACTAGAAGCAAGCTGCAGTCTCCTTGTTCAAGGGATAGCGATGAGGGCAAAAATTAAAGCCAAATGCAGGGGGAGAGTTGAAGGAAGAAAAAGTAGGCAAGCTGGAAAGAGCAGTCTGATTAATTGAGACAGAGTCAACTGACCGCAAGTCATTAAGCTGCCACAAGGCTGAGCTCCAGTCACTATTCATTCCCCTCACTACCAGTCTCTGCTTCTCTACTACAAGACTGGATCATCCCTGCATCACCTCCCTGCCACTTTCACACACTCACCAAAACATGTGCGTACAGACAGCCTGGTGATCTAAAGAAAAAAATAGGTTTTTGCTTTTGAAGTCCACTGGGAGGAATTGTCATATGGGATGGTTGCTCTTCAGTTTGGGATAACGGACAATTATTTTTCCACTGCTTCAGGACTAAAACTTGGTTGGTAAGTCTGAAGAATGATTCAGGGGCTGAATAGGGGGTGATTGGCAATATAACGTTTCTTGTCATCTGAAAATAAGAACAACAGAGATTATTTGTGATGCTTGTGTCAAGAAAGAAACTTTAGAAATAGAAGCTTGGTTATCAGAGGCTCTTTTGGCATTCCGTTTATTACTGCTTGAGACAGAGTAACTATTTAACAATGTAGATAATGTCCTTCTAAATTATGTAATTTAACTTAAGTTCCCTTCCAATGCAAGTTTGTTTCATGGTAGAAAACCACAACATGGTAAATTATAGTTGTGTGATTCAAAAGACTTTTCAAGTTATTGTATAGTCACCAAAAATTAAATATTAATTAACATGAAAAAATACAAAAACGAGGACATGTCTAAAAATTGAAGAGGCTTGAATAAAGATAAGGAAATATAAAAAAACAAAACTTTTTTTTTAAACTGAAGGGTGAAAGTGTTAGTCTGTATATGTTCATTCTGGAGAATTGAGGGAGATAAAACCTTTAAACATTTAAGCAGTCAGTTATTTGACACTTTACACAAATATAAAGTTGCAAGGGAAAAAGTGCAGTAATACAGAATCACATCTGCATTACTTGATATTCAAAATATGTTTCCAAAGTGACAAAGAATACACCAGTTCAGGATGGCTCGTCCATATATTTGGAGTTTCTTTATTTCAAATATATTTTTATATGCCACACTTTGTGTTTTCAAATACAAAGCAAAGGATTAATAAATCTCAAACTGTGGTTTAAAGAAACCTTATTCCATGCGAAAGCCAGAAAAAAATCAAGTTTAGGTAAGGTTTTCACATTTCAAGCAGAAAACAGAAACCATTTGGAAGTGGACCGAGACCACCTCAAAACGCAGGTCTCAGGGCGGTTCATTGGTCCAGACCAAATCTCATTGGTCTGCATTCACACCAGCTCAAACAAACCGTACTAGCAAACAAACCGTACTTGAGTTTGTTTTAGTCAAACCAAATGCTGCAGGTGTGAAAGCAGCCATAGATGTGATAGGAATCTACATGGTCCCCCTACCCAGTTGCTTCTAGTGGCTGACCTTCAATGAGCGCAAGCGCATCCATGGTGCTGCATTATGCAGAAGTGTTGTTGCAGCATTCATATTTGTACTTCATATAATTTATGCAACAATAACTGCAATTGCTACAGTACAGACCAAAAGTTTGGACACACCTTCTCATTCAGTGCATTTTCTTTATTTTCATGACTATTTACATTGTACATTATCACTGAAGGCATCACAACTATGAATGAACACATATGAAATAATGTAGTACTTTTACAAAAAAGTGTGAAATAACCTGGCCCCCAAAGTCACCGGACCTAAACCAAATAGAGATGATTTGGAGTGAGCTGAACTGCAGAGTGAAGGCAGAAGAGCCAACAAGTACTAAGCATCTCTGGGAACTCCTTCAAGACTGTTGGATAACCATTACGGGTGACTAACTGTTGAAGCTCAAGAGAATGCAAAGCAGTAATCAGAGCAGAGGATGGCTAATTTGAGGAATGTAAAATATAACATGTATTCAGTTATTTCACCCTTTTTGTTTAAGTACATACAGTAATTCCATACATCATGTGTTCATTCATAGTTTTGATGCCCTTAATTGAGAATCTATAATGTAGTCATGAAAATAAAGAAAACACATTGAATCCTAATTCTTATCTGCAACATATTTCATTCAGATTCTCATTATTATTCTCTGTTCAGAGGTGGGAAGTGGATGTTTCTGTTGGTTGTATGTTCGTTTGCATGCGCAAAGCTCTACAAGTCTGAAAATGTGGCTGAAATTCACAATTTTGCTTTCTCTCCTGCTGCGCTGTCAGTGTACTCCGGGTCTAAACAGTGAATAATCGAGGTCCTTAGTGTGCTTAAAGTTGCACACAGTTTTCCACCATGTTTCTTTCTATAAATCCCAAACTTGGTATTAAAAGTTGCTCATGTAGTTTTCAGACCACCTTTTGTACATACGCAGGCTTAATAAACGAGACCCCTGGTCCCTAACCATTAATCCCTATTCTGTGTGTTATTTTACATTGCTCAATAAACACCTTCATTCTACATGCTCGCATCTCCCTCCCATTTACAAAAACCTGACACTAATAAACAAAAAAAAACATGTGAAAAACATCCAAGATAACAAAAAAACATCCAACCTTGGTAGCCTTATACTATCCTGAAAAATTTATACTTTGAGCTTTCAGATGCTGCAAAAATGCCAATAGTGTCAGCATTATGCTTAGGTTCCAAAAGTTTCATCCTCCTTTTGTGGCGTTATTGATTTATTAATTAATTAAATGGTTAGACATATTTCTTAAAATTTTGAGTAATATACTCGATTAATCTTCTATACAATCACTATTTCTTCGTATTTCACATTTATGATAAGAAGTAGAAAAAAAACATTGGTGGTTTGATGCAATTTATGTTCATGTGAAATTTTTTGCCATAATTCCTCATTAATTTGTAGCATTTCATTCGTGTATGTCTGCCTTTGTGGTAGTAAGTTCTGGGTGGAGATGTCTCATAACGATGTGGAAGGTTGTTCTTCGCCCTCCCTCCCTTCTACGACCTGATGAGTGGATTTAGTTACTGGCTAATGGGTCTCACCCACCTAGCTTCTACACTGGGGACGACCTGACCCAGTTCTTCACTGCAGTCTGCAAATCACACCATCGAGCCAACTCAGGGATGTCTGGATAGCACAAGTAAAAGGAACAGACCTTGAAAGCTTCCATACATTAAGTTTACAAATAAACGTTGCATCAACAATAGTTCCGGTTTTTGAAAGTTAGTTGATGTCTGTTGTTTACATGGCCGTACTTAACTGGATGAAAAATTTTAATGTGTTTCTATTGTTTAAAGGCCTTTTTATTAAAAAAAGGGTTTTAATTATTTAATTAATATATATATAATTATGTATTATATAAGGATTTCTTATCCGAATTTTCATTTTAAAGCATAAAAATCCTGATTAGTGTTTAGATCATTTCTACTTAATTGGTTTCTTGAGCTAACACTATCAAAAAGCCTAATCTCAGCCATCAGCTTTTCTCTGGGATTCCATCAAAACCAGATTGTGTTAGGAGGATTTACCACTTTCCAGGATACTCCCAGTTTGCACTAATACTAAGGCTTCATTATCTCTGTACCACACTTTTGAATTTCATTAATTAAACATTTACTTGAAAAACGTTCTTTTAGAAATTTAATTGTATCAAATTTTACCTACATATCTTTCTAAACATATTCTTCCCAAACAGGTAAAGAAAAAAAAAATGAAATCAAGTTGGTTTTGCATCAAGTTAAATTAAATGGTTCATAGAAGATTGTTTATTTCCAAATCCTTGACTGTCTTGATCAATTACTATCCACAGACTGATAACAGGTATTTTAGACAAGCAAGCATTAGCAATAAAATGTGTTTTAAAAGATTATTCATAATTTCGAGTGATGGTGTTTTCCTTGAGCAAATGCTCCAGAAAAAAGTTAACCATGCACTTGCAGCTAACCTCTCAAAATTGGCTGCATTTGTACACTTTGTACACTGCAAAATGTCAAAGAACACGCTGGGTTCAGGTTTATTAACTCTGCCAGAAAGCATTCCGCTTTAGAGTTGGGGGTGCATTTAAACATTTCAATATTGCTGCCTTCATTATGCAATATGTAATTTGCAATGCAAAGCCTGAGGATGAACATGCTGTGCTGGCTCGCATAATGCTTCCTAAAAAACCCTTTCAGATGAATACAAACCTTTAAACCTCAGCAAGCCCAGTGTGGGACCATTCCAACCTCTTGGCTGTAAAAAAAGAAGAAGAAAAAAACAGTATCAGGACCTTCAAATTAACTTGACCAAATTTTCAATAGCAGTAGTTTTCAGCAAACACACAGAACATGTGCCACATGAAGCATACAAATATGTGAGCAAAGCAGACCAAGAAGGTGACAAAGAAATAAAGAGAAGTAATTTTGTCATTCAAAGTATGTCTCAATCAAAGAACATGGACTCATATCAAAGATGTCCATCTTGCCTATTTGCCTTTGGTAGCACTAAGCTTAATTTTCTGAACGGGAAAGTGAAGGTTTTTTTCTTGTTTTTGAACAAAAGATGGATTATTTGTTTATCAGCACAGTGTGAGTGTGTGCGCAAATGGTGCGACACCAACCTATTGCATGGCTGTGGCTCCCATTTTTTTTATTTGCAATAATCTTGCAGTTGCAGTGTTGGTTAGCAATGTTAGCTTGTTTGAACGCTTACTTGATATGAAGTTTTTGCAGAAGATAGTTGCATTTTTAATAATCTGCTCATTCATATCCCTTTATTTTAATTGGTTGCTCCCAAAGACATCTTCTTTTTGCTTTAAAATTAATGTGACTAATTGGAATAGCTAAACTAACTTCAGTTTAGCTCTTCTATGTAGTACTTCATTTACACTGGCTGTTGGGCTTTGCAACACATTCATGCTTTTATTTTTTAACTATGCTGTTGTAATTTGATAACTGTTAACAAACTGCATGACCTAACTTTAGTCAAATGTAACATGTCGGAAAGAAGACCTCAAATAGGATATGAGAGAACACGTTGGTGTTTTTTGTTGTTTCGTTTTTTTGGTAAGGCAGCATCAATTCAGGTTGATTAGGCACATTTATTTGGAGGTGAAAAGGTTGATAATTATTTCTAGAAAAACTTATTTAACAAAATAATCTCTTTCAACAGATAGTTAACAACACTAGTAAGCATATGTAGAGCACAGACCTCCTCCGCCAAAGCAGCTAAGTCCCTCCACCCAAAAGATGACCTAATCATTTGTTTCTCATCCCACTGCAGACATATCCTCAAATGCCGAGATGTCATTATTATTTTAACTCGATTTTGCTGTAAATCTTATTTCTAGGGGGTGAAAATGGGAACACTCGGTTCTGAGTCACTTTATTCTGCTGTAACTCAGGAATAAACTGGAAATCCAGAAGGAAACATGAATTGCGACCCCAAAGCTGAAATAACTTGATTCAAAGCAAAATGTGCTGTGTTTTCTGACTGCAACAATGTTGAAAATATTGAGCAATGTGGAAGATTTATATTTTTGTCTTTTTTTTTTTATTGCCTCATAATAAAGATGTTATTGCAGCCTAATTACCTCAACCTGCACTTACTTTGTTTTTCAAAATCGGATTCAATTGCTCCATTTAAAGGTTCGATACACGGTACAGTTGTTTTGGGTTTTTTTCACCGTTTTTAACACCTACATTATGCAGGTGTTACTTCAGCTCACATCCAGAGGTGATATTTCAAGTTTGAGAACTACCTTGCTCATCTTTTCTCCCTCATTAAAGCAGTCCAGAATTTCTCACAGCAGCTAATGAAAGCTGGTTTCCATTAGCTGTTCTGCTCTGATGTAGGCTGAGCGGAGGCTCAGCCTAAAGGGAACCAAAGTGCAGGCTTCTGTATTTTACTGGAATCCCTGAATCAGATGGTAATGCTTGGTGTTCAATGCTGGGATGAGTAATCAGTACCCCGGCTGGGAGTTGCTTCCAGCTGTCTTGCAACAGTAAAGCTCAATAAAATAAAAGTGAAATCTCTCTCCCAACAGCTTTAATAAAAAGCTAACTAATACAAATCAGAGGATAAAGGAGGAGGGTCATCATAATATGTCAGCAGCAGAGTTAAATTAGCCCTTAAAAACCATAGGATATTTTTTTTCGGTCTCCTACTGTATATTGTGTATATGTTTTAGTCTCAATTCCTCAGCTTAGTGTTGGCCATTTAGACAGTGTTTTAGATTAACATTTCTGACAGTTTTACAGCAGCATTGGTACCGTCTCTAATACAAACATACATGTCCTCAAGCAAATGTTACAAAAAAGAAAAACAACTCTACGTTGTTCTACTCCACTAGCTATAGAATATTTCAGGACAATTCATGTTGTAATCTTAAAAGGGGTGATGATTTCCAAAGGTTATAGGTTTCTTTTTGTACAATGAATGCCTTTTAATTTAAAAGCATGCATATTTTGATCAGTTAGCCTAATGGGAATGGATCCTGAAAGACAAAGTTAATTATTAAGATGAGAAACCATGTACAGGATCCGCCTCTAGTCTCGATTTGATTAACAGTAGGGGATGTTGATAAAATAATTGGTCTGGCTTCATTGCCTTAGGCATGTTTTTAGAAGAAATAGTCAAATAAGCATAAAAGAGCAGCATATAATACTTATCAGGAGAAATGTGACTAACTTTTATATATACATTTATGTATTTTATTACAACAATAATCTCCAACGTTTTTTTACTCTGATTGCCGTTTTTACGTTTAGATTTTTTTTAGACATCCATTTGGTTAAAAGAAATGTTTAAGCAGAAGGTGGCACAGAAATCCCAAACACTAGACCTTTAACCTCTAACAATCCAGAACAGAGAGTAAACTAACTCCATTGTCCCTCTCCCTGAAATATAAATTTGAAAAAAAGAAGCAAAAATTATAGAGCAATTCCCAACATATTTTTCATTGTTTTTTTTGCACTGTGTCACAACGCAAATTATATTGTCAAAATATACTTAACAAAATATAAATGCAACACTTTTTTTTGCTACCATTTTTTATGAGATAAACTCAAAGATCTGAAACATTTTCGACATACATAGAATAACCATTTCTCTCAAATATTGTTCACAAATCTGTCTAAATCTGTGATAGTGAGTACTTCTCCTTTCCTGAGATAATCCATCCCACCTCACAGATGTGCCATATCAAGATGCTTATTAGACAGTATAATTATTGGTCAGGTGCCTTATGGTGCGTTCAGACCGCAAGCTTTGTCAGCGTCAAGCAACGCTGACAAAGCGACTAGTTCAATGCATATACACAAAAGATACATTTTTAAGCTGAAGCTTGCAAAGCTTGTAGGCGGGCCTTTTTCTGCTGGATGTTTTAAACACTAGCGGATTGTGGTTGGATAGGCAGCGTCAATGTTTGGAAACATAACTACAGTGAGATGCTCTGATTGGTTGGCAAGCTGCGTTAAGAGTGTTAAGACCATCAAAAGTTCAGCTAGCTTGAATTTATATTTAGTTGCATTTATATTTTTGTTCAGTGTAATTATCACCGTATTATGTGAACTTGCTTTCTGGACAACCTTCAGACATATACTGTCACTATAGGTTTATGAAGATTTTCTTTTTTTGCTAATATTTAAATACAGGGCACTCACATCAAATTGTGTTAAGACATACAGTATGAGAAAAAACACATTAAATTTGATGAATTTGCACCTCTAAAACAGTGGTTCTGTTGTTTAACTATTCATATTGCATGCACTCAAGAACCAAAATAGTTTCAGCACCTTATAAGAAATGAAATGTGAGCTTGCTTTTGATGTGACACATCCTCAGCAGTGTTGTCTCAGTCCATCTGCCTCAATTTCAGAGTTATGCTCAGTGTCAGCTATGCACGATGTCTTCTTTTTGGGCTGTTGATGTAGAGCCGCAATAGATCAATGAGTGAGACATATAATCCATGTCAGTACTGCAGGATAACATTATCCTGTCTTTAATCGAGAGAGCAATGTCCAACCTTAAGGTTACTGCAGTGTGTTTGTGTCCCTGAAGGAGGAAAATACATTGATTGACATACAAATAAAGAAAAAAAAGACAGTGGAAAAAAGAATTCTCTGTATGTTGTTTTTGACTGTACGACAATTTCTCACATTCAACTAATTATAAAAAGTGTAGTATTTGGGAAATGCTGTTAAGATTTTTGTATGAAATGCATTCTTAGAAACATAAATGTATTCATATAATCTGCTATCCTATTGTGTTCTATGAATTTGTAAGACTTTTAGCTGTATGGATCTAAAAAATGCCTCATAACAATCCCTGGTTGAGGTGTTGGTGAAAGGTGGCATTTGTATTCAAAGTCAAAGTGCATTTACCATCAAAGGATTTTACGGGAAATCCAGTCGTCTCTGTACTTCATTTAGGTAGCAGAAAGATATGAAGGAGTAGAGATCAAGGGAGAGCAGCCGAGAGGAAGAAATGTGAGATAAAAAGTCACCTTTGGGGATTAGCACTTTATATTGTGCTTGAAGCACATTAACCCTTTCTGAATTTTGTTCCCTGCTAACACTAATTACCTTTGTATATGTGCAGATGAATGTATTAAAGGAACCATAGCAATATTTTAATATAAATGTTCAGAGCTGCTTTGCATATTAGCATTTTAGAAAATTAAAGCACTAATATGTTGCATTTGTCATATTAGCTCCTTAAAAGGACACGGCAAATCTGCACAAATCTGCACAAATTCTACTACACAATAGAGCTTTCAAAGACACACTGTTGTTTTTAGAGAACATTTTGTTCTGACCTCAAAGTCAAACAATGATAGTTTGTGATTGCAATTATGTCATTAAACATGTCATTAAACAGACTTGTTTCTCTGTTGTTTGGAGCTCTTGATGTTTGCTAATCATTTCAAAATTTGTTCTAAGACTTCCACCCCTCCACTGCCACAGTTCTAAAACCACATAAAGAGAGATATGAATAATCTGATTACAACTACAGATTTTAAGGGATGGCACATATCCACAACCATAGTTGGAGTCAACACCAGATCTTTTGCTTCTTCTATGTATACATTATGTTATGTATTCCTTACTGCTGGGAAAGTTAAACTGGATCCATCTAGAGTCCAATTTCTTTGTGCTTTTCTTCAGCATTCATTTATTGAGACTACCTGTGCAGGTTGTGCCCAGCCCTTTTGTCCACTGACCACTGAAAATAGACAATACCCCATTACACTTTAAGTATTAATCAGGTAGAGAAGATAAAATATTGGATGGTAGAATTTTTTAGGCTCAAATTAAAATGGTTGCTCTTTTTCTTGCCTAGACAGCTAGACAAACCGTAGCAGTTTGCATAAAGTTTGCTTTGAGGGTTGGTCTAGCCATGCTCTATTGCGGCCTCAGCAAGTTTACCATTGGCTTTGCAAAGTTCAGGTCAGGCCAGTCACAGCACTTTCTGTTTGTAGAGGGATGTTTGGTGGGCATTACGGCAGTGTTTCTCTTGTTGATGGATTTTTTTACAATGACAGCGGAGCTGCAACTGAGCAAAATAAAGATATGTTAAAATACGTTCACAGCAGAAATTGTCTGTGCTGATGTTGCTTGTGTTGAGTGATTTAAATCACAATAAATATATCACATTGTTCTTTGCTCAGACATTTTGAATTATAAATAAATCACTCCATACTGTCTCTTGGAGTTAGTATGAAGTGACATCTGGTAAAATATGGTTTATTCCCAAATTATTAATACTTTTTTCAGATTTAGATTTAAGCTAGGTGCAGTTAACACAGGTAATGAGTGGAGAACAGGAGGGCTAAATTTTTACTGGTTTTTTGGTGATCAAATACTTATGTCATGCAATAAAATTGAAATTATTTAAAAATCATCCACGGCGATTCTCTGCATTTTTGTTTTGCATTATTTCTCTCACGGTTGAAGAGTACCTTTGATACAAATTACAGACCTATACATGCTTTTTAAGTGGGAAAACTTCAAAAATCAGCAGAGTATCAAATACTTGTTTTCCCCACTGTATGTATCTAGATATTTTTCTTCAGAAAAGTATTGACAAAAAAGCACTTAAAAGAATCTAAGCTAAATGTCTAAAATGTCACTCAGACATTTTTACTGACATACAGCTGTAGATGAATATTAGAAGAAGTGTCAAAAATAATGTATCATACGTATTAATATTACTTTATTGAAAAAAATAATTGTTCTATTCTTCCGAACCAAAATATTTATAGCTTTGATATTAAAAAAGTACTGTTTTGGGTCAGGGGTGTACTGGTGTTGAAATTCAGCCTTGGATCTTGGTTCTGAGAGGTTAAGAAGATAAAATTAATAGAGAATATAGTGCTTGTCTGTTATTTAGTATGCAGTGAATGTTGCTTGCCAACGGCCATTAAACAGAAGATGATTATTGATGTTTATGTGTTTTTTAGAATTTAGAGTAGGCATAAGCCTGCACATAAAATAATCATTCACCCATTGTATTAAAAAGTTAGCGGTGATCTAGAGGTTGCACAGCTACTTGACAAAGGTTCTAAAAAGGTCCAAAATCGGTCCAGTCATACCTTAACATCTACAACATGTTATAATCACATGTAGATCAAACATCACTTTACCTATATACTTAAGGACAATGTAAACAAAACTATCTGTAATTTTAGTAGTTCATATGCAGTGATGCCAGTAATGCGTTATTTAGTAGCGCATCACTCCTAATATGATCACTTTTTCAATAACAACTAATCTAACATGTTACGGTGCATTCAAACCACACAATTTGCGTCAAGCAACGCTACCAAGACATGTAGTTTAATGTATATACATTTTTAACATGAAGCTTGCAAATCTCTGCCGGATGTTTTAAACACTGACGGATCGTAATTGGCTAGACATCGTTGATGTCGGGTGATGTCACTACAGTGAGAGGCTCTGATTGGTTGCCACACTGCGTCAAGTCCGTCAAAAGTACAGCTAGCTGAACTTCTGCATTGCTTGCGTTTGCTACGCTGCCGCTCGAAACGCAAGTAATGCTTGAAAAGTTGATGGAGCCAATGCACACAACGCACTGCCGAGACTCTGACAGACCTCTGACGTACTCCACCATAGACTTTACACATCTTTACAATCTTGCCGCAAATTACGGGGTAGTGTGAACACGGCATTACTATTTCCATACAGGTAATCAGATTAAAATTACTGTGCTTTACTATTTTTCTAATTTTCTTAAGCAAAAAGTTATATTTGGTACATGGCAGCAAAAGCATTAGGAAAACAAGCAACCATAGCAGTCGAAATTGGTGTTACATACCTTAACCAACACTGCTGCCGTCTTTTTCTGTCATAATCCGAATCATCTGATTATCTCCTTTATGGTTGCCATGTTTGTTTTGGCCTGAGTCTTAGAGTTCTGTAATCTGTCTTCTGAGTCTGTCCCCTAGTGGGCAGCTTGTACATCCCCCAGACACAACTTGTAGCTTTATAGTTGCTGGTGTCAATGTCAGGTAAAAGAGCAAGTATATTTCCGGCCTTACGGTGTGTCCACACTGAACGCGATAGGAGCGAATATAAAGCGCAAAACACGCCTGGCTGTTGTGTACAACGCGAACTAGTCGCGCTTCAAATATGGTATATTCACGTGTGAACTGGCCTTCAGCGGAGCTGGGGCCAGAGTGCATCTGCGGGTGGATTATGGACTGAGCTGACGGAGGACAGCGTGTTCGGCCCGGGCTTCAGCGGAGCCGGGGCTACAGTGCAGGTGGCGGTGGAGGACTAAGCTGACGGAATACTGCGTGTTCGGCCCGGGCTTCAGCGGAGCTGGGGCTACAGTGCAGCTGGCGGTGGAGGACCGAGCTGACAGAGTACTGCGTGTTCGACTCGGGCTTCAGCAGACCTGGGGCTACAGTGCAGCTGGCGGTGGAGGACCGAGCTGACGGAGTACTGCGTGTTCGGCCCGGGCTTCAGCGGAGCTGGGGCTACATTGCAGCTGGCGGTGGATTATGGATCGAGTTGACGGAGGACAGAGTGAATTACGTGTTCGGCCTGGCCTCCGGTAGACCGGGGACCGCTGCACTGGGGGTTTGGTGAGCTACAGATACAATCTAGCTTCGGCAGAGGGATCCATAAATAGCAGCGAGCCTCTCATAAACACCGGCTCCTCGCCACCTGGAGAACGTGACCTGCACACCCAGTTTGTGCCGTGAAGGTCCAAGCTTCGCCTGCCGAAACACCAACTACATTACTGAGCAGCTGTCCATCTGTCTGCGGTTTGTAAAAATTTAATAATATTTGAGCAGCATGGGATGTGGTGCGGGAGCTGCTACCAGGAAACCAGGTGAGGAGGCCGTTTCAAGGCTGACTTCTAGGCTGAGAGGTGCTTTTACAGCAACAACGGCTCTTTTAAGAGCCACCCACAAACCTCTTAAGAGCATTCTTGTCTAAATAGTTAATTTTTTTATTTCTGTGTCTGTATTGAAAACTGCTTGTGTTATGTAGCTCGGGGTGATTAGCCACGGTGTTTATCAGTGTTTCCTCCATGTCCTGCTGAGGCTGTGACTCCATGACAGTCACAGAATCACTGAAACTCTGTCCCGATTGGTTGTTGCGGCACGATTTGACGCTGGAGTTCAGATTTTTCCAACTCGAGGGATAGACGCGATGAGCTTGATTGCACAAAATGCACCACATAAAATGCAGCACGAATTTTCCATCTTATCTTTAGCGCGAATTGTTTTCTGCCTGCACAAATCAGGCAGAAAAGCTTTTTCGCAACACAGATCTGCTTCTGAAGTGTCGCGGGACACCAAGACGCGCTTCATCGCGCTCCTCCATTGATTTTACATGTAAACCTGAAGCTCTAGTCGCTCCTATCGCGCTTGGTCTGGACACACTTACTGTTAAAATACACTTCCAGTATAGTGAGTATTGCCAAAACTGGTTATTGTTTCTATATTGAGGCAGTGGGAAGTGCTACTTGAAGCTGCTGAAAATAACTCATAATTTAACTTTTAATCTAATTTAGTTACTTTTAAAATAAAGTAATCAGTAAAGTAACTCAGTTACTTTTGGAATGAGTAATCAGTAGTCAGTAATATTACTTTTTCAAAGTAACTGAGGCAATACTGTTTATTTATAGATCAAAGATAACGACATAAAAAGCCACAAAATTCCACATCACATTTATTTATTTTACAGATTATACAATACAGATTCACCCGTGAAAATAGAAAAACTTGTTCATAACTTTGTTAATGCAGTCTCTAATGGAAGATCCACCCATTCTGGACACTTGCTGGACCTACGTGCGCAGACAATTGAAATAATGCTTTACATTGGCAATCTCAAAGTGCTTCGAAGCATTTCATAAAAAAATTATCTATATAAAATTCTAATTCATGTAATTTACTTTTTGAATGAAACTCTCAGAAGGTTACATTAATAAGTAGAAACTTTGACTGTATCATTAAAATTACTTTATACTGTGGTATTCTGTTTTACAAATTCAAAGTAACTTTTAGCCTACTCTCGTTAGCTAATGTTAGCCAAACTGTACTTTTCAGTTGACAATGTGGGCATCATTTCTTTTGGTTCATTCGTGTCAAACATGTTAAACTCAAGAGCGTTCCTCTAATAATACAAAATATGTTCACCCAACAGTATATATTTTTAAATTATTGATAGAACTCAATTACTCCTCTCTTTTTCTGAGTGCTGTTAAGGACCTTCTATGACTCTGTGGTGGCCTCCGTCATTTTTTACAGTAGGCTACTGTATGTTGGAGCAGCAGTTTATCAACAGCTGAGAGGAAGAGGTTGGATAAACTCATCAGGAAGGCCAGCTCTGTTCTAGGATGCAGCCTGGATCCAGTGCAGGTGGTGGGAGACAGAAGGACTCTGGCTAAAATAACATCTCTGATGGACAGAGTCTCCCACCCCATGCATGGAAATGTTGCAGAACTGCAGAGCTCCTTCAGTGACAGACTGCTGCATTCTAGATTCACAAAGGAGCGTTTCCGCAGGTCCTTCCTCCCTGCAGCTGTCAAACTGTACAACCAAAACTGCTCCCAACAAATATAAATATTTTACACCTGCACTGTATGTTACATTTGCACTAAACAACCACACCGATATAATTTGCACATTATTTTCACCTGATGTACATATTCTTATTCTGTGTTGATGTACATATTCTGTGTATTATTGTTCTAATTATTTCTATATGTACTATTATTCTATTCTAAAGTACCGGAGAACACATTAGCATCTCGTGAGTTAATCTGTCTTATGTAATATCACAAGATCTTTTATTAGTCTTATTGAAAGAATGACTAAAATGCAGTGGCTTTGCATCGCTGGATACTTTATAATTATAATTATTTAAACAAGAACAAGTAAATATATATTTATAAATTGTTTACAAATGGTGTATTTCATAAAGATAATTCCATTTTTTTTGGGCTTTGCTTCATGTAAAAGACATCAGTGGACGTCTGGTCACAGCGTTGATCAAGACGTGCAAAGGACATCCATAAATGTCTTCCCAACCTCTTAAAATCCTGCCGAATTAAATTAATTATTGAAGTATTAACCATGCAAGGATTAAGCGCAGATTTTAAAAATAAGATGTGATAATTATTACATCTGATTTCACAGAGGGTCATGATGGACTAATAAAACAAATGTAAAGGGCGTTACCTAGTGGACGTCCACTTACAACTGACTGAGAACATAGTATATTTTGAACTAAACATAGCGAAAAGTCAAAATAACAATTATACATGTAACCCTAGATAACTGGTTATGGTTGATGGATGTATTTTTAAGAAAATGTTCTGTTACATAATCTTTAATGATTTAAGCTGTCCTAACGCGACTATTTTTGGCCAGGGACATAGGGTTGCTACGAGACCACTGTTTTCTGGGAGGTAGGGACTTTCTTTATTTGATAGTTAAGAAATCGGAAAAAATAAATGTTAAATGGCCTGCTTTTGTTTAGCACTTTTTCATTCAGAGGACCACAAAGTGTTTTACAACACTGTTATGGAAAAATTTATATTGAGGAATTTATATTAAGAATTATCTTTTCTGTGTATTATTACATACTGAGATAACTGTGTGCCATTTATACATGATGTAGTGATAGTCTGATTAAGTGACACTGTATAATTTTAATTTAGGTCAGATTAACTGATATTAGAATCCCTATGTAGTATTGCCATGGAAACGACCCTTGGAGCACTGAATGTCCTGACGTGTCCCAAGATTGAGCGTCTTATCAGACGAAGACGCCTGGGAGTCTACCAACTTCACTGAGGAGAAATATTTACTGATAGGGTAGAGACAATAGCAAGGTTGTCTGAATCGATAAAGAGGTCAGTCAGTTGGTGAAAGGCAGGATTCAGCGAACAATCTGTAATCTTCTTCCTCCTTACTTGTACAAACAAGTTCAAATTAAACCTCTAAGAAATGAAGGAATCTTTCTCACCTCTTTATAAATATTTTTTTCCCGACTACACAACATTTAGTCATTCACCCATTCATGCACACATTTAACAAGCTGATGCTGGTAAGCTACATTGTCGCCACAGGTGCGCTAGGACACACTGACAGAAGCGAGGCAGCCATACGCACAGGCAATGAATGGTGAATGGAGCATGAGTTTGGCACGGGAAGTCGTTGGTTACAGGATAAACTCTTACCACCTAAACCACGGTTGCAGTCGCCCCAAATTTGCATGTGTTATACTTTGGTAATTACAGTTGCTTTACAGTGCTCCTGATCAAAACTGCTAAGCTTGAGGAGTTTTAGAAATGTAGCACATGAAAAATAGACCTGCCCTGTAAATTCAGTAGAGGGCCCATTGACTATAACACTGTCTATCAGCTGTATATTAAGGTTTGCAGACGTGACCGTACATACGTGTCCAATAGAAAGCAAGGGTTAGCCCTATATGGCACAAAACAAGAATTGACACCATGTATCAGTGTTTGTGAAGGTTTTTTTTTTGTAGTAAAGGAAGGAGTTATTGATATTTCTTATTTCAGTTCAGTCAATTGGTAAAAACATTTTGCTTAGCTGATCCACATCCTTATTACATTGGCAATGAAAACATCTAAACCACTTTTTAAATGTTTTTGTGATGCATATTGGTCAAAAACGCCCTAAGAAAACATGACGGGTAAATACCTCTGAAATTTGTGTAGGAAGAGATTCATTAAAACACAGTGCGTAATTAACTTAGTGTTGTTTTTACGTGTTCTTTTTTTTTTATATATTGTGACATTAACAGCTCCACGCTTGTTAGATTAAAACAGTGTTACATAGCCTATAGCAAGTTTTCAATACTGATTTTCAAAACAATCAGGTATGTTTATGAGTTGGATTAATGCTCACTCCCTTTTCCACTAGTGATTAATAGCTTTTTTCATAATTTCTCCAGGTAGAAATATATTTTACTTTGCAGGTTGTGATCAACTCTTGTTCAGTTTGTCCTACTTAGAGAACTGTGACGTGTGCTAACAGCATACGTCTCATGGGTGTTTTTGTAGCGGCTGAAGGTCAGCTGGATATCACTCAGGTCATGGATTAACAGCCCTCTGGAGGCTTTTCATCTTTGTGAAACAGAGAATATATACTTTCTGGTTTGACCCCAGGAAGGTTGTTCTTGCTTCCAAAGGGATCTTACAACATAATTTTAAAGCTTTGGTCATTGGTTCAGTGTCCTAGGTGAATTTTCAGGAAATAAACCAACAAAGGAAGACAGATTCTCTACGTTTTTTTGGTTGTTTTTTTTCCCGTTTTAAATTTCTCAACAGAAGTCCCTCAGCAGCTGGAAAGGGCCTGTATCATACAATTGAACAACTTACACAGGTTCCACATATCACCCTAAAGTGTGAAGGCATTGATTGATTGATTGATTGATTGATTGATTGATTGATTGATTGATGTTTTTATTTCAGGTAATATACATAGCCACACAATAACATACGCATTCCAGCGTGATATACTCATACACAAAACAAAATACAATTACTTCACAAAAAAGATTATTCCAATTACCTGAAGGAGTGTATGAAGAAGGAAAGTTATTAAATCTTACTAATTTTTCCACTAGTGATTTTACTCTGCTTCACTGCTTTGTCTGAGTTAAATTTTCTCAACCGGAACTTAATATAAATTAAAACATAGCTTATGTTTAGTATATCATCCTTCCGATGTGCAACTATAGCTTTTTTTTATTTATTTAACAAAAATGCATCCCAAAATGCATCACAATATTATATTCGCATTATCATTACTTTAAATATCAACAAATCATAATCAACAATAGTAACGACAGCTCAAGCCAATAATAATGGTGATAAAAAGATGTCAAACTTTAGTAATGAGACAACTATATTTACTCAATTAAACCAAGGGACAATTAAGTCCCATTATTTATATACTGTAACTGTAGCTGCTGTTTAAATATCCATTTAAATTGCTGAAGATTCTTCCATTGTTTACATTGTATATTCAAACTATTCCAAAGTTTTGCTCCTCAAACGGAGAAAAAATGTTTGTTTTTTTTGTGGCTGGAAAAATAGGTATTGAAAATTCTCTGTATCCTATCAAGTTATGAGGTTTTTCTCGTATTGTGAAATAATTTGCAAAATATCTGGTAATAGATAACTAAATGGTTTGTATAACATTATAGATGTGGATTCAGAGATATTGCTATAGAAGTAGTCAAAAGCAATAACAGAAAAATATGCATATGGTGTATATGAACCTGCAGCTGTAAACAGCCCATTCAATTATCCAAGGAACAAACAATGCCAGAATAAACCATTGGTTTAATTGTTTTCTATAGGTCTGCTCCATGTTGGACCTGGCGAACAGTTCTGTTGGACAGCCTCTATCTCCAAGCCCATTGATTGATACATTAATATTTTCCAATTTAGTGAATTGGACATTTTAGCATAATGCTTAATGTTCAAATTTAGTATTGGTTTTTTTTTGTAAACTATATATATGATTTGTAATGTAAAGGTCATATTTCTGTCAATACATCTGGTTTTGGTGTTTAAAGTTATTCTTTAGTACAAGGTAACCAGAAGAAGAAAGAAGAAAAACTAGCACACCACTGCAGCAAATCAGGATTTTGGTAAAGGCAGAAATGATAATAAAAGATGATTGTGAAAGATATCAAGGCTGTATCTTATTTTTTCTTTCCTTTGCAGAATATGGTGTCACTTATAAAGAGAAATCCTTGGCTACTTGACTAAATTCTTCACAACCTAGCAAGCAAAATTGGATTTAAGTAGCAGCATTGCTGGCAATGTTTATTATGCTTCTCCAATGTCATATTACATATCTTCCCCAACTTTCTGACCGTTGTCCCACTTACCAAGAACTGAAAACTAATGTAATCTCAGTGTTGTACAATGAGTACAATGATCACATGATTTATCGTTTTGAAAAAATACCACATTATGTATTTACAACTGGATACAAGAAGCCATTTCATTCGTTACTGACATTGTCAGGCCACTGAAAAGGCATCCCCCTGAAGTATTGTGTTATCTGGGTGATATATGAGGCATAGAATGAAGGTCCCTGGGTAGTTTGACTGAGATGCAGAGATGGGTTGTATTTCTGTGTTTATGTGGTTGTTTGTGTGTATGTCACTCTCTCACACACACACACACACCCACACACACATACATTCTGTGTGCACACCCACACAGAACATGGCTCTGTGTAAATGAAACTGGTTATAGGAGGCTGGAATCAGATTCCCATATTGGTTGTGATGAGTGTCAGCCTAACATTTGCTGCTGGATGAGCAGCAGACTGATGCATTTTTACAGCAGACAGGAGCATATGCACAATTTGATCCTGACAGTCATATGTGATAACAGTTTGCATGATGGGAGGAGATAAATAAACATAAGGCAGTGCTATCATCAATTTCTCTTGACGGAGCGTAATGCCATTTGGCCTAAACTACACACTGCAGAAAATAATTTATGATCAAATAGTCGTATTACTTCAAATATATTTTCTTTTATGTAAACTTTCCTGTAAAAGGCATAAAATGAAGAATTCCTAATATGATATGAAAAACGTTTATCTTTTTTCTCATTTTAGCAATATCAACATGATGCTGAGACAAATATTTTAGCTCAACACAGTTAATAACTTGGTAGAAGCAAACTTAATCACAAGAGTGATCTTAGTAATAGAAATGAATAAGGAATAACAAAGATCCATCCATCCAACCATCATAATTCCACAGATCAGGCCAGATCTTGAATAACAGATACATCTATGTTCCAACCATATGACCATGAGGTAGGCATCACGATGAATACAAGTGGCTAAAACACATTTCCTCCAAAAGATGGGCAGTCCTTCCAGTAGAGATACAGTAGGCCAAAAAAGTATTTTGTCAGCTACCAGTTGTGCAAGTTGTCCAACTTAAAAAGATGAAAGAGGCCTGCAATTTTCTTCATAGGTATACCTCAACTATGAGACACAAAATTGGAAAATAAATCCAGAAAATCACATAGTCTGATTTTAAAGAATGTATTTGCTAATTATGGTATAAAATAAGTATATATTGTGGTATGTTATATTTTTTTGGGGCTACTTTATATAACAGTCTCGTATTAAATATGTTTTATATAATCTTTAGTTAGCATTCAGAAGATAAAAGTCTGTTTTTTTCTATTATGCATGGTTGTAAAGCATATCCTTGACCACTATTTAACAGGGACAAGCTTTTAAGTCATAAAACTCTTGGGTAAGTTTATTGCAGGCTGTAAAAACAGGATGTCTTAGATAAGAATGCAAGTCCGGTTTAGGGAGGAACGGCCGTGAAAGCATACTCCATGGTACGGCCATAAATTAGGTCAGGAGGAAACCTTGGGACTAATGTATGGTCTGATAAGTTTTGGTGGGTGGAGAATAAGCCATGTGAATACGTTCTTTGTTCTTTCTTAATAAAAATGGGACAGCTATACTATGCCGAGGTCTGGTTCCGTTATCTGGCTGGATCCCCACATGCAGCCGTGCGTTCCATGTTGTGATAAACAGATTTTTCACGTGTGTGTTTTATCATTGCTCTCTCTGTTCTCTCCCCAGTTTCTGACTCTTCTTATTTTGGAAAACTTCCCCGCCGCGTGGTTCTGGATCGTTGGCGCCCCCCAAAATACCTCCGTGGGGAAAGTGTGAGTCATGCCCACGGCATTCAGACCCGACCGGCCCGCCCACTACCGCCGATGGCCATAACGGAAGACCACAGCAACATGGCTGGAGATTGAACCAAGGCTCGCGTGCTCCGTTAATTTGTTTTAAGGTTGTTTCAGCAGAGAACATTGGCTATTCCTGCAACATGCTGAGAGACGAGATGAAGTTGTTTGTGTAGTTAAAGTCGTGGTCTCATAAAACTGGATGATGGCATGTTTTTGTTTTGTTCGGCCCCCTTAGGCAGTAATTTGTGGGAGTTTGTTTTCCTTGGAGTTCAACAGAGAATCGGAGAGCGACTGGATTGATCCTTCATAATCAACACCCGGGTGGTTTTGTATCAATCTGGAACAGCGCTAACACCAAATTAATAGGTATTGATTGATCTAAACGTTCTCCGTTTAATGTTGACGTGTTGTTTTTTGGGTTAAGGGCCGACCACGGTGCGGATCGGAGCTTGAGAGTTGGCTTCTCGACTTCGACGCTGTCGAAGATTTCATCCAGGCTGGCAAGCGGAAATTGTGGTCGGCAGAGCCGGGGGGCCCTCTGACTGCTGGACGGATTACCTGGTTGAGGGCTGCGTCTCTTCCAGACGCGCGATTGAGCACCGCAAAATTGGAATTGTGTTTAATGGTCCAGCTTTAGGTCGGTCCGGTTTGAGGTCAGTGTTTGATAAATATTGTGAAATAACTGTATTTGTTTCGGTGTGAGTGTGTGTGTGCCTGGACGGAGTGAGGCTTAGGTAAGGAAGCTACCAGGTAGCTTTTTGCACACCGGCCTCATATAAACTCCTCATTTAGGGGAACTAACTGACTGAATCTAAAACCATAATTCCCCTGCGAATCTTAGACGCCTAGACGATGCCCTCGTTTTCTCTATAGACGGAAAACGTAGAAGCTTGGCATTGTGGGGGAATTCGGGAATATCATTTTCAGTCAGCTAAAGTACCACCATAGCTAGCTTACAGCTAACATACAGTGTGTGTGAGTCTCGCCTGGAATAAAGGCGTTCAACCTTGTTCACTTACGTAAACACGTCTAAAGCATTGTCTAACACATATATAGGACTGTTGTTATGGATAACTGGTAGTAAACTCTTTAGAATATATATATAAAATAACTTTTTTATTGTAACGGAGCGGCAACGTTTCGTTTCCGGTTGAGCTGAGGTGCTCATGGCTACAGCTAAACTCTGGTAGCCTAGCTTCCGAACTGTATTTGTTTGACACGGTTAAACATTTATTCGAGTCTTTGGAGACGAAGTGTGGTTTTGCTGGGGGCATTTTGTTTTTGTCTTTGGTTGGTTTTCTTATGAGTAAACTTTGTTCAGTTAAACATCGTAGTGAAGAATTAGCCGTCTGTGTTCCGGCTTTTCCGTTCCGCGGGGTGACCCGGAAGTTCTATTGTGTTTGACTTGGTCCGCCAATTCGGTCGAGTTCTTTTTTTGTGCAAACGATCTACGATTGTGTTACAAAGCGAGTTTTACAGATATTTTTTCGGTTTGTTTTAATGATAAATGAGACTGGTTTTATATTGGGAGAATTCTATTTCTTTGTGTGATTTGCGGAAGTGTCCGTCCCGAGTTTTGGCGCCGGCCGGACTCCATTAAAATTCTTTGTATTTTAGACGAAAGAGCGGAAATCTCAGTATATAAATAAATTAATGAGAAAATAAAAAGTTCTTTGTAAACCTTTTTAGCTTTCCTTCGTTTCGGCTTTGCCTAAATCATTATTAAGGTTAATGTTGCATGACTAAAATAATACATAAACCACTTCACTATAAAAAATAAATAAATTAAATAAAAACTGCCTGACTTTACTGTTAACTGCATTAATATTGGGATAAATTTGGCCTACGAATTGATACATTATCAATTAAAATAAATAACTTACAGAGTTACTACAGACTGACACTTAAATTTTAATCCATTTTGGATTTTGTTTTAAATTTTCAATGGCAGCCGAATATAAATTGCTTCCTGCTCCACAGGGACAGGAGTGGCGCACGTTAGATGCCCAATTGTTAGTATACATTTCAAAACTATATTCTGTTTTAGTTGATAAGCCCGGTGAAAAAGATAAAAAGCAGTTCCAGGCCAAGATGACAGCCATGTGGGCTCGTCATGGCGCCCGTGGGGATGATAAGAGGAGTCTCTCACAGATGTGTTTTGAGGAAGGAAAGCGTTTTGCAGATAAGGCTAAAACAGCTAGGAGCATCACTGGTGCTAAGATGAGATACTTCAAAACTGAGAAAATGTGGAAAACATGGGGATTAGCTATTATATAGGTATTGATCATTTGTGTGTTACTGCAGAAAGTATTTATTCGGCAGACCAGACTCCTCCGCCTTATCAGACTATGTATCCCGTAATGACTACATCTGGTCAAACAAATATTTCTTGGGGGTTAGAAACTGAAGATGGCCAGATCGTACTTCAAAGCATGCAGGCTGCATCACAGAGGTCACAATCTCCTTGTGCACCACCCCCTCTGGGTAACTCTCCTGCTTCCCCCGCTCCCCCCCTTCCTTCAAACACTGCAGTCTTACACTGGAGCGGCCCATCACAGAGGTCTGTGGCCCATGAACCATTGACTAATAAACCACAGGGTGATCTAAAGGTAAAAGATGAAAGACAAGATTATAAATTGCACTTTGAGGTCACCGGTAAAGGAACTGTGGCACACACTGCGGAGGAGGAGAGACAGTTGTTAAACTTAGTTAAAAACAAAACAGAACAGGAGACTAATAAATTGTTCTTGGCATACAATGGTAGATTGATGGAAGAAATGGAGCAGCACGAATACAGGTTAACTAAAGTTCAACGACAGATGGATGAGGTCCTAAAGGATCAGGAAAGATTAACGTCTGTGGTACGAGGGCAGACTGCTGACCTTCTAGGGAGTGCCAGCCCCAGTAAACTTGAGGAATGTGCAGCAGTTGGACAGGTTGACGAAGTGCAGACGTTGGGGGATGACCAGAGCAAGGGGGTTTATCAAAATACCAGATCTCGTGGGGGCCCTGATTTAATGCTTCCTTTAGTGGGAGCATCGGATGGTTCAGTAATTTACAAGCCATGGAAGATGGCTGACATATCTGCTATCACTCTGCAACTCCCCACTTTGACTGGTGGTGGAAACTGCTGGAATAAATAAATTAAATCAGCTGACGTCAGGGCAAACATTAGCGGTGGGGGATTGGAAAGCAATAATGGGAAGAATGTTGACATTAACAGATTATAATGAAATGATGCTCCAGTGCAACCTAGCGCAAGTACTGGATGAAGTCCCCTTTGCGCTTCACGCGCCTGAACTTGCTGAGTGGGTCAGGAGAAAGTATCCTACCCCGCCCGCCTCTAAAATTTTAAAATTTCCCTGGTCAACTGATGTTACTCCCGCAGAACATATGGCTAAATGTAAAGATAAATGGGTTGACGTTACCGGGGAATATCGCCGTGAACCTGGGAATAACAGGGCGTGGTTTAGAGAAGCAGTTTTAGCAGGCATGCCAGAGTCTGTTGCTGCATTAATGAAACGTAATCCTGATTCACATATTTATGATCAGCCTACATGGGAAAGACACATAACACATTATCTACAGGATGTGCAAGATTCTGCGTTGAAGGACGCTGAAGAGAATAAGAAAATGGAGACTGCTTTGTTAAAGCTCCACTTAAAAGAGGCTCAGACTAAATTGAGTGACTTATATCAGTCAAAAAAAGTGAAGCAGATGGTGGCTGAAGCAGCGCCTACTGTTGGATCAGCTACAGTGTTGCCTTCCTTTCCTGTAATGTATGCTGCAGCCGCACCGAATCAGCCATTTCCTGCTCCTTATCGGACATGGCACCCCCGGGGTCGGTCACGTGTTAGAGCCAGGTTTGGTGGTAATAGAGGCCTGGGAAGAGGGCAGCCAGGTGCTAACGGTTGTCGCAGGTGTGGTTCGATTGAACACTGGGTGAGGGAATGTCCACACCCACGAGGGGGCGCTATTCCTCCCGGTCAGCCACCTTCACATTTTGCTCCGAGTCAGCATATGGCTCCTCCCTCCTATCAAGGAGGACAGGGGGGGCCTCAGTTTTGACGATGCCCACAGAGTGCCTTGGTGAGCAGGACTAAGGGGGATCCAATGCTCACAATGGACATATATGGACATTCATTGCCATTCTTGGTGGACACTGGTGCTACTTTCAGCACGCTGGACAGAGTTTTACCAGACGTCAATTTTTCTGGGAACACAGTGTCTGTAATGGGCATCTCTGGGGCTCCGATGATTCTCCCTGTCACTCAACCATTGCCTGTTACAGTGGGAGGTCAAAGACTGTCACATCCTTTTGTCATTGCTCAAACCACTCCTGTCAACTTGTTAGGCAGAGATCTGCTTATCAAACTGGGTGCTACTATCCTGTGTACCCCTGATGGACTTATGGTGACTTTTACGAATGGACATACACATTGCTGTGACACCATGAGTGGTCAATTTTTGCTGAAAGATGACACTTCACAAGTGGCTGATATTTTCTGGGCCAGATTGACTACTATGTCTGCACGTGAATCTTCTGCGGCTGAATTTCTGAGATGCTGGAAGCCGTGGCTGCTTGAACTCCAGCCTTTTGTTCCACCGCCTGACCCTTTCCATGTTACCTTCTTATATGAGCGGGGCGATCCGACTTTATATCAGGAGAAATTTGAAACAGAACTTGAAGGACAAACTTGGTCTGTGGCTTCGGGTCCATGCTTTGTGGGGAAGGAGGGTGTTGCACTGTTTGCTGATCTGACTTCAGAGCAGCAGAAATGGTATATGATGGAGGCTGAAGCGCTTCCTCATGTTTCGTTATTGTTGCATCCAAAACATCAAGCTAAAGATTTGGGGGGAATGGTTAAAAGGGGAGTTACATTAAAGGATTGGGTTCCTACACAGATACCTTCAGTCTCTTTTTCTCCTTCTTCTCAGATGTACAAAATAGACACGCAGCTCTCAGATACTACCATTTTGGAACATTTGCAGCTTTCTAGAAATCATGGCAGAGAAAAAACAGATCTTCCTGATGCAGTGGAGGCCTTAAAGGTCGTGCCTGACTCATTGTGGTCAGATGGTCCCACGGATGTCGGTTTAGTGCAAACCACACCCATCGCATTTGAGATGAAACATTCTGATCCAATTTGGCGTCCGCAGTATCCACATAAACCTCAGGCTGAGGAAGGTATTGCAGACACTATTGCAGGTTTACTTGAAGTAGGAGTTTTAGAACCATCGAATTCTCCATATAACACCCCTATTCTTCCTGTAGAAAAACAAGGTACCTGTAAATACAGAATGGCACATGATTTGCGAAAACCCCTCCCATTGCTACGCCTAATCCGTATACAGCTTTGGCATCTCTTACACCTGATTTGAAATGGTTTACCTGCATAGATTTGGCTAATGCGTTTTTCTGTTTACCGCTCCATCCTTCTGTCAGGGATGTTTTTTCATTTACATTCAGAGGCAGGAAGCTACGTTATAGTAGGCTTCCGCAGGGTTTCGCTTTGAGTCCAGGTTTGTTTAATCAGGTATTGAAGCAGTCATTAAGCACTGTACAGCTCCCTCCAGGCTGTGTTCTGACCCAGTATGTGCACGATTTGATTTTGGCGGCCCCTACTGTTGAAACATGCATAGAAGCTACTCTAGCTGTGTTACAACATCTGGGGAGAGAGGGTTATAAAGTCTCCCGTGATAAGCTTCAGTTGGTCAGGCAGGAGGTCCAGTTCCTGGGGCGGAAGGTGACAGCTCAAGGCGCTGGACTGACTGACACCCACAAAAATGCTATTTTGGCTCATTCTAAGCCTCTCACTGTTAAATCAATGCTGTCATTTCTGGGACTGACAAATTTTTCCAGACATTATGTGCCTAATTACACGAACCTAACTACACCACTCAGAGCGCTTGTAAACGCTCATGGTATGAAAACTCTGCATGCTAAATTAGTATGGGACATACCAGCTGAGGAGGCATTTATCAAGTTGAAACAGGCTCTAGCACAAGCAGCTGATTTAGCCACTCCTGACTATACATGTCCATTTTTTCTCAACACATCAGAGACAGATGGGGTTGTTAATGGCATTTTGTATCAGAAAAAAGGAGGTCAGAGACACATTCTTATGTATCTTAGCATAAAGCTGCAAGCTATTGAAATGAGACAGCCACCTTGCACGAGAAATGCAGCAGGTATTGCTCATCTAGTGGAAAAAACATCACACATTGTCAGGGGTTATCCACTTAATATTTTGACATCTCATGGAGTCATGGCATTGGTTAATTCTGAGATGTTTACTCTTTCAACTTTGCGTCAACAGCGGATTAGCAGAGTTTTGGAAGCACCGAACATTATTTTTACGCATGAAGGAATAAACATGGCTGACCAAATGACCACCTCTGGAGAGCAGCATGACTGTGTCAGACTGAATTCGGTTGCTCAAAAGATACGTCCTGATTTGCGATCTGATCCCTTGCCTTCAGGTGTTGTGCTCTATACAGATGGTTGCTGTTTTAGGGATTCGCAGGGGCAGTTGAGATCAGGTTTTGCAATAGTGGAGCAAAATGGGGATTCACTACAGACTGTCGTTTCAGGGAAGCTTGACGGCAAGCAGAGCGCACAGCGTGCTGAGATAAGGGCTCTTATTGAAGCATGCAAATGGGGCAGGGATAAAGACGTAACGATCTACACTGATTCGAACTATGGGTTTTCTGTCATACATTATGAATTACCACAGTGGAAAAGAGCAGGTTTTGTTACCACTACTGGTAAGCCTATACAGTACCATGCAGACATTATGGAGCTTTTGGATGTTGTCATGTTACCAGCTAACCTCGCTGTTCTTAAGTGTAAGGGTCACAGCAAGGCTGACACTGTTGATGCGCGTGGAAATGCTGCGGCAGATTTGGCTGCGAAAGAGGCCGCGGGTTACCTGTCACATGTCCACACGCAGCTGATTGTCACATCAGCACAGGAAATGTCAGACAGTTTTGCTGAGGAAGTGCAGTTGGCGCAGCAGGCTGCTGCGTCACAGGAGATGACTGTGTGGAAGGATAGAGGTGCTGTTTTTTCTGATGGTTTTTGGCGCGGGCCTGATGGCCGTTTGGTTTTACCTGCCGCGTTAAAACCCACCCTTTTTCAGGAGGCTCATGGTGTGGCACATGTGTCATATACTCAGATGAAACGTAATCTTTGTTTTTGGTGGCATCCCTTCCTGCCACATTTGATTAAGCGTTTTTTGAGTGAATGTGTGGTGTGTGGTCAATTTAATCCTAAGCCTACTATCAAGCCAGAAATGGGGGCCTTCCAGGACTTGTGCAGGCCTGGCGAGGAGATCGTGATCGATTATACAGATATGGGGACACCTGTTAGGGGTTTCCGATACCTGTTAGTGATTATTGATTCATTGACCTCGTGGCTTTCTGCTTTTCCTGCTAGACGGGAAAATTCTCAAACGGTGGTGAAATCTTTGATTAACCACTGGATTCCGTGCCATGGCTTTCCGACTAAGGTCAGGTCTGACAATGGCACACATTTTAAAAATAAACATCTCCGACAGGTTGAGGAACAGATGGGAATAACCCACAAGTTCGGCACTGTTTGTCATCCGCAATCGCAAGGTGTCATCGAGCGTTCTAATTCTACTTTAAAGTTGAAGCTGGCAAAGATTTCAGCTCAGACGGGGCTAAATTGGTTAGATGCTCTCCCTATTGCTCTGATGGCCATCAGATCATCTGTCTGTAGGACAAAAGGTCTCACTCCTTATGAGATGTTTACTGGCAGGATTTTCCCTGGTCCGTGGGCTGGCAGAGAACCACAGGTTTCGCCCCATCCTGATCCAGACCCTCGAGGTGATCATCAGCAGCTGAAAGGCCTGGTCTCCTCCTTCCTTCCGGCTCCCCGTGACGTGCAGGGACCTGCGGCGTCTGCTTCCGAGGCTGGACGAGTTTGGCTTAAGGTGTATAAGAGAAAGTGGCAGGAGCCCCGCTGGTCTGGCCCGTTCCAGTTTGCTGCTCGTAGAACTCACGCTGTCCAGCTGCGTGGGAAAGGTTCTACTTGGTTTCACTGGTCCCAGTGTGCTCCTGCCCCTGACCCCCCCTCCTGTCCCTCACCTGCAGCAGCTCTCTGCTGACCTGGGGGAATCTCTCTGCAGTGGGTGGTGTCGGTTCTGACCAAGCGGTGTCGACTGCCGAAGCCAGGAGGCGGGGCTTGGCCCACCCAGAAGATTGGTTCCGGTTGCTGTGAACATTCAGTGTGATCTATATGTGCCAAAATTGGGCGAGATAAGCAATTTGGGCTTGCTTTTCTCGAAGAGGGAGTATACAGAAGAGAAAGATCGCAAGACATCTAACACATTACACAGCAGGTTTTAACCACTTCACAATCGGTGAAAGAAGCTATTGGAGGCGGGGCCTGTCTGTGTATTTGTGTTTTACTGGGGGAAATGTTCAGTTAATGAAGTAGCTGGCATTTCATTGAGGGCGATCTGAAAAAAAATTGGAAGAAATAAAGAGCCCACTCTACTGAGTCATCTCATCACTTGCAGCCACTTGGTGATAGAGGAATAAACAAGAGTGAAGACTACAGAATAAAAAAAATAAAGACTGAACATTTATTAATCATTTTTCTGTTTTTTACAGGTTGTTTAACCAATTTTTATTCTACAGGTGCAGATTGTTAGACACTGCCTAAGAGGGTGTCAAAGACTTTTTAAGTAGTAAAGTTGTAGGATTTTGTCATAATATTCAGTTTTTACGGTTTTATAAAAGTTTTTATTAATACGCTAAAAAATTTTAAGGGGTGTTTAAATCATAATTAGGTTGACTTGATTACTAAATCTTTGTTTCAATTATCTTTTTTCATGATATGGTTTTCTGTAAATGTTTTTGAGGTTGTGACAATTGCTAGAGTTTTGCCTTGTACTAAAAGAATATTGAATTGGGTTAAAACGATAAAAAATAAATTAATAAAATAAAAATAATTGCTTAAAGGTAAAGATAAAGAAAAACAGACACCCTTCCTTTGTTAAAATAAACATAGGATCACACCACCAACAGAAAATATGCATCTTTGGTAAAATAAGAAGGTGCTGTGCACCACAGGTTTTTGCATGGTGTTATTGGTCAGTATTATCTTTTACTGTTGTGGTGAATGGCCCTATAATAGTTCTACAAATCAAACACAGGTTGAAGTTCACTCAATTAGACCGAGAAGAAACTTAATGGCTAAATCATCTCCCTATTCACTGTGTGGCTCTTCCGCCGCACATCGTGGATTTTCTCAATTTTGCATACCAAGAGGACGATCTGCAGTGATTACTATTCCCTTAAATACATTAGTTTATAAGGGACAACAAGCAAGTAAATATAAAACCTACCCCTTGTGGTACATAACAAATGATCAAAAAGATACTAGTTGGTCCACTTTAATTGCTGATCCCCTAGGATATGACTGGAGAAGGTACACTACTACAGCTTATGCAAAACATATGCGTCCTTTGGTTAAATTGGATAAGGTTGCAGATAAATTACTTCTTACTGTTAATTTAACTAAAAGTGATCTCCTCCCCTTAAAATATCTCGAGAATGGGCAAGGTTGTACTCTCTTTATAATTTGGGTTTATAAGGGGGGAAAAGATGTTCAATTTCCTATTATGATCTGTCAAGATTCTCGTAATGCTTCCACCTCGGTAAGTCAAAATCAGGCCTCAGCAGCAAGAGGTAGTATAATTAAAGAAGAACCATCTGTGGACGATTACTTTGAAATGATGACAGGTGTGGGAGGCTCCACTAATAATTGGTTGCTTATGGTAGAACAAGCAGGACAAGAAGCGAGGCAGGATTGTGTTGTGTGCATGGGAGCCAGACCTATTCTCAAGGTGGTCCCTGCACCTGTTGAGCTCAACACAACTTGTCTGGTTTCCCTGCTGTCTATTGTAAATCCAGTAAAAGATTGTAGTAACTGGGAAAAATTATTCCCTATAGCTGATAACAGAGCTACCCCACCCTTTTTTGATAGTAATGTTGCTCCAAATAATTTTACTTGTTTCAAAAATGATAAGCCTGGAAATAAAGTAGTGGGTTCAGTCAACATTACATATTGCAATTCAATCCAAACTTCTATTAAATCTTTTCAGGCTCGTGCTGATATTTGGTGGTGGTGTGGAGGAAAAATCCTCCGCTCCATTTTACCTAGTAATTGGACAGGATTGTGTGCACCCGTTACATTAATTATGCCAGTAGCAATATTTACTTATGATCCCACAGGAGACCAGACTCTTCTCACTTTGAATAATCATGTTAGAAAGAGGGACATAGGCCATGAAGATGATCCAACTTATATTGATGCTATTGGAGTTCCTAGAGGTGTTCCAGACGAATATAAATTGGTTAATCAGATCTCAGCAGGTTGGGAATCAAGTATTTGTTGGTGGTGTACATTGAACAAGAATGTGGACAGAATAAATTATATACACTATAATGTACAGAAATTAGCTAATAAAACTAGAGATGGGTTTGAGGCTGTACATGAGCAACTTAAAGCCACCTCCTTAATGGCTTTTCAAAATAGAATAGCAGTTGACATGCTCTTAGCTGAAAAGGGTGGTGTCTGCTCAATATTTGGTGATCAATGCTGTATGTTTATCCCTAATAATACTAATGCAGATGCTAAACTAACTAGGGCAGTAGAAGGACTGAGGATACTTTCAAATAGGCTAAAAGAACAATCAGGTGTAGATACCTCAATGTGGGACAATTTGTTAAATAATATGTTTGGAAAATGGAAAACTCTGGCAATGTCGATAATGGTTTCTTTAGCAGTATTTGTGTCAACTATGGTGTTATGTGGATGTTGTTGTATTCCTTGTATACGTTCATTACTCATAAAGTGCATTGACAAAGCTGTTGGTAATAATATGCAAGGTCAATATCTGTTACTCCCTCAAATGGAGCCTGAAGGAGAAGTACAGAGGAATGGTCAATCTAAATTCAATATAGATTGAAAGAGGGAGTTGTGGTATGTTATATTTTTTGGGGCTACTTTATATAACAGTCTCGTATTAAATATGTTTTATATAATCTTTAGTTAGCATTCAGAAGATAAAAGTCTGTTTTTTTCTATTATGCATGGTTGTAAAGCATATCCTTGACCACTATTTAACAGGGACAAGCTTTTAAGTCATAAAACTCTTGGGTAAGTTTATTGCAGGCTGTAAAAACAGGATGTCTTAGATAAGAATGCAAGTCCGGTTTAGGGAGGAACGGCCGTGAAAGCATACTCCATGGTACGGCCATAAATTAGGTCAGGAGGAAACCTTGGGACTAATGTATGGTCTGATAAGTTTTGGTGGGTGGAGAATAAGCCATGTGAATACGTTCTTTGTTCTTTCTTAATAAAAATGGGACAGCCTTGTGGAGGTTGGTTCAGTTCTGGCTGACCCCACCTGCAGGTGTGTTCCAAGTGTGAAACAGATATTATGTGTGTGTTTTGTCATTGCTCTCTCTGTCTCTCAGTTCTGACTCTTATTTTGGAAAACTTCCCGCCGGGGTTCTGGATGTTGGCGCCCCAAATACCTTCCGGAAAGTGAGTCGCCGGGCGCATGGCATAAGGAGCCAACAATATTCAATAATAAAAGTTAATCTTAATACTTTGTTATATACCCTTTGTTGGCAATGAAAGAGGTCAAACGTTTTCTGTAAGTCTTCACAAGGTTTTCACACACTGTTGCTGGTATTTTGGGATATTCTTCCATGCAGGTCTTCTCTAGAGTAGTGATGTTTTGGGACTGTCGCTGGTCAACACAGACTTTCAACTCACTCCACAGATTCTCTGTTGGATTGAGTTCTGGAGACTGGCTAGGGCACTCCAGAACCCTGAAATCGTTTTTTTTATGTAGCCACTTCTCCTTTGCCCAGGTGGTTTGTTTAAGATTACTGTCATGCTAAAAGATCCATACAAATTTCATCATTAATGCCCTCACTGATTGAGGGGGTGTGTGCCCAAAATCTCACGATATGTGGCACCATTCATCCTTTACTTATTACGGATCAGTTGTCCTGGTCCCTTTGCAGAGAAACATTCCCAAAGCATAATGTTTCCACCCCCATGCTTCACAGTAGGTATGGTGTTCTTTGGATACGACTCAGCATTCGCTCCCCTCCAAACACAGTGTGTCAAGGAAATCTGGGTGTCTGAGGGGCCTTGGATGAGAGAATAAAACAAAAATGTCAGCCATATTCGTACATAGTTTATTTTACATGCACGGGAGGGTCTCCTAGTGAGAACCCCCAATGCTTCAGACAGATGCATGAGTTTATATACCATTACGAACACCCTAAAAATCAGCTTCTGTCCGATCATTACATCATTCAGTTATGATAGGATAACCACAAGACCAATCACAGAACAACATGGAATAGGTAAACACAGGTTGTGGATGTTTTACTTCAGCCGTCAGCAGTCAACAATCAGGAGATAGATAACAATAAGGTACACTTAGTATAATGCTGAGAAAGACATTTACAGGAGGTGTCATAAGTGTAACACCAGATAATAAGATTTGTCATAAATCAAGATGAGATGTTTACATACAATTGGTTCCTGTTTGTACCTAAGAATAAGAACAGCTGTCTAAGAGCCGAGTAAGAGGATTAAACCTTTCTTAATTTCCCAGTATAATAAAATTTTCTGTCACAAGTGATTGGTGTTCATACCAAAGTCTCTGGTAAACTTTAGATGGCTCTGGACATGTAACATGTTGTTTCAGGATATTAATCAAAGATGGCATGTGTGTTAATAGCAAAAACCTTTGTTACTGTGGTCCCGACTCTCCTCAAGCCATTGACCATTCCCCCCTGTGTAGTTCCTTTTTGTTTGTTTGGTTTTTTTGGGGGTTTTTTTTGGGGGGGGGGGGGTTGTTCTCATAGTTCTCAAGATCATGTGTACCCCATGAGGTACGATCTTGCATGGAGCCTTATCTTGAGGGTTTGTCAGTGATCCATTTTCCATTAGTTGTTCCAACAGTTGATCTCTTCTCACCAGGCTGCTTGCCTATTATAGATTGGCTCACACCAATCTCTTGCAGGTGAACAATCTTCTCATGGTGGAGTTTGGAGTTTGTCTGTTTGAAGGTTTGGACAGGTGTTCTTATAAGCAGTACTGATCTACCGATGTTGGAGATTTTAGAGGAGCTATTGTTGTCTGGTTAATAATAATTTGGAATAATTATACCAAGGACCTTGTCCTGGGATAATTATTAATAAAACTCAAAATCTCAGTGATAAAATGGGGCACCAGCTTCTTAACCCTTTTAAAACCAAAGGGATCACTAGTGACAGCAGGGTGCACCTGAAAGCTATTAAACAGGGCTTTCCGATTATATTCCATGCTTTATGGTAATGACTGAGTGCGCAATGGGGGGAGGGAGGAAATCAGCAGTAGCTTAAGATGGCCTCCTTGACAGAGCGGGAGGATTAGTCAAAGTTTTGGTACAGTTTCTTGGAGTTTAGCAAAGTTTTAGAGATATATTCTGTGTACACAAATCTGACTCTCATGAATAACACTTTCAGTATTTTTTTAAAGGATTTTTATTGTGTTTTTTATAGAGTTCTTTACTGTGTTGTTTTTGGTTTTGGTTTTTTTGCTGTGTATTTTGCTATGTTTTTATAGTTTTTGCCATCGTGATTGTGTGATTTTTTTTTTCAGGGAAATCTCCTTGTTGGTCATTTTGTAAATATAAGAAAAGTTTCAACAAAGAGCACAACAGAAAAGACAGTGCCCAGAAGTCTTGTTGAGGAAGATGAACAGGTGTCAGCCAAGTCTTCTCTGTCCCCTTCTCAACCACAGTAAGTGAAGCTGTTTATTTACATTCTATCTGTATTTCAAACTGTGTTACGTTGTTTATTATATTATATTTCTGCTCAGCTCTCAGCGAGGACGGTCGCTTTTTTCCCTCCCTCCTCCTCCTGTGTCTTATCCCACAGCTCTCTGTCTCCTGTGCCTCTATCTGGAGTATCTTTTGGCAATTTTCTCCGAAACCAAACTGAATAAGCGAAGATGGAAACGGTCAGCTGGTCTCTGAATGCTATTGATAAAATCAACTCAACTCTACGAAGGGTCAAACGGGGTGTCAATCATGGTGACCGGGTTTCTGCTGATTGGATCTGGAACTATTAATCTGGGAATTAATTTGGATTTGGAACTTTAATTTGACCTGCTCCCTATATTTCAGCAAAATTGTCAAACTGCTGTTTGGCCTCTGGGGTGACTGTATTTTATTCCTAAAACGTACATATTATGACCAGTTAAGGGTGGTTGAGGAAGTGATCACCACACCTCTCAGTAACCTCTCTGAGGAGGATTTCTGTGCACATCTAGAAATTTTGGACAGACCAAGAACTCCTTGGAGAAACATTACATTCCTTCTGACCAGGGTACCTGGGGTTCCCCAAGAATTGCCTGGAGAGTGTCAAGGGACAGAAACATGTCTGGGAATCTGTCCAGAACCTTTTATCCGTTTAACCCAACCTTGGACACCAGACAACAACAGGCTAAGGGATAGACCTTTCATGCTTATCCATTGTTAATAGGTAAGCCAAAGTAATTTCATCTAATTTTATACAGTATGTTGACTTGTACTTGAACTTCTGTATTGAGATTATGAACAAAGAGAAACTCATAATAAATATGAAAGGCGGTATACTGATCTGAAATCAATGCTTCCCCTTCATTTCTCCTTGTTGGCACCAAAGCCACCATTTCCAAAACTGACAGCTTCTCATTAACCATAGACAGTGCCACAGTTTCCCCTTTCCCTCAGGTAAAGAGACTGGGTGTCATCCTTGACAGCTCACTTTCTTTTCATGCTCATATCATTAACATAATATGGTTTGCCTATTTCGATCTTTTATCCATTAATCGCCTCTGCCCCTCTCTCACAGCTCATGCTGCTGCCATTCTTTTGCACAGACTTTTCACTTCCCCTCTTGGCTATACGTGTGCTGCCATTCTTTTGCACAGACTTTTCACTTCCCCTCTTGGCTACTGCAGCTTACTTCTTTTTCTCCTCCAAATAAACTTTAACTTGTCCAGAACTGTGCAGTCTGCACTATCACAGGAGACCCCTCCTCTCACCACATCACACACGTCCTCCAGCATCTCCACTGGCTTTCAGTTAAATTTAGATCCACTTTCAAGAGCTTCCTCCAAGTTTTCAAAGCCATTCACAATCTGTTTCCCTCATTTTTATCAGATATCATTCATATTGCCATCCCCTCCCGCTCTCTTAGGCTACGTCCACACTAAGCCGATAAGGTTATACGGGGAGTTAGACGCCTAATGTTATCCACTCAACACGAGCATTTACGCCCCGTTTAAGGTCCCATGATTGCGCAATCTCATACCGGCCTGTACAAATACTGGGCATGCACGAAAAGACGCACGAAACACACGTATAATCTACATGACGCCAGCGCCTACATAATATATACAAGAAGCTCTCCAGCACAGTACATATCTGTTTGTCCCATTAACCGAAGAGAACAATAGCTGCTCAGAAGAAGAGAGAGTTTTTGGTGTGGACAGACGACGAGATCGATTTATTACTCTTCGCTGTTGTCTTTGTCTGTAGTGTCGTATTGTTATTGACGCAGCATTCATTGACGCCACTTCCTTTCATTATCCGGGTAAGCTGTCCACACTAGCTCGCTTAGCCATGGAATTAAGATTTACACGGCTCTCTTACCCGGCTAATAGTTATCCAGCCACAGACCTTAAACGACGCCGGGTTGGTGTGGACGATAGGGGGGTGTAGACTAAATAATTATATGTTTAAGGCATTATCCTGCTTAGTGTGGACGTAGCCTTAGGTCCTCTTCTTCCCTCCACCTCAATGTTCCTCCCGCCTGCCTCAGCACCATGGGGAGCAGAGCTTTGAGTTGCTCTTTTCCTCGTCTCTAGAACTCAAATCAGAAACACTGACAACTTCACCCTTTTCAAATCCAGACTCAAGACACATCTGTTTAACAACTGCACACAGATCTGCTATTGCAGTACAAACTATCCAGATCACTCAGGTCCTCCAGGTCTTGTCTAATGTTTGTCCCTAGAACCAGAACCAAACAGCTTTTAGTTGCTATGCTCCCCATATCTGGAACAAACTCCCGGATGAATGCAAAGCTGCATAGACACTGAACTCTTTTAAATCAAACATTTTAAGTTCTATTCTCTATTCTATTCTATTTAGATGTGCTTATAAGTAACTGATACAACTTTTGCATTCATTCTCTTTAATTGCTATTATTGATTTTGTCAATCACTAAATGTTTTCTGTTTTTAATTTTCATAATTTTACATAACTGTTCTCTTATGTTCTAATCACTACAGGTTTTCTTTATTTCTAATTACTGTTATTGCCATATGTTTGAATTGATTCTTGTTTCATAAGTTTTTAACATTTTCATAAGTTTAAATAAATTGTCTTACATAAATGTTCGTTTATACTTTCTTTCAGGGATTCACTGTTTTAATGTTCAAATTTTTGTAATCATGTAAAGCACCTTGAATTGCCTTGTGTTGAAAGTGTGCTATATAAATAAAATGGCCTTGCCTTGCCTTACTGTGTTTTTATCTTGTGAAGCAACCTTGGGTGTCCTAAAAGTCAGTATTAAATAAAATGTACTATTATTACCATTGAAGGCCCTCTATGTTTTCCATTCGCATCACCACATGTTTCACAGTCGGATTTTTTTTACTGAAAACACCTGCAAAACATTTATTTCGGAGTTTGTTTATTTTGCTTGTTGTTAAATTTGTATTTGTTCTCCTTTTGTGTTGGGGGGGTCACCACATCCAGCAGTAGAGGTTCAGCTCTATTGCTGTGGTAAACACTTTACAATCCACACAAAGGCATAGTGGTTGGGGCAGATGCAGGATCACACCATGGGTTGTTTTTCCAGATGTGTTTCAAAGTTCTGCAATGGTTAAATAACTTGAGGAATCCCACCACTTTGTGGTCATGTTTTCCACTTTATTGGTACCAGATACTGGTAGAAAAGAGAAAAATTAATTTAAAACTTTTGCTGAAACCTTTCGATTACTTTGAAAATTAAGGTTCTGTCATGAACTCGTTCCTACCCAAACAGCGTGAATAATTTCACAAAAGGCAAGGCAAGACAACTTTAGCACAGTTTGAGCAACCAGGCAGCTCAAGGTATTTTACATCATTAAGGTATAAAATAGAGGCAGCAATAAAAGCATAAAACAAAACATTAGAAACATTACAAATGACACATTAAAACATGACACTCCAGTCAGTCACTTACTCAAGGGGCACCTCAAAACAGATTTTACAGTTTCTAGCGTTGATTTAAAGGAACTCTGTGTTTCAGCAGGTTCGTAGTGGTCTGGAATTTTGTTTCTGAAACTGAAAGTTCCTTCTCCGTGTTTGGTTCTAATTCTAGGGATGATTTGTGGACTAGAGTTGGAAGACCCGAGTGATCTGGGTGGTTGGTAAAGTGGCACATACTTTGGTGCTAAGCTGCAATGATTTATGAACTAGTTAAAGTATTTTGTCTGCTCTGTGAGCTACAGGGAGCCAGTGTACATTGCAGTACACTTTTAGTCAGTATCACTCGTTTCCTCAGTTGCTCTGCTTAAACCTCTCTCTTGCATCCTTCTGATTAATTTACCTGCCTTTTATGGTACTCATACGCCTCTGTATTTGTTTTGTCTTTGTTCTCTGCTGGTTTCTTCTGTTATTCATTTTGGTTTAAAGTTCCTGTCATCTCAAAACTCTTTACCAAAAGGTTAATTTATAATAGGACTCAATTGAACATAAATTGACTCTATTTTTTTATTGGTTGACTTATGACAGATTGTATTTAGGAGCTTAACACAAACACATGCCACACTTTTAATTTGTTAACAGAAACCACTTCACAGTACACACTACCATTTTTGGTCATTCATATTCTACATGAACAAATTACAATTAAACTAGTGATTTTAAAATGACAAAATTTGAATGACTTCACAGGTTTTTCTGTTACAATGCACTGTGTTTTAATGCTAAAAAGCTGTTGAGGTTTTGTAAATTAGAAACCTTAAACAGGATTTATACCTCTGCTTCAAAACTGCTCTCATGAAAACTTTGAAAAATGCTGGCACATGATGAAGGTCATGGAGCTCTCCCAAAGTTGTATTGGTGGCTAAATGCTGATTCATTGTAAATCATTCTTACTCTTTATCCAATATGAAGTGGTGCCAGAGCTTATGGTATTAAGACCAGCTATCTAACACCTTCGATCAGAATTTTGTGCTGAATGTGCAGAAACTGGTTAAACACGTTTTGAGGGGGATAAGCTAGTTTGATCTTTCCTGTGAGTGGAGGTGGGAGAACAGATTGTAAAACTCTGCTGTTATCCATCACAGATGCATGTGAAACAGCAGGGGTCCAGTTAGCAAGTGTTTTTATCGCATTTAGCTGAAAGCGTCAGCATTATATGACAGATGCTCCACTGGGTTCTTTTCTAAATGCTGCACTGCAAAACAATTGGGCAATACTAATTTGCTTATACCCTAAAGAAAATGCACTACTAGCTTTTATCATCAACACACTGCAGATTGTCTTTGATACTTGTTAGTTCTGCAGAGTGTTATATAGTGATTTACACAAGATTTAAATAATTGGAATTAAGTAGGAGAAATTTATCATCCATGTCTGGAAAAATCCATTTGGTTTAGATTTATGGTTGTGCTAGCATAGTATTTGATACAAATATTATTCCTTTTAACTGAATCCTTTGACTCTTACCGGGATTCTGTCCAACCACATTGTTTGATTGATGCAAGCTGTCATAACAACTGGAGTTTTCTTGGCAATTTCAGCTTGATCTGTGGTTAATAATCCTTATCAACTGCAGACATTAAAAAAAGACTTGCTGCTACAATGGAGACAAGTTATACAATATTATTACTTTGAAGTAATTCATATTTTCTGTCTATTATATAGTATAAGTGACAGTAACTGAATAAAAATCACAGCTTTACACTAATGTCCAGGAATAAAAAGTTGCAAAAAGATTAACAGTGGTTTAGGGAAAAGGAGAAATGTCAGCTGCATTTAACACGATTAGTTGTTTGATCACTAGCTTTTCCAGACTGCATGTTAAAGTCTCCTGGGGCAGAAAACTGATGCCAATATTTTATGTAAATGGTCAAGGATTTGTAGGTAAGCGCTATTTTGAGTGGTTAATGTCAGTAACACTATGTGTAGTTAACCCCAACATTATTCATAACTCTGCATGTTCAGTTTTTTGTGATATTTTAAACAAAGAAAAAAAACCAAAAGATGATCTTGACTCATTGAACATCTACAAGAAACTCAAGCCAAGAAACTTTGATTAAATTCCATCATCTTTTTAAAATGAGAATGTTGCCATGGAGTTTCAAATGGAGCATACTGAGAGGTGTGAACGCCTACTCATTTGAAGAAATAACTTTCTATGTGGAGTCATAATCAAGAAAAGAAAGAAAGTCAAATTAGAAGCAATTCACAAACAAACACCTACCCTTTCATCTCTTTGCATGTAAATTTATATTACTGTAATTTTCTTGTTGATTTAAAAAGCCTTTCAAATATAATTATCATGCTTGTTTTGAGGGGTTTAACTTTTCAATTTTACTTTTATATTCATATTTATTTAGGAGTTCCATGTTCATTTGTGCAACATAACTTTAAGTTTCAGTTAAACCCTATTTTTTCACTTAAGCCAAGAAAGAAACAAAGAAATTTGGCAGACTTTGGTTCACAACATAATGTAAAGCATTCTGTAACTGCTTGTACTATTGATGCTGTTTGGTAAATGATTTGATGTGATAATATAGTATTTTCTTGTGAACACCCTGTCCTTCTTGGACTGCTCAATTTTGTTTTTATATTACTCTTTAAATCTGATGTGATGAAGTAGAGCTGTGTCTTTGACTCTACAACAAATGTATCAATAGAAATTGATGCTTTCCGTTTTTGAAATTTATAAATATCGCCTTAAACTAAATATTTGGGTAAGCATACTGACTCTTGGTTAGTATTAGGTTTCAAAACCAACTACTATTATTGTATGACATGCAGAACAAATTGGTAAAAATCTAGGTGGTAAAATGTCAGCTTATTTGCTGAATAACAAAAACATTGATTAAAATATCCAGTGGCAAAATGATTTCATGTCTCTGACACACAAATCTAAATTTCTCAGAGGTGCCAGCACTCTATAGAAATTGAGTTATTTTGTGAGACACAGAAGATATATAAATTATTTCATACTTGACTTTATAACACTTGTTTAATCAGCCACCATTTCTGCTATGGTCTTTTAATTGCTCTCTACTATTGTCTTATTTGTCTTCTACACTGCACCTAACTGTTTTTATTTGTCTCCCAGTCAGTCTATGCTCCGTTGCCCTTTATGACCCCTGTGATCCCTGCTTATTAAACACGGTGCCTTTGCCATTAAGAGAGGAAAATGATATTTAATAGCAACACCTCTGCCAGTGCCTGCTAACTCTGTGCCATTTTTGCTTCAACGGGCAACAGCACATTAGAACTCTAATTTGAGTGGCCTTGCATCACTGCCTTTGAAAATGTTTTCATCATTTTCATCTCCCTCCGCCAACTCTCTCCTGTGTCTAAATTGGTGGGAAAGGCTGTCCTGGATTACTGAACCGTCAGATCTTCATATGTGCCCGAAGGTAGAGCAAAACTAGTTGAACCAAAGAGAAACTATGTTCTTAAGATGAGTTTATCAAGTAGGCCCTCTCTGCCTCTTGTTTGTAACCTCCTTTGCCCCACAAGGGAATGGCCTCAGTGAATCATGCAAGAGAGTTATAGAGGAGGAGGCATGATAGATGTATTGAAGTAGCACAGAGAGTTGAAGGTTTCATATTGTTGCAGATTCATTTATCTTGTAGTCACTTATGCTTTGGGTGCCGGATCAGCGAGGACAGCGGAGCACTTCTGGGAAAACAATCATTATATGAATCCTCCCGTGCCTCATGAGGATAATGTCTCGGGACCTCAAAGGCAATAGAGACACCATGCAGTGATTCAGATTGCTATCAGCATCATATCTGACCTCACTAAGATGATTAGGTAAGACAGATGTTAGTGATTCAGACTAAAGTCAGTATTCTTTTGTGCCATGATGAGCTTTTCTTAATTCAGTAAACCTTGCTGCCTTTCACCTAAACATGGAAAAATATATTTTACAATATTTTGATATGAAACAATTGTGTTCTAACTGCAGATCAAAACCATTTAAAACATATACAGTATATGACCTTAAGGTAGAAATTAAATGATGTATAGTTACATAAAAACTTAACCTTCTGATTGTGAGTCAATTTGTTTTAAGCTTTAGAACTTTCTGTTAAATAGAATAAACTGTAAAGCAAGAGAATAACTGAAAAAACTTCCTTAAAAAATAAATTTCATCCCGCAGTCCTTACTGTGATCTTTGTACTTTGGGCTTTATCTGTGGCATGGCAAAGTTGCATATTTTTTACAAAGCAAAATAGCAATATTGAAATGACCTAGTGATGTGCACTGATTTCCCCCTATATTTAAATACTCTCAATATAACTGCTGAAAAACTAAATAAGAGGAGAGTGCCTAATGCTCTTTACTAGAATCATATATCTCTTATTATTATTAATAGTGATTCTTTTGTATGTAGTTTGCTTTGTAGGATAGTCCTTTTGCATGGTAAGGGTCTGATCATCTGACACAGGTTGTCCAGAGTAGTTGTTCGGTCACATTTGATCACTACCTGGTCTGTATGTACATTTTTCCACTATGTGATGCAATCCTTATAAAATGGTAAATGTTATGTTACAGTAACCAGATTAGAGAACCTTAGTTTACAAAAGAAAGTGCCTGTATTGTTTGGACCTGCCTTCACATTCTGGAAAAAGTCCTTCCGAATTCTAGTAGCATAAATAATATAACAAGCCATAACATCTTTATGTTTATGTACTTTACCAATTATAATATGTTGCTTAAATTAATGGTAATGTCATCTTTTTAATGTCATCTTAAATGTAATTGTATAGATTAAATATACACTCTAAAGTCCATCAAATAGTCTGCCCCTAAAATTCTTTGGTCTAATGAAATTAGAGTTGTGAGGTAGTAGTAATCTTCTTTGGAAGTGCTTTCATTTTGTTTAGCCATCACTCTCTGATAATGGCAGGTCAGAATTATTATGATTTTTTTTTTTTTCAATTTGTCTTCAGGACAATATCTATAATTTATGAGTAACTGCTAATAACAACTCCACATAACCCCACATCAAAGATGAAAATAGTGGAAAAAGATCAATAAATACAACTGTGATACCACTGTTGTTCATTTGCAATAGAAAACATGCCCAAATCCATGTACAGTATTAGTTCTCCTTTTAAACGTATTTTGGGCGGTAAAGATTATGTAAATATTAATATCAGACAAGTTTTAGCAGTAACATACCATGTGTTCTAATTTTAGGTGCTTTAAATCTATTTGTTTCCATTTCTCAGTTGTCAATATTAGTAAACAAAACATAAGATTATTGTATTTTATGCCACTGAACTGCAGTCAAACACAAAGCCTGAAACAGTGAAGTTGTGGCCCCAAGAGCATGATTTAATTGTGTTGTTTCATTCAGTTCACATTTGTTTTAAATTTAATGTTTACATTTATAGTAGATTAGTCTGACACTGCTAGCAGGTAAAGTACTGTGGCTCATTAATTAAAGTTAATTGGCAGCTAAGGGAGAGGGATGTGCATGCTCCTATCAAACAAACTAAGGTTATGTGAAAAATTGCGTTCAGCTGCGTTTTACTCTATACAAAAACACACAATTTTGAACTGAGGCATATAATAACACAACAGGAGGTTAAAAGTGGGCTGAAGTTAAGAAATGAGTCATGTAGCTTCAGAGGTTCTGTGAGCATGTGTGTGCGTAAATTCCGTATGTGTGATTTTTTTTTTTTTTTCATCTTTTGGCGTAGGAGTGTTGGTCTGTTTTGAATTGAGTGTGTCTACAATATGCAGATTGTTTCTTTCTTTCACAATGGCTTTCATGTCTCCATATGTGTCTGATGTTTCATAATTTCAGAATCCCATTTTGACTTCTTACATGAAAGGATCAAAGAGGTGGTCTTCATCTCCTCATTCTAGTTGCACTGGAGTTAATCTTTGAGCTCATGAATACATCTACAGTTGAGCATGCTTACCCTTGCTGATCTTTAATTCGAGGGCTGCTTGGTATATACTGTATTGTAATTATAGATATGGCTGTACTAGAGATCTGTGTCTACTGTATACATGCAGAATGTATGTTATAATGTGTATGTTTGTTGTCTTTTGTCTTGAAATGCTTCACTGCACAGTTACATGGTAGAACATTGCACAGATTATGAATTAAATTAGAGGATTCTGATCTTAATTCCCCCTTATTTTCACAGGTAAATGTTCTGATAAACAACCCTTTGCATAAAGGGCAGTCTCTTACTCTGACTTTTACTGCACTTTATTGCTCTCCAACATGCACTGTGTCTGTCTCTTGTATCGTATGAAATATTCATAGCATGTCTACAAGGAGCAAAGTACTGTATTAAGATTGCTAATTGTTGCATGAGTGGACCTTAGGGGGCTGTCATGTGCTTTGCTTGGAAAGAAAGACATGGCACTACTTTATGCACGACCACTTAACAAAAATAAACTTTTTTTAAAAATCAGCATCTTTTGGTTATTATTACAAAAAATAACTAACTTCATTGGTAAGTCCAGCCTAGCAATTTACATTTTGGCAAAATTCCCTACTTATTCTCCATCAATTTGACAAATATTCTTTCTCTTGCTAGCTGACTGTCTGAGTTGTTGCTGAGTAAGAATAAACAGCTGTTGAAATAGTGAAGTAACTGGAATCGTACAATTTTTTTTTTCTGGGAATAGGTGCTGTCTCTTTCCTAACACAGCAAGTTTGCAATGGTCTAAAATCTGTTTAGGAGATATTCTATATTTTCTATTATTGTTTCTTAAGGAGCAACTCACCCCCCTACCAGAGTCTAACTCTGGTAGATTCTTGTAAAATGCTTCAAACGGACGCATTGCCTTGCGGACCAGGGAAGACGCTAGACAGAGGGGATTGGGAGATGGGCTAGGCATGGGCTGGGCTGTGACTGACATTTGACATGTGACTGGTAGACCAAAAACAATAGCAGACATGTACACAGCATGATTAGATACTCACCGATACAGTTTATAAGCAAAAAAAGTCAATTTGGGGGTGAGTTGCACTTTAAAGTTCAACCTGCTTAAAGCTTAGTGATTGGTCTGATTCACCAGATAAAAAGGATGTACAATTTCTGGATAGCAGGGACACCCCAGTCAAAAGAAAACTCATGACAGAGCAAACTGTATCACAGCTAAGCCTAGCCAGGAAGTTTTTGTCGAAGAGTTTTTTTTATTGTTTTCACAATCTAATTTATATTACTGAATATAGTTGAAGTTGGAGAGCAGATGGTAGAGTAAGTAGTAAGCCTAGCTTTTGGTCCATCTCTTCCTTTAGCAGGACACACTGCAACAGCTTTCTCAACACATTACCTTACGTTATACAACAGAGCCCTAATTTATCTATCCATCTCGCATTTCATCCTACTATCAATCTTGGAGAAGCGATCAAGATACTTAAATTGTTGAGCTTTCTGGGTAGGAACCATCTGGGCCCTATTACCTTTTATAGTTTACAATGGAAACATAAACATAAATAATGTTAAAGCTTTCACAGGATGGCAGCTGTGAAGAAATGTCCTTGTGAAATAATAACTGAAGCTTTCAAAATCAAGGACTATTAAAAAATAATTTTTTGCCCAAACTTAAACATACAGTGTAAACTGTATAGAGTAGTTTACTGATCTAGACATCTCATCACAACCCTCATTCAAAAGTTGTTGAACCATGCCCAAAATTATTGTAATATGTAGATTGTTAAGGATGTCCTTAGCAGTGTTTCTCATGCTAAAGTAAGTTTTTTTCTCCTGAATGCCTTAATCAGTCATTTATTATCTTCGGTAATTAGGACACATCAATGTTTTAAAAGGTCCTATGATATGGGTGTTGGTCAAAATTTCTTGCAACATTCTCTCTTCCCATTTTTAAACTGTAAATGTTCAGAACTGGCATCAAACTTACATAATTACTTGCATCAACCACTTTAAAGCAGAAAGTTTTCCATCAGCTGCCTGAAAGTGATCAAACATAATTGTAGATATTGCATTCAGGACTTTTAAACAAGCCACTAAGTTATTTTAGTTTCAGATTAAAAGTAGGACTACAGTAGGATCAATAGATTATCGTGAAACTGTATCAATTGGCAAAACTCTGAAATAACAGTAAAACTAGAATGGATCTAATATACATTGTAATACCTGAAGTATTACCCACACTATTACCCAAATCTGTCAAAGAGAGCTCAGAAAGGCCCAAAAAGTACACAACAGTAAAGTGACTTCATTTCATGTGCTCAATATACTGAGAGCAGCAGTAATTTAGAAAACCATGCTGATTTTTACTGTGTCAGAGACCATTAATACTGTTGTCTTGACAGATGAGATCACTTGCCTTCTAACTAAACAGCCAATATGCTATTGGCGCTTGTCTGGGTAACCAAGAGCGGCATGTTGTGTTTCATTTGTTTTAATTTTAATTATTATTTGTGTTGATAGATTTTATTATTAATTAGTGTGTAGGGTAACATTTTCTCTCCAGTTTCCTAGTATTCTGATTTAAAGTACACAACTCTGCATTGAACCAGGGAGCAAACCTCCTATGGCTGATTACCTTATTTTTAAGGAGGCTCACTGTCTAATGTCACAGATGCATTGAGGAAGTAATGCTTTGAACCGGACTATAAATTTCTGAAGGGTTAGTGATGGAATTGCTGCCATTCACTGCGTTATTCTGAGACACATAGGGAAGCAAGAATGTAACAGATTCTTTAAAACTTGTTACACTATTGTCTGATAAACCGGGCCGTGCAGAACCTTGAGAGGGGCAGCTGCTCAGAGTTCCAAAAGAGGCAGATTTTAAAATGGCTTACATCAACATAACTTAGCGTATGATTGATTGATTGATTTTATTGTATTAAAGTGTCATGCACAAACAAGGGCCCAGCCATTACAGGCTTATATGATGCTATTTACAGAAAAAAGTGGACATACATTTACAAAAACAATATTTACATAACAGAATAAGGAGCTTTTTGCCTTAGCACCAACGCTTTCTCTATATATTTTGCCAATATAAATATCTCCTTGTCAAAAGCCAACTTAACATATCACCATCTGATAACCAAAACATGACAGGATTTTTGTGCTGTATCTTTTGAAACATAGATATCCTCAGATCATGATATAGCGGACAATAAAACAAAAAAAAAATTCATCTTCAAGAACATTCAAATCACAAAGAACACACAAACGTTGCTCTTCCAGTAGTCCTTTATATTGCCCCACTTCAACAGCAAGAGCCAGAACTCACGCTCTCAGTTGTGCACCGAGAGAATGCTGCCTTCTTTTTAAATGACATTCCTCTTAAAACTCTGTCATAAACGTATCTTTAAATTGAACATCACTTCTTGATTTTGGCTTTTTGAGCAAATCAAATTTCCACTGGTCTTTATATGTCTGAAATAGAGTTTGCTTAAGTGTTGTTATTTTGTACTGCAAATTGTAAAAAAAAAAAAAATATATATATATATATATATATATATATATATATTTACTGTTTATTAAAGAAAATATTGCTGAAACATCATTTGACCAATGATATTTATGAAATCTGTCCCTATTTAAATATTTTCCTGGTGAGCCTATCTTCCGTTAAGCGAACAAGGCGATTCCACAATCGAATAACTTCTGCTCTCTGTTTGATCAGAGAGGGCTCCCACCCCACATCATCTTCCATGGCGGCCCTTGCGGTGTATTTATGAACTCCTTGAAAACACCTCATAGCTTTGTTATGGATGAGGTTACATTCAGGTGCTTCTCCAAAGCCCCAAATACCCCCAGCATACAATAACACAGGAGAAACCATGGAATCATACAACGTGGTATATGTGGAGAAGCCCAAGTCTGGACGCAATCTTATTAATCACACTTCCCAGTGCCCTCCCTGCAGATTCAGACAGAACTAATCGTCCTTCAACAATAGGTCATATTCTTATGAAAAAAACAAAACAAGATATTTATAAGTATCTGAGTACTTACATTTGGATGTTGGTATAAATAAATATTTTTTTTTTAAAGTAACAGGAGGATATCTTTGAATACTATTTTTCATTATAGTGGATAAATAAGGGAGTGATACAACAGTTACAATGACAAAAACATGTGCAAAATAAATTACCCCTTATATATTGTTTTACATTCCTGTTGATAAGAGTAAAGCTCTAAAAAAACCGTTCGTTCTCTCACTTGAATATGTCCTCAGTTATTTAACTGACATCTCCTTGATCACTCAGGAAAAACACTTGATGAGTTTTTTTTTCTTTTTCTTTGTTCCCCACAGGGCAGAGAGAAAACCTTTGGTTATTACCATAATAAGGTAAATTAGAATGTAAGGGTTTGCATTGCTTCAGCAGTAGGCCTGAAGAAAACTGCTGACAGTGGTGTTGGCAGATCTTCTGGGGAGAGAGCTTATAATTGCCTCAGCAACTACGTGCTTTCCTCTTTGAAATATAGGCTCGACATAGCTGCTATGAGCTCAGTCAGTCTGGGCAGCTTCGTGCTTTCATAAGAGACTGGTTATTCTGTGAAGAGTGTGTTCTCTTTCCTTTGAAACCTGAAGAGGACAGTTAAATGGATACTTCCTTTCCTATAAGCATGGTGGGCTTATGAGGATTTAATATCTTACTCACAGAAGACAGTCAGTGCAAACTGCATTTGGAAACAAGGGTACATTCTCATTTGGGAATAAAGTTAATTGCCAACCAGATTTAGAATCTATTTAAAAGGGTATTCCTGTCATTTGAAACAAAAACTTAAATTTAATAATATCAGGCAATATACTTATATTTTTCCTTTACATAATCGTTTACTTTCTCACTGCTCTTTCAATGAAACTCCAAGATTTTTTCATTTACATTCAAGTATTAGCTAGAGTAGTTTAGGCCACCTTCATTTCAATAATCCAGCAGTGGGTTTGATATTTGTGTGAGCTAGAACATGGAAAGAAGGAAGGGTTGCCTAGAGAAACCGAAGTTTTTTTGAAGATGAACTGATTGGTGAACAAGTAATGAATATTTGCAGTACTAATGTGACTTATTAACATATTGATGTATCAGATGATGGAACATTTCCATTAGCCTCTAGTTAGGTTTAGTTTATTGTTTGTTTTTAACATAGACGAAAATAAAGAAAAAATAAACAACAACAAATCTTATCATACATGAATAGAAATAAGATATAGAATTATTCCCTAACCCATTTTGATTATAAATCCTTACTAATTTTTTTCTTCTCAGACTAAAGATAAATCTTCTGGATTTTTTCCTTTCAATATTATGTACATATTAAAGTGATAGTCTGGACTTGGTAAGAAAAAAAACGACCCATGCTCCCTCCCCCTCCCTTTCTGATTGGTCTTGAAGCCGCACCTACTTTTCCGTGCACGAGCCAGGTCAATGGGCCGAGACGTGCAGAGGAGAGAGAGAAAACAACCACAGTGTCAACAATGGAGTTATCAGAGATGAGGATGCTTTTTTGGTTTGAAATCGGTATCTTCTGCTCTTGAGCTGAGTGTCGATCCATGACAAAAACTATATATTTTTGTACAATCACACATCTTTTTTTTATTATTATGCTCTCTGGCACAAAAATTGTTTTGCCAGGAAACAAATAGTTTGTTGCATAATAGTTGCTACTATAAATTCATTAAATGTATCACTTTCAGTATTGGTAAATTTAATGATAGTGGTTGTACTTTTGTTTGATTGGTGTTAACCCAGACATCATATTACAGGGTCTCTATCATGCAAAATCAAATCTTTTGAGTTTTCAACCATATGGTAGTGCAATTTTTTCATAAAAATTCTCACCGGAGTGTTTTTTGGCTTAATTCATGCATGTCTGAGTAATCCTCCTGAATTCTGCTCTCCAAGCAGCTGCCCCTCCCTCTCCTAGAAATCGACTGAATGTTCAACTAGTGACATCATTGGTTGAAATTTGAGTGCTAGAGGTGTCTGTACCGCCCCTGCAGGCAGAGCGGCTTACCCCTGGTAGATTTTCAAACACACCCTCGTCCTTCTCACAGCTAATGGCTGCTTTGTGTTTTTGGCAGTTTAAAAACATTTTTTTTTATTGGATTTTTTACTTTCTCTTTGAAAACGGCCATTAGGATGCATGGATTACAGGAATTTATTCTACATTCCTAAAGAACAGCAGATGGATCAAGAACAGAGATGCCTGATGGACAGAGAAGTAATTGGCTACATGCTAATGCTAATGTGGGTTAGCCATTTATCAAGTTGCTTATGTGATCTTATAACAGCATTGTGTGGTTAATTAATTGATCTGTAGCATTTCAGAATGTACAGTAAACGGTGCAAACAACACTCATGGCTTTTTTTATAAACTGGGCTGGAAAGATTTGCTTAGTTGAAGCAGCTGTGTTGGTTTGGGCTCTGTCTAATTAATACCTTATAACACCAACGGTAACATTTTATTGTATATATGTCTACCCCACAAGTTGAAAGCTGTAAAAAAGCATGATATAGTCTCTTTAACTAAGATGAGGCAGTACAGGTAAATTATACACAATGTTTATTGATGAGTGTCTTGATTTCTCTGAAACAGTACTACAACTCAAAACCATCATTGCTAAATATACAAGAAAGAATCCCAATCCTATAATCATATGAAGTCCAATGAACACTGTTTATGGAAAAGCCCCATATTTGGCTAAAAAGTGCATACTTTGCACATTTTTGCCTTGGTCTGTTTATATTGAAGGACAAGAAATAGAATATTGAGGGTATGATAGTTGCCTTAGGTTTAGAAAAACATTTTGTTACACAAAAAACTGTGCAGTCTGAATATTCAGTTTCTATGGAAAAGCTTATTGTTCTCTTCCTGTCGTCTTAATATTGGCTAGGGAAAATTCTTATTGCAACAAACCTCCACTTTTTTCTATTTCTCTTCCAATTTTCTTTCCCCTGTAAGTATTACAACACTTTGTTTACATTTTTGTCCAACTAAAATTATTATTTTTTATGATCTCTTATAGAAAGGAAATTAAACTAAGTTAAAGTGGATACATTTGTACTGGAACACAAACACTAAGAACAAAAGTGCCATAATAAATAACTGATGCAAAAGTCATAAGATGTCAAATTATTTGCTTGAATTCCACATTCTTATATTTGAACTGTGTTTGAAAGTCCAAATTTAGTTTCTTCTTAGAGGACTGGTTCAAATCCTACCTCAAAAACAGGAACTTCTTTGTGTCGATTAGCTAATTCTCATCACAAAACACAGAAATCACATTTGGGGTCCCCCAGGGCTCCATCCTAGGGCCCCTCCTGTTTAGCATCTACATGCTCCCATTAGGCCCAATTATCATAACCACCAATAATGTTAACTACCACAACTATGCTGATGACACTCATCTTTATATCTCAATCTCACCAGGTGATGTTGAACCCGTCCAAATCCTCAATAAATGCATTGAACAAATTAACAACTGGATGTCCCATAATATCCTCCAACTCAACAAAAACAAAATCGAAGTACTTATCCTCGAACCCAAAAAATATTAAATATCAGTATACAACTTCAGTTGGTCCAACTAGAAATTACTAACCAGGCCAGAAATGTAGGTGTAATAATGGTCTCAGGCTTAAACCTCCAGGGTCACATAAAGGTCAGCTTTCTATCACCTGAAGAAAATTTCTAGGATTAAATGACTTATGACACAAGGATACTTAGAAAAACTCATCCATGCATTTATCTCTAACCGCCTTGATTACTGTAACAGTATCTTCACAGGTCTGCCTAAAAAGTCCATCAGATAGCTGCAGCTGATCCAGAACGCTGCTGCTCGTGTTCTCACTAAAACCAGCAAAGTGGAACACATCACTGCTGTTCTAAAGTTCTTACACTGGCTCCCTGTAGTTCAGAGAATAAACTTCAAAGTACTTTTTTTAGTCTATAAATCATTAAATGGGTTAGCATCTGAGTATATTAACGATCTGCTATATGATACAAACATTTCAGATCACTTAGATCCTCCAGCTCTAGTCTACTGATCGTCCTTAGAATTAGAGCCAAACATGGAGAACCAGCTTTCAGTTTCTATGCTCCCATTATCTGGAAAAAAACTGCCAGACGACTGCAAAAGAGCAGAGACACTGAACTCCTAAATCTAAAATAAAAAATACTTATTTAGACTTGCTAATGAGTAACTTATCCCATTATTGCTTTTACTCAATTGTTAATAATTTCTTGTTTGCCTACTTTTATTTTTCATACTAATTATTATTTTTGTTCAAATGCTGAATGGCATTGTTTTATTGTTTATGCTTTTTTGTATTTTAATATTGCCAGTTGAGTATAAATGTTTGTTTAAGCTTTCTTTTACTGATTATATGTTTTAATTTTCTATTTTCTTTGTAATCATGTAAAGCATCTCAAATTGGCTTGTGTTGAAAGTGTGCTATACAAATAAAGTTGCCTTGCCTTAGCAGCTTTTAGCTCAACTCCCCACAGAGAATCCCTCCTGTTTTTTTTGTCAATTTAAATTAGATGGATAAGAAATAAAATTTTGTTAGATGTTGGTTGCGCATAAGCTCTGGCAATACATTATAGCAAAAAATAAACACTGTAAAGAAAACAGACAGATCAAGACTGGTTGATTAAACTATTAACCATCCATTGCGCAGCAAATCACAACTGGGGAAAGTTTATTTATTTATTTAGCTTATTTGTTTTGAAAGCATGTTGCATATTAAAGAAGATGAAAGGGCTCTCTAGAAAAGGAGGCTTTTAACTCATTTTGTTAAAATTAGAAACTGCATAACAGCCAACAGTGCATTATCATAATTACATTTCCTTTGCAAAATACAGTAATGAGGAAAATATGAAATACATTTCTTATCAATTAATGTCAACAGCAAAGTTTCAAAAATAGCAAGTCAAGCTTTCTTCTGAACTTATTCCCATGACAAAACAACAAATTTCCCCCCATGCCGTGAACTCTTAAACTGCTCCACAAGCCTCTCTTTCAGGCCTCATTTTGCAGTCCTCCCCATGTTCTTACTCTTAACATCCTGCTGATCGAAGGAATGTGATCCAAGTCTGACTGTGAGCAGGCTGGCCATTCAACCAGGACTGATAATTCATAGCCACTGCTGCACCTCCCGGGAGTGGCTCAGTGCCGGCATTAACCTAAACATTTCACTTCTAAGTTCAATCTCCTGTGACTCCATGGAGGAAGGGGTTTTATATGATGTTTGATGTGGTTGTAAACAAAGATGACAAATTGATGTGTCACTCAAAAATCTGAAAGCTATAAATCTTGGAGAAGGCTAAAAGATTTGGAGACTGCCCACTCTATATTCTGTTGAGATATTTGGTTTTCAGATAACAATTAAAATATAAGAGAAGAAAAGAAAATTAAACAAAATTTTTCATACATTATGAAACAGCAGCGCTCACCCATTTAGAATGATTCTGTGAAGAGATGTGTATGTGTGAGTTTTCATCTTTCACACACAACAAGTTCTTCAAAACATGAAGAATAAATCTTTGATCCACCACCTTTGGTGGAAAAAAGAAAATGAATTCTTTAAATTTACTCGCTGAACCTTAAAAGGTTGAATTTTGAAGTTAAATCTTTACCATAAGGAAAAGCTAAACATTTTAAGTTTTATTTAAGTTTTACATATAAAAATATTTTTTTTGTTGTTGTTGTTTTTTTTGAACAATTAATTCAAATTATGTGATGAATGGCAAATTCTGCCCTTGAGATACATTCAGTGTGCCCAGGTAGGAAGGGTTTGGAAACCGTTTTAAAAAGTGCATTAAACATGGTATACCACTGGCAAAAGTGATGGATACCCACTTTATCCAATTGAGTAACAAAAACATGTGTATGCCAAGATGAGAACTTTATAAACAGACTCTTTTTCTTGATAGTATTTTAAGAATTGGAAATAAGTATAATGCATAGATATCGAATTTTATTAAAGGTGATAATTCCAAAAAACTAAGAAGTTTTTATTGATGTTAGAACTGGGGTGGTGTAATGACAACTAAACAGCCCAAGCTTTTGGTTCAGTGCAGTGAAGAGGAGAAAGAAAAAAGGTGCTAATCAGAATGATCACAGGGTAGCTTTGTAATTATTTACTCCATTAGCCACTAGTGGTCTACACGAAGTGCACTGACTCGCAAAATTAGAATCTTTATCTGAACAGTCCAGAACCTTCACTGTATTCTGAAGGGATGTGTAAATTCAACGGGATGCACCCTAACCTGGAAGCACCATGTATGCAAGGACATTCTGAGGACATGCCAGTGCAGTATGTGACACCACGGTGGTTCCTGTAGCTATCCAGGGCCTTGAATACAAAATAAGTTTTTAAGGTATTTTACTGAATGCAGAAATCGGAAAGGAAATCAAGTGAATTTAATATTTTCCTTTGACTGTACTAATAATCCTCATCATTATGCTGTCACAAGGAACAGATTGTCCAAGTACTCTTCGCTGCAGAGGTCAGAATGAGTTCCTTTTCATTTAAGTTGTGAATCTCCTGAATACCAAATATTACAGATGGAATACAGTGTTTTATTTTTAGGAAATGAGACTTGATTTGATTATATGCTTTACTTGTTTCATAAAGAACTGAACAGTATCCTGTGGTAAATTTTTTGCAGTTTCATTTTATGTGAATAAAACAACACCAACCATGAATCCATTAAAAAATGTGAAATTGATTTGCAAGCTAGTGAGTGAAATAAGTGTTTGATTTACAAACAAAACATGGATTTGTATTTGATCAAGAGACCTTTATTGGCAAGCTGAGCACTAAAATGCTTTCTGCAGTTAGTCATCAGCTCTGTACCTGCTGCAGGAGGAATTTTATCCCACTACTCTGCCTGGAACCACAGCGATCGTGTTCTCCTGTGTTTTCAACACCATCAAACCAGGATTTCTGAGGCATAAATGGAACTGTCTGAACTCAAACAGTGCAGATTTCTCCAGCTCCCAATGCTGCCATCTTCAAAAAACTCTGACTGTAATGGCCTACCACAAGTGAGGAAGACTGAGAGTACATAAAATGGACTTTGTATATTGGTGCCAGTGGAACCATCTACTGATCAAGGAGCTTGTTATGGATTTACAAAGGTGTAGACCCATCACACTGACACCAGTGTACACCCAGGAGGTGGATATTGAAAAAGAGAACTATTATAGGTACCTGAGTGCTTACCTGAACAATAAACAAGGTTAAACCCACAACACTGATACTCTTTGCAGGAAGAGTCAGACCAGTATCTAGTTGTTGAAGACACTGGGATCTTTTTGATGTGCAGGACTTCTCCTAAAGACCATTTCTTTTGACTGTGTGATGATATCAGCTGCATTTTGCATCCATCTGTGCTATGTATGTTTATGTATATTCTTCTAACAATGCTTTATACTTTCTCACGTATTCTCTGAATCAGAAAAAAACATTCTTGCTGTGTTTATGTATATATAGTTTGTGGATTTATCAGTAGGGGTCAGATCCCCTGCTGCCAAACTTGTTTGCATCCTGACTTGTTTTCCTGTAACCCCCCGTGCAGTTTTCCTTGTACAAGCCTGCTTTGAACTCACTTTCATTAAATTTCCACTCATCATGATCTTACCTGTCTCCTGCCTGTATTTGAGTCCTACATTACTGCAAAACTCAACATTGTAAGTCAGAACTGTTTTTTAGCTGTTAGGGGGTCCAGTATAGATTTCTACAAACATTCAAATCATTTTTTTACTTTATGTGATTCATATCTGTTCATACTTTATGTTTGATATTGTGCCCTCTATTCTATGACTAAACTCCTACAATAGTTAGACACGCATAGAAAGTGAGTAAAATCACAAAATCAGCATGAGACTATATCCTTATTTTCCTTATGTCTGGATTAGTTCTGTTTGTGTAAAATATTCTAATAGTAGTAGCAGTAGATCAATAGTAAATATCAGATTCAAAGTATTTTGGCTGATCGTCCATGATATATTTTGGGATACTTCCAGTACTGGTTGGATGTAGATTAAAATGAAAGGGTAAAAGAGCAGGATTCACATCTTGGAGAAACGGCATATCATTTGTGACTTTCCAGTGACAGGGTTTTCAGTGTCCTGATCTTAGACTGCAGCAGAACTCTTTCTTCTGGACTATCACAACAGGACAATAAGGCTGAAGCTGTAACTGCTGGAAAATATCCAGTTTTCAAAGACTGTGCTGCATTCCTGTTTTGTTTTTGGATACTGGAGTTGAACATCCCACATGCTGTGTATGATTTATCCTGCACTTTTATCCAGTTGGAGTGGAGCACAAATTAAATAACTTTTTACAACAGTTTAGATTTAATTTTTAAACATAGGCTCAAACAAATTTAGACGGGAAAGGAGAAAGAGGTGAGTTTCTTTCTGGGAGATGTTTCTTTCTGTATGAATGTTTATGAAGCTGTCTGTAAAATAAAAGCCTACAAAAGGGGGATGCATCCTAAAGGACAACAGAGACATGAGGACCTTGTAGAGAACTTGCACTTTCTGTACCTTCTTTTCTCTTTGCCAGCTCGAGGAAACAAGGACCTCGTAGACTCAAATTCTCCAGTGCAGCTGAAATGGAATAGTGCAATCTTGTGCAATTTCTGCACTATATTACAGCATACATTAGGTTTCTGATGTGGCTGACTTTAAACTCATAGCAACCAGACAAGTGGGATTTTGAAAGTTTACTTCAAAGGTTGAACTGTTTAAAGGTTTTATAATTAGAGGATGAAGAGACAAGCCAGGATTTGTCCCGACACTAAAAAAAAAGCTTTCAAGCTTAAAATAATTTAGATTTTATTTCTCTGTCCATATTTTTAAGGCAATATGTACCTGCTAAAGTCCAGGAAGCATTAAGCAATAAGTATGAAGTGTTTAAAGTTTTTCTCTTGACTTAGCAGAAGTCCTAATTTAAAGCTTTACATAAGGAAATCTGAATATGCTTAGCATAAGAAGTTAATTGGCATTCAAGAATGTTTGTTTTCTCAGTAGTATTTATTTTTCTTACACTCTAATATACCAGATCTTTTCATTCATAAAAGTTGTTTAAACCCAGCTGGCCTGGTGTTAAAAAAAAGTTACCTCTTTGTTTAATATTGAGCAAACTGTATTAAAATTGTTATATTTACATTTCAACTGATTTCAATTGAATTAGCCAAACCCATGCCTGGTTGCTGCCAGAAATGTAGTATGAAAAAATTGCTTACTTAAATAGAACCTTTCAACATTACAACAATAACAAGTAGTAACAGACAAACCTGGTGGTTTCTACCAAGTTTCTACCATTGTTTTACCACAGGTAGAAAGATGGTCTGAGCAGCTTTGCTTCTTCTGGACCCGGAAGACTTTTTCTCTAATGGATGGAACTCTCAATTCTGCTCTCATTCGGGTATCAGATTTTTTTTTAAACAAAATAAATGTTTGAAAGTGACCTAAGATTATGTAGCATGACCTTTAACCCTTGTGCTATGTTCCAGTCATATTTGACCAATTTAAAAGTTTCGTTGTTTAAGATTGACTGTAAGATTCCATGATGTTGTCTGTAAAGATTATATGACAAAACTAATTATATTGATTTGCATACAATGTTGTGTGCGCTATTCAAGTTTGTACATTCTTAATGACCTAGTCAAAAATGACAGATCACATGCTTCACCCCCGCTCTTCCTCTTTTTCTATAAGTCATCAAAAGACTGTTGTACAAACTGTGTTTTTAAAAGGTTAATGACTGATAAGTCATTTGGATCACTCAACATCAGATACTCCATCCCGTTGGAGTTTTTTTGTTGTTTTCTGGTGCTAAGCTACACAGAATGATTCTTAGTCAGCACTACATGCTAAAAATAGCTCTGTACAGTACTGCTGATAGAAATTGTTTCTTTTTGCGACGTCTGCACACTAATGCTCTTACAAATGTAATTTTTACATATTGAAAATATAGTTCGACTTTAAATGGATACACTGTAATGAATTGCTGCAAAAAGTACAGCTTGCTGTTACAGTAAGGTGGATGAGTTTTGAAAACAGAAATGCTTCTGAAAAGAATATGGAATGTAGTTGGATCACGTTCACCACTATACTGTAAATGTTGAATGTACAGTTGCATTGTGGGATATTTACCGGCAGTTAACAAATATTCGCTGGCCACAGCGGCTACAAAGACTTTTGTTTTTAGCAAGTAAATTTTATTGCTGTGGTGTTTTTGTTAGTTGAGAAAAGTATATTTCATATGGTTATATTGGGCTACTATCCAACTTCTAACATTTTATTTGCTAAAGCTAAATTTGGCTATTTTTTAAGCTAGCATTATGTGCAACCCAAGTGTTTTTGGTTTCCTTAAAGACACAGTGTTTAATTTTCGGCCAGTAGGGGGCAGTGCATACCTAAATTATCACAAGCATGCAGTATCTGTCTTCGAGTAAGAAACTCAACAACGGAGGTCCATCAAGTGCTGTTTTCAAACGCTCAATTCCCTGAGAATAACTATTTGCAGCAACATGACGAGCACATCAGTCTGTCTTTCATTGCTTGGAAGTAGCGAAGAGGTAAAAATGTATTTACGGCAAAACTTTAGTACATTTTGAGGGGAAATCAATGTTTTAAAAGCGAGGCTGTTCCGTCCGGGCTCTTGTAGTAGTAAAGACGTCATCTAATATGGCTTTCCCCTGAAAAGAGGACCCGCGCCTATGTATTTTAAAACTGATTTTTAAAGTCATATTTTACAATATCGCCAACATTTTGCAATTAATGTGCTTTACGTAATTATTTTTACATCATATTTTATTTGGCTATTTTCAAAGATGTACTTTAAAAACTAAACACTGTCACTTTAAGACATTTATTTTTCACCCAGAATATGCCAATGGTTTTTATAAGATGCTAACATTAATATTGTTAGAGCCATCTGATCTGGGTAAATCATAACGTTTTTTTTCTGTTATGTCTTGTCAGAGAAATTCAAGGCTTTCTCTTTTTTTTTTTTTAAACCTTGTTAAAACAGAAGAGCCAGGATTTAGAATGAGGCTTCAAAAGGTTTTACTTGCCAGCAAGAAGAGAACAATACAATCTTGACCAGATCATGTGTTTTCCTGTCCTCCTGAGGCTGACAATCTCTTTTATAAACAGCAAACTTATCAGTGTTAAGCATTACATTATTATAGAAAGAGAAAACACCTTTTGACCCCATTATCTCTCTGGCACCATAACTGACTATGCCCTCTTGTTCATCATTTCCTCTTTTTCACTTTAAAAAAATTACTATTGATAACATTTCTGATATATTGTGCATCCCTAATGAAAACTTACGTAAATATTGACTTATTTATTTATGTTTTCCAGGAGACAGATTTACCGTTAATCAATGGACGACTAGCAATCAAATCACTTTTTGCATGTTTCTACACTTTTAACCTGGTGTATGCAAATGAGGCAACCTACACACTCGAGTTCATTCAATGGTAAAAGACTATTCAGTAATGTCTTTGCTAAACATATTTATAGAAGCATCTGATCCACAAATACAATATGTACATAAAATAAGAAATTTATATTTTGAAAACTCTGCTAAATGTGTCCGAACTGTTTTTACTGTAGGTGCTTTATAGGCCTCTACCCAGAAAGAGGAACAAAACATCTGAAGGAAAAGTTACATTGAAAACTACTGGTCAACTGAAGCACACAGCGGTGAAGCCACATGTTTCCGCTCTTCTCTGTAAATTGATGGATAACCAGTGGAACCTTTAAAATAGCAAGTGTACACATTTACTCAAAAACAGAAACGAGTCCCTAGACCCCCAATAAAGCAAAAAACTGCACATTCCAGGGTGACGGTTTATTGTGGGCAGTATAAGGTATACCTGTGCACTAATCATGATGTCAGATCAGCTTCTTGATGTGGCACACCTGTGAGGTGGGATGGATTATCTCAGCAAAGCAGAAGTGCTCACTATCACACATTTAGACTGATTTGTAAACAATGTTTGAGAGAAATGGTAATATTGTGTATCTGGAATGAATTTTAGACCTTTAAGTCCATCTTATGAAAAATGGGAGCAGAAACAAAGGTGTTGCGTTTATATTTTTATTGAGTGTACATTTAATACACCTTTGTCTGGCTGAAGTTGAATGAAACAGGAGTTTGAGAAATCAGACTCTTAATTGAACTCAAGCATAGTTTATATTTCTCCATCTGCAGAAGTGTGGAGCCGTCGAAGAGCTAATGCATCCGTCAATGCAAGGGCAGTCAATTTTTTTTTTTTACGTCCCAGATTTGTGTGAGTTTGGAAGAAAGCCAAAGTATTGATGTTGGAGTTTCTTTAAGACACACTCCATAACTTTGACACCTCAAATACGAGTGTTTTTTTTAAAACATTGCCGACATACCACTATTTATGATGTTCATTTTTGGAGCTGTCACTACATGGGATGGTCCTGTTGCTGAAGACTGCACTATACAACTTTTCACTCACATGCCTGGAAGTACTGACTGATGTTTGCTTTATGGCAGTATGCTACACGCTACCTAATGACAAGCCCATTAGTTTTGAGACGTGTGCTATGGCAGATCCACCAAACAAACCAAAGAAGAAAAAGAAGCAAGGAAAGGAAACTGGGCTGCACGAGAGAATTATCAAGCTGAAAAACTCTGAAGCTTCACCATTGGAGAAAGCTTGTTAACCACTGATTAATACCGGATGCCGCTGTGAATCAAGGGTAAGGAAAGTTGCAGCAGGTAGAGCTGCAGAGCTGGACACTGCGGCAGCTTCTCAACTCATGACCAAGTGGTTTTCCTCGTCCAGCGTACCTCCCACTGTTCCTTCTACTGCCTCAAAGAGCAGCAAGACAGGAAATGACACGGGTCAGACAACACTTCCTTCTCCTTACTGCTGTGAAATATCTTTTCTGTCAAACCGTTGCTCAGTCTGGGTCAAAGTGGGATTAGCTTCTAAAACACAGTGTTACAACTTTTCAGTTTTGTGTTTGCAGCCGCTGTGAGTGAAACATTAGAGACACAAAAGGAATTACTACAGATGCTGAACTAGCCATGTTGGTACTGGATTGGAAAGTAATAAATGCTTGCTCCAGGGTTATTTAGGCATGATTATGTTATACAGTGCATGGAAAACCTTGGAAAAACGGTTTAACAACTGACACGCTGTTATTTTGATGTTTTGTTGTTTTGACTGCATCGAATTTAAAATTGGTGTAATGTGCTCTGCCTTCTGGTCCTCGTCAGCACACGGGCAGCTAAGTTCTGGAGAAGTTGTAGACTTGAATATTCTTTTTGGGAATGCTAGAGATCAGCAGATTACAATAATCAAATCTACTTAAAATAAAACCATGCATCAGCACCTCGGTTCTGGCAAGCGAAATAAATGGGTGGACTCTGGCTATGTTTCTAAGATGATAAAAAAAAATCGATTTTAGTTGTATTTTGGATATGAAGGATAGAATTCTGCAGTCATAGAGTCAGATTTCGTACCCAATGAGAAGATTTAAAATCTTGCATTTCAGGTAATCTGTTTCTTGTCTACAGGTAAAATAATTTAAACTTAAATTTTGTCCTGGTTGAGCTGTAAGAATTTTTCTGCCATCCATAATATGATATTTGAAATACAGTTAAAAAGTACATTTACTGTACTAGATAACCCTACATGTACTGTACTAGGAAACCCTAAAAAAAAAGAAAAATTGAATATCTATTTAATTTAAATAGAATTAGCTTTTAAACCCAAGTCCTCAAACAAAATCCATTCTGTCATATATTTAATTAATTTATTGTTGTCACACTGACTGTAATAGCCGCAAAGCAAGCTGTGGAGAATGTAAAAATGATGAAGCATGAGCAATATACAAGCGAGGTCACTGGTACCGTGGGGGTTGGTGGGTTTAAGTTAAGTTTTGGCCCCCAAATGAAATTGTGCTTTGGGCCTCATACAACCTTTGGCTGGCATTGTAACAGGGAAAACATAGTTAAAACTTTATATACATTGCCTGTTATTGAAAAAGCAAACATAAAATCCATGCACATATACAAACTTGAGATTACGCATTACTTTCTGTGAGATGTTGTTCCAAGGACGGTTGACTTACATATGATATAATTTAAAGTAAAATCATTCTTTTTGTACAATATCATAAATGTTGGTTCCATAGCCAAGGCAAGGCATATTTATTTGTATAGTACACTCAGCAACAAGACAATTTTAGGTGCTTTTCATAAATAAGGGATATAACAAAACAAGGAATAAAACAACATAAAAACATAAAGAAAATTAATTAATGAAAAAGTTACTGCTTTTATGACATTCCCACTGCTATTTCACAGTTAATCAAAGGCAGTTTTCAACAGATGGGCTTTTAGCCTTTGTTTTACACAGAGATTCACCATTTAAATTTCTATGGTAAAAAAAAAAAATATTTTATTTTAAAATAAGATAGATTTGTTTTTTGTATATATAATCCTCCTCTTTATGGGGATGTAAAATGGCGGATAAGGCGGATACTTGTGACTCTGGGGCCCGTGCTCTCAAATGTTCTCGTTTAAAACCAGAGATCTTTAGGACAACCAATGGTAAAGTAATAGTGGAGGATGAGTTACTAAACTTCCTTGCTGTGAAAATTAAGACTCTAAGCCAGGATGAGATTGTCATATTGGCCACAAACACGTTTGACTCTGAGGCAATTGAGGCCTCTTAGAAAGTTTTGTTTGAGCTCTGCCTGGGAACCTCGCAGAGATGTGTGGCACATAAAGGGCAACACAGAGACGCACACAACATAAACTCTGCCTTAAAGTACTGAATGAATGCAGGACTAATATCCCTTGATTTGTCTCCCATTACTTGGATGAGCTTCCTCCAGCGACATTCTCGAGTCTACATGTCTCCTGTTTGCTTCGGAGAATGGAGAAACTTTATGCGGAAGTGGGAGCTTTAAAGCATGTAACCCAGCTCCAGACGAGGGTTTGTGAACAAGTTCGTGCTGAAGCTGTGGAAATCAACCACTGGGTATCTGTTCTGGAATGCAGATCTAGTAACCCGACTGCAAGTACTGCTGCTGCTGCTGCTGCTGGCATTACTCCAGGATCAGAGAAGACCTATCACCGTGGCCCGGGGAAACTATGGAGCTGACGCCGGTGGTGAGAGGTAACGTACATGCGTTGGATGTGGAGCAGGGAGCAGGAGGCTTGGCAACCTAGCACATAATGGGACACAAATCTGCGTGCTGTCCTGAACCGGTGCAGTGCATCCGCGATGGGACTGTCGCGATGGATGCAGCTATGGGGAAGGATGCTGCTGGGTCAGCAGTTTCCACTGGCTCACCAAGTTGGAGTATAGTGGTGAGGAATGGCCGGGCTCGGCAGAAGACAAAGTCTGTTGTTACAGCATTGGCTGGGCATGCGACCACTGCGGGACGTAAAAGACCTGGTCCTGCTACCATCATCGGTACTGGAGCCGTGAGTACTATTAAAACTGTGAACACCAAAATGGTGAGTGTTTTTGCAACAAAATTTTCCCCGGATCTTTTGTAATTTTAAATGTTTATACTCCATATTAGTGTAGTGAGAATGAGGTTGAATATCTTAATAGACTGGCTTTTATTAATGCTTTTATCCTAGGCAATAGCACTTGCAGTGTATATGTTGTAGGGGAAATGAATGCTGATATCATTGACAGAAACTCACTATTTGCTAAGCACCTGACCTGCTTCAGTGCAGATAATAACTTCATTCTATCAAGTAAAGTACTTCTACCGGCAGACAGTTATACATACATAAGTGATGCCTGGCACTCAACATCATGGCTTGATCACTGTTTTAGTACAGCTATTCTATTAATATTTTCTCTTTTGTTTACTTGCTTGTTTAGTTTAGTTTTTTTTTTTTTATCTGCTTTTTCTGGTGAGGCTTTTGGACATGAGTCTGGCAAATAAACTAATTTGATTTTATTTTATTTGAGATATATATATATATATATATATATATATATATATATATATATATATATATATATATATATATATATATACTAAGAGAGCGTCTATGATTCTGGTGAAAGATCTCTGCAAGCCACTTGAGGTAGGGAGGAGAAGCACACAGAGGGCAGCTCTGAATAGAACAGGAACATCTTGACCTCAGTGCATGGCCCCCCCCAGGGGAGCTTAAACACTCCAGCTAAATTAGGACCGCGTCAGAGATTCACTAATGGGGAACACTCCAAGCCCGTGTCCATCTCAGTATACCTGTGAGTCCTGCTACAACAGCATGTCTTTCTCAGCTAATGCTCCATACAGTTGGACACACTCACTTAATGCACACACACAAGCACTTTCTGAAGTGTATCTTTCACACATTCACAAATATTCCCTTCTGGTTTGTTTTGCTGCCACACTCAAATCTTTCATACTTTCTCACAGCAGGTTACATGCTCATTTTGAAAGGCATTGAATTCATTTGAAAAAAAGCAGGGCTCCTTCTCTAACACTAAACTGAATTCACACCTCAGCTAAACACTAAATGTAAAACAGATGACAAAAAAGATGTTAAAATAAATCAAGATCATGGTGTGTACAGTGAACATATGTTTCTGTTTAAAATACAATTGATGCAAGTTGAGCTTAGTTATTTTGTCTGGATAGAATTCAGAGTAACTATGAACTCATTTACAGCTGGTAGAACATTTGGAAGCACTGCTGCCTTGCAGCAAGAATATCCTGGGTTTGGATCGCGGCCTGGGGTCTTTCATGGAGACTCTCCCCGGGAACTCTGGCTTCTTTCTACAGTCCAAAACATAACTGTACACCATATTTTGGACTGTAGATGTTTTGGAATCAATATGTCTCACTTAATTACCCTTGGTGAATGAATGTTTGCTGTCCTGTGTGCCTCTGAGTTGCTTTGTAATGGACTAGAGTGTACACCGGCTCTTGCTCAAAGAGCACTGGAGAAAAGCACCTGCGACCCTGCAAGGATAAACGGGCATAAACAATGGATGAATGGACAAACTAAACTTCCTTTTAAATATTTATGGATTGTCTCGTATTTTAATTTTAGGTACATCATATACTAATTAAATTTTAAAAAAGGGGGGGAAACTACACATCATCTTTCTTTTGTGTGCATCCATAAGGATAGTTCTTCCATTCTCAGTGTGTTTTCATCATCTCATCACTAAAACCATTGATCTGTCTCGATTTAGCTGCTGATTTAAATTGGAAACTTTTCCAGTGATTATGCTCCTGCATCTTTCTCTCTGAGGTGTGTTGTTTAATTACAATTTATCATTGCTTTAAACTTTATTTTTGAAGTTGTACTCGCTTCTCTCCACTTTACAGATTTTCTGAGAGACATTCATTATTCAGAGAGCAAAATGCAGGTATGTCAGAGTTATAAAAAAAAGTCTGCTCTTCTCTCTGCCTCATACAAAAAATACTTTGATGTGATTGGACTGTCCCTCACACAGTACCCAATGATGAGCCAATTATCCTCACTTTGCATCATTTTTACTCAGATTTATCCATTCTACTGCATTTTCTTCTGTTGCCTCTACATTTCCAAGATGTGAAGGTGTGAATATCCACAGTGGGTGTAGGAGAAGATAAAGACGTGCAATGTTCCTCATTAGGATTATATACAGTACTTGTATTTCATGTTTAAATCTGGAGGTAAGGGGCTGTCACTATATCTGAACTAAGAACAAAAAGTAAAGTTTCTTCATAAGCATTTTGTGGTTAATATTTGTGTATTGTATTTTTCTCACTTTTCAGTTATCAACTGAGAGTCTCCCGTGATAATTTTTCAGTTGAACTTAAAAGAAAACTCAAAACTTACTCATCTCCCTGTCAGTGTCTTACCTGCATATAGCATTTCCATCTCATACATCACAGTCTCAAATATTTGTACAGCAATTTTCAGGTAGGAACATTGCCACGAGCAGTAAGTATAAAAACAATGCATCATATGTTTTGAAGTAACACATGACTTTAAAATGTACCAGCAAAAAAAGGCTACCAGAATGTAACTATTTTGGATTTTGTTACAGAGAATCCTTCTAAAGGACTGTGAAATTTATAACTACAAAAACAAATCAAGAGACTTTTAATAAATGAAGATACACTTTTCCATATAGAAACAAATTTTTATAGGCAACATATTTTTAATATATTGAGAGCTGTTGTATATTTTATGAAAAATCCCCAGACAAGAACAACTTGCTTTATTGATAAAGTGCCTATATGCTTATGGGCACCCTCTTTGAAGCTTTATGAAAATGGATTTGAAAAAATGTATTTACTATTTTCATTATCACTAGATCTTTCTGTTGTGCTTATGCTAGGGAAAAACAACTATACAAAAGATAATAACTAAAATCTTTTTCATTTACGTCCTTTTGTAGAACAACTATCCATCTATCGGGAGCCTCCTCCCCTTCCAGTTGGCCCATGGGTCCCCTGGCCGAAAAAATAATGAATGGAAGTCAATGCAGCGATGAAAGTTATTTTCTGGTCCGCTTTGTCCTACGCCCTGAATCAAACATATGATGTACCTCAGTCTAAATAACTAATAATGTACACTTTGACTTTGTTAGTCAAGTGATTTGGAATTTATCTAATTGTAAAATTTCGCATTTAAAATGCCTACAAATCAGAAGTCAGAAATCGCATTTATGACGTCACGCAGATAACGCGAGCTAGCACAAGCTATAGCACGTAAAACACTCGCCAACAGCTTGTAGAGCTTTTCCCCTATGCTGGCTCTCACAATACAACTGCTTTACCCCTGAAATAGCTGCCACTTTCCACATTCATAGTGGTTTCTCCGTGTTTAATGCTCCTTTCTTCGTCCTGGAGGCGACAACCCTCGCTCTGCTTCTTCTGCAGTTGTATTCCACTAAATGTTTTTACACAAAACCTAAAGTTACTTTTGCTGCCGGCCGAAAATTGGCATTTTCTCTACATCAAAATTAGTCCTAAAATTAACGTACATCATATGTTCGATACACAGCGTATTTCAAACGGGATCAGAAAATAACTCCATTGACTCACATTAATTTTTTTTTGGCAGTGGGAGACCGGAAGGAGAAGGGCATGACTTAGTCTCCCAGTTGTCTATCTTGGCTTTTCTTGCAGGGTCACAAACTGAGAGCCGTCTCAAGTAATTGCAAGGTCGGGAGCAGCGTACACCCTTCTTTTTTTGTGGTACAAAACAGAAAAATAACAGTCAATATTAAGGAAACTGAGAGGCTAACAACTGCTGGGGAGGAGATCATTGACAATATGAACCAACCTTTAACATAGAGATTAATACAGATGTATTCGAACAAGATACATAAGTATCTACTAAATCAAAGATTAAAGATTAAATAAAATAAAAAATAAAAAATAGGGGTCTTAAACAACACGTGAAGAACTGAAGACAAGTTATACTCAAATAAAGAACAAAATAAGTATGAAACATAATAAGTGATAAAACTAAAAACAAACACCCAAAATAGGCCTGCCCTGAAACACAGGATGTGAATATGGAAAAGCTTTGCAATGGATGGCATCATGAACTGTAAAATACTGGACATAACCCCCCCCAAAAAAAAAAACACTACTGGAGTCGGCTAAAAAGCAGAAAACGTTGTGGCCAATTAGACTTTCAACATGACAGCAATCCAAATCATTTGGCTAAATCAACATAGATTTCATTCAAAAGACCCAAAATCGACCTTATTGCATGGTCATCTTAAATTTCAGAGTCAGAGCCGATAGAAAACATTTGAGCTGAGATGAAGAGATGGACAGACAAGACAGGACAGAGAAATAAAACCATGGCTTTTTTCACAGTACTTTTCATAGATCAGAAATAGACCAATGCAAAAAAAAAATGGTAAAGCATTGTTCTCCATTATACAAGACGAATAATAACAACTTCATATACATACATATATATATATATATATAATATATATATATATATATATATATATATATATATATATATATATATATATTAATCTACAAACAATATATCTTTTCACCCTGGAAAGTATGGAATAAAAGCCTCTTACTGGGTTATCTTGTTTTTGGGTTTTTTTCTGTGAGGCTGTTGAAGCCTTTCTAAGGTTTATATTCTGAAAAAAAAGCTTTGCATTGTGCCTGGTTTCTGCTTCTTTTCAGAAATCTTTGATTTGAACTGTTCATTAGCTCTTCTATGTGTCTGAAAATTGTGCCAGCTATTAAATATTCACCAGTTTCTAAATCTTGTTGAATCTGCTTCATGGGTATCAAGACGGAGTCGTTTTTGTTCTCTGATCCAACAAAGTTATGGAGAACGCTTCGCTGTTTGCTTTTGAATGCTGCCGTTTTTTACTGTGTTTGTGTACAGTTTTGTTTTTAGTCATCTAAACATCACAAGCTGCTCTCCAGGGGAGAAAAACTCTCAGCAAAAACAAACCGCCTTGTGTTCATTTTTATACAGTATAAAAGGGTATGTATTGTTCCAGAATAATGAACAGTTACATTTCTAAAAAGAGCAGAGATTTTCTTCTAAATTAACATCGTACCTTTCAACTCCATACATTTGTTGTTGTGTTGATAAGATAACAAATAACTGAAATCAGAGGATTTAGCACACAGTTTCTTTCTCTTGTGGTATAAAGTTCTAATTGTGCAGAAATGTCTTTTATTGTGTGGGGTAAAAATGTAACTGATTTATAATTAAAACAAATTCCTACTTGTGCTTTTATTGTCCAAATTACACCGAGTTAATGTAATGATGTTGATTATTAATAGACGTTATGTTGTGCACAATAACTTTAAAGTCTAAAGACTAACTGATAACTAGTAACTATCAGTGACATTATTAATTTTAGTAGTAGTAATAGTTGTAGTTGTAGTAGTAGTAGTAGTAGTTTATTCGGTCATTACATTTCCTTATACAACAAAAAACATTTTCATTTTTCGTGTACAACACGACCAAAAGGGTTTAGGCTGAAGTAAATACTTATTATGCCTAACCCAGTTTACATACTTCCATGAGAAAACAAACAAAAATATTTATAATATATAGTATAATATGTTAAACAAAAAAGAAAGAAAGAAGCATATATTTCGAATTAATTTCTACTTAAATATCAGTAATTCCAATAAATATGTATATATACATTTGGTATACGTAAATCATTTTTAAATAAATTACTTAATTTAATTTAATCTGTTTAGGATCTGTTAGTCTCTTCACTTGTTTCTTACTTTATTCATCCTGAGTTTATATATTTTTTAAATTATAATAGATTTATACATCTTTTTGAAAGCTTTGACTGTATTGGACTGTTTTACCTGATCTTCCAACTCATTCCACAGATTAACACCTCTTACAGAAATACATTAACATGTTTTATTAGTTCTAGCTTTTACTTTTTTGAAAAAGCCCATTCCTCTGAGGTTAAACTGACTATTCCTGTGTTTCAAAAGCTCCTGGATGTAAAAAGGGAGAAGATTATTAAGTGCCTTGTACACTATTACTAATATATTAAGGTCAATGAGATCATGGATTTTCAATAGATTTAGCTCTGGGAAAATTGGGTTTGTTGGTGCATAGAAATCTGCATGAGTAATCATTCTTATTGCCTTTTTTTGAAGAAAATAGGATTAGTATTGGATTTATAGTTGTTTCCCCATACTTCCAAGCCATAATTTATGTAAGGAAGTATTAGGGAGTAATATAGTAATTGAAGGGATTTTTTATCAAGTACAGTTTTAATTTAGCCTATTACAGCAATTGTTTTAGCTAATTTTGTTATTAATATACTCATATGTGATTTCCATTCAAGTCCTTTATCAATGACAACTCCTAAAAAATGTTTTGCAAAAACTTGTTAAATTTATGTATCATACATTTTTAGAGTCATATGATCACTATTTTGAGGACTGTAAGCTCATCTTCTACTGTAGAAAGGAGCTGTTTCAAGTCGTTTCCAGAGCAGTACAGGGTGGTATCATCTGCATATAATAAACATTAAAGATAAATTTTAATTTTAAATTAATCAGATTGATTATTTGCCAGGATGTCACCTGTAAACTAGAAACCAATAACTACCAATAATAGTACATGTGAGGCAAGGCAATTTTATTAGTATAGTACACTTTCAACAACAGGGTAACTCAAGGTGCTTTGGATGATTAGGTGATATAGTAAAAACATAAAACATACACAGTGTAGGTATGATCGTCTATACAGTTATATGTAGTTGACGTTATGTGATCACTCTGATCTTGAAAAGGGAGGTCTGCTGTGACTAAAACAAAAAAAGAAATTGATTGATTGAGTGGGAAATATCTTGTATATAAGATGAACTACTGGTCTTTCAATACATGTTAATCCAATTGAGTTTTGATACTATTATAAGAGAGAGAATGTCAATTGTTGTGATTAATGTGCCTGGTTAACATACTGGGTTAATTAGCATGAAAAACCTTATTTGAAAAACTGTTAATACTGATTCGTAACATAACAATAAAGAAACATAAATCATGAAACATGAACATAAATCAAAACCTTTTCAATATGAATCTTGAGTCTTCAGCTTAGTCTAACACTGTGCTATTCTCAGTTAGTTTCCCTCCAATCAAAATCCTGGAAATAATGTATCCCTTTGTGTACATATGTTGTCCTCTTTTAATTACATATCTAGTCACTTCTTCACAAAGCAATCATCACATTTAATTTAATTAACTTGGTCTAGTAACTACTGGTTCCCAATGTCCACTCATTGCTCAACTTGTCTGGCTACTATGGATTTTTTTGCATTCAGACACATGCAGCTCGGTAAACTGCCACACTGCTATGGTGTACTTATTAGTGCTTTCACAAATATTAAGTGTCAGAATGTGTTTTTTTAGAGAAATTAGACATTAAAAAAACATATGAGGAAAAATCCTGAATGTATTGATGAAAATAAATTTAATTAGATAAATGCCAGATGATTTTTTCCCTCTGTTCTATTAATGAGAGTTGGACTTAAATAATATTATCTAGTTAATTTGCCTCAGTTACAAACCTTCAGTGCTTTGTATAACTGCCCCATTACAGATACTCAATATCTTGGCTTATAGTAAAATGTTGATGAATGACACGGATAAGGTAATGATAAGGTGGTGTATTTTGTATGTTTTTATGAATATATGATTAACTAGCAGCTCCGAAAGAAAGAAAAATAATTAGGACTTTGCGTGCTACATTTTCAAATGGTTTGAAACTCTAAAGGTTGCAGGAACAGCAGAAGGCTGGCCAGAAAATGAAGCACTGAGCTGCTTTAAATCAAAACTTAAAGGAGTCATAACCTATTACTATCGTGGATAACCCACGCTCTATTGTAGTCTTTCAGACCATTTGAAAAAAATTTGAGTTCACTTTTCTGACCCTGTTTTCTAAACGCAGTATTGTCCCACAAGATTATGTGTGTTATTTTGGCTGTACTGGATAGTCATAATAACGCAAGTGAAGGACGTGTTGATTGGTGGCAGGAAGGAGAATCTCGCTCCAAAATTACATTGCTCAAGTTATGACTAAATCCTACCTAACCGCGACCTCAATGCATTCAATACATTTTCCTACTTCACCTTCTTAGTGTTTGGGCTTCAAAACAGACGCAGCTTTGGCGACATTTCTGTTGAACAGGTAAGACAGACATAAATTTGAATCAATACAATGTTTTGATGATAAAGTACACAATGACATGCTGTGAAATCACAGGTGATGCTTGTGCCCAGTTGCAGAGCTGGGGCTAGAGGGACTAGGAAGCTCATGGGAGAAGGGATGTTTTGGGAGGGGCCTTGGTATGTTAGACTCAACAAACCATGTGATGCATGTGTGTCCGCTCCGTATCAGACCAGACTATTTTTCGAACATTACCGCTGCATAGCTATGTGAGTGTGACATTTTACTTTTACTTTGGAGTCGCCCATTAATGGATTTCTCCTTGGCAGTTATTCTGATGGGGGAAAATGCTGCCTCCGTAATTCGCAGCTAAAGGAAATGTGGACAATGTAAATGGTCAGCTTGATGACAGATGGACAGAACAATTTGCATTTATTCTCCCTCCATCTAGCACCAGACCCATGTGCATTGTTTCCGAAGAGACCATTGCAATGATAAATTTAAAAGACTAATCTGAAAGACTTAAGTCCCCAAACACATACGGTAAAGTTATCCCATGAAGTTGCAAGCAGGATTTTAGTTCCATCTTGGAGTCAGACACAAAAAGCAACAGAATGCTCCCTCAGTTTCGTGGATTTAGGGAACCATGCATCTTTCTTTCATGCAGAAATAAGTGTTTAGTTTCAATAACATTTTAATTTGAGTTTTTTTTCTAAATGGAAATTACAATGCATTCCTGATGCTGCTTTGATTTAAACTGACAGGTTTTGTTCCAATTAATGTTAAGGTGTGTTGATTAGATAAAACCTTTAAACTGAGTCGAATGTATGTGTGATTGAACTGAAATGAAATGACCTGTAAATTGCTTTGCGATAACATGTATTCTGATTTGTTGCTACATGAATAAACTGAATTGTTATTGAAGGAAAAAAATATATGGCTCTTTGACTGGTTGAAATTATTTTTGTGGCCCTTTAAGAATTTTATTTGAGTACCCCTGCTTTAGTGCTTTCATATCTTCAAAGCCAGTTTTCAACAACACTATGCGTACACTATCAGTGTACATTTGATAGTTACTGACAGTTTATTTACAATCACTGACCTCAGAGAAAACAGACGGAACATTTGACCAATGTTTGCTAAATCTGATATTGCTGCTGAGTGAAGATAAGTGTATCACAATATGAATATACATGTTAACAGTAGAGGCTGTCAATTCAAATAAAATGTCTTCTATTTGAATACAAAATGCAGCTCTTTGAGCACTGAACAATCTTGCATGGAGCTATTATTAAAGTTTTATTAGCTGACCATGCTTTGTTCTGTTAGTGAATGGCTGTTATTATATCTTATGAATAGAGTTCTTTCTAAGCCTAAATGAAGTTAGTGTCAGTTGTACTCAGCTTGTTGGGCTTGTGTTATGTTTTAAATCAGTTTTCAGACTCCCAGTATTGCTGTTCTGGAAAGGCATTCTAATGCTGATGGGTAGGAGCTCCAGAAAAGAGCTGCAGCTATGTCTACAAAGCATATTTTAGAGATAAACTGGAAGACTTCCAAACAGCAGTTGGAATTTTTCATATTGGAGAGATAATCTATTCCATTTCAAACAGTTTAAGTAAGCTTGGTGGATGTGCTCTTGAAAATTACTAAGAAAGAAACACTTTAAAGCTTACAGAAGACACTTACCTTAAGGGAGGATGCAGAAGAAGTAAACAGCCTCTTCAGTTTGACCTTTTGAGGCACTGCATCACAGAATAAATGCATTTTACCAGCTGTTTTTTTTTCTTTTGTTGGTAATCTGGTCAGTACCAACAATACACATAGGGCCCAATTTATCAAGATTCTTAATAATGAGTGCTATATTGCCTGCACCGCAACCATTTTACACCGGTGTATTGTCCATCATTTGCGGGTGATCTACTAAGATTGCGTTAACAATTCATTCAAATTTATTAGTTAATTAATATTAGAATAGAATGTTGTGAATGTTGTGCCAATATCGTAATCCAGGGTCAGATTTATTAAAGATGGATTATTTCCAGAACAAGGTCTTTAAGATGTCCATATTCTACTAATCTTGTGGAAATGCACCACACTTTATTATGGCCTCCATTAAATGTAAAGTTGTATTTAAAATTAAATTATGTTAAATACGTAATCTGAAATGTATTAATTTTGTTTTTTTAAATACCATAGATATAGCCAGTTGTCATTCTGGTATTGTACATTATTTCTACATTTTATTAATTGGAACCCAGGAAGATTATAATCCAGGGGAAATTAATTCAATTCAATTCAAAAATACTTTACTGATCCCAGAGGGAAATTAAGGAATGATAATGATTATAATGGTAATGATTATCTGTCTGCGGCCTCCTGCCTATGACCGAATCACACCAGTGCTGATATTCCGCACAACAGCACTCCCTCTCAAGTGATATTGCTTAAATAAAGCCATGATCGTTAATATGGCATTTCTAATTAATGATGATCATGGTTTTCTATCAGAAGACAAATTCAGTACCCTAGAAGGTCAATATAATAATTATTTTGGTGACAGCATATTGTTATAAATAATTTTATTTTTCCACCTGTATAAAGCCGTGCATAAATTGATTCCATATATAACAAAGAAAATCAAATGTATCTGGACACTTCAGTTTTTTGTTTGTTTTGTTTTTTGAGTGAGAAGCTGCGTTTCCATCACAAATATATGCAAAAAAATTTTGATATTGTTGAAGTCTCTAAAAAAACACAATTTCACAATTGAGGTATTTCAATTAAATAACAAACTTGGTTTAAATCACAAGTTTTCACGCAATTAAGAAAAGTGTCGATGAATGTGAACATTTACAGTAGATATATTCTTGTTGCTGGCATGGCACAAGCTCTCATTATCAGCCATGAGGAGGATATGTAGATGGCTTGTAGAGGCATTGGAGCGACAAGCCCCTTTTCCATTGGAGTGGTCTTGGTAAATGTTTGCGTTTCTTTGCTGCTTTGAATCTAATATATTAGTTATGCCTTTAACAACTCAGTCTCTTCGTGAACCCAAACATGCCACGCCATATTTCTCCTCCTACTAATACTTCGTCTTTTTCGCTCGTAGTAACATCTGGTTGTTGCTCATGTGACTCATGTGATGCGAAAAAGGTGTTTCCATTGCTGGTTTTCTAGATATATTAATTTCGATATGCTCAAAAAAACCACCTTATCCAAGCTCAAAAACGTTTTCTTGAAAAAGCAAAGGTTTTTCGAATCTGACGTTTTTCCATTAGACTAATTTATTTTCCCAACTTCAATTTGTACAATTTCCTGGGTAAAGAAACACAGCTAGTGACTGTTATTCTGAATGTGGAGACATCTTTCTCAGACCTACAGACCACTCATACAGTATGTATTATGTTAAGAATTCCTCACTTTACACACAAACTGTTCAAAAGTACCATCAGCTATGTGTGTATCAGTAAGGAAAAACAATGTCACAGTGAGAGGTTGTGAATGAAAAATGTTTATCATAGTTTGCTTTATAAGACTACAGAAAATAAGTAGTTATTGATATGGCCGTTTGCAGTTGATTTTGCATATTAATATCAGTTGATACAGTATGACTCTGAAAACCTTACTAACTATTAAATGAGACACTACTGACAGTCTGAGATGCTGTGGGGAAGCAGTTTGATTATTCTACTGTTTTCAGAGTACCTCAGTAATCTGACCTAACGGCAAAAAACTATAATAAATAAAAAAACTGTCAAACATTTAATACAACAAAAACAAACAAACAGAAAAATAATAATATTGAAACTAGATTCTCACTGAATTGTCTTTTTCTATGAAAATCCTGTAAATTGTGGATACGGCTTGCCCCAGTGTGGTGTGTCTAATAGTACAACAGTTATCCAGGTTTTTAGCTAAGCTAAACTTGAACACATATCTGGAGAGAAAGGACGGCTGCTGGGTTTTTCCTTAATGATGGCTTTTGCCAGCAGTTCTAAAGTCTTGTGAAAACTATCAATATATCAACTATCAATTGCAATCATCCCAATTTGTTTATTTAACAGGGACGTTGCAATCCAACATAGTACAAAACAAGTCACGACTGACGTGATGCGTAAGAGTTTGTAGATAATACTTATTTTCAACTCTTGTCCCTGGTTGGGCCTCTAAACATAAAAAAACATGACTATGACAGGTTCACTCCCTCATATATAAATCAGTATTAATTGAACATTGGTACACTTTTGAGTGTCTTTCAGCCAATATTTTACCATTGTGGTGAACAGTGTTAAACTTTCAGTTTAGTTGTTCCACAGTTTACCACTTCTTTAAGAAAAGAAAGACTGACCAAATGAAATCCTAAAATGTCGGATCTCACAGTTGTGATTTTACTTGTGGTTCATTCATGTCTAGTTTGAAAAGTCACCGTCTCAAATTAGACTTATTTAATTAGGAGAGTAAAAATTTAGCAAAAATCATGTTTTTGTGGAATAATAAGTTGAAAAGGTTTTAAGGTTTTTTTGATTTTTGCAGAGATTAAATATGAGCAGAATAAGTAGGTAATTATACAGTAGGTGAGATTATCACACAATCAACAGATTTACTGAAAGGTTTAAATCAGGAAAAGGTACAGGCTAAGGCAAAATAAAAACTAATGAATGCAATATTCTTGAATCTCCTATTGAAGCCTTCAGGTTTAATGCTTCACAATCTCAAAACTACAAAAAAAAAGAAAAAAAAAAAGAGAATTTTTGGCACTTTGGGTTGGAGTCAAACACCGTGATCTCTCAGGTTCTTAATAATTTCTTCAACATTTATCGGGATAAATCACAGATTGTTCTGAAAAAGTGTGTTTCATCACACCACACTGAATTCTATTTCATCCCTACTGACCCTTAAGCACTGAATGATCCATCTGCATGCGCAGGTCGAGTGTTTATACCAACAATGTTACGTGTGACCCCTGATGACCTCGGAAACTTATATCTTCTGGTGACATCAGAGGATCTGTTCCTTTCATCTTCTCGCTTCGCAGGTAGTAGTATCGTGCTAGCTAAAAGACTAGGATCTTACTAAAAGCTACAATTTCTTTCAAATTATCGTTCGTGGCTGGTGGCCTCGTGACTTTGTGTCGGAGCTGCGAGCTGCTCGCCCTTCAGAGGCCGCAACGGACCCCACCGGGAGGTTTGTGACTCGTGCTTCGGCGCGTTTCCTCCGCTGGGTAAGTTTGTTTTGTTTCACATAGCTGTTTGTATGATTGTCGGTGTAGGCAGTGTGCTCGCTCCTTCTCCCGACATCATGCAGCTGGATACTTTGTGTACGTCTATGCTTTTTGTGAGGGGTGACGGTTGTTGTTTCGCTCCCTCTCCCGGCATTGATAACCGCACCTACGGTTGATATTTGTGTGGCTGAGGAAGGCAGTGCTCTCGCTCCCGCTCTCAGCATAAATGTGTCTTGATGACTAGTTTGTTTTGCAACATTTGTTGGTGAAGGTTGTGCTTTCGCTCCCTCTCCCGGCATCTTTACTGCAATTACTTTTAATTTCGTTGGGATAGCTCCCGGCATAGGTATTTTGGGCCTAGTTTCTTGATACATTGGCAGGTGAAGGTGTGTTTTCGCTCCCTCTCGCATCTGTGCGGCACTTACCGCTTCGTTTGTGAGTGTATTAATTAGCCTTGACTGGGAGGACGGTGCTCGCTCTTGCAGTCTCTGTCACTCCTCCATTAATTTATTTTATTTTTATTGGTTGTCATTTCTGAAAGTAGTTGTCAGCATGGATGGCAACCACTCCTGCTCATCCTGTATGGCCCCTCTGCAGCTTGAGTATGGCCATGATTTATGTCCCTCATGCCTTGGCCTCAGGCATCTGAAAGAGGATCTTTCTGACAATCCCTCCATGAACTGCAGTATCATGCCTTGGGCAGTGAGGGTTGCAAGACTGACTGAGGTGGGGCAATTGTTGAACCCAACGTCATCACCCGACCGGCTGGCCCCAGCCGAGCAACGGGCTCCAGCCCAGACTGGCCGATCTAGACATCGGGCTGCTGAGACCCCAGGCCCCACCCCCGGGAAGAAGGCCAAGGGGTCCGGGCTTGCCTCCAGGGTGGACCAATTGACTAAGACATCTGCGCCGTAGCGTCGTGGGCATCGCCAAGTACCTTCTCCAGGTTTTACCGGGTGAATGTTGCCACCCCCCATCCATTGGGGGTGGTCCTGGGGCCAGACTCTGCGGGTTCCTCCCATTGAGGTACGTGCATGAGTTCTTCGTTACCTTTCTGGTATAGGTCATTCAGTGCTTAAGGCACCACCTCTGGCGGTCAGTAGTGATGAAATAGAACGAAAGTTACGTATGTAACTACGGTTCTATGAATCCCGAATGACCGCCAGAGCGTTCTGTCACTCAGAATCATTGTGCACTCGCGAGAAGATTCTGTAGGAACAGATCCTCTGATGTCACCGGAAGATATAGGTTTCCGAGGTCATCAGGGGTCACACGTGACATTGTTGGTATAAACACTCGACCTGCGCATGCGCGAGATGGATCATTCAGTGCTTAAGGCACCGCCTCTGGCGGTCATTCGGGATTCATAGAACTGTAGTTACATACGTAGCTTTCGTTTTACATTAACCTGAAATACTATGCCTTCTAAAAGTATTGATATCTCTAGAACTTGTTCCATTTTTTTATCCTGCCAGATGTGTCAAAAACATTCACATTCAATACTCAAACAGAAGTATAGATCCTAGGGTTTAAAAAGACTTCTGGTGAAGGTGAAGTTGCCATGTTGGCATTTAAAAGGAGGACCCAAGGAGGACAAGGTACTAATTAGAGGTAAGTGGTAGCAGGTGATTGGGAGGGAACAGGAGGAGGGAACAGGAGGAGATAATCAAGAGCTGAGGCAGGGGGTGCTTCTCAATATCCCTCCTCGTCTCCTCTCTCCTCCGTCCTCCGTAATTGCACCGCGAGGAGGCGAGGATTGAGGAGGCATGAGGCTTCGTGAGGAGCGATCAGCGAGGATACACAGGTGTATCCTATGCGGAAGTCTTTTATCGACTTAACGTGATGCACGTATAAATTCTCCTCCCCCTTCACATCTGCTCCAAGTACTAACCATGGCAGAAAATTAAAACACACATAAATATGAGTATTAAGCATGAATGTGGGTTATTTTTTGACAGTACCTTTAATTTCGATGTATAATGTGTACTTTTCAGCAAAGTTTTAATTATGTTACGTTTCTTGATTTTACTGGCTTGCTTTTAATTGTTTTTAATTGTTTAATTAATGCCTCTTATATTGATAAATGGGGAATAGAAAATTATCTTAATTTAGGCCTGTAGTACAGTTGCAGAATCATATCAAAGCACCAAAATTAAACATACTGTCATACTATAGCCAACTACAAATAAAAACATTTCATAACTGTGAATAATTCATTGTTAATAATAATGGTAATATAAAAACATAAGTACAAATGTGGTCTTTTGTGGAGGTTGAAACGGTTAAAATATAAATAGTAATTATCTCTAATGTTCAAGAATCCCGATATGCAAGCTAAATCCAGCCTTGTAGAGTCATCATTACTTGACGACGCTTTGAAGTGACGCTAAAGGGAGCGAGGATGTATCATTTCACTTGCTTCCATTCCTCCGACCTCATGTCTTTTCCCTGTGTCCTTGCCTCGCATCCTGAAGAGGTGGAGCTAAGACACGAGGAAAGGAAGTGAGGAAAGGAAACGAGGATGCACAAGGGAGAAACATGGCAGGGAGGAAACAGAAAGTAATAAACAGCAGGAAAAAATAAAACAGAAAACCGCCCTAAATAAGAAACTAGAAACTGACCAAAAATAAAACATTGAAGATAAATTGATAAAGGCTGATAAACTATGGAAGCAAAAGAGTGAAACAAAAAAAAAAGAATTAAACTAAAAGGTGAACTCATCTAGGGGCAGGAACGTGAAAATATGGAAACAAAGAGGTGCAAAAATAAAAATGCTATGGTCCTACAAAAAAAAAGTTTAAACAACACCAAGAAATAAACTAAAACGATCATTAAAACTTAAATGAGGAAAATACATAACTAAAACTCAAACACAATTTCCTAACATTACAAAAGAAGTATCAAGTCAAGTAATTTACTCATGAAAAAGTAAAAAAGTACTGGATAGTATTAAAGAAAAGTAATCTCTGTTTTTTTTTCTTAGATTTTAGTTTTTTAAGTTCCTTTCAAGACTTAAGCTGAAGATGCACAACAGCTACTACTACACCACCCCCAAAAACACTTTTGCTAAAGGCCATAATGACTGTAATGTTATATAAACATCTTAATATTTAAAAATTAGGAATACACTATGCAACCTATTTCAGCTGCATATTTCCATCAAAACCAATGCATTTTTGTGCAGTGCAGATACATTAAATTACTGACTCCGGAGCATTAATACATGTTTTATGGAGCAGAAGATATGATGACTAGTTACTTATTTGTAATGCCGGAGTCTCTACCAAGGTACGGTGTGCATTTAAGGACATCCTCGGGTATCAGAATTACCTCTATTAAACCTCATAGAAACGGCCCCTATAGCAGGAACATCTTTGAATTTGGCAAAATACGTCTGCTTCATCCTAGCTGGACTAAGTGGTTGTGTCATGGACAGCTAGGGGCCATCAGGTGTGTCCTACACATAGAGAGTTTATTTTCTCAATATTTTGTTTTATTTTTATTAGTTTACCTCATTACCTCATCATATACACATTTGGGACAATAGGTATTTGATACACTGCTGATTTTTGAAGTTTTCCCACTTACAAAGCATGTAGATGTCTGTAATTTGTATCAAACGTACTCTTCTAACTGTGAGGAACAGAATCTAAAACAAAAATGTAGAAAATCACAGTGAATGATTTTGAAATAATTAATTTCATTCTTATTGGATGACGTAAGTATTTGATTGCCTATCAACAAGTAAGCATTTAGGCTCCCACAGACCTGTTAGTTATTATTTAAAAAAATATATATATATATATATACACTAGAATTAAAAACTGTACTTATCCAATCAGGGATCATTTCTCTAATTAAAGTGATAAGTGATCAAAGTCGAAAAGTCTCTTGGGATCCAGCTTGCTATTGTTTCAGCAGCAGAAAAAGCCATGGCATGATTTGTTCTTTTTGTACTGGTGGTTGGCGCCATATCAGGCTCTTTGAAGTGAGTATTTAACCAGCCGCAGCAGTAAGAGTCATGTTCTGAAGCCTCCTGGTCTCAGATGGTCAGATGCATATATAGGAATCTTTTTACTATGAATTCATTGAGTCAGTTACCTGAACTCTGTACATAAAGTTAAACCTGTCATTGCATTTGCACCAAATGGTCAGAGGTGTAAATTATAATGTCAAAAATAATGAGTCCCCTTCAGATTTTTCTACCACCGTTCTAAATAACTGGACGATTACAGAGAATATTTATGCGATGGATCCAGGTTGTCAGAATAGTAGATGTTTAAAATGTTATCCAAGTAGCACATCTTTTGGATAGTTTGTGTTTATTTTTAATAAAAAAAGACTAAATAAAACAGAACTAACAAGGCTTTTTTATGTAAGTACAGAGAGTAAAGAAAATGCCTTGAAAATGTAGGGAGAAGAAGTAAAATGAAGGTCAATTTTTAACTCATTACAATTACTCAAGTAAAGTATAAATAGCCAGAATTTCTAATTAAGCAAGATGACGAAGTATTTATACTATGTTACGTGACACATTTGGTTACAACGACAAACAGCATTGTGTTTTCTCCTAATTTTATGCGATAGACCAACATAAATTAGTACATATTTCAAAACATACATAAAAAAACATAAATAGTATTTATGGTTTTGGTATTTACAGTTCTTTTTTTAATACACAATATTTTGCACATTGACCAAAAATGTAACTTTTATCTCTCATCTGACCAAAGTACCATCTCATGTTTGGGGTGGTCCTTCATCCTTTCCATTCCCCCAAACAGTTGTTTAAACACTAATTTTTTCTGATACTGTTTCAAATGGAATCTCAGAAAATTAATTTAAAAGTGGAATAAAGCATTTGGCAAATTAGCAGAGTGATCAATTATAAACTAAGTGAAAAGCAGGAGTCCTTGCAGCGGGGCCTGAGGCAGACCTTTACATTTTGGGGCAAAAAGGGGCAAAGCTAAGACCTAATAGAATGATTGCAATAAAAATTACTCAAGCCTAATAGAGGTTCATGCATAACAAGCGATTTAGGCACAAACTGTGATACTGACAGATTGCTTTATTGTGAGGAGTTCAACGTCCTTTAACTTCATTTTCCTAAAATCTGTCGTGCAAAAAGACTGATGTCACTGCTTTGATGTAAAACCACTAAACAGTAAAATAAATTAAACTAAGAGAGAAAAACCTGCTTTAGCTGTTGTAATATGCATAACCCAACACTGTCTAGACTTTGTGATTGACTTTTTCATATCAGCTCCATAATTACAAACCTTAGAAAGTCCTATTTTGTTCAATTCTTTCACTGTTTCCTCAAAAGAGAACAATATGAAATATTAAGTCCAATTGCTGATATCATTAACTTCACTGTGACTGGGGGAAAAGACAAACGCAAGAAAGTGAAGGCCAGATGTGGAGATGAAATTCCTAGTTAGTTCATGTTCCTACTAAAACAGCTGGTGGTCTTTTAGCAGCACTGTTTCTCATATCTGTCATACTTTTCCCCAGGGCTATAGTCCTAATTGCCACGATGTGCTGAGGACAGACTGGTGAGCGCTGAAGCTTTATGTTTGGCTGCTTCACAGTGTAGGCTGCAATCACAGATGTGACAGAGTTTGTGAACTCTTCATTGGCACTGTGAGAAGTGGACTGGAAAAGTGTCTCTTTGAGTACTTATTATATTTACAAAGCCTGAAGGAGATGCACTCTACTATGGATGGCTCAATTTCTGATTATTATACACACACACACGCACATGCACACACACACTACGGGATCTGTTTGGCAACACTGAAATACACAAAAATAAGTAGTTATAAAGAAAGATGTGACAAACCAAATGTGGACTGAAGCATGAGTAAATTAGACAAAAACAATTCCACAGTAACACTGAATCACAACCATGATTCAGTGTTTGTTAGAGGCATGGAACTGAGAAAGTGATACCTTCCCAGAAATGTCTGCTCATTCTCTGAAGACAGCCAAACAACACTCAGTGATTTAATAAAAATGGACATAAAATTAGTATGTTGTACTTTACATTTCCTCCCATCTGTGTGCTAATAATTTCTAACAAAAACAAAATTATTTCTCTGTGCCTTGCAAAAATATTAAATCCTCTTAAACATTTAACTGTTTAACCACAGATGACACTCCATCAGAACCTCCAACACTTAAATTTATTTAGTCAATCCTCAATGTTTTTCATTTCATTTTACTACATTACAACTGAAGTTGGTGTTAAAAACATAAGTTCATGACATGCTCAAATTGCAAAGAGCTGCCTGCTTTATTGTAACTGAACCAACTTCAACAAATAATTATCTTTTTTGTCTTTTACTTCCTAAAGTCAAAACCACTTGGGTGAAAAATGCAATAATCTTAGAAGCATTTGGTAAGTATTGAGTATTAATTTAAATAAATTGATTAAAGTAATACAGACGTGGACAAAATTGTTGGTACCCTTCATTAAATAAAATAAAAACTCATAATGGTCACAGAAATAACTTTAATCTGACAAAAGTAATAATAAATAAAAATTATATAAATGTTGACCAATAAAAGTCACACATTGCTTTTCATCCATGCTTCAACGGAATTATTTTAAAAATAAATGCATGAAACAGGCCTGGACAAAAATGATGGTACCCACAATTTAATATTTGGTTGCACAACCTTTTGAGGCAATCACTGCAATCAAATGATTCCTGTAACTGTCAATGAGACTTCTGCACCTCTCAGCAGGTATTTTGGCCCACTCCTCATGAGCAAACTGTTCTAGTTGTTTCCGGTTTGAAGGGCGCCTTTTCCAGACAGCACGTTTCAGCTCCTTCCAAAGATGCTAAATAGGATTGAGATCAGGGCTCATAGAAGGCCAGTGTTTTCCTCTTAGCCCTTCTTGGGTGTTTTTAGCTGTGTGTTTTGGGTCATTTTCCTGTTGTAAGACCCGTGACCTGCGACTGAGACCATGCTTTCTGACACTGGCCAGCACATTTCTCTCTAGAATCCCCTGATAGTCTTGAGATTTCATTGTACCCTGCACAGATTCAAGACACCCTGTGTCAGATGCAGCAAATCAGCCCCAGAACATAACCGAGCCTCCCCCATGTTTCACAGTAGGGACCGTGTTCTTTTCTAGATATGCTTCATTTTTCCGTCTGTGAACATAGAGCTGATGTGCCTTGGCAAAAAGTTAAATTTTTGTCTCATCTGTCCACAGGACATTCTCCCAGAAGCTTTGTGGCTCGTCAGCATGTAGTTTGGCATACTCCAGTCTGTTTTTTTTATGATTTGTCCTCTCCTTGTTCGTCTCCCATGTAGCCCTCTTTGGCTCAAACAGCGAAGGATGTTCCGATCTGACACTGATGTTCCTTGAGCATAAAGTTCAGCTTGGATCTATTTTGAAGTCTTTCTAGGCTCTTTTGTTACCATTTGGATTATCCGTCTCTTTGATCTGTCATCAATTTTCCTCCTGCAGCCACGTCCAGGGAGGTTGGCTACAGTCCCATGGATCGTACATTACTGAATGACATGTGCAGCTGTAGTCACAGAAACATCTAGCTGCTTGGAGATGGTCTTATAGCCTTTACAGTTAACATGCTTGTCTATGATTTTCTTTCTCATCTCCTGAGACAACTCTTTCCTTTGCTTCCTCTGGTTTATATTGAGTGTGGTACACACCACGTCACCAAACAACACAGTGACTACCTGGAGTCCTATATATAGGCCCACTGAGTGATTACAGGATTGTAGACACCTAGGATGCTGATTAGTGGACATACCTTGGATTAACATGTCCCTTTGGTCACATTATTTTCATTCTTTTCTAGGGGTACCATCATTTTTGTCCAGGCCTGTTTCATGCATTTATTTTTTTAAATAATTCTGTTGAAGCATGGATGAAAAGCAATGTCTGACTTTCATTGGTCAACATTTATATAATTTTTATTTATTATTACTTTTGTCAGATTAAAGTTATTTCTGTGACCATTATGAGTTTTTATTTTATTTAATGAAGGGTACCAACAATTTTGTCCACGTCTGTATTTTTTCTACACAGTCGTGCAGTTGGTAGCGCTGAGTCCATGCAGCTTGAAAGTCCTGGGTTCAAATCCCAGCCATAGGGATATCTGTATGGAGTTTGAATGTTCTCCCTGTGCATGTATGGGTTACCTCCAACTTCTCTCCAGGTATGATCTTACCTGTATTTGTCTTTGAAGTCCTTGTGCCTGTCCTCTTCCATAAATATCTCTGCCTCTCTGTTTGTAAAGTCGTTCCTTTTTGCCTATATTTTTCTTGTGTCGGTTGCAACTTAATTTTTAGTCTTTTCAATGCTAAAAGAATGACACCTGTTACCCATAAAGCCGTGCATGTTTTCACTGTATATTTATGATCAGTCAGAAGGATTAAGAATATCACACACATTCATTTAATATGTTAGACTGTGGAACATCAATATGTGTACTTACATGTGTGATGGAAAATGTAGGTAATGTGGTAAGTTCAGGCAATACAATAAATTCACCAATATATTTCTGTAAAAAGTTTGGAATCATGCATACAGAAAACAAATGTACAGAACAGTCAAGTGGACAAATTGATTTTCTGTGAACATGTGAGTATCTGTGAGTATTTTATTTGTCATCATGACAGGTGAGGGACTGCCCCCCCTGCCTCCCCTGACTATATGTGACTGGAGGACATGGCATTCATGTGAGGCAAACTTGTTTTAATCACAATGTTACAGCAAAATAGCTACACTCTCAAAACGTTCTTGCTAGAGTCATAGCACTAATCCGTAAAACAGTTGGAACTATGAATTATTAGAATTGAGTTATTTAATCCCTCCTTTAAGGATACTTTATTTTAGGTCCAAACTGTAAGTTATTTGGTGTTCCAAATACAGAAGTAAGGCACCATTCTCATTTCATCCATGATTTTGTTCATACCAAGAAGTTATCAATCAACAGACACTCATTTTGTAAAAGGATTGTAAAGGTATGAAGTAGCTTACTTGTTATTCTCATCACTACATAAGCTTGAGCTACAATGTATAATGTGAAAAGATTTGCTGGAAAACTGAAGTATTTATTTTTCTCAATCAGTTTGGTTTATTGTTTCGGACTACATTTGCACGACAGCTAGTGCATTTCTCAAAACAATTATTACAAACGGCAAAACTTTGTTGATAACCTCTAAAAGCATGTCACTTGCTGAAAATGGATGGTTATTTTAGCAAAAGTACGTTTTTGTTTCAAGGACAATGTCCTGTGATAATTGTTAATGAACAAGTTGGTAAATTTTGACAGTTGACTGCTTTCTATTGCAAAACGTCATATCAAATCCAGTTATGGTAAGCGAGTTAAATGAGTTCCAGACACTGAATATGACATTTTACATTTTTACTGCATATGATCTTTTAGCATGTAGCGAGAGGGGAGAGGAAACACTCCCCTTTAACAGGAAGAAACCTCCAACACAACCTGGCTCAGTACAAGCGGTCATCTTCCATAACCGTCTGGGGGCTTGAGAAGACAGAGAAGAGACACAAAAAGAACAAAAGGACTGATGTAAGAGTACTTTATATATAAAAGAAAGTAAAAAGTTCAGAAGAGAACATGGAAGATGTTCGGTCACTGGGCGCATCATCTGAATCGATGCTCCCCATTCAGCAGGGCGTTGTAGCTGAGCAGGATACCAGACCAGGTGGAGCTTCTATGGAGAGAAAAACACTGAAAGAAAGCAAGGTTAACAATCACAATAACAGCAAAAAAAAATACATCTGGAGTAGAAGAGTAGAAGAGAAAAGTGGTAAAAAGTGGTCAGTCTGTCTTCCAACAGTCTAAGCTTATAGCAGCATAGCCAGGAAAATAACTCAGGATCACCTAAGCCATTCTAACTACAAACTTTATCAAAAAGGAAGATTTTAAGCCTAGTTTTAAAAATAGAGTATCTGCCCTTGTGCACTAAAACTGGGAGCTGGTTCCAGAGGAGAGAAGTCCTGATAACTAAAAGATCTGCCTCCCATTCTACTTTTAAAAATCCTAGGAACTAGCAGTACACCTGCAGTGTGAGAGTGAAGTGCTCTGTTAGGAACATATGGAACAATCCGATCTCTGATGTATGGTGAAGCTTGATTATTAAGGGTTTTATACGTAAGGAGGATGATCTTAAACTCTATTCTGGATTCAACAGGGAGCCAATGAACAGAACCTAAACAGGGAAAATGTAATCTCTTTTTAATATTTATCAGAACCCTCTCTGAGACAGTTTGGATCAATTGAAGGCTTTTAATTGTATTTTGTGGACTTTCTGATAATAAGGAATTACAGTACTCCAGCTGAGTTGGAGTCTAGTATACGGTGTTCATTTTAGGACATCCTCGGACTCAGGTGTCAGTCTCAGAAAAACATCCATCATCTTCAGACAAAACTGCCTCAACTTCAGAAAAACAGCCGTCATCTTCAGACAAAACTGCCTCAGCGTCAGAAGAAAAATCCCTCATCTAGGACACCCTCAGACTCAGGTGTCATACTCAGAAAAACATCCGTCATCTTCAGATGAAACTGCTTCAAACGATTGTGTCAGAAAAAATGTAGTCAGGTCTCAGGAAAAACTGTGTCAGAAAAAATGTAGTCAGGTGTCAGAAAAAACTTTGTCAGAAAAAATGTAGTCAGGTCTCAGGAAAAAATCAGGATGAAAACTCAGGGAAAAAAAAGGTATCAGTCTTCTTCTTGTGTTTAATGGTGGTTGGCAATTAACTTTTATGAGCATTACCGCTACCTAACTGGTAAGGACTGTGGATGGAGACTGTTTTAAATATACTTTGTGGAAAAAACAAAACTGTCCCCTTTACATTAAGCTCTATAATATAAAGTTAACTAAATTCTTCAAAATAAACCATTGCATCTAAGAAAACTCAAAATAAGTGGTTGACAAATATTTTCCCCGAACATTTCTGATAACTTGTATCTTAAGATGAAATGTTATCAGAAGCTTGAACGATGATGGATGTTTTTCTGAGACTGACACCTGAGTCCGAGGATGTCCTAAAAAAGAAACACCGTACTAGTAACCAAGTCATGTCACACCTCTGATGTACCGAAATGATGAATGCTGAGAAAGTTGGATTTCTGTTTATATATATATATAAAACTTTGATCTTTTTTAATGGTAATCAGTTGTTTTCTGATAAAAAAAACACCACATTTTAACAGTTATCTCTGTAATTCTGTAATGAGAGGGATCAAAATATGATGCACAAGGGAGGAGGGAGTTTTATTATTTATGAATCTTTAAGTGGTATACTTTCAAGTTAATCTAGTGGAAACTGACTTGTTCTGACAGCCTTTTTATATGGCAGCACTTTGACGTCAGGAAATGGACTGACCATGCTGCCAGCCAAAACTCCCTTTTATCATTCACCCATTTTCTCTTTAATCTATTCCTCCCAGTTTCTATTTTCAGTTTTTAAATTAAGCTTCCCTTTCTGTTTTGTAGGTTTTAACTTCAGTTGTCTATTTACAGTTTTGACTGGTATAAAATAGATACCAGAGGCCAAATATTCTTGAATATAGAATTTAGCATGCTATACATTTACCCTCATTTTTTAGGAGTTTTCATTCTTTGGCAGCATCTTGCAATAAAATGTAAAACTTGCACAACAGTTCCAAAGCTATGTCCCAAGAGGCAGTGCCTTACCTTGTCTTTCAAGGTAACACCACTTATGACTGACATGTCATCACTTCTCCTTATCCCTACAGACAGCAGCTGACACATTTACTGCAGAGAGGCATCCATAAATAAAACCCCACCATCTTTACAACAACTTTGGTTTCTGAGTTTCACGGCGACATGTATTTTCATATTTTTAACTTCGATTTGTGTCATTTATTTGCCACATTTGATATAACTCTTTGGTAAACCTATGCATAATGTTTTCCTAATGCATGTCAAACTAATTGGTTTTAAGACACTTTTTGCAATGTTATAATTTAACTTTTTGTGTTGTTTTCTTAGCATTTTCTATACAAGTTCAAGCATGGAAAATCCTTTTTCTTTGATGCAGCAGGAGCCTGCTGATGAGCTGTCACTTCGAATACTATCAGAAAAAATAGTAAATTTGATGGAATTGCTGTCCTCAGCCAGGGATCTATTTAACCTAATTTTGCACAAAATGTTAATTTGATTAATCTCTCTGTATTTGTAACAAAACCTTGCAAAAAGATTAATATCCCATGAACTTTGTCACATTCTGTCATGTTACAACTACAAAGTAGCACATGACTGTGCGGTGGCAGAAAAATTATACCTGTTTTTTAGAATATTGTTCAAATTGATATTGGACAAAGGTTGCATACATACCATGTTTGGTGGACACATGGCATGTAACACTCTACATCAACCAGAACACACAGTGAGACCTGGTAGTGGCAGATTCATGCATAGCGGTGGATTTTCTTCAGCTTGGACATGTTGGTCAAGGGTTGGAAAATAATGGATGGTGCTGAATACAAAGCAATCTTGGAAAGAACCTATTAGCTAAAAACACTTGAGACTTTGTTAGATGTTACATACACCAAGACCAAGCACAGAACGGTGTAGATCAAAGCGTATTGTTATGTTAGAATGGCCCAGTTAAAGTGCAGACGTTAATCTGACTGAGATGTTCTCCAGTAAGCTTGAGGTGTTATGTAAAAAGAAAAGGAAAAAACTCAGTCTCTAGATGTGTAAAGGAGATAAGATATATGGTTCAGGAGACTTGAAGTCATATTTGTGTTGGTCTATCACTCAAAACCTCAATATAACACGGAAGTTGGTGTTTGTAATCTCACAAGATTACAAACAGAGACAAATCTAAAAAGATATGATTATTTTTTTCAAGGCACCAAATTCATGAACCCATGTGTTTAATATTGTAATTTAAAAAAGTGTTTTACAGTGTGCAGTGTTGCCAATCTTCAGATAGCATGCGAGCATACAGCTGCATTTATTTAATAACTTATTACACTAAAGCCCATCAGTATCTTAATATTTTTACTTTGAGACATCAAAATGGAAATGGAAATACTTTAAGAAAAATAATTACTCTGTAAAAATATGTGACGTGAAATTTAAGTGTTGAAAAAACAGATTAGCTTCTTACTTTTTACACGTTAATTAGATGTCATAAAGGAGATCTTGCATTTGTACATATTTAAGGTGAAACAAGGACTTATACACATTTTGAACAGTTCTTCTTTTAATGGGATAATCTATCTATCTATCTATCTATCTATCTCTCTATCTATCTATCTATCTATCTATCTATCTATCTATCAATAACATGGTTGCAGTTTATGCTGCTGCTTCACATGCAAGACATGTACTGTCATTTTTGAGCTGCACCTTTAAGCAAAATGCATTACTACAGAGTAAAAATTGTCTGTACTCAACACGAACTAGCAGTAAAACAGAAAGTATGTTCATCTGTAGGACATCCCCAACCACACTGCTTAGTTTTAAAAGCTTTGCTGGTAGGTGTTTTGTTTTTTGTTTTTTTTATTGTTTTTTTTCTAAATTGACTTTTTATAAAACACATTTCTATTGTGGTTATATCCAACCATGCAAATGCCTACAATAATGACTGTGCTCTAAAACTGCGCCGTCTCGTTCTCCCTGTTTGCTGTGCATCACAGGTTTAAGAAAGGGGGGGAATTAATAACCCATTAAAAACAATATATCTGCCAAGAACTGCTCCATTGTTTTCATCACATGATGGTTTTATGAGATAAACATGGGGAATCTTATTTTCTCTAATTTGCATCATTAGTTTAAGGTACATCATGCTCAGTGTCAGCATTAACTGCTTCAGGTTAATTTCTTTTTTTTTTTTGACTTAATTTCAAAAATTTTTGTGAAACAAAAAAAAGAAAAAAAGGGCTTAATTGTTAATTACATCACCACACCTTGTTTCAATTTGGCTTCTGCCAGGTTTTATTTATATTTGTCTACTCTCTAACTTACATCTAGCATACATCATTGATAGAGCTGGTAAAAACAAGCAAGCAAAAAGCATTTGGACAACCGATAATGCCAACACCGCTCTGATTGCATAAATGCTGTTAAATAAAATTTAATAAAGCAACTTAGATGAACTTAATTCAATTACTTATGACAAATTGAAGAAATTTATTTAAGTTTGACTGTGTTGTCTTAGGCTGCACGGTGGCGCAGTGGTTAGCGCTGTTGCCTTGCAGCAAGAAGGTCGCCCAGGGTCTTTCTGCATGGAGTTTGCATGTTCTCCCCGTGTATGCGTGGGTTCTCTCCGGGTACTCCGGCTTCCTCCCACAGTCCAAAAACATGTGATATGAATTGATCACTCTAAATTGTCCTAGGAATGAATGTGAGTGTGAATGGTTGTCTGTCTCTCTGTGTTGGCCCTGCAACAGACTGGCGTCCTGTTCAGAGTGTACCCTGCCTAACGCCTGATAATTGCTGGGATAGGCTCCAGCTCCCCCGTGACCCTGAATTGGATAAGCGGTTAAGAAAATGGATGGATGGATGGATGTGTTGTCTTATTTCCAGTGCAGGTCGCACAAGTGACACTGAGAAAACATAGGCCTGAGTTTTTAAAAAGATTTTGGTTTTAGTGCCGAAAATCTGCGTTTCCATGTGGATGGCAGGCCACACTGTAGAAAAATATTTACGTTTTGTGAGATACCCGGCTGCGTGTGGACAAGGCATGAGTCTTTTAGGATAGAAGGAAATCTTGCTAACACGTGAATCTTTAGATCCCACCAAAGATTCATATTTAAGGTTGGGACTCCTTCTGTGCCAATCCAAAACCTAAGTATAATCTCCAGTGTCATTAAAAGAGAGACTGGGTATGATGCGGACAGGTTCCCAGTCTATCACAGGGCAACACGGAGACACATTATAGATAAGCATGCATGCCCACACTCATAAACACAAATTAGATAGACGGATTAAAGGGAAAGTACAGTATTTTGTAAACTTTACATTATTTTAAAATGCATTACATTTATTTACTCATCCAGAAAAGTTTGGACTCCTTCAAGAGAAATTTATATCCATTTGCGTTCAGCATATATCCATATAATGCCGTTAATGGGGCAACCAAAGTGCACCCTCTAAATAAGGCATTATCTGCCCCAAAACTCCCCACCCCTATAAATCGCTAGTTATATTCCCCTTTTGGTTGTGAGTGTCTCAGAGGTGCTGTGGTGTAATCTTCTGGTTTTTTTTACAAGCTTTTAATCTAACTATACAAACATACAATTTAATTGCCGTCACTTCCTTGCAGCATCCCAGGTGTAGTCTGAGCTGGTCTTTCACTCTGTGCTTGATGGCGGTCGGCTAGACAGAAATTGTTACTGCAAACATCAAAATGGTTCGCGTTTGCGTGTTTCCAAATTGCACAAACAAAATTACCAAGTGGACTAAATTCAGTTTACACAGTCTCCCTTCCAGCAACCTCAGACTACAGCTGCAATGGCAGACAGCTATGACCTCCTCCATAAGTGTAAATTGAAATCAGTTGGATTAAAGTGGGATCTCTAAATGAATTACAAATTTAAAGAATTGTATTAAATTGACCTCCTGGCCTTAAATGTTGACATAAAGTAAGTCATTTTATGAATTATAACATTACGAGTAAGTCCCGCCTTCCCGTGTCTCAGCTATGGCTCAAAAGCCACGGTGCCATCCACTTTAACCAATCAAGTGATGCCAAGGGCTGTCAATCATCACGAACGCAGTGTGCTCATGCTCGTTACTACGCGCATGCTCAGTTTTCTGTTTACACGAAGCCTCCGAGTCAAGCCTCCGCCATTAGTCCAGAGCACAGCCATGGATCAACACTCAGCTCAAGAGCAGAAGATACCGATTTCAAACCAAAAAAGCATCCTCACCTCCAATAACTCCATTGTTGACACTGGTTGTTGTCTCCTCGGCACGTTTTGGCCCATTGACCTGGCGCTTGCATAGAAAACTAGGCGCGGCTTCAAGACCAATAAGAAAGGGAGGGGGAGGGAGCTTGGGTCGTTTTTTTTTTTTCAAATCATGTCCCTCTCTCTCTTTTTTCTTACAAAGTCCAGACTATCACTTTAAAAACATGTAAAAAACCCTGCAGACTACACCAGAGCATATCTGAGATGCTCAAAACTCACCGGGGAATATTGTTAGCTATAATAAAACGTTGTTTAAATGAAGGCGTTTTGTGGCAGGTAATGCCTTATTCAAAGGCTGCTATTTGCTGCTCCATTAACTCCCATTATATGGATATACCCTGATCGCGAATTGATATAAACTTCTCCTGAAGGACTCCAGGTGGCTCCAAACTTGTCTGGGTGAGTAAATTAACATACAGTAATGCATGCTGAAAATAAGGTTGCAATAAAACTGTTCTTACCCTTTAACCTAACATTCATATTTTCGAATTCCCCGGAGCCAAACATACGCGCATTCTAACTCTAACTCCATGCAGAAATCCCCCAGGCAGGAATCTGATTGACATGTCTTGTCACAAGAACAAGAAGCATGTTACTCTGAAACTGAATCTGCAGGATGTCTACAGAACTATCCATGAGATCTGAACTCGGTGTCATCCTGGAGCTGAAAGGATTCTAATACTTTCCCCAGAGACAATTAAGTGTAACAACCTGAACCATTCATGTAAACACCTAGCAGACACCAAGCCCTTGAATGAGTTAATTCTGTTGAAAAAGATGGATAAAATTATCTCCAAATGTTTTTAGCACTGCACAGTCAGATTTCAGTCTTCTTCAGTTTGTTTTGCTTTAACTGGATGATGAGGTAACCACAGAACCCCAGATGTGATAAATCTGACCAGCTATGAGCCCTTAAAGTCAAAGGTCATGTGGGTTTGCATTGAATCAGTTACACTTGCCATTTACAGCAGCAACTAATGACCCATGAAATGGGATTTAACCTTTTTAACCATCTACTGAGCTAAGCTAATGTGCCTGACCACTTGTTTAAAAGGGTTGGTGAAGGATTATCATATATCTCTGTCCATGAAGGTCATGTGCCAGTTAATAAAAGGATTTTAGGCTGTACAAAAACAGCAGTAATGACTTACATTCTAATCAACTTACTGCGGCTTTAGACTGTGTTCTTGCATGTTCTTTAAGCACATTAAAAGTGAACAGAACTGGTAAAATATTCATGAAGAAAGATAAATGTTCTGCAAGCCATCTCCTGCACAAAACAGCTTGATTTTTTTTTCCTGCCTGCAGTTGTGTGCTTGTTTACAAAGCTGTAGCTCTGTAGTTTAGAGGCATATTAACCCTAACAAAAATGTTATGCAAAAAACAGACTATTTAATTTATGTTCCTTTGTTTATAACCTAATTTTGCACCTAGTTATATGAGTTTCTGGATTCATGACTTTTCCCATGTTAGCTTATTCAGGCAAATTTAAAATGATGCACTGATTTTGAAAATAGTCCGCTTGTGAAGATGAAAAGGGGTACTTCAAGTAATCAGCAACTCTATACGTGAAATTATAATGAGCAACAGTTATATTTAAATTATATTTTTCAAATTGTAGTTGACAGAAATGTACTGATTAGGGGTGGAGCCGAACCCAGTATGCAGAAATGAATGAATAAACATCACCTACCAGGTGGTGCAGTGGGTAGCACTGTTGCCTTGCAGCAAGAAGGTTGTGGGTTTGCATCCCAGGCCAAGGATGGAGTTTGCGTGGGTTCCCTCTGGGGAGGTTTGTTCCCTCTCTGACTTCCTCATGACTGTTAGGTTAAATGGTTTCTCTAAATTGTCCTGAGCTGTGAGCATGAGCACACACCTGAGGTGTGTGCATAATGGTTTGCCCTGTCTGTCTCTGTGATGGACTGGCAAGCTGTCCAGGGTGTACCTTGCCTCTTGCCCATTGACAGCTGGAGAAAGGCACCAGAGCCCCACGACCCCACCTTGAGGAAATAGCAGTTTGGAAAAAGAACGAATGGCTGGATTTTTACCAATAAATACTTTATGAAATATTTGTATTGAGGAGCATAAAAGGTTTCTAGTATGACAACACTCACGAAATAAGCCACCAGAAGCTATAAGTTAGAAGTAAAAAAAGTTCACCTGCTCTTCTTTTGCACTCTGTAATGAGGGTCGAGGCAGAAACCTAACTCCAGTGCACCAACATTGACAACAACAAAAATAAAAGGATAACTAAGAGCACTGATACATTTGGAACACAAACTATAATGTACAATGGAGAACTTGTCCAATGAACATGAAAACATTACCCATAAGTCTTTGCGGCGTACAACCTTCCCCAAACTATTTATTTAAATATATTTTTATCCCACAGTTTTTCCCCCATTATTTATCACCCAGTGCTCCTACCTAGTTCCAGTTCTGGGCATTGCTCACCCACCTGAAGGGGGCAGGGATTCCCCACCTGGACATACTGTAGCACATGGAAGGATCACCTTATTCCAGCCAGATCCTCCCAAACCCTTCAGCCAACCCAGTCAGCCCAGAAATGATGCATGTTTTTGTGGGAGTACTCAAGGAGGCATCCTGATGATATGGAGGAACACGCACACCCTCAGCACCCACAGCGTCCCCGGCAGGAATCGAACCCAGAACCTTCTAGCTGTGAGGTGAGCTGCACTACAAGCTGCGCCACCATGCTCCCCTTGCCCAAACTATTTTTTAAAAGTTTTTGTGGCCAAAGTGGCATTTATTTTGGTCATTTTCCAATTTTCCAATGACATTCCTATTACATGTTAATTGGGGGATTTAGGGAAAAAGGGAAAACGATATCCATTATTATTACACACCCCTAGTACTTATTTACTGGTTTCTAAAGGCAACTGGACCACTGGATTGTTTCTAGTATCAGAGTAAAATGCATGGCACTTTTACAGATTTTTTTTTTCTCAATAATAGATTACTTAGTAATGGTTTATCAAAATAATCCCAGTCTATTTAGGTCACTGAATATTTTTGAAAGGCACTGTTCAAAAGTCACATCAGTTGCTGCTGGACTCATTAAGTGTATGCAATTAAATTACAAATTGCCTGTTGTTGTTTTTTATGTTTTCCCTCCTCATTTTTCCTGTAAATTGACACCATATAAAATAAGCAAGCAAAATCTATACAAACTATAAAAAGTGACAGCATTACATGACGGACATATAGATTGTTATTTATTTATTCTAAGCTACCCTTATATGATGAAGGGTAGCTTAGAATAAAGCTTTAAGTGTGACACAGAAGCTCTTGTGCTTTTAAAATAAAGGCCATTAGACTTTCAATTAATGTGCTTGTTTATCATAATAGCTAAGGGTGTCCTGGTCAGACAGGCTTTTTTCTTTATCCTTGTCAGTTGCTGAGTGTCCAGGCCTGATAAATATCCCATTAAAGCTTGTGCTGCTCTCGGTGGCCTGGCCATGTGGGAATATTGTTTGCCCGCACACACACTTTAACATCGTCACGTCTATCTTAATGTTCATGCCAACTCATGTCTCATAGGGAAGTTGCCAAAAATATCACACAGTCTAACAGCTATTCGTGTGCGTGGATGTGTGTGTTATTCAGACCAACCTATCTTCAACTGGACCTACTTGAGCACCTAGTTTGCATGATTATATAGCACTGCCCTGCAGGTGTTTTTTGTAATTTTAATTTTTACATTTCCAAAGCCATCACTCCCGTTCACCCTGCTGCTTATCATCTCCATTATAATGTCCTTCTGTTTGCTACATAATACATAAATATAATACAGACTGGTTTTATACTTTATACTTACAGTATACTCTGTCTCAGTGTTCATGTGGCTTTTACCTTTCTCATACTTTTGAAATAAGAGCATAAATCAATTTGGTCCTGCTGTCACAACAGGACATGTATTTCGGATAAAGAAAGCAAAATCAGATTGTTTGTTGCTTTACTCCCAGTTTCATGATGGCTAAAAACAATTTCTAAAATGGAAATAAATAACAAAAAGGTCCTTGCTCTTTAATTTTGACTCTCTTAGAAGAATAAAAACCTAAAAATGTTTGTCACACCAAAATTTCCCATCACAATAACTGGCAATTAGCCTTTTTTTTTTCCTGTGGAGGAGTTATCATCCACTCTTCTTTGCAAAATTGCTTGAATTCATTTGCACAGAGTGTTAATGAGCATGACGTGTCTAAGTCCCCCAGCATTCCCAATCTCCATCAGATTTAAGTCCAGACTTTGACTTGACCACACCAAGTCAAAGTCCTGTCATTTAAGTTTGGTCATTTTATTAAACACAAGGCCAGTTTGGTTTGAGATGCTTTTTTCCCCTCAGTATATGTAATTATTATTTAAAAATGCTTATCTTTGCCTGAAAATATTAATCTAAAACATTAGATATAAATAGCTCTTTAACAGTACACTTACTTTTTCGCAGTACAGCATGTTCAGCAAATCAGGTCAGCGTGAGTTCACATATTTAGCATAAAAATGTTGCACAGGCTGATATAGACTGGCGAACTGTCCAGGGTGTACCTTGCCTCTTAACCGGTTTAGAAAATGGATGGATGGATGTTGCATAGGGAATATGTGTAACATCCGTATTGAAAACACATCTGGAAGCAAATATTTCATCTTGATGACAAGGATTTAATATTGGCTGCCGATGACTGTATTTAAAACTGTACTGATAAAGAGAGGCAGCTGGCCAATATCATGCCCACATGTTATTCTGGGTCAGTGGTGAGTTCGAACTTTTTGGTTTTGTTTTTTTATGCTGTTTGATTTTGAGTTCAGAGTTCAGATTCCATTTGACCACAAACCAGTGAAAATGGCAGCTTATACAGTATTTAATATTCTGAAGAGGTGCTATCTCAGCAGTGGGGATGTGCCCTGCATTGATGCCCAAAGTTTTTCTTACCCCATGCTGGGAATAGCAGCAGAAACTGGGAATGAAATCCTCCGGATCATCCATTTTGTTCATCTGTGCACTGCAGATGTAACCGATAAATGGGTACATGTGAATGTTGTTGTTATGGTTGCCGCTGTGACCATGAAAGAGTGAATTTTAAAGAGGAGGAGATATTTTTCTTACTTTTTCTTTGCTTTGTTCATCTCAGTGTGGAATTGAGCAGTTTAGTCTAAAATGTAATTAAAATGCTCAGTAACATCATTTTGAATTAGCAAGTTAATTGTGTTTTGATTGCACAACCATATCTTTAATCTCGTATCAATATTTTGTCTTTTTTCCATTTTTATTTTAAAAAGAAACAGATTATTTGAGCTCTCATTAGGGAGGCAGTGCTTACAGAGTGTATGCGCTCCAGAAAGTGACTGTCAAAGTTCCTCCTTGTTAAAATGAGATTTTTTTTATGTATACACAGTGTCAGTCAAGTTAACATACACTCATCATTGGGATGAATCTGATATTCATTTTTTGCATACAGTGATCATTTGAACTTTTTCTGTTTTTAATTGATGGGGAAATGTATAACTTCAAAGAAGTTTTAAATTTGGAACAGGATTCACAAGTATTAATCAGATTTTCTCTCTTCCTGGCAAGTTTTTAAAACATACATAACTGTCTGAGGAGGAGTCAGGGTGTTTGTTTTTCTGTTTCTTTTTTTGTCTGCTTCCTGCTCTTTCTCCAGGTTTTTGGAGAATTCTACCAAAGGTCTGGCTGGGCAGAGGGAAGTCAAGCTGAGGGAAAACCCACCAGCTGAGGCAGCTCTCCTGTGTTCTGTCTGCTCGCCCTCCGCAGTACGTTCTTCCTCCAACTCCATATCTCCTGGAACCCAACAGAAAGCACCCGCAGAGACTTAGGTCTCCCTTCCTGGTGTTTATCTTGCCATCTATTAAGTAAGCTTCAGCTGAGTTCGTTTAAACAACTGAACTCCTCTCTGGATACAATCTCACCAACAGTCCATCTCCTTTCCATTTCCTAGTACAGTGTTCTGTACTACAGTGTTCAGGTGTTGGTACTCATCATCATCAGTTCATTATCAACTTGTCAATGAAACTTTTACAACTGATCTCTGTAGTGGTGGTCTGCATGTCGATCAAGAAGCTAAACTATAACATGACACTTGGTAAATTCTGCTTGGATTTTCTGACTACCCTTTCTGGCAGAAAGACCCTGCCATGGAAACAGTTTTAGTACAGCCCATAAGTTTTCAATTGGTTTGAGGTCAAACAGGCGAAGATCCACATTAAATATGGTTTCGTTCTGTGTTTGGGGTCAATCTTTGGTTGGTGCCTAGCGAGGAAAGAAGGCAATACCAATCTCAAGAAACTGAGATAGGCACTGCCTTATTTCCTCACTTCTCACCAAACATTTGGTCAGTTTAAATGGCATCTTAAGATATTTATTTTAAGTTTAGGTTATTACTGTAGACTGGTGTTGTTCTGGGTGCATGCATTGTCTTACACCCTGCCCAACATGCTTATCAAATAACCAAAACGCCTGAAGGGCTCCAGTCCTATGTTTGTTTAAGAAGAAGCTAGCTTTTTCCACGAAAGGTCTGAATAATAATTTAATATGCATTCATACTCATTTTTAGAAAATAAAATTTTGTGTTGCACTGGATATTTTCTTAAAACTATTGTTTTATCAATTTGAAAGAATTGTTACTTTCTGTTACTTTTAAAACTTCAGAAATACAATTTTAAATCTCAATCTGAAAGGTATGGCATCAAAACAATGCTAGCTAAAAATGAACCTTAAAAGAAATATTGGCACTGAAAAAAGACATTTTGCATTGAAAAATATATTTTTAATGGAAAAATATACATTTTGAATCTGAAATAAATATAGAGAACATTTCTGAATTGTTAGGGGGGAAAATGAAAGGGTAAAGCATCTTTTTTCAATGCCACTGTTTTTTCAGCTCTTTAACTTTGTCACTCTTTTGAGGAGGTGGATTTGAACCCATGAATTCAGACTTACTTGAGGCAATGTCATAACCAATCAGGACACTTTCTGAATTTGATAAGTAGTTTTCCTCCCTGAGTATTTAAATTGTGTATCTAAGGAAAGGAAAGAGACTGTGATTCATTTTAATGTTAAATCAACAATACAGAAAGTTAGAGCACTGGATTTTTCTGTAATATGAGGACATGTTAGAAATAAATATATATAAAAGAACTACAAGTGATCTTTATTTGCTGGTTTACAATGCAGGTTGTAAAATGGCTGGAGTCACAGATGACTGAAAGCAAGTGTCATGCGGCATTGAAAAAAAATGGGCATTTTGAAAAACATCAAGTGAGTTATTTATTGCAATGTATATATTATTTATTTCAATAAAGACGCACTGGGTAACTTATATAACTTGACGGTTTACCTACTGACACCCCGTTAGCTTGATGTGTGTTGTTGCATTGGCTAGCGAGCTTGTAGAACTGTCATTGCTTCATAGAGATTTTGTTTTGAACTTGAGAGGGCGAGAGAGGGAAAATATCCAAAGTTATGCCATCTGTCTTTTAAGCTTTTTTACTTTAAATTTTTGTTTCATTTTCAAAACAGAAATTCAAATGTTTTTTCCAGTTACAATTATATTTTTCAATGCCATTTTTTATTTTCCGTGACAATATTTATTTTCAGTTTCATTTTAAGATGGCATGGTTTTAATGTAATAGAAAAGGGTGTGAATAATTTTTATCTGAATTGTCCTTCACTGAACATCTGAAGTCATCAGAGCTTTCAATTAACCAATGTATCATGGCACAGAAGATCTACAATAGAGCCCTAAATTAATGTGGCAAACAACATTTTGGGGCTAATTTCAAGGGATTTCAAGTGTCTAAATTAAAGTCATGTGTACCCATGTTGCGACAGTCATAGTCCTACAACAACATGACGCTAGACCCCTTTACCAAGTGAAAGTGTCAGGCCCCATATACAGCACAGTCTTGAGAGCATAAGATTAATTGTAGTCATTTGTTAACTTCCTCGAACCAGGTGTCTGAAGAAGTCAATAGTCTGCTAATTACATGGTGTTAGAAGACAGGGTCTGGCACTGTGAGTTTGGCTGGAAGTCATTATCGGAGGTCCCATGCGCCACAGATTTATTGGCATGAGGACCAGAGACGAGGATCTTTTGTGAGTACCGGTGTGCCTCTAAACACAGGAGGTGACCACTGTGCTTTACTCTATGAAAAGGAAACAAATAGTTTCTAGATACAGAGGTAATGTGCAAATCATGAATGGGTGTGAATTGGGAACACTGTTAGGCTTTGTGGACTTGCATTACATTATAAAAGTTGAGTAAAAAATTCCACTTAAGTTCATTTGTAAACCAAAATGTGATCCCTGTTAAATACTGAACTATATTTCATTGTATTTTATTGGTAACAGCAATACAACCTCATAAAATATTTCTGATGTTTGCTGTAAACTGACATCAGGACAGTGATAGCTGTTTCCAAATCAGATATTTGCCAGCAAGACCGACAATTTCTAGCAGGTCTGGTTTAACACACTGCAAGTATAACAATACATAATTTAGTCTGTACATAAAAGAGATTATATGCATCTGACAATACTGCCTTCTCTGCATTGTGTGCTAATATCTTCTGTTTCCATGTCATTACTTTACTTTTTTGTACAATACTTGCACAATCTCATAGGCCATTCATAGTGTTTAGCTGCACACTGATTCTTACTGCTTGTTTCATATAGCAGTTTGTGTGTATAGATCCTGAAAACTTACACTGGCTGTTCATACTAAATATTTCAGTACACAGGGCCACTGATGTGTCTAAATCAAGCAAAAATGACATATGAGAAAAATTTTTCCTATGCTTCTGTTTTTTCCTCTGCAGCTTGCTGCTATTAGTCATGTATTATTTACCTGCTTACAGGACAACATAACAGGTGCTTTTTAACAAAATCACTATTTCTAAATATGTGAGAGAGACTGACAGCAACAATAGTAGGTGTGCTGCTCTTTACTGAAACACGGTGTGAATATGGAGTGAAAAAAAACAAAATAATTAATTCAAGGAACTTTTTGTCACAATGTAATTACAAACTTAAATATATTTTAATGGGGTTTCATGTGACAGACCAACACAAAGTTTTGCATTATTATAGAGTCAAGGGAAAAGAATACAAGGTTTCCACAGTTTTTAAAAATAACACCTAACAGAGAGTTGCACGCATTTGTCTTCACTGAAGGAGAGTGACAGCTCTTTTTAGCCATGCATTTCTTTAACTTTTAGTCGTGATGACTTTATGGGGAAATGACAACCGACAACCTGTCCGACAGAAGCTTAGAAATTTTATTCCAGGGGATGTATACATATTCTTGCTTTAGAATCCACATCTTTGCAAAACATAGATTTCAGAACAACTACTATCTCAAATTCTGATCATACTAAATTATGAATGTAATAACAATAAGAAGATTAATTTTCTGGCTATTTTCATTGATACTACAAATTTGTTGCAAATTGAAGGTTTTTACCTTTCGTCCACAGCAAAACATTTTTCTTGGCTTTCATGCACTCCACAGCACATTTTCTTCTAATATGTATTTCATCCAGTATTACAGATTACATTTATAATTAAGAGTAACTTAAACATGGAAGCTTTTGTTACCTTTATCTCATGATACAATTATCTATGAAATGCCACTTTTATTAAACACATTGCTATGATGTAAAGACATATTGCATCCATCCATTGCTATTTTCATGTACCCTGAATTAAGCTATTTTTTTCTAATCCTGGGATTGATATTTATTCAATCACAGCAATACTTTTTTTTCTATCATTGTGCTGACTCCACAGAAGTGTTGTTCCATCCAAGGGGGGGTTAACACCAGGCACTTTTTTCCCTATCTTTACTCTAGTCATCAATCAGTTAACTTATGATCAATCACATGTCAAAGACACCTTAGCAAGTCTTGTATTTAAAGATTATCTATCATATGTACAGTAATTGCCTGTTTTTGAATGGTCATGAATTATAGGACAAAAGTTCTCCCTGAGATGGGACAAAACTTCAAAATCCTTAAGAATTAATAAGGCATCCTTTTGGCACAATTCAAAATATCAAAAAGTGATTCATATCTTATCTTATCTTATATTTATTCTAACTTCTTTGCTACTTTAGAGGATAAATGAATATAACCATGAAACTTCAATACAATAAAAAAACAGCAGGGGGATTAAGTAGGTGGGCAGGGTGTGGGTTAAATTCATGTTCACAGCCTGAGAGAGGAGGAGAAGGAGGAGGAGGAGACGAGTGGGAGGACTAATTGTCTTTGTAGAGGCTCACATAAAGTGTAGGGTCATTAGTGTTAATTATGCTGTGCTGTCACCAAGGCAGCTGTGATTATCTGACTTCTATTGTTGGTGGAACTATCATTGTCCTCACAGTGTCTGGTGTGCATTGATGTCTTCTCACCTGTGTGTGCCTCACTGCTTCTGTTTTCAGACTAACCAAGTTCAGGCCATTCACAATTTCACTTACTGTCATCAGTTTGTCAGCTCCTCCTCTGGGTATAATTACAATTCAACCTGAATGTTGACTAAATTATTCACTCATTATTTAGCATTGTTTTTTCCTGATAGGGCAGCTATAGTAACTCTCTACATACAACTCTTTTTATTCTAAAAACCTAAGCAATCGGGAGTTATCAGATGTACAATCAGTGCAATAAATAATTCCAAACCTGACTGGATACTGGTGCATGATTGTAACAGGAATTAAACAGTATGTGTTTTAGCAGAAGCATCCAAAAATCAGAGATGTAAAACATATGGAGAAGAATCCACCAGGACAAAGAACTGCAAACAGAGAAGTACAGCATTTATTCCAGTATTCTCCGACATCACCCTACTCGTCGTCATCGCTAAATAAATCTCCCTCAAAAACTTTCTCTGAAAGTTTTAACGTTCAAATTAGAATTGAAGCCCAGCTATAACCAAGAGTTCGACTACACCAGGCCCCTGGAACTGATACTGGATGTAGTTCTCCTCTTCCACCACTAGTAACTACAGAAATCTGATATAGAAAAGAACTAAAAAACTAGACATCAACTCTAGACCCATCGTTCGTCAGGATGTGGTTTGCCTTCCTGAAAGTAGTATTCTGGTGCTTATGAAAAGGAGAATCCATAAAATTAAAACTAAATACATTCACAAAGATTCTAACCTAATAATTAATACTCTAATGGCAATAGAGCTGAAAGTTGTGTCATTTGCTTTTTTTTTATGGTGTCCTCTCTGGCCGTGTTAACCAACAGATATACTTTCACAAATGGAGCATCACAGATATTGCTATAGTACTCCACATGATATATATATGTATATATATATATATATGTGTGTGTAATAAATCTTTATTAGAAGTTATCTTCTTTTCTTCCGATATTATGGACATTGAGGCAGAAAATGAATAGGGTAAAAGAGAGAAGATGAAGAGAGGTAGGGAAGAAAAAAGAAAAGAGGGAGAAATGAAGATACAAGAGAGGAAAGGGAACAAAGAAAACAACAAAACATTCCAGTCGGCCTCCACAACCGCAGGACAGCAGAGAGGGTAATACAGACAACAAAACAACCATTTGTTAACAAACTTTTATTCCTCGGGTCATCTTTGCTCCTAAAGGACCAGATAATAATCTGTTTCAAATCATATTATTATTTAACCAATTTACCTGAATACTAAACCTAAATTTCTCCTGTCACAAGCTTTTTTGGAATGTTGTTAAATAGCTTGATGGTGTAGCCAGGGCGGAGTATGTCGAATGGTGGACCGACAAGTGAGGAAGCAACCAAGGAAGCAGAAAGGAGGATCCAAGGTAATCACAAAGCAGGGACCAGGTTGAAGGACAAAAGGCAAGGTTAGCATTCATACTTCAAAAAAAATTTAGTACTTCTTAGTTGACCAATTTACCATGGTGAGTGAGTGGACCATTTGCCATCTGCTTCCAGGACGCTGGTCCCTTAAATACTGCTCTGGTGATTAGGATAGATGGAAAACATCTGGAACAGCACCTGCTCATCGCACCCTGCAGAGGAAGGTAATCAAGAGAAGACACAAACCAGAAACTCAACAGGAAGTATATTTCAGTGAAAAGGATAACTCTGCACATCTAATGCTTTGGGGGAGGAAACTAACCGCTGACAAGGTCTCCTCAGAACACAATTTAAAAGCATACAAAGTGCCCCTTTAAGAACAGTGATTGAACAAAGAAGTGTGTTGCATGAGATATATGTATGACATAAGGTACGACATAAATGAAAAAAGGCAGCAAGCGTTTGTTTATATGTGAAAAGTTTTGTTTAAAATAAGTTATTTCTATTACACACTGCCTGAAGTGTAAAAACATGTTTATTAATGTAACCATTTAACCTAGCTGATTGAGAGAGCTTTACATAGCCCAAGATTTAGCTATTTATAAATAAAATAGAATATAATCATCTTCTATCGTCCGACAGAGGGTAAATTCAGATAACAGTAAAGTAATATGTAATCAAAACATTAGATTCACACTAAGGGCTAAATGTTTATATTCAATAATTACAACTAAAGAATTAAAATTGACTTGATTACATAAATCTTATCTGTGATTATTTTTATGTATTTTTTTTCACATGCACATGTTCAACTTCATTCATAAATATAATAATTTATTTAAAAAAACACAGTTATTAAGCTCAACATCCCCCTTGTCGAACAGGCCTAAACTAAAGATTTCAGCTTTGTTCAAGCAGGATCGCACTTTCGTATAATTTCTCCGACCTCTGAGCCAAAAAAGTACACAATAGTTTTAATGGGATTAAAAAGGGCATCCAGGAGGAGTTCCCACGGATCACAAAACTCTTAACAGATACAACAATGCAAGTGCCAGGCAAGACAACCAACACCACGAGAATGTTTGCCAGTTCCTGTAACAATAAGATGACCTTCCACTGTCTCTTCAGGAGTAAGCAGCCTTTGGGACCTGGGGATCTAGATGGGAGGTCAAGGAAGAGGTTTTGGGTTGGTGTTCTGGGGGCCTTGAACTGAAAACCCAATTAACCCCACATTTCAGATAGACCTAATTAGGCTTGTCAGATGTGTAGCAGATTCATTATGTTTCTAATTAAGTCCCTATCAGACCCAAAGAAATTATGGCTTTTATGGTGCGTCAAAGTGTAGCTGCATAGTGTGACATGAATGGAGGACTATCTGCTGGCAATCTTACTGAGCTTGTTACATGGAAGTTGTCTCCTTCACAATGAACTCGGCAGCTAGTATTTGCCTTTATCATTAGAAATGTTACTTTAAGCTGTAACTAAAGTTCCTAAAAAGAAAGAATGAAATATAATTGTGCTTGATTCACTCTCAACAGGGTGGCACGAAAAATATTTTCAGTTGATTCAAGGACAAGCAAACAATTAAAGCACTTGCAAAGACGTTTTGACTGTCCAGCCCTTTGCTGTCCTCCCTCAAACAGAATTATCCTTGTGCATTCAAACACAAATGCATTCATACCACAATGGGAGCATCTCAGCAAAGATATAAAGCAGTATTGGTAAACATGTCACAACCGCTCAAACAAAGCAGCATAGCTAGCGGGGCTCTTACCCTTTATCTACTTCATGAATTTATATGCCACTCATGGGAAACCAAAGAACGGGAGTCTTTGATTTTTCTTTAAAGATATAAGAAGCAAAACACTAAGCTTTGGATGAAAATGCACTTACCAGTACAGATTTAAATATTGTAGATGTTATACTCCAGGGATGGGGTGGGGGGGGTGCAAAACGGTTGAGAAGGAAACAGAAAATTATAAAAACAGGGTTCCAATAGTGAAAAGAAAGAAACAAGGCAAGGCAAGGCATTTTTATACGTATTGCACACTGTCAACACAGGGCAATTCAATGAGCTTTACATATGATTACAATACAAATGAGCAGTTACAATAAGAAAATAATCAAGAAAATACAACATTGTAGGGACAAGTGAGTAAAAAACACAAGTTTAGTTCATTAGCTGATATTGCTGAAGAAAGCTCAGTTTTTAACACAAGAAACCATTTGCAGTAATTGAGACAATAATTTGTGACAATTAAAAACAAACAAGTAAAAACAGTTACTCATAAGCGAGTCTAAATAGGTAAGTTTTAATTTTAGACTTAAAACAGTACTAAATATGACAAAGAATATCACATGTCAACAAGAGTGGTTTTTATCTTCTATGGACACATGAATTTGATTTGTACTCAGTGTTTGGTAGTAACGGAATACATGTACCGGCGGTACGTATTTAGAATACTTACTATGAGTAACTAACTCTATTCCACTACAGTTACTATTTTTAAACATGGTTTTCGGAATACAGGTTATTTCGTAGTACCATTGGAATACTTCTCTGTTTTCCACTTTCCACCTGAAAGATGAAGATATAAGTTTTGGGAAATGTGTGTTTCCGCGATGTTTAGACTGTCCTATAATACCCCTAAACAACATGCAGCCGAAACCATAGATATACTATGGCGGAAACACTCCCAAGCTGCAAGCACCAACATTAAGGTGAGTTGCGAGGTAATACATGGCATATATGGATTCAGACCCGGAGCTGGTGTTGGAGACCCGGGGGGTGTTGGAGCCACAAACGCACCCAAATAAACCTACTAGCAGTGAAGGAGATGATGCATTCAATGGCGCTGTCTTGCAGGTTTTTTTAAGTGATGCTACATTTCATTCAAGCATTCCTGACAAAAGCCTGACTAAAGCCATGGTGGTTAAAATAGGGAAAAGATCAAATCTGGCATCACACTCATAGCGTTGCACCCCTTATGCTTCTAATGTGAAACTGTGAAGTATGCAGGCAAACTCCACTGATTGTTGGAGCAGCTGTAATTTGGTATGAATTATTCGTATTACCACCTAAAATATTTTTTGCAAACATTACTGTAGATCCAAATGGGAAAATTCTTATATTTTTGTGTAAACTTTAGCTGGACGTACTGAATAAACTACACCGCCACACATCAACAATGTCAACAGAAAACTAGAAACACATCACCGGCTTGCCAGCCTTTCAAGGTATGTGAAAGTCACACAAAAATGAACACTGCAATGATGTACTAAAACAAAACAAAATCCTCTACCTTTTTTTCTTTTTCTTTTTTGTCCATTATTTGACAGGGCTTATATCGTGTTAGTTAGGTCATTTCTCACAGTTACAGTGGTTGTATGTGACATGACGTTGGCTTGATTATAGTTGTGATGGGATTCCCAGGGCCGGTTCCAGAAAGCTTGGTTAACTGACCATGTGGTAAATGCTGAAGTCTTGGTTAATCAACCCAAAACTTGCTTAGCCACAACATGTCGGTTCCAGAACACCTGATAAGAATATGGTTAATAAACCTACTCCTGGTAAACCCTGAACCATAAAGACCTGTTCAATGGATCACAGAATTCAAGAGTCACAAAGGAAACTGAAAAGAAAAAAAGGCCAGAATACTTCATAGAAGTGGAGTTGGAAGTACTAATGCTGACATATGATGAATTCAAGCCAGCAATTATGAAAAAATAGCAATAAAGCTAAAGAAAGAATGTTGGCTTGGCAAAAAATAAGTGTGAGTTTAAAGTCCAACTCAACCCCTAATCAACTTTTTTTTTGCTGAAAAGCTATATAAATGAGTGTCTAATAGTATGGTCTACAAGTCCTTTTTTTAATTTTCATTTTTTAGTAAATTTTAGTTTAAAAAAAATTAACTTTCTACCAGATAAACATCAGTGGAGTGCCCTCTTCAGATTAAAACGTTATACTGCATTTGAATTTGAATAAAAAAGCATTCCTACTGGCTCAGCCTTATTGGAGACATCAACCTTAAATATATTAACTCTTAACAATATTCATTTTTATTTATGGTTTTTCTACTCATTATTCCCAGTTGAGGTCAAGTGGTGCTGGAGGATATAATGTATAATTTAAAATGTGTTGAGGTTACAACAATATTGTACATTGATTTAGACATATATTAACCTCTAACCTAATTAGATGCTATCCTTCTGGATCAAAAAAAAAATCTTAAGTATTTTTTGTGCATTCTTCCTATCATGTAACTAATCAAAAGAAGGTTGAGGCCCATCTAACTGATGGGGTGCCAGCTGAGAAGTTGGCTCTATAAAGGCTGACCAGTCGTTCATGGCTTTCCTGGGGGCCCTACATCATCTTTCTTCCAGTGACTTTGTTAAATGGAAGTTTACAACATATACTAATATATTCCAATCAAACAACTATCATTTTTGCCCGTTAATGGCATTTTAATGCACTTGGCAGTAGTCATTATTTCACAATGCAGGATTATTTTATTTAGCTGCATATAATGTATTCTGTAATCTTATTTGAAATACTACATGTACTACATTACATGTTACTAATATGTTTGCGAAATACTTTTTGATTGTTTATAATATGTAATGGGCTTTGTCCGAAATACTTTTTGATTGTTTATAATATGTAATGTGCTTTGTCCTACAGTTTCTGGTTGACAAAATTGATGTTATTTTGACAAAATATAGTATAATCTGTGCTTTCACGTCCAAATGATCATCATTTTAAAGTTCACGCCACTCTGAGAACTGCTCTGTAACAAACTTCGCAGAACATAACCTGGTCCGGAGATTAAGTTGCTATGGTTACTAACATACCTTGAACGATACCTTCATTTTGGAACGGAAAGTTGAGGTTATCCACAAATTTACCCTCACATAACTTATCCGGTTATGTCACTTAAGCTCCTTTCTGGAACGGACCTCCGAAAAAGTATGGCTACAAGGATAAAAGCTTTCCATTTAGAGTGCAATGAATGTCAGTTTACAATACTTTGCATATTTATAACAGAACGTCTCAAATAACCTAATTGGTTGTGGCTGATAAACAGCTAAACTTCATTTCAAATGACTATATACTGTATAAAATCTGATAAAATGTAAAGAGACTTTACTGCTAAAAACCACTTTGTTTGTTTGGTTGGTTTTGGTTGCTGAGAGTTAGCAGTGTTGTGCCAAAAATATTTAAATCCTATTTTTTTTTTGTCCCAGTCAGTACCTATGTTTAGTATTAATATGCCATCTGTTTTCCTGCGGGAGTAGCTACCAGTTCATTTTGACATTTCATAGACTTAAATGCTGTTTTTAAGGGGAAGTATTTGAAGTATTTAGAATACAGTACCAGGATTCTCGGAGTACGTTACAAAATACATTTTAAAACAGGTATTCAGTATTCTGTAACTAAATACATTTACAAAGTATTCTCCCCAACAATTGTATGATATAGATTATATGATGAATTATAAAGATCAATACATTACAGTGCAGGTAACAATCAACGTGCTAAAATACGCAACACAGGTCAATGTGACTGAAACAGAGCAGGTGGTGGTAACACGCCACAGCAAAACCGATCCCATTGTAATGAAAGAGAACATTTCCACTACCGACGCCGTGCGGCGCAGGGCGCCGTCTGCTGTTTCTGCCCTCTGGCAAAAATAGAATTGAATCGATTTTTGCCGGATGCCGGAGCAAGGCCGCAGTCAATTTACACAGATAAAAATCACCACGCAGGATACCGAACATGCAGGCCATCCGGTTTTTCAAAATAAATCAGTAAAGACAGACTTATTTTTCTTTGTATGCATAGCTATATTAATATAATCTCACTTAAATGTATACATATGCTGTCTAAAATGTTTGTGTGGGTTTATACATAATTTACACACAGAATAAAATTAAAATTTATTTCAACTTATTTAATTCTGAAATGGTCTTCTTACCAAAGTGCTAAGCAATACAGTGTTGTAAATTCTCAGTCATCAACGAGATGACAATATTGAGTGTTTAAATAAAGGCATCTGGACCTTTCTTGTGTTGAAAATGTTCCATCTATCCTCCAAGAGGCTTCTTCAGTTCTAAAAAATTGGACTGGGAGTATTGGATTTATAGATCTAACGTTAGTGTTGTTAAGGCTCACTAATGAGGCTATTGTTATTCCTAACTAGGCAATCAAGGTTATGTAAACTAAGCACTAAGAAATCCTGGTAAGTGTCAGTAACATTAGTGTTCCAGTCGCTGTCAGTTATCATTCACCTGATTGTGTAGGCCAGCTTTTAGTTTTATCATATCTTTTTCATTGGTCTAATTTAGTATTCTAATTCTTGAAAAACTGAATTTGTAGATTTTTTATTAGCTGTAAGCCATAATCATACGTATTAATATAAACACAAGATAAATATCAAACTATGTGAATTGAGTCTATATAAAATATAAGAGATTCATTTTGTGTCGAATTGCTTTTCAAAGGTAGCTTGACCTGTGACCTATGAGAGATGATGAATGCTATAGTGATAAAAATTAATCCAAAATGTTGAGAGAAATGTCTGTGGACCTGTAAAACGAGAGTGTGTGAAGGCATTAATCTATCCAAGGTTGTAAGGAAATCTCCATGGCCCTTAGAGCATCCACAGTAGCTTTCATCAGGGGAAAATGAGAGAAATGTAGACCACCAACAGGGATCCCACATCTGCCCAACCAGAGGGATTGGGAACAAAGAGTCTTGGTCATACAGGTAACCAAAAACCCAGTGATGAGGATGAATGAGATTCAGTGTTACTTTGTAGAGAAGAGATAACCTTAGAAAAGGTCAGCCATCAGCCCACCTGTCAGATCAGTTCAAAAACGGAAGAAAAAACTACATTCATCATCAAAGAAAAATGCTTAGCAAGCTAGTCATTATGTGATGATATCGGTTTGTAATGAGCACTTGACTAACAAGTACCATACAAAGGGAGATTAACAGAGAGAATGTTATGGAATCCTATAGCCTAAAAACTTTTGATTCACCAGGATCTCAGACCGTGAGAAAAGTGAACTTCTGAATAAAACAACTGCTAAAAGTATGCTAGGACACAATTTTATCGAGAAAGAAGCCTATTCAGTAACAGACTGGGAAGGTTCTGTAGATACTAGATGTGTGCCTGAATGCAGGAGTAGCTCTTGCCGCAAAAGAACTATACACTGGTGGTGCAATTATTTTCATTACCTTGTGGAAAAGAACTGGGAGTACTGAAAACCTATGACTATGGCAAATGTCAGATATATTTTTAATCAAAATCTATTCTGTGGAAAAGTAATAACATGAAAATATGAAACAAAAAAATCTCAGAACTATATCGAATGCAAATATTAAATCAGGGAGTTCTGTGTTCTTTTTATGAATGAGACACTGTCACCTGAAGTGATAATTTTGTAAAACAAAAAGAAAAAGTAGAAAAAGTTAATCTATTTTCTTTGTGATTTTTCGATTGGAACGGCTGTAAATTTAATGAATTCTTTTAACAGGGCCAGCCTAAGGCATAGCAAAATAAGGCCTTTGCTTACGGTACAGAGGCCTGGTAATTATAATACTGTAGTTGTAAATTAATTCAATCACTGTAATTTATTAGTATCTTTTACATGTCTCTGAGTTCCTGCATGGGAGACTTTGCCCACTTAGGTTGGTCAGTTGTGTGAACTGGATTCAAATGCCATATGGTATATTTCAAACTAATCATTCCTCAGTTTGTGTTTTCTTTTTTGCTTTGACTCACTACAATGTCTGGACAATTAGAGCCTAATTTATCTGCGCAACTGAAAGGAATGTCTTAACTTTAGACCACCATGATTCCACTTAAGTTTATTGCTGAAAAAAAATTATTCACACACATTCTAACCTAATAGAAATTAACACCCTAATGGCCTGACACTTATTTTGATTTTTTCATTATTTTTCAAAGATGCATTTCAACTCACTGTGTGCTCATTGTGTCTGCACCTGCTCTTTATTTGTTTATTTATTTGGATCTCTATTAGTTATTACCCGACTGATTCCTAATCGTCCTGGAGTCAAATGAATGAAACAGGATAATCATGGACAATACCAAAATGGCCATTATATATATATAATAAATTCACAAGTTTCAGATTACATACAAAAGCAAGATTTTAATGAACTTGTAAATTTCCATCCTTCAATAAAATACCTTAAACATTCAGGTAGATACAAAGATAAAATTAGATTTTATTTCTTCTTTTGGAAGATTGCATGCCCTTTGGTTTCTTAAGATATTTAAGGTAATTTATTCCATGCTTGAGATGCTGTGTAGACAGCAGATTTTTACAGGAAGTTTGTGTAGGCTTGTTTTACCACTGATTTAGTATCACAAGGAGAATAAAGAATGTTTTGTAAAATGGTTCTGCTTGTCCTGTTAAAATAATTTTTTGAAGTGACATTTAATAGAGAACATGACAATGTGTGGTGAATTTCAGCAATATTAATACAATATGGATATGTTAGGACTAAGCAAGCAGCCTTGTTCTGGACAAACTACAGCTTTAATAAGTCTGACTCTGAAATATTGTGCCTGCATGCAGCACAGAGTGGTGCATGTACAACATACGCGTTAAGTTTATTTATGAAAAACAAAAAATATAGTCACAGACATTCTGGCCTAATAGTAATTAACTCTCTAACAGCCTTAGACTTGACAGGTATGTCATTTATGTCCCCTGAGGGGATGGAGCTCAGGAGGATGACCACAAGGATGTCTTTGATGACATGTGTGTAGGACAACCGGATGGACGGCAAAAGAGCTGGCTACAGAGAGTAGCTCTCACCGGCCCTCTCCGGAGATTCTGGGAGTGCAGCTTGAATGTTCTTTGCCAGTATGGGAGCCTGGAGGCGACGTTGTGGTATCGGAACAGGAAGATCTCTGCGGACCTGGAAGCCACTCATCCTCAAGCAGCCCCAGGAGCTCTGAAGACAGGGGCAGCTTGTTCTAGATCGCCTGATCGTGCCATACCTGGTGAATGGATCTGTGGCTGGAGGATGGAACCGACTGACAAGAACTGCAGGGCACCGTTGTGGTGAAATGATCTCAGGCTGATTTAGGGCTGTTTGATGGATAGTTAAAAAATTGGGGTCTACTCCAACCGCGCTTGTGTAGGTCATGGAGAGCCCTTGCATTAAGGGATAATGGTGTTGATGTCTCTGTTCCTACGCAGATAAGAGAAGAATAAAGTAGGCTTTATTTCTAAGTGGGCTCTATAATCAAGTTTGGGTGCAGGCTCAATTTACCTTAAAGTCAAATCGTTGTGTCAACTAAACAGACTGAATTTTTTTTTTTTACCTTTCAGTCTTGTTTTTTTTTTTTTTAAGGATAATTATTGCACTAGTAATAATTGTTTTAACTGGCATTAAAACAGCAGAAAAAAAGGCAGATCTCTAACTTTGTTTTAAAAAGGTTCTCTGTTCAGACTCTGTAAACATTTCTCAGCAGCCTTAAGGTAGAGAAGAGGGAACAGATGTGGGTGGGTTGTGCTGAGTTCTACCCAGAGCCGGCTCTAGGCATCTTAGTGCTCTAGGTGAGATTGTACTTTGAAACCCACCCCACAATTTTTAATGAACAACAGCTGTTTCCATTAAAGCCTCAATTATGTGGATATGCTTTTCCAGCTTTAATATGATGTACAGAATATTTGAATCAGTGCTGAGGGCCACAGTATGTAACCAATGTAAAATGTATCAAAAATGCTTTGGATTCACTTCATTTCTTTTAAATTTTGCCAATTCACAGCTCATGTCATATCAAAGTACTTTATAAGAAAACCATTTTAATCCAATCATACAATCATTTCAATTAATACTTCAGTTCATTATTCCTATCAGTTTTACTTGTAGCGACAGTAGACAGTTGCCTGCATTGTATTGTAAGTTTTTTGTTGCCTGCACAACAATGCATCATACAAAGCATATAAAGCATGCATGTATATATGCATATATATTTTTTTTTCTTTGATAAAAAAGGGTGTGAGATTGTATTTAAAAATGCTGTTCTATTCTTGAATTAAGCTATTTTTTAATTCAAACTTGTAACATCATTGGATTTTAATTATAATCTGTATAGAAAGAAGATAAAGATAAATTGTATTGTCATTGTTCCATCTTACAATGTAAGGTAGTATAAGAAAATAGGTTTAGAGACTCATGGGTGCAACAAAAAACTGTGCACAACACTTGTGTTCTTTGTTTACCTCCCTATCTTGTATCGTCAGTTCACACTTCTACCCGTCCTGATTCTCTGCTTCATCTTCTTCCTTTCTTCCTTCGTATCTCAATTTCGTGTCCATAACTTCAAGAAATTAAACCCACAGTAATCACTGATTTTTATATATCAAGTGGAGTACTATAGCCAAGCTGTAATGCTCTGCTTGGGAAAGTAAATCCATTGGGCTTGTACTTGGTACTCAGACAACAATTCTGAGTAGCAAACTGCTAGTCAGAACACGTTTAAAAAAGAAGAAAAAAACTGCACAGAATAAAATCAGTGTTCAACCATTATAAAGAAACAACAAGTCTTCTTCCGATTATTACCCGTCACTGTGGAGGTTTCAAAGATTTTAAGGTTTAGCAATTTTATTAGCAGGGTAAACACAGACTGTTGAATCTCCATGTACAAAAATTTGGAAAATAATATATGCACCTGTTAAGGACATACAGGGCAAGTGCTGGCAATTAGCTTAGGGCATCCTAATACACATTTAACCTTTATGTTGTGAGTCTGAAAAAAAAGAGAGACTAATTTCAGGGTAGTTTAACACCGTATCAATGTTACTGGTGCTAGTAAAAAACAAAAAGAAGATTGCAGTGAATGTTGTTACCAGTCCAGCAGAAAGCATGCATATTTCCTTAGACTTTGCTCGTACCTCAGTTATTTCCATAAAATGAATGTGATGCCGATGTTTACTCTAGTTTTCTGGCAGTGTTGATTGTCTCGGAAAGAATTGCTGAGGCAGCACCCCGCCTCTATCAGGAATCTTCATGGCCTTCTCTGCCCTCGCCGGGAATCGGCGTCTCAGAGGCTGTGTTGGGTGGGTCTTGGATGTTGTTCCGTCAGTCTGGGTTGGAGAAACATTTTTTTTCAGTCTGTTCATCGAGCTCTTCATTTAAACATCTTATAGAGGACGAGGGGAAAGTAATGTTAAAAAAAACAAGTTAATTTGTTTTGTCCACATAGGCTAACGTAGAAGGAAACACGGCATCCAACATGTCTGCCCCCATACAATGGGACCCATCGCCCATGTATTTTAGATCAGTACTTTTAATGATTGGGTATCATTTTATTTTCAACAAAATTTTTATGGATGTTTCCAGAGATCAATGGTAAAAACTACACACTGTCACTTTAAGTACTATTTATATGATGGACTAAATAATGACTTACTGAAGGAACAAACACAACGGATGTGACACACATTAGAATATCGTTATTAATTTCAATTCAATTCAGTTTATTTATATAGCGCCATTTCACAACAGATGACATCTCAAGGCACTTTAGAAGAAGAGTGATTACAATACAATGGTTAAATTAGTTTAATTTTTCTGCCTCACGAACCAACCCTGGAGCTGGTTCCATAGAAGGGGAGCCTGATAACTGAAAGATCTGCCACCCATTCTACTTTTAGAAATCCTAGGAACTACCATTAAACCTGCAGTCTGATAGCGAAGGGCTCTGTTAGGAACATATGGAACAATCAGCTCTCTTATGTATGATGGAGCTTGATTATTAAGAGCTTTATATCTCAGAAGGAGGATCTTGAATTCTATTCTAGATTTTACTGGGAGCCAGTGAAGAGAAGCTGAAACAGGGGAAATGTGATCTCTTCTTCTTTTATTCATTAGAACCCTTGCAGCAGCATTTTGGACTAACTGAAGACTTTTAATTGTATTCTGTGGACTACCTGATAATTAAGAGTTACAGTAATCCAGCCTTGAAGTAATAAATGGACTAGTTTTTCAGCATCACTCCTGGACAGGATGGTTCTAATTTTTGCAATATTCCTAAGGTGAAAAAAGGAAATCCTAGAGACTTCTTTAATGTGAAATCTAAATAACATATCTTGGTCAAAAATGACACCGAGGTTCATTGCTTTATTACTGGAGGCTAATTTAATGCTGTCCAGGTGAAGGGGTTGACTAAGTAGTTTCTTTTTCAGAGCTTCTGGTCCAAAGACGACAACTTCTGTTTTATCAGAATTCAGAAGCAAGAAGTTTAGAGTCATCCAAGTTTTTATGTCTTCCAGACATGCCTGTAGTCTACCTAACTGATTGGATTCATCAGGATTTATGGATAGATATAGCTGTGTATCATCTGCGTAACTATGGAAATTTATCCCATGCTGCCTAATGATTTTACCAATAGGAAGCATATATATAGTAAAAAGGATCGGCCCAAGCACCGAACCCCGGGGTACTCCGCAAGTAACCATTGAGGCCGAGGAAGATATATTGTTTACCTGAACAAACTGAAATCTGTTGGACAGATAAGATTTAAACCAGCCTAGTGCTGTTCCTATTATACCGACACTTTGAAGCCTTTCTACGAGAATATTGTGATGTCAAAGGCACTGAGATCTAACAGGACCAGAATGGTCACCAGTACATTGTCTGAGGCTTAATTAATTAACTCTAGTTAATTAACTCGTTTTGATCAAGAGATGGCTTCTTAAGTAGATGTTTAATTACAGAAATCTTAAACTCCTGTGGTAGATATCTATTGACTAAGGATAGATTCATTATATCTAAAATTGGACCAGCAATCAAAGGGAAAACCTATTTTAAAAGTTTAGTTGGGACTGGGTCTAACATGCAAGTTGAAGGTTTAATGAAGCTAATAATTTTAGTAGATCTGAAAGTTCGGCTGCATTGAGGCAGTTCAAGCATATATTAGGTTCAATCATTTTTGATGCTGCCTCATTAACTAAGGAGAAGCAAGAATATTGGGGAGGATCTTATTTTTCTTGAAATTATTTTATTTATAAAAATTCCATGAAAAAATAAATCATTTAATTCTGAATCTGAGGTTGGATGTGCCTGCAGTCACACTGTTAAAAAAAAAGAAACTACTCACAAATGCACACACATTTATGCACCGATATGGTAGGCAACTTGGGGTCAAGTTTATAGTAGAGCAGCATATGACATTTGGAAATTTGAAATTGAACCTATTACTCAGACTACAAGGCACCTACTCTAACCACTGAGGCATAGTCACCCATAGACCTTTAAAGGTAACTTAACTACGAGTTGTAGTAACCTAAAGTAAAGCTCATGTTCTACTGTTTAAATGTTGTGTTTAGTGTTTTACCCTAATATTTAACAATTAATGATCACAAGCGTTTGCAAACCATTTAAATGTTATTAGAAAAGAGCAAAACCGAGAAAAGAGCAAAACCTACCTCTGTAGGTCTACGTGTTCAAGTAAAACAGTTTGACTCAAACGGCAATTACAAAAGTTTCACAACAAATGTATGTATAACTTTTTCTGCAATGACCTAAAACATACAAGTGCTGACAACTTACTAAATAATGCTACCTCAATTTTCAGTCAGACAAATTACTTTACTTTTCAAATTGCTCTTCCAATATGTAAAACGTAGTTTTTCAAGTTTAAATAACCATAATTAAGGCCATTGACACACATAGCCATATATATATATATTCATCACCTCTTTAAAAAAAATCCCATCTACAGCTAACCCAATAAGTGTGTTTTTAAAGTGATAGTGTGTAGTTTTTGCAGTACATCTTTTAAAATAGCCATTACAATATTATGTAATAATAATTACGTATAGCACATTAATTGCAAAATATTGGTGATATTGTAAAATATGACTTGACAAATCAGTTTTAAAATACATAGGTGCAGGTCCTATTTTCATATCAGATGACGTCTTTACTTCTACAAGAGTCGGATGGACAAAGAGCAAGGAACACGCCCGATATAAAAACATTGATTTCCCCTTAAAATGCAAAAAATTTCGCCATAAATACAGTTTTACCTCTTCGGTAGTTCCAAGCGATGAAAGAGAGACTGATGTGCTCGTCATGTTGCTGCAAATAGATAATTCTCAGGGAATTGAGCGTTTGAAAACAGCACTACTTGGACCTCCGTTGTTGAGTTTCTTACTCAAAGACACAGATACCGCATGCTTGTGATAATTTAGATATGCATTGCCCCCTACTGGCCGAAAATTACACACTGTGCCATTGAGTAAATTCTACACATGCTAAACCTGAAGGGGCAGTAGTTCTCCCTTATCCTGTCCACTCACAGTAACATTGTACTTTCTAACTTCTACATACAGCAGTGACAGAGCTTAAACATGCAATCAAAAAGTGCTTGGACAAACGATAATACCACACAGCTCTGACGGCATGAATGTTATTTCAGATTGTAAACACATGTCAAACAAGTGATGTTGGAGCAATATTTTTTGGCAGACAGTGACGCTGTGACAAAACTCCAGTTACATCTGTCCATACACTATTGTTAAAACTGAGATAACGCAGGTCTTCACTTTGGCTCGAGCTTTTAGAAAGAATTGTTTTCGGAAAGTTTCCATGCGGATGATAGGCCAAACTGAGAAAAATGTCTGTTTTGCAAGATACCCGGCTAGGTGTGGACATGGCTTTAATTTCTATATTTGCTTGTATTCTTTGTATTTAGTACTTTATTTAATCAAAAGAATAAAGACATTTGATTATCCAAAGGGAGCCTTAGTTCAATGCTTGGACAACAATTTTTTGTTTATGTTGTGTTTTTTTATATATATATTTCTGGTAAAAAATTCCAACAATCAGTCACTCTGATTACTTTGATTTTAAACAGCTTGTCTTGGATAGCTGACTCAATACGTGGTCATATATCATTTATGAAATACCACAACTTTAATTGCATGGCCCAGCTAAAACTGCAATGAGCCCACAGCAAAATATTTGAAGCTCAGTCTGCCGTGCTGACAAGTGACTTGCTCCACTTGAAGGCAATGGATCACTCAAGAGCCCACTTTTGCATTCAGTAAGAGGAGTCACTGTTCCCTTAATTGTAAATCCTTCTTCCAAGGCTCTTAGTGCTGTATATATGTATGTGTATGTGTGCCTTTGTGTGTATGTGCAGCTGGGAGGCCTTTTATTTTATCGTTCAGTGGAGCAGAAATATGGCCGCAGTTGGAGAGCAAAGCTGCTTGGAGACTTTCTGGGGAGTAGTGCAGGTTCCTCCTGGGCATAATAGGTACTGGGAAGCAGGTGATTGCCTGGATAGCCCTGAACAATTCTTTGTTTGTTCCCTAATGGTGCTCTCTACCTTACTAAAGGTACTTAAGCTAATTCTCGGCTATTGGGTTTACCTACAGGCATAAAAATACCCCCAAAAAGCATGTTCGTTTATTTTTTTTTTATTTTTTTTTTTGCCGATGTTTCAAACATCTACTGAAGTGAGGGTTGCACAAGCTTGTCAGTATCTTCTGTCTGGTCCATTTTTATAGGATTTGGCCTTCCCCCAAAACTTGTCTTGGCTATGAGGGTGAGCAGCTGTGCAATTTTTTTCATTCCTTTGAAAAGGGACTTTTGACAGTTGTGTTTCAAGACATTGGTTTCATCTGTCAGTGTTAATATAAACACAAATGACAGCTAAAGGGATGGCTGTCAGAATGACTGAGTGGATTATCATGTTATAGGCAGGTGGCTGTGATTCAATTACTTAAAAATAAAATCAAAGCCAATGTCTTCAGAAAGATATGTGCATTCAATATACCTCAAAACTGGTTAGTGTATTCTGTTTGATGTTTAAGCATGGGTTTCATTAAACAATATTTGAAATATTGACACTTTATGTAACCAAAACTAAAAAACTTGAAATCTAACAAGATATTTCATAAAATTACTTAGTTATCCTTTTGGAAATAAAGTAAAACTTATTGATGTGAAATCTCTTTGCAGATAAATTTCTTGTAAAGATATTTTTGTTCATTGAGAGAACACATAGCAATCTCCATAACATGTTGTTAAGATAAGTAAAAAGCCTTAAAATTCTAGTAGTAGCATGCTCTCTTGTTTCTAAATAAATGAATTAATTACCTATCAAAAATGTATTACTTAAAGTTTTAATCACGAGGATGTTTAAAATATTTCATTACTGCCAAAATACAGTGCATGTGCAAAGCTACTGGAATCTGATCCCACTTACACAAAGGGTCTTGAAAATTATTCATGTTATATTTTGACTCTACTTACTTGAATGAACCATTGAGTTATTAAACCAAACTTAACAGAAACAAGTTCAAGTGCATTCTGTAACATCTTAATTGTCTATTTCACTTTCTTTTTTCCCGTAACATTGTTCAACTCTCCCACAGCTTCGATTGCAATCACATGCATATCCCTATATGTAAACCAGACAAGGTCATGCTACCTATAGGCTGCTTGCTGAAAGACTGAGAGAAGATATGAGCTTTTCAGGCTTCAGATAAAATGCTAAATGTACAGTATGTTTAATACTGCCAAAGAGCAGCCCTAGTATTGCATTTAGGAATGTAAGAAAAAGAAAGAGCGTGCCAAAGGGGGACCAGCAGCTGACAGGGTTTATGAATCTAACAATATTTGCAGCATGATTCGATAAAGCCTTATTCGGGTTTCAGTTCCCTGTGTGTATGAGTGAATCAAAAACCTGCTGGCTGAGTACTAAGAATGAAGTAAAATCATAATTACCTTAATACTGAATTGAAGCTTTCCATTTTTTTCAATCTATTATATTTGTAATATTATTGAGGTTTGGAAACCAGTAAACTGGTTTAAAAGACTTAACCAGAGGGCATCTGTTATAACAAATGATATAATATTGGTAATTCTTTTTCTTTTCCGTTGAAAAAAATGTAACTTATTTAGGATGTAATTTACACTAAGACAGGGAATAATGAGTCAAATACCATCCATCCATCCATTTAGCCATCCAGCCGTTATCCAAACCGCCTAACCTCAAAGGGTCACTTCTTGCCCAATGACTTCTGAAGAAAGTCAAATACTAATTAAATAGAAATATTTCTGTAAAACATTCAAAAAGACTCATAGGAAACTCAGCATAAGACATTGACTGTTGATATGGGACATATGGAAGATTTTTTGTTGCCAATTGTGGCCTTTATTTGATGGTGGGCGCAACAATAAATGGGAGAGAGAGAGAAAGAGTGAGGACGTGTGGCACAGGTTCCGAGGCAGGAATCAACCTAGGAAAGCCATGTTGAGGACTTTTGCCTCTTCATATGGGGCGTCCACTCCACCATTACACCACGTGTCGCTCAGATATGGAACTAAGATTACAGCAATTCTTAATTACAGCAAATCTTAACCATTAACCCCTTCCAAAAAGAAAAAAAAAACTTACAGCAATAGGGTCTTTATTCTTATTTTTTTATATATTAAACCAGTTGAGATTTAGAGTATCTAATAATATGAAGTTTTATAATAGGTCGAAAGCATAGTTCTTTCTTTCAATATGTCACAAGACAACACTGGTAATTTGTTGGAACCTTTCATTCAGCTGACGCCAACCTCACATAGCCATCAGGGATTGCGCTTATCTCTTCCTGAAAGCCTTGGACAAAATCACATATTTGGCTGACCACAGCTGACCAACATGTCCAACACAAACGTTAAACAAATAAAAAGCAGACTGACATGTCATGGCTTTTTAATAGCAGCAATTTTACACTATCTCGGACACATCAACACTTTGTCGCTGTAATGGGGAGAGAACAATATGTTTATTTTTCTTTGGAAGGAAATATAAGGAATGTTGCCATATTGTTTGTGTCATGGCAACATTTACCTAAGTATGTATGAGCTTTTCCTTTCAATTTAAGGGTCCCTCTTAGTTTTTATGTAAGGGAACACACAAGGTATGTCATCCCAGACTAAATAAGACCTGTGTTTGATTAGTTTGAGAGGTGCTACACGCCACAATATAGCTTTCTTTTTAGTTTTTGTTTGAAATAAATATACTATCTGATGATGTAATGTAATATAGTCAATAGCTTGTTATGGAGAAGAGGATTCGTGAAAAACTGCTGCAGCCACCAAACTGAGTTGACCGAGTGATGATTCTAGGCATGGTTTTAAGGGCAACTCACATCATTGATGTTCACAAAAAAATATTATCTGTTATATTAAAACAAAAATCCAGACATACCAGATATCAAGTGTGGATGTCAGCCATCAGCTTTTAAAACATGTTCATGCCTTGTGTCCAGTAACCCGCCAGTAATTGTAACTTCAGCATGGCATGATAGTTCTGTGTTTAAGGTGCCTATTGACATGAGTCAACACATGCTTCGTTGCTATTACAAGTCAATACCTTTAGCCTGTAGTAGCGCAGCCACCTTTTGCTCTGAGAAGCAAGCATCTAGCTTTCTGGGCTCCTCTCTACTTCCCACCATTATTCCCCATAGTTCCTCATATTCCTTTACCGATGCTCCATCATCAGCTCTCACGAACGCCCATTGAGGAGCATATCTCTCACTTCATACACAAAGTCCCCTTCCGTATGACTTAGGTTCGTTGTCAAACCTGGAAACGATTGCAGACTTCTTCCTAGTCTAAAAATCTCCTTAGTGAGTGAGACGAGTATTTAGTCATGGGTTGTAGCAGTGACTGAAGCAGCTACCCGGTATATTTAAGCTGAAATAAATAACCATGCCTGTGCTTCCTCCTGGTAATGTTCAACGCTTGAATAAGAGAAGGAATAATTTGCAACTTCAGCTACACTCACAGCATGTTCACCTGAAAAAGACTGGTTCCATAGTAAAAACTGAGTCCCGCTGGGGGATTCTTCCATCAATACATACGCTTACTATGATGCAAAGCATTTAGATGCTGGTCCACAACTCAATTTTGAGTTTGATTGCTGACCAATGAGCCCATTGATTCCTTAGGCACATTTTCCTGTCGTTTCAATGTCAAATGATTTGGCAGATGCTGCTCCAAGCACTGTTTTTTCATCTAGAAAAAAACATCTATTTGATAACCTTCTCACAGGTGAAATGCAGTTTTATTTCATTACATATTTTTTAATATTTATGTAAAAAGTTATCAATTAAAAGCCAAGGTAGTGAGTGCACTTAATGTTTTTTTTTATTTATTACATCTTACAACAGACTATGTATTATTTCCAGCCAATATCTTTACAAACCAAAAATAGTGATATTCATTATGAAAGCTCAGCTGCATTAACTCGACATACAGAAAACTAGCAACGTTCCATTTCATTTTACAGCTCATTTATAAAGCTAAGCAGACACTCGTTTACGGGCTGGTGGCTGAGGGCAAGCAGGAGGCAAAACACAACCCTGCTAATATTAGAACAACTACGTGTTGTCTGACAAGTTCTTTGAAAGGGAATTTTAGTTTACTTTGAGCAAATATTGACTGAAATAAAATCAGCTGTTTCTGTCACTGCTTTAAATTGGGGAGATCAGAATACAATACATTAAAACCGTGTGAGTATGGTAAAAATGGGCTGCATATCTTCTAGGCTGACCACCGCCAAACAGCAACCATTGAAGGTTATACTAACCTGCTGGTCATGTTATTGTCCTATGATCTAAACCAACCCTGATATAAACACTTAAATTACAGGTATCCACTGACCTAATAACACATTAAAACACACACTTTATACTCAACAAAATTTTAAACAAGTGATTGAAAAGGTTCCATTGTTTTGTGGTTCACAGAGGCTCTTTGTTGTAATAACAAGGGGTTTGAATGTGTTGTCTGAACTCGGTTCCAGTGCTCTCTGTGGAAACCATTAGTCACCACTGCTGCCTTTGTATTTGCCTACCAGTGTGGTGACTTTTTATTCTGTGATCCTGCTGTCTTTGTCAGCCGGTTTCACACTGGCATTTTAAGCTTGATTTTAACACTGCAGACAAATGCTAGAGGTCAGGGACCAGTGGTCTAGATTTGAAGAAAATCTTTTTTGATCAGCATTCACCAACGATTACCTGAGATTGCTAAAGATATGTGATATAAGATCTGATCACATGTTAAACTGGGTTGAAATATATAGAGGATCTGTGTGAGAATAAAGAAATTATTAGATAATAAAAAGTTGTTGTTGTACTACTTAGAAAGAACTTCCATTAAATATTCTTCTGTAAGCCACAATGTTTTTTTGTATGTTTTTGTGGCCCTAGAAACCTTGAGGCACCTATCACAAGGCCGTTTTAACCTTTCAAATCTGAAAGTACCATGAGAATAAGTTTTTTTCTTTTTTCTTCTTTTTTTTTTTTTTTTTTTTTTTACTAATTCGGAGCTGTGCAAAGCTTTCCATTTTGCTCATATTGTTTTTCCATAGCTGCTCGGCAAACAAATATCTGGAATTGAACCGATCATAATTTTAGGTTTTCTACTTCCAAATAGAGATGTCCCAAAGTGGGTTCAGTACAGTTAGGTCCTATTTTACAACATGCCAAATTTAGGTTTCAAACATTTTTTTCTTTTTGACGAAACTAAATTGTGATATAGAAAACTAAAAGGATTACGATGAGAGACTCTACAATCCTTCAGTCAGCTGTGAAATGTGTTGATTTTAAGGGAGTAGAAAAGAAGCTGAACCCACTCTTTGGTTGAACGGTACCACAGGAATTTACAACACAGCTCAAGAGGGAGTATTTTGTTTGTCTTTCTCAACTAGATCCTTGTGGCAATCTTAGTCCCTCCATAAATGTGGTTAGACATGATTCATCCTCCACAGATGTTTCTACTAGCCAAATGTTTTCTAACAAACCCTCAACAAGTGCCTTGGAGAAATGTCCTTTAGAGACAAACATCATTGCAAATCCTTTTCAGAAAAGATCAATCTAAAATATTTGATGGATGAATTTGCAGAAATGTTATATTTCTAACAATGTTTTCATTAGTAGCCTATATCCAACCAATTGCTGAGCTAGATTAAGGCAAACCTTTTGAAATTATTAATGACAGGTTGTTTTGCCTCCTATAGGTGCAACTTATATATTACTTATTTTGTATTTTGTTCAGAATAATTAGATTTTTTTCTGATATCCTGCCAAAAAACTTTTGAATGGATAATTAACCACTTTTGTGTTGAGAAACATTCCTGTTCTTTTTAACCTTGACTAGGTGATCTTTCTTTCTTTTTGAATAAAGGAGTTTTAAAAATACTCATGGTAAAATACCAGTGACTGCAAAAATTGTGTAGACAATAAGTTCATTTTTTTCTTAATTGGCTGCTGCTTTGGGGTGATGAAAATCAATTTGTTTTTCAGAGGTCCAGATTACCTCCTGAAGGTAAGGTGTCTTCTTACTTTTTCTTCATACTAAAGAAGCTGCTGAGACATTATGCTCAGAATAACTGTTTAAAGTTATTTAGAGGTCTTGCTTTTGTTTTGTTTTTCTTACCTTACCTCAAGAAAAAAATGAATTATTTTAATTAGTAACTGTAAGATGTGTAAAATGAAATGCATATGCTGTTGTTCTTTATATTGTAAATATCAGTAAAGCAAGGTAAAATTTCCATGGTGGATGCAAATGCAAAAACAATCTAGAAATAATATATACTAATCAAATATTGCTGATATGTCAATATTCAAGTCTACTGCTACATGTCTCCTCTCTAAAGGCTGCATCACAATTTTGTATCTGCGAGGTTGCATACAAATATCAATATCCACACAAATTTGTGTGTGTGAAACCAATCACAGCACAGATACCTATTATGATTTAATAAAAATCAATTTTCCTTGTGTTCGATCCCTAAACTTTAGCCAATTCTTGCTGTATTCTTGCTAGTGGTAAAGTGAAGGACTGAATATTCCTGAAAAGTATAGCCTTGAACAAAGAAATACATTTTATTTAATAAAAACAGAAAAAAGTTAATGCTGTATTGTTCTTCATGCTCAAAATGCATGCAAAGTACTTATGTTTCTCATTTGATCTTCTGAACTATTATTTCAACAATGTAGACTTATTTTAAAGTGCAAAAAGCCAAGAGAAGCTAAAGCTTCACAGACAACATTTTGTTTGTAACAACCAACCCCTCTAGTGACCTCTTGACAAAAATACAAAATAGCTAGCAAACACCTGGCTTTAGCCAGCTTAATAAATGTTAGCTCAAATAAAATCTCCCAAATTTGACTTTTTTGATTATTGTTTTTTTGGGCTATTAACTTACAAATATTTAAAACAAAAATAACACAAACATGAAAATGTTCTTTGACCCATAAAAAAATACTAAATGTGTCCTCGCCTCAGTTTTATGTATTCAAATCCAAAGGTGAATAGCGCAAAATGAGCAGATTAATAAACCAAATCAAACCACAGTGCCCTTGAGTATGGCTGTAATATGCAATATTATGACCAGTCCAGGCCTCCCCTATTTACTGTAAATAAAATGTTTAAACATTCCCTCTTTGTCTCAGTATCTCTGCATGGGGGTCAGAATGCACCTTTATGTAACCCAACAGAAAATTGAGACTTGTAAAAAATTATATCTGTTTAATCTTGACAAACTCAAGCTATTTGATTTGTAGGTCTTATTTATCAGTAGATTCGGAATTTAAATTACTTTTAACTTTTGGTTTGCATACATTTAGTGCTCCCAATAGCTTTTCATTTTTGCCCAAGTATGCCTAAACAATTTAAAATATATTCAACCTTTTGGGTTAAACTACACATCTCTACTCTTCTCCCTCAATGCTGTTTAACTGGGTCTACCTGTACCTACTCAGAAAGGAGAAGTGGCAAGTGTTGATAGTCTGACAGATTTGATTTGTCAAGTCATTACCCCAGGTAGGAAATGGGCTTTACCAAGCAATGTTACTTAATAAAATAAATGCACATTTTCCTCTGTATAGTCTGGCAACATTCTCTCACCATTCATTGCATTCCTCAACAGTGCATCGAAAATTACAGTCAGTTGAGAAAGCTCTGTTCAAAATGTAAGATAAGTAAGGAGTTGAGGTAAGGAGGCACTTTCAAGAGCGCAAAACACTTCAGCTGTGATAAAAGCATAAATGTCTTCACTAGGGCGGGAAAAGCGTGTGCCTGTGTGGAAGTGAATGGATGGGGAAGCAGAAAACACAGGTTAGGCTGAGTCATAAAAAAAGCACGAAACCAATCAGGATTATCACATTATGCTGACTTGGAAATAAGTTTGCAATAGAGCACTAAAATTTGACCAATTGGTTCTTTGTCGTTCTAAACAACTTCAACAATTTAAGAGGCTACATTGAGACATATTCAGTCAGAACGCAGCTTAAAAACTCAGGACTGAGGGGTATTTTACCATGTCAGTGGTGACACACTGAAACCACAGCTGTGGTTTATGACACATGTCGGGGAACTTCAGTACTTCAAGACATGTTCATGTTTTTTTATGTTTATATAAGTCATCAGAATGCACACACCTATAAACTTTCCATGTTTTCTAAATAGAATTAGTACAGTATGTTGGTTTTGTAACATTTTGCTTATATGCATGTGAATATCCGATGCTTGTGTATGCTTGGGGGCACATGTCTCTGCATGTTTATCCTTTTATAAGGTCAAAATGAGGACCTTGAGTCCCAGGGATTGTGTGGGTTGCAGGTTGATGCTGTTTTGTTGGCCTGTATGTGACTTGCAGTCATAAGTCTGTGTCATCTTGTTTGAGGTCAAGCAGTGGAATCCAGACACGTGGGTGTTTGTGGTCAGTAGTGGTGAACGTGGATTTCCCCGCTACGGTTCTTACCAACCTGAGATGCTCAAGAGCAACTGTGACCGTTCTTGGAAACTGGCCACTGTGTAGGAAAAGAAAAAAAAGGCTCATACAACTCAGGAACCGGTCAGTGTTGCCTTTATTTCCTGTAAGCAGTATTAAATATGAGGCACCAACAACTCATCCAATTTCTATTACTAATAACTTGAGGTGTAGTTTGTTTATTTGGTTTTTGAAAACTATTTTTTCTGAAAACCTTTTCAAAACCTAGTTATGGTTCAGGAGAATATGTGAGTTCTGTAGAAAAAGTTATTCCAGGTTTGATTTGTCAATCCATTATTGTTTCCATGGTTTTCCCAATCGAAAATGGTCTGGTCTTGATACAAAAAAAGAAAAGAAAGACTGAAAAAGAAAATTTAGGTTGTGTAAAAGCTTTTTTAAGTTATATAATTAATCTCCCCATTATTCATTTGATTGTTGACTCTTCATGAACTTTAGCCAATTTTCAAAGGCATATCATAAAATTAGAAAAGTGAAGTTGGTCCTGTAAGTCGAAACCTTTGTGATAAAGCAAGAAATTAATTTTATATTACAAGATTTATTTATTTTCTCTCAGAGACGAATTTCAAAGCCCAGAGATAAATAACCGTTATGTTTTGTAGAAGCATAAAAAATCAGAAACAAGAGAATTTCTAATTTTAATGGTGATGGCCGTCTCTCCCACATAAAGACAATAAAAGAGCAAGATTATGACGTACAACCTGGCTGATTGCTGGCATTTCCATCCTTCTTTCAAGTCACCCTAGCTGGCTTTCACAGCGTGTCCCGGACCTGCAGAACACGGAGGCCTAAATGTCATGGCGCCTTCTTCTCCACAGAGGTGAGACAGCGGGGGCACCATAAGTGCCGGTGTACCCACTCAGCATCCAGCATCTAATGCTTTTAAAGGAGAGAACAGGTGGTGAAATTACATGAATTAAACGATTTAAAATATGGGACTTTGACAGTGACATGGAGTATAAAAGCATTTTACCTAAACATGATGACTCTGAGGGTCACTCCAGCCTTGTGTTCACTTTTTCCAACTGAAGGAGGAAAAAAATGTTTTTTATCTGTTGTAGTCAAAATTATTATTTGGCATTCTTAAACAATGTTTTTTCACAAGGAAATAAAATTTAGTGGCACAGATACATTTTCACAAATAAATAAAAAAATAAATACCACTTTTTTTCAAAACCGATACCATACCAATACTTGGATCAGAGTACTTACCGATACCGAGTACCAATGCTGATACTTCTACCTCCCAGAAAATTGCTATCAGTTGGGAGTCCGGTTTTATTTTCTTCTCTCTTTGTTACAAGAAATGATGGTGAATTAGATGAACACAGAACTTAAATTTACAATTTAAAAACTAACATTTTGTGTGAAATTATTGCTGCATTTCCACAAGTATCAGTTAATGGTATCAGTTAACATTAGGCGATATGGATACCAGTACATTAGGCAGCATCGGGGCTGATACCCAATACCAGTATCCGTATCGGTGCATCCCTGCTATTTATATTTCTCATGTACTCAGTACATATCACAAATTAGATCAAAGAGCTGAAAGAAATCAAGTTCAATCTTCTGTGTGAAGAGAGTAAGAGAAAGGTAATGAGCAGGTTAGTATAAATAAAAAGCAGTCCAGACAGAAGAGACAGACGAAGCAGCAGAACAGAGCAGATGTTGGGCTAATAGTCCTCTTCTCTCATTACTTTTTCTTTCCCGACATTATTGTTTGTGAAATTGATACTACAGCAGACATAATAGGCTCCATCAGCAATTTTCTCCTGCATAATTCCTTAGATTTTGCTTCTTCAAAGGCAGGAGGATGTGTTCACTGGACAGATGAGAGATCTCAAACACGAATACACACAACCCTGCATGTGAAATCTAGAAAGCACTGAATAAGTTCATGAGAAGTAAAAGGGTCCCAGCTTTCCAACCTGCAAGATGCTATATGGCATCAGAACACTAATACAACTAAAAGGAAATACACACACATAACACCTCAGATCATATCTTTACATAATTTTTGTGTAAAAAAACACAATATTTTATATCTATTTAGCAAGGAACACTAAGAATATTACAGGCTCATTCATTTAATTAGATTTTTTATTTTGAAAAGTTCATTTATTTCAGTATTTTTAATTCACTAACTGAAACATTTTACATAGATTGATTACACACAGACTGATGTTTCCAAGTCCTTATTTCTGTTATTTACAAAAAATAATTTTTGACTAGGGCTAATGAAAACATGATATAAAAAATTTGAATATCCTAATACCTGCTGAAAGGTTTAACAAGTAATTCTGACAAACAAACCCCATCAGGACCCATATTCTAATTTATTGAACATGACATAATTTTAATTAAAGCTACCTTTGCTACACTTGCATGGGATCTCCAAATGCCCCACAAGGAGTGACATCTGTAAATGGTCAGCCCAACATCAGCTCAAGATCATTTCACCAGAACTGTGCTTGATAGTCAATGTAATCAGTAATCAATGCAGCGTTTGGATACTACATGCTTTATATTATAAGTTCAGTTTATCTAATACAGTCTTTCTGTGTTTTTAAACTCCAGGAGTTGTAGAGAACAACAAAACAGACCACTGTGTTTGTTTTTTTACATGTATTTTTAGAGTATTAGATGAGCTCTACTTCTAGTAAAAAGCTTTCCAGCTCGCCCTCGCTCTCTGTTGGCTGCTCATTAAATGGATGTGTGTTTACAAGCTGAAGTTGACCTGAAATGTCAATTAAATAATAGGCAAACCCGCCAGAAAAGGTCTGCACCGCACCCTCTGCTGTCTTGCTGGAAAGCTACTTTCCAACACCAGTGTTGGGAGTAATGCATTACAAAAGTAATTAGTTACAGGAATATATTATTTTGTTCAGTAACTGAGTAATGTAATGCATTACTTAAAAAATATACAGCAATATATTACTAGTTACAATGTCAGTAACTCAAGTTACAATTGCGTTTAAAAAAAAATTTCTGGCCAACTAATGAAACAGACCAAATCAAGTTGGATACGGTAGAACAAGATCCACTTCCTGTTGCTCAAAACTAAAACATCAGAGAATCAGGACGGCTGAGGAAAAGATCCGACTGTACATTTAAACATTATTCACACTGTTTTCCTAACCATCTGCTGTAAGACTTCAGACATCTAATCTTTGTCAACCATCTTTGTGATGAGTACTTTCAGCACCTTCTTTTGATTAGATTTAACAAACATTACCATGAAATAGAAGGCATGCAAAGGAGCTAGAGACTTAATTTTAATAAAATCGTGTTTAAAATACAGTATTTGTGGTGTGACACTTGTGTAAAATGTACATTGAAGTTACAGTGGTTAGAAGTCGTGTTAGATATTTAAGATGTTTTGCCAAAAGTAACTTAGTGTAACTCAGTTACATTTTTTAGACAGTAATATGTAATGCAAACATATTACATTGTTGACATTGTAACTAGTAATGTGAAATATATTACAATTTCTTTGTAACTTGCCCAACACTGTCCAACACTGACACGCCAACGGAGGAGTATTGAAGAAAAACAGCTCCGTCAGTACAGGTGCACCTGGATACAAACTTGCTGTCGGAGAAGTACAAACTAGGCTTAACCTCTAACAGTTTTACTTAGATTACTGCTACAACTTTTAAAACAAATAAATGAACCATTTTGTATTTGCTTTTTTAATGTTGTTCAGATAGTTAGTTACATCCTAATTGTGACTCCATGATTTAATTTCCCCCTAAATTATACATTACAAAACACAGTGGTTAATTTCTCTCGCTATTTCTCTCATTGTTAAAAATTTGGAAAGACAAGAGAACAGATGTTATTCGAATAAGGCTAATATTTCTGTTTTTTAACAAGCCAGGTCAGGTAAGCACCAGAGGTAAATACCTACTTATACAAATATATCAGTATTGACAAACTAGGAAATACATCGGGGTTCCAAATTACCCTGATTTTAACCAGTCTAACCCTTTATGTGTAACGTCCTGACAAAACAAAAGCTGCTCTGCTACTCTGTTTTGATTTTTTTCATTAATATTATTTTGACGAGAGTAAAGCTTTTTATCAGTCATATTTGCTCGTATTTGAACGCATTTCCAGTTAAAAACAGTTAAAAAGCTCTTGCATTGATAAGTTATTCTTTTGTTTTTTTACTGATCTCAAACTGAGTTGCTAGACAAGTTTTTATATTGCAGTGACGCTTATAGTAATCACATTAGTAAGGCTTTCTTGTGAAAGAAAGCTTTCAATTAATTTTATAGTTATTGTATGCTACATTCCGCAAGGTTGTATAGGAAATGAGTGGAGTAACAATGAAGTGCACAACAATCAGAGGACATACCGCAAATTGCTTTCATTTATAAATTATGTAATGATTGAAAATAAAAACATGAAGAGCAACAAAGAGGGATTTTCCTCTTTATATAAAAGGAGTAACGTTTAATTTCCTCAAAACACACAACCCAGTCTGTAGTAGATATCTATATACCAGAAAATGGTTTTGAAGCTAGTGTTTGTTGATTACATGTTCAATTGTGGATATTGTATCAAGAAATCTACAACTTGGGTACAACTCAGATATCCAACCCCAAGTCAAATTGTGTATAATAACTATTTCCAGGGTTGTGAATCAGAAAGATAAATGTTATTTTCAGTCCTAGCATCACAAGAGTAAATGTGGGGGATTTGCTCAACAGTGACTTTAAAGGAGCAGGCGGTTGGATTTCTAAAATAAATTATATTCATGTTCAGTTTTGCAATTGTATTGGGTAATGAAGCGTTTTAAACTAAGTAAAATGAGCCAACCCATGTGTAATCCCATCATCTTGAACAGTATGTGTGTTGCAAAATAGTCTGCGATTCGGTGGCCGAATTTCCCGCACTTACAAACTGATGCAACGTCAATCTACAATTCTTGCGCGTTCTCGATTTAAACACTACTACTTATTTCGTCGCAAGACATGTTGCTTGTTGTTTTACAGCTGCCGATGTGCGCAATGTGTGGTGGCTTGAAAGTACGCTATGTCACTGATTGATTTACTTCTTGTGCACGCTCCCACGGTGGCTGCAGTTACTCACAGCGCCGGCCGTGGCAGTCATGGGCTTAATTTCTTCCATCCGGCCCCCTTCTCCTTTGACTAAAATTTAGTCTTTTTCTAAAACTAGTATTGAGCTTTTCAGCAAGTATATCCAGTGGATGTGTTTTAAAACAATGGATCAAAATGTTCATAAAGCACCTTAAGATGTGTGATGCTGTGGGTCTATATCTCTGTCAGACATAAGCGAAAATAGGTTGTCATTAGGTCCTTCAGTTGGATAATAAACCAAACACAGAAATGAATCACCAGCCTCAGATTCAATCTTAGTCCATGTTCTTCTCAGGCTTCAACTATTTAATATTTTTTATTTGCAAATCATGGTTCAGATATAAATCCATAAGCACTTATCAAGCCTTAATGCAGACTTTGTAATAAAAATCTTTATCTTTTAATCACTGTACTTTGCTTTAATTGGATTGGGAATATCTATAAAGGATCCACAATGGGTAGTTTTCTAAGTTGTGTACATTAGAAAGACTACCAGATTTCACCCTAAATTAGCGAATGAAAGAATTTATTTAAAATACAAGTGCAGTGAGTTTTTGAGGGAGGATGACAGGCTTTAGTGCGTTCTTTCATCAGTGGTTTGGTGTGACCAGAACAGTGCTTCGGGCCTAATTGGAATAATTTAACTGCTTACTTTGAAGTGTAAAATACATGTGTGAGAGAGGAGGCTCCTGAAAGGTCAGTGCCAAAGGCGATACACGAGGATGTTGGAGCTGTTAATTAGCACAGTGAGATGATATCATTACTCTGTTCTTTGTTTCATTACTAATACAGCATTGTGGCAGAACCATCTCTAATATTCAGAAAAACATGGTTTTGGCTTGCTTTGTTTGCACATAATTGGTTAGGAAATGTCGACATCAAACATTCGTCTGCTAATGAAATGTTTCATCTCGTTTCTGTACAAAACCCAAGATTTGCACAAGGAATGTAACATTTCCTAATGCTTTCTTGGATGTGCAAATTTGTTCTAAAAAATGTGAATGTACATACAAGGTGTCAATATGTGTCTTCCATCGATGCCTACTTGACTGAGAACTGCGCTGTATAGTTTTTCTGATTTTAGTGGGCATTACTCTAATGTAACATCTGTGTATAATCTTTTTTTATATGAAATCCAAAGTAAATTCATAAAGCATAAATATTTTCACAGCACCTGAAATTCTAATAATAAGAAATCTCATTTAAGTGTTTGTCTTTATTTTTTAATTGGTTTAGAGTCTGAATTGTAAATTAGTCTACATGTAATATTATTTTGTGTTTTCTTCTTCTAATTATTTTCACAGCCTCTCGATGTCCCTAGTTGCCCTCGTTGCTCCTCGTTCATTCCCTGTTTCCTATTCTTAAACAAGTTCCCCTGTTGTTTTTAACCAGCAACAACTACCAATTAAAAAAATTACCTGGTATCCAGTGTAAGATGTTAGATGCACACCAGATGAAGCCTGTACTACAACAGTGATTATCAGAAAGAATCAGGTTGATTTTTCGTAGGTCTTGGGAAAGTCTTCTGGAGCACATCAAGAATCAAAAACGCTTTCCGTGGATGAAGATTAAGATGTTTATTTTTCACAGTTTGGAAGATCCATGAAACATCACTGGTGGGTGTCAATGGTTTATTATTTTGGTGGCAGCATACTAGAGTCAGGGGCTCCTGGGTGAGTATTGTGGCAGCAGTGATAGCTTTTTGTTGTCTACTCCTTTCACAGATGTGGTTTCTTCATGTTTCATCCGTACATTTGAAACAAAGGCGGCCATGATTTTACCATGCCCCCACCTTGCCGGCCTTTTACTGCTGTGTGGAAGACATCCCACTGCTGCTCTGGCCTCAACCAAAAGGAGATGCTACAAAATAATCCAAGCTCTCTACACCAAGCAATGCAGTGATTTAATAAAGCCTCTTGCACATAAAAAAATCAAAATGAGCTGAGCTCCATGTAGTAGAGAAGATGCCTTTTAGCTGGCCAGAAATTTGCACACCTCCAAATTGCATGCAGTGTGATTTATGGTGTGTTGAGAGGTAAAAGGAAATGTATCTGTTTTAGATTGCAGTTGGAAATTAACATTTACATGTCCCCAAAAAAACACCCCAGCATTTTTTTTGTGTGCTGAAACTGGAGAAAGAAACACGATCAGTAAGCCATTGGGTTTAGGATATAATTTTGCAATAGTAGAGGCTTTATGATTGTCTGAAACTAATAGGTAAAAAACAGATTTTTCAATTTTAGTGCAGGATGGAACATTGAACAGAAAACTTGTCCATCCTCTGCAGTGCACAACGCTTTCCAAATTGTCCATGACCAGGTATTTCTAATCTTGCTTATAAGGCATATTGCCTCATCTTATTTAGGTGTTTCTAGACTATTGTTGTTATGATGTTAGGAGTTTATATTTGAGTTTTAGTTATTTAATTTCCTTATTCAGTTTACCTTATCATTTTAGTTTCATTTCATGGTGTTCTACTTAAGGATTTTAGCATTGATTTTGGCCCCTCCTTACTTCCAATTTTTTTCAATTCTTACCCTTAGATATTTTCCCTTTTTGTTTCATTATTCTTGTCTATTATCTTTTATTTTGTTTACTTAATTAACATTAGTATTTCCTTGTTAGTTCTGTTCAACTTTATTTCTTTTATCAGATGGTTTTCTTATCTACTTTTCTTTCTTGTATTTATTTCTTCTGTTCTGTTTTTCCTCTCTGTTCTCCAGTGCTCCTTTAAGTTTCTCTTAGATTCCTTCTTAGATATCTTTAGTTTCTTCTAAGTTTGTCCTTTTTTCTGTCTCCCTGTCATTCTGCTCCCTGGCCCAGCTACTAATTGTCTCCACCTGTTCTCTCCCACTCACCTGCATGTAGTTGTCACTAAGGCTACGTTCACACTGCATGTGAAAGTGCATCAAATCCAACTTTTTTACGGTCTGAACGGCACAAATCCAATTTTTTTAAATCCGACCCAGGTCACTTCAGTATGTGGTACTGAATCTGATACATATCTGATGTTTTTGGAAGCGGGTGAGGTCTGAACGGCCATGTCGCTTTAAATCCGTCTTTTACGTGACTGACACGCTGTCTCAGTGCTTGGAGCAGCATCTGCCAAATCATAGACATGTATACAAGGTATTATCAAAGGTTATTGTTAAGTCTTACCTATGAAAAGTTATTCCCTCAGATTTTGTTTGGTGCAATTATATGAAGCACAAGAACGCGGCATCTTTTCTCCAACTGGCTCCAACTACCAACGCTTGCCACATCCAATATGGCTGCGACGTTGACATACGGCTCAATGCTGAATGAGGTGTCTACATATCCACTGCTCCCAACAAGGCCATTGTTAAAGCACAAGCTCTCCTTTTTCTTGTGGTCATTCTTTCTCTAATTAATTTGTGAAAATTCCATAGATTCCGACTATGCAAGAATTGATAGACTGTTGAAAAAACGCTTACATCTGTAGCCGCCATTTTTACTTCCCTAAACAGAGCGCGTTGTGTGTGACATACTATGGTGTCGTCTCATCTTCTTCTGTGCATATGGGGCACTTTGGGGCCGTGAAACGTTCACACTGGAGCGCGTTTGCTGTTGCATGTCATCTGAAGTGTAAACGACTATACAAAAAAATCGTATTTAATCAAAAAAAATCAGAATTGAGCATTAAGACCTGCAGTGTGAACGTAGCCTAATTGGTCCTTGGGCTTTCAGTTTCACTCCTCATTCCTCCTCAGTATACACAAGCTCCCTGGTTCTCTCAGTTCTTTGCTAATTTATCTTCATCATTGCTGCCTGTTCTCCGGTCCCTGTGTTTTAATGTCCGCCTGTTCATTATTGAAAGTCGTGTCCTCCTTTTCCCTTCATTAATAACTCACATCTCATCCTGCAGTATTTGGGTCCTATACCAACACTGAACCATGACAATTGTTGTTTTTACTGTTGCCTTCACCTTCATTCAACCACAATCATTGAGAAGGAAAAACATTTTAAAACATGAAGCTTGGGATATTCAGCAGCCCAACAACACATTTCCAATTGGTTTTTAGGTATGGTGCCACAGCCACTTCAAGGAACAAAACATAACATCTGACTTTGGTTTCCAAGCTGAATCAAAGTAACTTTTTTGTAGTCAAATCTAATGTTAACTGCTTTGATAGTAAATTTATTTAGATTTGTTAAAAAGGTAGGACTTAAAATATCAGTTGATTAATTTACCAAATATACTTATTCATATTTTGGCTTAGGTTTTGATTATTGGAATATTGTAGAGCAAGCTATTTTTCTAAAAGTCAAGTTTATTTTTATAAATACATAATGCATAGTTTTGGGCTTTGTACTTTTTTTGCAAAGTATAGCAAAAGTTTGTAATGTTATATAAGTTACTGTTTTAATAAAATCTAATTTTAATATTTTGATGGACTGGCAACCTATCCAGGGTGTAACCCGCCTCTCGCTTGAAGACAGCTGGGGATAGGAAATCCCCCCCTTCAAGGATATGGGGAATAGATAGTGGATAGTGGGATCATTTTAAATGCCAAGGCATCTCCAACAAATAAAACCATTCATTCTAAAATTTTGCTGGATGCTGCTAATCTCCTATTTTTCTTTAACATGACGCGATTCAACATTGGCCTTCAGAAGATACTGAAATTCCACAAACGACTCCCTGGAGATGTGCTGTGTTCTGCTGCTTTGCACTAAAAAGTATGCCCGCATGCATAAGACAAATGTGGCAGGATTTTTTTGTAGATGTGTATATACATAATAGACTGCAGCAATAAATAGAGTTCATAGGTTGTGGTCTTTATAAATATTAAATTGAGCTTTTGAAATAACACTGGAGAAATATCTTGAAATCCCCCCCAGTTTTTACAATCACCTAATGTCTATTAAAATGCAAGCTCTATCCTCAAGAAGAATAACAAATGATTTATGGTTTATTTTTCAAGAGAAGTAAACATGCCTCTTTTATCTCTAAATTTAATTGTAAACCACAAATCTCATCATATAAATATCATTCTATTCTTAGGGTTTGACATTTCAACTGAACATGTTTGCATTTCTAGAACCATGCCACCATGGAAAAGGAAAAAAAAAAGTTTCATAAGGCATGATGAAGGAGAGTAATATACTTCAGAATAACCATTCAGAGTAAAAATTACTTGATTGAGTTGACTTTGCTACACTCTTCTTTCAGACAATTCTTGTTAAAACGTAGCAATCTTTATTATGGAAAAGGAATGTCTAAAATGATATATAAACATAATAAATTTAATTGAGGAGACTGTGACATTGTAAAAGAAAACCTTAATTTGTGTTTCACAGCAAAACTTTACAGTCTGAATAAAATATAACTCCTGTTAAAATCTGATTTAAAGCATGCAATTAAATGTTTGGAATGCGTCTGAGTCTTTGGAAATGTGATATAGCAGTAGGATATTACCAGACAGGATAACATGCATAGACATGTTATCCCATCATTTAGTCTGATCCCAGCTGTCTGTTAGACAGCGTTTTGGGTGAGCTGCTTTATCTGTGTGACATTTGGAAATTACTTTTAGCTGAAAATGTTCTCCAAAGCTTTCATGGCTGACATATAACAGCTGATTTTTACTCAAACGAATTAATCTAATAATGTTAAAATATACAATTTTAAAAGTGTATGCTTTTTATTTCTTAAAGGGATAGTCAGCTATTGTTAATGCGAGGTTCTAATAAAACAGATATGAGTACTTGGCATACACTGCCTGGCAAACAGATACCAGACTCTGACAGTGTAATTACTGCAATGAGGATTATCTTTTAGCTGGCAACAATTTATTCACCTTCAACTTTTGCAATGAGTAGCTTCTTATTTCTTAAACAACCATGTTGAAAGGCATGTCCTGTGGTTTAGGAAAAGACTTTCTTCTGAATAAGAAGTGTCTACACCATTGGCATGCATCATGCAGCGATAGCATTAGAGGAGATTACAGAAACAATTACTTAATTATTTTATATATATATATATACATAATAGACAAAAAAGATTACTTTTATAAGCATTCTGATGTTTCAAATAGGAACAAAAAAAACAGTACAATGAACAATACACAAAGAACTCTCACCGTACAGTATATACTAAAGGGGATAACAGGGAACCAAGAGGTAATAGTTACTATTTTCATCCAAAATCAGAACATGGATCTGGGAATGACATTCAGATCAACTTACAAATGTTCCACCATCAATTCGGTGGGATATGCTAACTGCTATGCTCAGTGGCAAGCTGATTAGTATTAGCAATACTCGCTAAGACGTTTCCTTCTGTGCGATTTTATGTATCCAAATAATAAAGGAACTTGTTTAGGTGGAATAAAAAATATTTTCTATGCGAAAAATATTGGAAATGCAAATCAACTGTTTAATTCTGCAGCTATCTCTATGTTTGAAACCTGCAGTGAGCATATTGGATTCTAAGGTAAACAGTGGCAACAGCCTCCAATTGTCCTACTTTGGATTTCAACTTCAGAGGGCTTCCTGTCTATTTTTTACATGGTACATGAACATTTTAATTACGAGTAAAAAATGTAAGGCACGGTTAAACCACGTTCTTCTGCTCCAAGACAAGAGCAGTATTGTTGTTGTTCTTAAGAAAATAAACAATCAAAGTTATAGGTCATTTTCGAAAAATACCCCTCACAAGAATTAAAGGAACACTTATTTTATTGGGCCTGGCATGAAAGCAGTTAAACCTGTCTGACAATTTTCTGGATGGTTAAGCAGCTGAGGGCATCGTTAAATACTTTCAGCTGTATTGGTGTTCATGGACTTCTTGATCTTTTTTGGCTGGTTTTGGCTTGTGTAAATACCTCTACTGCCAGTATGAGGTGATTCCTTAACCCTACAAAAGTTGCACAGGTTGTCCAACTTCTCCAGGATGGCACATCCACACGTGCTGCGGCAAGAAGGTTTAATGTGTCTCCCAGCAGAATCTCCAGAACGTGGAGGAGATTTCGGGAGACTGGTGGTTATTCTCGGAGCTGGACAGGGCCGTAGAAGGTCCTCAACCCATCAGCAGGACCGATACCTGCTCCTTTGTGCAAGGCGGAACAGGCTGAGCACTGCTTGTGTCCTACAGAATGACCTCCAGAGGGCCACTGGTGTGAATGTCTCTACCCAAACAATCAGGAACAGACTTCATGAAGACGGTCTGAGGGCCCGACGTCCTGTAGTGGGCCCTGTGCTCACTGCCCAGCACCGTGGAGCTCGACTAGCATTTGCTCAAGAACACCAGAATTGGCAAGTCCGCCACTGGCGCCCTGTACTTTTTACAGACAAGAGCAGGTTCACCATGAGCATCTGTGATAGACGTGAAAGAGTCTGGAGAAGACAAGGAGAATGTTGTGCTGCCTGCAACGTCGTTCAACATGACAGGTTTGATGGTGGGTCACTCGGATTTTAGGGTGTCTACACAATTGAGCCCTCTGTGGGCTGAAAACTTTTATTTCCATTAAAAGACTTGGCATCCTTTTTCCTAAGACATTTCCCTGTCATTATTTGTATAGATATCCAACTTCATATTGAGATCTGATGTGTCTAATGTGTATCTTTAAAGTGCTCCTTTAATTTTTGTGTGCAGTATATTTGTCAGCACGGTGTTACCTGAAAATCCAAGTAAGAAATAAGATGTCACTGGAACCAATAACGAATAACTTAAATTGTCTTTATTTGTCGTTCTTGAGGACCTAAAAAACGGGATAGGCAGAACCATAATTATATGATTTATTAAAGAAATCAAAGGAAAGTTTACAAGATAAACATGGATTAGAACACAGGAGGAATCAGCTTGTTGTTGTTTTTTCATTAGTGTAGCAACAAAAGAAACCAGCCGACTGAAGATCAAAGAATTAAATACTGAGATGCAATGTTTACTTGAGTGAGTAAGCAGGGTGTCAGCTTACCTGAATACATTGCAGCTGTCAGGGAGGGCCTGACTGCAGGAGCTACAGGAAAATGACTAATGAACAGACAGAAAAGCAAGGAGATCAGGCAACCTAATCGAAACAAGGGAAAACAAAATGAAAATAACCACCAGCAAAGATTATTTACAAGTGATGAACAAAAATACAAGAACACAAAACCGAAAACGAAAATAACTAAATTAAAGTTAAGATCGTGACATGAACTAAAACATACAGATATGGATGGAGATTTTGCCTGTGTTATATTCCATGGAATAACTTTTTGTACTCTGGGGTGGAAGAATACAGAACCAAATAACAATTTCAACAATTTTGTCCTCACCTCCACTCTCCCTTCAGCCATATTTGGTGTCAGTATTTTTTAGCATCAACCTCCTCAACTACACTTATAGTTGACATCAGTCCTTTTCACTATAACAATTTTTGTTCTCCCTTCCCTGTCTTTTACCTTCCCCTTCAGTTTCATCAGCTGGCCTGTCAGTCATGTATCTGTTCAATAATTCAGAACTATATTTTTCTTTCTTCATCTGATAAAGGCGAAATCACAGCCCGTCTGCGCTCAACCCGGGACTGTGCCGTGAAATTGGAGTGCCAGGCAGGCATTAACCTGGCTGCCTATGTACATATTAATACGTTCATTATCTGCAGCATGGAGGAGGGACACGTGGTCCGTTGCAGCCCTGCTGACATTCGGAAAGGACACAAGGTAAAGGCAAGTGTTTGCACAGGGAAAGTACTACAGCCACACAGTGTATAGACAAAGCTCTCGGTCCAGAGCCTGAGACACACAAAGCAAGCACGACCCAGGTCACTTTCTAACACTCACACTTATTTTTGCTAGTTGCCTTTAATTCCCTCTTGTAGTTGGTGCAGGACAGTATTATTAATCACTTCCAGCTCATGACAAAAAAAAAAGGCAGCCAAACATCCCCGGGAAAAAAACTGAGGCTTGTTTGTGCTCAAAATGAATTCTCTGTCAAGCACATCTTGTTTAAGAATTAAAAAAATTAGCCTGGAGTGAGGACATAACCATGCTTCATCTTGTTTGACCTTGTTCTCATGGTTATGCTGCAGGAGAGCAGAGACTGAATGAAATATGCAGCTTCTCTACAGGACAGGAAATGTTTGGACACAGGGGAGACATTTCATAACTCAGTATTTTGGTGCTGCTTGTTTTCTTTCCTATTAAGTTAATGCATCAGAAGTTGTCAGAGAAAGCATGTTTTGATTTTGCATGTTTTGAGATTCTGTTAATGTGTAACACTTTTTAAGTTTCTGTAGGTCACCTCAGCTGACCATTTTATTAACTTTAACAATGATGATTAATCAGCTTTTCCGTATTGAACTTAGGCCAGCAGGGTGTCCAAGGAAGGAAAGTGTTTTGTTTTTAAAAATCATCTAAATATGATCTTTGCTGTATTTGCAGCGCAAGTGCTTGAAAACCAAAGTCAAATGACATGATTAGGCACACATCTTGGCCAATAAAGCAGTAATAATTCTGATCCAGGCGCAAATAAGGCAATAATACAGTGAAATTTCTCTCAATGAATTAGAATAGCAAAGAAACTGTTATTTAAGTAGATCAACTATAAAAGTGAAACTATTATATTTACTTGTTACAGAATACTTTATTATGAAGATAATTTAGCCACTACAAAACCCCAATTAACCTTCTAGAATATTATGAAAGTGCATAAAACTGATGAAAAGATTATCTTAACATAATAATTCAGTTCTTGGTCTGGGCTCCTCATGCATAAATTACTGAATCAGTGCTGTGTTACAAGAGGGCCAGACTTCTTATGTATTGGATTTTCAGCTCATCTCTCTTGATAATACTTCATTGATTTTCTGTGATGTTTGTTGGCTAGTCAAGCACATTGGTACCATGGTCACTGTGTCAGCTCTAGATACGTTTTGCTCTGTGAGAAGGTGCAAAGTCACAGTAGACAATTATTTGCGCATCTCTGCAAACCTTACCAGCATAGACAAGCATGAAGTGTTCCCCAAATTTTATTTACTTTGGATTTCATTAAAAAAACTGAAACAACACCAGCAAAAAAATTTTGCTCCCCAAATAATCATTAACCATGGAAATGTAAAACAGTATATAAAGCAACTGTCAGGTTCTCTTTATCCTTAGTTTAGATTAGATTTAGATGTTCCACTCAACTTAATATTGATGCTTACAGTTTACACTCTGTAAAAAAAAAAAAAAAGCTTTGTTAGGAATGACCTTTTGTAGCTTATTGTCTCTGCAGTAGGTGTCAATGACACTGTTGGACATCTGTCAAGTCAGAAAATTTTACTTGTTTTAAAAGTCCTTTTTGTATTTTTTATTCTTTGATGTTCTATTTTTCTTAAAAACTGGATAGCCAAAAGCTTTAATCATCAAGATTATTCGGAAAAAAAGAAAAAACATTCTGTAACCTGTATGTAGTTGCATATATTCAGCTCAAGCACTATCAATTTATCTTCCAGGTAATGATTGCACATTGGAAATTTAACAATATATATCATAACCACCTTTCAGTGTAGATGCAGTTTAAGGTTAGAATTAGCCGTTCTGGTATAAGAGAAAACAAATTCTCACCCAGAAAAGGACACAAGGTGATCAGGCCTGATTTTGACTTCTGGAGGATTATTCTGAATGCATTTGGATCAGCTGCAAAGTTTAAAAGTGACATCTGTTAGAACAAAATAGACTCACTGAAAACCCAAAAATGTACCTGACAGTGTAGTTTAAAAGCAGGATGACCTGATAAAAACAAACTCAGTAAGTGGAGGAGGCCTCCTCGCTTACTGGGAATCTTTTATTCACTATCTCCTTGTCTTCCTCTCTACATCAAGATAACATTACCTTCCAAAACGGTTATGCAATACTCTAGTGATTATGTCTGTTGTGTTTAAAGATTTTCCATTCTCATAGAGGACAAAAGCACTTTTTTCTTCTTCTTGTGGCCTCACTCTTTGTCCAGTCTATCAAATATGCTCCCAGTAGACTGGAGAAACATTAGCTCAGCTCACTCAGGTTTTTTTTTGTGGCCCGAGGCGATAGGATAGGAGCGATGGGACATGGATCATAGGAGCGACCGACAGTGCTGGTGAATAAAAGGAATTTAGGGCTGCATTTGTGTTGCTAGACCTCACGGACGGCTGTGGGCAGAGGGCATTTCACACTTTCACAGTAAGTTGCAAGACACTACTTTGTGGTACATGACATTATACTGCATTAGTGAATGTCGCAAATGAAATATGCATGAAAAACACTAATGTAAAAAAGATTAAATATACATGCTATGAATATCTTGCATATATATCATTTAAAAATAATGTACTATGGCATGTGAAAATGTGGTTGGTGCAGTGGTGACTAGAGGTATCTCGCTGCAAGAATGTTCAAGGTTTGGATCTGTTGTTTGTCTAAGTTGTAATATTCTGTCTGCTGTTTTTTTCCTTCCGCAGTCCAAAGACATGTGATCCTGGTTAATTGGTGACTTTGAATTGGCCTCAGGTATGAGACGAGAGTGCATGGTCATGGCTGTCCTTTAGTGTCAGGTCTGTGCAACATACCTGCCTCTCTCACAATGTCTGATAAGAAACAGCCCCCCTGGGCAGAAGGGTAATGACAAAGTTTGCTGAACCACTGCCTCTGTGCTGCTGTCATAGATTGCCTTTTCGAACTACACAAAACAAGACTGTAACACATACACAAAAACATCCAAACTACTGTGGTTTCAGTTCTATTTTTTAAAGGTACTGTACATCTATAAAATGTCATCACAATCATTAGTAATAGGGACAAACATAAGCCATACTATGATATTGTTTGTAAAAAAAAAAGAGAGAGATAATCTAAAAAGTACTTTATATTCTAAAAATCTAGATATTGATAAATAAGACAAGTAATTTACTTTTTGTCCATAGGATAATCATACTACCTATGACCTGTAAGAAGTAAAAAATAGTAAATTACTACTGCAATGTATTTGCCTGTGAGGTAACAAGTTTTAGATCTGTTTGGACAGTAGCAGAAAGAGAATAAATCCATGCACAGAACAAGCATGCCAGCTCTAAAAAGAAAGAGGCTGGCAGAGACTCCTGCTTCAAGGCAAAAAGACTGAAGCCACGCACAAAAAAAAACATATTTACAAAATTCTTATCTCTAAGGTTTATAAAAGCTTGTTGCATGTATACAGTACATTCGTAATATTTTATGTGCAAGAAATCATCTCAGGTAAAACCGTTGTATCTCCAATTTTATTCACTTATGGGTTTGTTTTTTATTTTGTTTGTTTGTTTTGTAAAAAACAACTCTCTTGTTCACTCTTCACATCTATCATGATTTTATTGCTTGATGTTAATGGAAAGTCACATAGCGTTTATCCAACAGCACGAATTTCTAAGAAAGATGTTTTCCCGACAGCAAGGAAATTCACAATCGTGTGGCAGTTTTGTTTGCAACAGCTGCTTTTATTGCGGTGAGAAATTGAACTCGATCTTCGATAATCATTTTGTGTTATTTGTTTTGAACATGTGCAAAAGGTGTGTAACATCTATTTGCCATGAAAGTATTGCTCAGTTTGCTTGTTTGTTTATATTTTGTTATCTGTAATAAGAGTCATTTGGATATCACCGTGTTTCCACATACATCCCAACAGTCTAGTATCGAGGCGTGTGATTTCCTCAAATAAAAATGATGCAAAAGGTGGGAATGTGATATAAGTGGTTTCAAGAAAGATGAATGCTGTGATAGACTGTATATTTAAATAACCATCAGCCACTAAATTAACAAAAAGTTAAATAAAAGTTGCTCATCACATGTATGTTAGCTGTTTGAAAGAAGAAATCTTAAAACTACTCAAGTTTTACTCATCATTCCTTGACACGTTCATTACATTTGACACAAATCTTCTGCTGAAAATGTCATTAAAAAGCATGGTTCATGGTACATAAGTGTCTTAACAAATTTGACATATCTGACACGATATGAAATGATTATTTTATTTGAGGACACAAATTATGTAAATGAGCCTTCATAGAGTAATTCCTGGGCATGGTTATGGCTAAACTGATTAGATTAAAATCCATCTCTGTCTGTTTATATTGCATGTTAATTTGATGATGGGAAGCTCGTTGTGTATGATGACATTGTAAGTGAAAGGCATAAATGTCCCTAAGCCGCCCTTTAATGTAGTAATATCATCTGTTAGTACTTTTTAAAGCCTGTGATGAGAAGAACAAGAAAAATAGTATTAAAAAAGTTTAATACATAGGCTGACAATTTTCCCTGTAACACCACCTCTTTTCCCAGCTGAGACATGAAGCAGTCAAAGCTTTCTCAAAAGCTCCGGGATACAACAGGTTATGGACAAATCTGTATTTTTTAGACTCCTTGCCACAAACACAAATGGGGCACACATAACACACATGCACGGCCCTACAAACACACGCCCTTCTGTCGTCCGCCCTGCAGCTTTACCCTGGACTAAAACCACTTGTTTATTCTGTGATCCCGTGTTGGCTTCCAGACCGCAGTGACCTGGGAGCGGGGCAACTTTCTGCACCATGGCCTTCCCTGAAGCCACTGTCCCTGGCCGAAGATCAAAGCTGTCTGGTTTGCTCAAAACACATCTACTGTGAAACGTGGACAGAAATACAGAGCAAGTGAACAAGGCAGGCAAACATGATGCTGCTGACGGCACAATTACCATATCTGTTACTGCAGTTCTGTCTGATATTTAAAAAATATTTGTGCTTAATATTTCTCATGAAATATGAAGAAAAGCTATGTTTTGTATATCCTGGTGGCTCTCTCTGCTGTGTGATTATGTAGTCACCCCTTTTTACTCTGATATCCCTAAATAACACACATTGCAAATTGATTCGGACCCTGTATTTTAAAAAAGCAGAGTCCTCCTTTTAATCTCAGCAGTAATCCAGATGCTCTGTGAAGCCCTCTGAGGTTTGTTGGAGAACATTAGTGGACAAACAGATAACCAAGAATTACAGCACACAGGGAGAAAGTTCTGCAGATTTTGAAGCTGGGTTAGGTTACCTAAAATAAATTCAAAACCTGTAATTATCTCATGGAGTTCATCTTCTGATAGTGCAAATAGCACGGCATAACTGTAAACCCTACAGGTAGAGCAAAAATCAGAACGCAGCAAAGAGACCCACAATAATTCTGGAGGACCAGAAGAGATTAAAAACTCAAATGAAGATATCTACTGATGTGACAACTATTAGTTGTGCAAATCTGGGTTTAATAGAAGAGTTGCGAGAAGAAAATAAATTTATTGGAAGAAAATCATAACAGGTTCGGTTTTCCAAACACTGATCAAAAAACACAAAAAAACATTATCAAGAAAGGCCTTTGGTCAAAATGGCCCAAAAATTAAATTGGTCTTTGCCAAAAAGTATATTCATGTGCTGTCTCATGTGAGCATCTGGGAGGGGGTTCATAGATTGATTTGAGGGTGCCAATATGCAAACTTAAAATGATTGGTGTGATGCATGATATACAACAGCCTTTCTCTCATCTGATGTCATCCCCAAGCTGATGGCTCTTATCTGTCTTGTGCAATGTTGCCTCTGTTTAAAAGATGTCAAAATGCAAAAGTAGCTTTACAGACGAACAGAGCTGGCATAGCTAAATAGGTCCAAATGGACACAAAAAACTATAATAATGCTGTTTAAAGTGAGAGTTCATCTATAATAAGACCAAGGAGGATGAAGATCAAAACTAAAGATTGGAGTAGACATTATTGTCACTTTGAGATTTGCTGTTTTTTACTTATTTATTACTCTGAAAAAGAATACTTGTTTTCTCAGAATATTATTTCTGATTTTTGTTTAATTGTAGTTTAGTATGACTTAAAAATGTAACTATTATTGTTACCAGTAAATTTTCTAATTCGGATGAGTGATTATTTCAGTTACTAATTCATTTCCAGACATTTTAAAGTATTTTTTGTCCCTCTGAAAGCCGATCTGAAGTTTGTTATTTAACTGTTCATCTTAACTGCATGGAGATTGCAGGCTTTAAAAATGGAACGGTCCTGAAAGTGTTTTAGGACCGGGCTAAGTGTCCTCTTTTTTTGGAAATGAAAATATGGTCTCTCTAGGTATAGTGGTCAGTGCTGATGGGGTTAAATACATGGCTCTACTGGAGCAAAAACTGCAGCGTTGCAGTACTCCCCCCTCAGCATTAAACATTAAGCTTGAGCTAGAGCTGAGTGGTTGTATGGTTCAGATAAAACCATATGCATTTGTTAGAAGGTCCCAGTCAAAGCATAGACTTAAATTCTTTTCAAAATCTGTGTAAGGACTTGAAAATGCATTTCAACAGAAACTCCACAATATGTGTTTCCCTGTTGCATAAAAAAACATACTTTTTTTTAGAAGGAGATTAACGAGCAACTCACCCCCCCTAACCCCACCAGAGTCTAACTCCACCAACATTTCCGGTTTGAAAAATACAGCTAAAGGAGGCATTTCCTGGCAGACCAAGGGACCGGTACATTTTGTAAATATCAGAAATATATTGGTTTAGTGGCACCTTTCTTGTGTGTGATTGGCTAGCCTGATTGATTAATTACTAATACTAACATTTGAGGACCATTACCTAACCCTAACCTGACTCATTTTCTAATCCAAATATACAAGGACCAGTGCCTGACCCTAAATTATTAAATATTACATTTAGGACCAGTAACCAATCATAATACACAGAAGGCAGGACCTTGCCCCTAAATGGATACATTTCAAAAATGTGCACATGGGCCGGAAAGCTGGGCAGCATCAGTACTTCCTTGCTATTCCAACTTCAACATGTTATGAAGATGTTGCCAACACTGGGCTTGTTTTATACTCCACAGCAGCAGGATGGTTGCTAATCCAGAAGCAATTCACGATTTAAATTCAAGTGCAATGTAAAATTTTAACATGCAGTTTTTGGTAGGAAATTAATATTTTTACTGAAATGAACTAAAATACCAAAAATAATTACCAGACATGTAGACCCCACTATTTGACACACATTTATGCAATTTATCTAACCAGGCAAAAAACAGATCCATGTGTGGTCCTGCCTGAAGGCACCTGAAAAAGGGAAGAGCCATCTGGTATATTTTTAGCTGAATGGAGGACTCACCACTGTCTACCGTGATTTGTGTTTAGCCAACCACTCATAAGAGTGGTGCAAGCTGATAATTCAAGCTCTTGCCAAAACCAGTCGGGAGAAAAGCACACACATTTTTTTTCCCTCAAGAAATGTACAAAGTCCTTACCTTTATGCATTTTCCAACAAAGAAATCATCCCTAGTTCTCCTAAAACAGATTCAATAGCCGCTTCTACGTGTTTGTCCACCTGTGCAGCCATGGGTTTTTTTTTGCTTTGCCTGGGCACTTGTTGCTATCGTCATACCACAACGCTTACGCCAAAGCACAATGCTAAAAAAATATTGTTCCGCACCACCAGTTGAGTTTGTTTTTCGTGGATTTGGAAAACTCCAAATCTCATGAGAATACAGCTTGCAGTGCAAGGTTACAGTTTATCAGCAAAAAAAAGGTTGATTTGGGGGTGAGTTCCACTTTAAAGATCAATGAAATCATAATGTAGGAGAAACTGCAAAAACCTGCACTGGCAAATAACAATTGACTGGTGCTCAAGGTGACTCAACACTTACCAGTAAATAAATTAGTCATAGTCAAGTTTGTGCCTACTTTGCAGCTTTTGAAAAATGTGTGCAAAATTAAGTGGATTCCTTTAAGGAATATAAAGAGAAAGTAGTTGGTCTAACTCCTTCAAATGTGGAACAAGATTCCTTTACATCTGTAGATTAGGGGTGAAGATAGTCCTGAATACAAGGTGAGGTTAAGTGAGTTTACCAACTTTCTGGTCACTATGGCATAAACAAGTTATACACCTGACAAGCTGCAGCTTTATGATTAGCGACAGGCCTCACCCCGGGCATCAATAAGCAATTATTCTAATGCAATTAAACATGACTCTTCCTCTCTTCTTACAATCAATACCGGTCATTTACTATAATCACAGGAAATGTGTCATTGAGGTCATGCAAGGGGTGTCTCTCCTATAATTAAGCCTCATTGTGAAAACCACAGAGCAAAACAGGCCACTCACTCCCACTCCTTAACCTCATCCTTCCTTGGCAGAGACCAGTCCTGTCTAATTATGGGCTTCCAGGATGAAAAGTCGTGGCCAAACACAACTGGGGAGATGCCATCATACTCCCAAACACACACACATTGGCACTGTAATGGGAAAAGAAGTGCCTATTGCTCACTATGTTTGAGTGTCTGTCACATCTTTTTATGCCTGAATCTCATTGCCAAAGTGAATGCCCTCCAATGACCTGTGTGTCAACAAATGAGTGGGAGTAGCGCAGCAACAGGATGTGGCCTACAACGGATAACTTTAGAGTCATGCCAGACTCTTGAACAACAAACTGCCTGTTAAAATCATAGGGAGGAGGTGAGACTAAGTGTCAACCCTGTTGGTCGCAAACTGAACTGTAAATACACAAATCAGCGTGGAGAGTGCCACATCAGCACACAAGCTGTTTCTCTGGTCAATGACCATTAAAATGTCATGATAGCCCTGCACTGTAGGCAGTACCTTCAGCAGTGTATTTCGTCATACTTTGAGCTGGAGCACACTGTCCTTACCTTAAAAATGTTCTTCCTTCACAGTTTAGAAATTCAGTAGTGTTAGTTGAACAAATACTTTGTACAACCAAATGCCATTAAAACTCACCAGAGTGCTACACAGCCATATGTTTAATAAAATAAATGTAAAGGTATAAACTGTAAATAATAAAATCCATATCATGCCAAAAGGTTTAGGAGCCTCATCTTCATGCAGAAGTTTACTTCATCTACTTTTGAACTGCTGGGTTTAAAGAGTTTCAATATAAGTTGCAAGCACTTCTGATGAAAGCTAATATTGAATGATTTGTAAGCCAATGCAACTTTAAAGCCTCATTCATACACATGAGGGTTAAAAGTGCTTTAAAATGAACTAAAGCTGCAGAGATAGGAATCATTTTTAAAGCAAGAAATACATTTAATAATCAAGAAAAACATGTAAGCATAAAATACATGCAAATAAATATTAAAATGTTAATTAAAACTGAGAGGGGATACAAATTACCTGCTGAAGAAATGTTTAGCCTCTATTGGTAAGCTGCAATTCAATGTGACTTTTTCAGTCTAGACTTGAAGAAAGAAACAGTTTCTGCACATTTCATGTATTTTGTTCAAGAGCTGAACTATCTCGCTAAGATCTGCTTAGGAGTAAGAAGCACCGCACATCCCACAACTGTTGCTGCACACTGCCAATCAGCTGGCTGAAAGAGGGCTACGTCAGCAGTTTGATATTATCAGTCGGCAAAAATTCAAACAGTGTCATCACTTTTGGTTTATTTGGGTTTTCGTTCGGGTTTTGTGTTTTGATTATATAAAAAACTTGGTATACCTTTTATGAGTAGGTTCACAAACAAACTGGAGTAAAAACAGAGAAAATGTGAGCTTTTAATTAGTTTTTCAGGTAAAAAGTGAAAAAAGGGTTTCCTAATAACCTGTTAAAAGTAGATGTTGTTTCAAGAAGTCATATTCAGTTTTGTTACACTTAACATTTATTTTCTAGTCACACTCATGTACATATACAGGATATATATACATATGCATATAAACAGTACTGATTTTGTGACAAAGTCTCAAGGGGAAAACAAAGGAAATCCCAGATTTAGTTTTTCAACTTGTCAGCTTGTCTGATACAGATTTTTAGAAGGTGAAAAGAAAAAATATAGACAACAGCCATCTATCATCTGGCCTTTGATCGTGCTATGAATTGAGACTGTGTGTAACAATAAGGTGTCAGCCACAGTGTCAGCTGATGAGTGGAAGATGGGCAGAAAAGAGTTCAGCGCCCAAGGCCTCTGATGATGGACGGGTCAACGGCTGCAGTAACTGTCACGTCTCTGGGAACACGCACCCGGTCTTAGAAAACATACACAACAACACTCACTTCAAGGTCACAGCCTGCTGTCCCCTTATTTCCTTTATCTTACTTTGCTCTGCAAGGGCTTATAATACATAGACTCACACAAGCAGGACCACCAGTTTTGTTCTGTTTCCTGCTAGGACTAGCAAACTATATGAACAAAACAAAGATAGACTTATTTAATTTCTGTATATCCATATATGCCTTAAAAGAACAAAAAAAACATACATGACATAATTTTCTCACATTTAAAAAAACAATTTTGGGGGGGGATTTTATGTGACAGATCAACACCAATTCCTACAAAACTATGAAGTTAAAGGGGAAATTATACATGGCTTCCAATTTGTTTTTACAAAGAAATGGGTAAACTGTCATTTGTAGCTATTTGTTTATAGACAGCTTCAGTTTGATACTCCTAAATAAAATCCAATAGAAGCAATTGCCTCTGGAGGCTTCCTTACTGGCAGTTTGAGTGCCATCTAATCACTGTAGCTGATCTGTGAAGGCCTTTGTAGCTATGGTAAAGCACACAAGAACACATATAAGACACACCAAATGGATCCATAAATAGACCCCCCAAAAAATGTTTTAGTATATGTCTTGGAAAACCAATACTGCAGATAATGAAGAACATGTTGTCCTCACACTGGCACGAGGCGGTGGCAGCATTATGTTGAAAATATGCTTTTTCTCATCGGGAACTGGGAAGTTGGTCAAAATTAATGTGAAGATAGATAGAGCTACTTGAGTTTGAAAAGAATGAAGCAGATATTTACCTTAGCAGCCCTAAACACACAAAGGGGGCTGTTATGAAATTGTTTCAATGAATTATGGTTTCATATAGAACTTGTTAGAATGGAATAGTCAAAGTTTAAGACCAAAATCCAATTAAGACCGTCAGCTAAAACCTAACTATCCAGTCTGACCGAGCATGAGCTATTCTACAAAGCTGAATATGAATCTGCAGATGTAAAAAGCTGGTGGAGATAAAAAACGATTTGCATCTGTCACTGCAGGAATAGGTGGTTGTACAAAGCTTCCACTGGGGAACACATGGGTTGAATACAGCACAATACTTTTAAGATTTTTATTTGTAAAAAAATTTACGAACAAGTGCAAGTATCCATTAAATTCAAAATAGACAGTACTTTGTGTGGTTCTTTCACAATAAAACTCTTTTAGAATATATTTTGGTGGTTGTAATGTGGAAAATAATGAAACATTTAAGCGCAAATGAAGAGTCTGCCATGCACTGAAAGTCTGATTAATTATTCATTTTATGTTTTGAGTTGAACCTGAAAGCTTTTGAACAACACAGATTTTATAGTATTTTATAGTCAAAGTCCCAACCCATAGAAATTAAAACATGTTTCATTGGTAAAACTGATTTTACAGGGTTAGAAGATTACTTTTTTAGAGTAAAGCCCAGACATTACTGTCCAATATGGCCTCCTTTTACACAATATCCCTCACATTTCCCCAAAGAAGTCCATTTCCAGCTTGTTCTCAGTCAAGTGAATAAATGTGTCAATGCTCAGCCCCTACCCTCACACTCCTTTCCCTTCTCTCCATTTCAGTTACCAGCTCAGAGTTTCTCAGCAAGCCTTTCTTTCATCAGCCTGTTATACCCAACATCGAGCCATTTCTGAACATTTTCATTGCTTTACTGCCTGGGATTAGTCCCCAATTATAACGTCTATGCCCAGAAAATTTACACACCCATTTATCTTTCATCTTGAAATGAACTGTTAACAAATCATGGGAGTCATATAACTGCCAGCAAGAGCTGGAATTGATAGAGTTTTTATCCCTTTATAGAAGACACTCATTTTTTCTTTTTCACCATTGCTCCCTTAGGAGATGTGTGTATGTCTGATTTAGTGGATCAGACTTGTGTTTTGCCTTCATCTTGGACAGAGTTATAGTTCTACATTACTTTGTAACTTTGCTCTTGTATCTGTATCTGTGAGATCTGGGAAATCAAGATGAACTTTGAATAGTCTTGCTGCCTACCTCACGAACAGAAAAGCCCTCGGGTCAGTCTTTCAGACACAGACACAGACAGACACAAACATATTTCTTAGTGAACTCCAATGTGCCACAGAAGACCTGAGTCCAGAATATCTTTGGATTTTTTTATACTTTTTTTCAGTTCATCATGTTCTTGTATGTTTTCTCCTTTTTAAATAAGAATTAGTTCAAATAAATTCTTTTCAATTTATTTATGTAGTACCTGTTCACAAAAATGTAATCTCAGAGCACTTTGTGAAACAAAGAGATCGAGTTTAAATGCAGATATATTGAAGTAATTTAAGATAGGACTGAGAAAATAATAAAGTTAATGGCTGTAATTACTGCGCTTTGATGCATGACGGTAGAGTAATATGAGAAAATAGCAGTGGTCGGCTATGTACTCATAGAGCTGCAGAACTACAGAGATGTATACAACAAAGCACTCTAACTAAATGCTCTATTATCTCAAATCAAATTTTAAGTCTTGTGTTAAAAAGTAGACAGGGTCTTTATCTCATGACCAAAAACTAAGAGCTGGTTCCGCAAGAGATGTGCCCGATAACTGAAATATGTGTGACCCTGATATCTACTTTTAGGAACGTATGCTTTACACCAGTAAATCTTCAGTCCTGGAGCAAAACACTGCGTTCACTGAATAATCAGAACCCCTGTTGTCCTGTGATATTCTTGGGTTGACCAATTAATATTTGGTTCTTTCAAAAGAAATATTCACATTTCGATGTCTAATCTTCTGACATTTAATTGCCATTTTTGTAAAACAAGATAATTAAATTACAGTTAAACTCTAAAACGGTAAACTCTCTTCTCACTTTCAGTGTTGACATTTTTGGTACGTATATATGAGGCCATTCTCATGTTGCAGGATGCTGTTTTGCTTCAAAGTTATTCTTTGAAATTGTCTTATATTTCCCTGAAGCAATTTGTAATACATGACATAATTCATGATTTTCATTCACCAGTAGCTGGAGACTGCTGTGGATCCCATGTTGGCATCTTAACGCTTCTGACAAGATCTTTAGCAAACTGAAGTCTTCATTCAGAATGCATTCTGTTGGATCACCAAGCCTGGCCATATTGCTTTTTGTTTTGAAAGTCTCCTCCTTATAAACCGTAGACTATTTCCTGTACAATGTAATTGTTTATTTCAAATTCTTTGAGACATATTTAAATTCCTTAGCAGCCTCGCAACCTGTAATAATCTTTGTAATGCTGGCCCCAGAAAGCTTCTTCAATTTACCATCATATTCACTCGAAGCCAAGGTAAGACTCTGATGAATAAATACAGTAGGCCTCCTTCGAAGTGCTGAGTAATTATGTTCTAATCATTTTCACCAGATTGAGCCATTATAAGTGTGAACATTTTCCTATTTTCTTCCACACCATAAAGAGATGTCTTTTGCTGAGTGTGAATAGAATTTGAGGCTGGTTCCACTAGGATGAGATCCAGAACTCAATGGGAAGAATATATTTTCCATCTGGATTTGGAATGAGCAAGAAAACAGCACGGTGGCGTAAAATGTCTGGGTTTCCTTTTTGGATGGATGGATGGATGGATGGATTAAATCACAAGCTAAACACACAAGTTTCTGTTTCATCTGTTTTGAAAATATTTTTTTCCTTTATATCTTTGTCCTGTCTGACACAATGGAGATCATATATTTAAGTGATTTAATCTCTCATTATTCAATTGTTTTATTTAACTCTATTTTAAAATAAAAAAATTATAAACCTATCTAAAACAATTGATCGGATAAAAAATCATTGTGTTAGAATTTGTGTGTTTATTAATTTGTATTTGTTCTTTTTCTTCTCATATGTATTATTTATCGGCAACACTATCTTTGATTGTGTGTCTTGGAAACTAAATAGGGCCACAGATCAAATCAGCTGGAAAAAGATCACGAAGTGCTTTGTTTCTACACCAACAATAGAAAGAATCATTTTGATGCCTTCCTTCAAACTCAAATGTGCCTCCTTGCCTCGGGAAATAACCTATAAGCCAAACTCACATAAGTACCACTTGATCAAAACAATAATCACCCCAGTCTGCATTATGTTACCTTTTAGATGCAAGCCAACAATGAGCTGTTTATTCTGCTCTGTGGTTTAAAACACAACCTTCATGAACAAACATGTATTTTCTTAACAGCAAAATGTATGTCTATTCTTAAAACACATTTTCTTTCTTGAGATAAGAGGAAATTGAGTCTGAACCTGCCCTCCTCAAAGATACCAGAGAAGTGGAAATGACTGAATCTTTTCTCTTTTTACTGGCAAAGCACATGGATATTGTGTGCCAAAAGAAACTGGTTCTCACTTGCACCTCCAAATGATAAAAAACTTCTGATTTGTTTTTTATTTAGGATTTTTTTTTCAGTCTTGTGTAGCTGAATATTACATAATTCACAGATAATAACTTTGGCATCCTAAGCATTCAGGCATGTATGTGCATGTCATCTTTATTTTTAGTTTGTTTTTAGATGTACATTAGAATGCCAAACTGGTTATAGGGATATGATTTTATTGGCTTATTATCTTTTACATCCAGCTTTATTTGGGTGAACAGATCTAGAAGTGGTTACCCACTCCAGCTCAACACATTTGGGAGGAAAGGCAGAAGCCAAAAGATACTATTCCAGTATGGCCCAAAACATCAGTCGGGCAAAGCAAGCACAAACAAGCCAAGGAAATATACATAATTTGCTTAGATTCCTGTACTTTGTGTGATTTAAGTGGTTAAATGGGCTTTTGGTATTTGTTTCTGGCAAGCAAAAGTCAGCATTTGGCTAAATGAAACTTCAAGGATTTAAAGTGCTGGTTGTTTAGTCCAAGTTACAAAAGAAATCTAAAAAGATCCAAGTCCCAAATGCTGTAATTGCTTTGAATATGTTTTGTTTTCATAGTTCACCTTAAAACAGTTTGCTCTTAATCAGGAAATAAGATAAAATAACTTCTGCAACAACAAGTAGGTGTGTTTTGACTGAATGTTTTTCTCAGACTGCTGAATAATACACTGTAAAAAAACACAACTTTGAGTTTACTTACAAAAACAAGTCAACACATTTCACTACCCTTTTTGAGTAATTTCAACTTGACCCTACCATTCACTGTCAAGTTGAAATTACTCAAAAAAACTAGTAGTTTTCGTCTTTCTTAGTCGTGAAAAGACTTATACCTTACAGAACTCTCACAAAACTAAAAGATCAGTCGAAACAAAAATATTCTCTCACAAATGCTACACAAATTTTCTAATCTGACCTTTTGCAATTTCATGAAAGAAGACAGGAATAAAAACAAAACATAATAAATCCCGAATGTTCTGTTGTTCCTGTTCCACTCAAGCTACTGTTCACACTGCAGCACAGCTAGTTACCACAGGAAGTTAGAAAAGTATCATTTTAAAACTCAACAGAGTCTTTGCTAAAAAAGGCATGGTATTTTCTAATAAATGTGTTCAGTAGTTTTCAACAATCACGTTCCTAGAGATGTTATTAGGGGTTGAGCTGAACCCAAATATGGAATTTGGAAAGGTAAAAAATAACATGTTATTTACAAATATTTATCTCAAATAAATACTTTAAAAAATTTGTATTTGGGAAAAGGACACATTTTATATAAAAAAGCTATGTTTCCTCATGAGACCCCAGGGCATGCATCCAGAATGAGTGTGAGTGAGTGATGTTTAGAAGTCGGGGAGGGGGAGGTAAAAGAGGTGTCTGTCACAGCCGCTCTACAAAAGCAACAGAAGGGCTCGGCTTAGCGAAAAAAAATACTTATCTGGATGACTATTTTTGGTGAATAGATTTTTGTACCTTAACTGGGCTCCGGAGACAGTTTATAACTTTCGGGAAGCTGAGTTTGATTAGGAGATTATTCCATTATGCTCCACTAGTATCAACGTCTGCAGTCTGGTGCTTTTATGTTTGCTGTGTTTACGTAGCTCTGTAATTTAGACAATTGGCTGTTGACAGAGTAAAGTTAACATTTGGTTAAAAAGATTAAAACAAGGCTTGTGTAATGTTGCAAATTGTGTGGACTAGTCTATAGCTTTCTGAAACTCCCCACATGGCTTTGGGCAACCAGGTAGAAAATAGTATATCTGCCTCTGCAAAGGCAGATATATGAAACCTCTGTTCATCAATAGTATGCATTGTAATATAGAACAATGCTTTCACCAGCACCTGTGGTAAGGATGAGTACAAAGCTTTAAAACCAACTAATCTTTTATCGTAGTTCTAAACCCTTAAGGTTCCTATAAAAAGTGTCAATTCGGCATTTTTTAAATGTGTAGGATTTTTTTCATCATAAAAAGAAACAATTAATTAGTTAGTTAGTAACTTATGAATTTTATGTTCCCGTAGGTATAATAGTGTAATAATATAGAGACATATTTCTTTTGCCACTGAAGAGTGGGATGGATGATATTTATCTAGGTAAAGGTAATGGTAAAAGATGTTAAAGAATCACAAAAATCACACAAAAAAACTAAGAGAAAAGCTGGAAAAATGAAATCTGCCAAATTTCAGTCTTGTCCTTTGGCAGACTAGGACTAGTCTAATCTATTCAAATGCAGAGTAAGAGCTACCAAGGGGGTTATCCTGATATTTTGTGATGCGGATTTCAAAATATACATTTTGATGCTCAAAAGATTCCAGTTTTAGTATATTGTTTCTAAAAGGAGCCTCCATTATTTTTTTTTATTTTATCGCTATTAGTTTCATTCCAGTCTTTTGTTATCCACCGAGCATGTGGATCACCTTCATTATAAGTCCTTTTCTGTAGAGAAAGGCTGTTAGTGCATGGTGTTTGAACTGTTACAACATGGAGACTTATTCAGGCACCTTCTTGTCTCCTTGTAATCTTTTGTGTTGCAATTATCATCATTGAACAAGTGAAGGCAAAATCAGTTAGAGGCTAGTATCATTTACTATAATCCCAGCATGCTTTGTGTTACTTTGAGTGGAAATTTAAGAATTATTTTTCTCAATACATGTTTAATCATTTTATTTTTTTCTTAATTTTCTAATTTTGTTACACTTTGTATTAAGTCAATTAAATTGATTAAATCAACAAATCAGAGAGAGAGAGAGAGAGAGAGAGAGAGAGCAATTAGATAGATAAAAAAACAAGTCGATTATTCGTCCCCAATTATTTCAATTATTTGCCTGCGCTTGGCTCTTTTTCCCCCTTACTGCCACATCTTAAAATGGTTGCAGCAAATGAGCTGTTTCCAGTTTCATAAACCACAATGATCCTCTGTGTCGCTTCATAATTAAACTAATTGTGGTACCAAGATGCAGTGGAGTGATCTTTTGAAGTACTTTTAATAGGTTAGTTATTTTTGGCTTGTCAGGTGAAATTTTATTGTAATTATGGCAAAGCAAAAAAAAAAAAAAAAACAGAAGACAGATTTACTTCAACCAGCATGACCAGCCTTGTAGATACTCCTCTGCTTTAAAACTCCACCTAATATCTCACTTAGTGAGTCAAGCGTTCGGTTGTTTTTGCTGCTGGAAGCTACACTGCAGCCAGAAAGCTTTTCAGTGGTTCTAGTTGCAGGATTACCTTTCTTAAATTTCTACAGCTGAAGAAAACAGACAGTAAATCAGCTTCTGGGTTAACCTGTGCCCACGCTCACACACAGCAGCCTCACATGCTCCAGTCTGCTCTGTTACTTGTACACTCCTGGTTTGCTCTTATAAGTGCCTCATCCGCTGCTGTTTGGTCTTTTACAGAACGATTACCGGAAAGATATGTCCCAAACAACACACATAAGTGGTTTACCAACCACCACATAAAGGTTATTCCTTGCCTAAATTAGTCTTTTAACCATATTTACACAAAGGTGCAGGAGAACTGCAGAGAAGAAAACATAAGAGATAATCTATTACTATAGATAATCTATTGCAATGGTTCCCAAACTTTCAAGTTTCTGACTAAAATAATAAGAATGTGAGTTTCTTGTGAACCTGATTCTTGGTTAGGTATACCAGCATTTTCGTTCGGCCAGTTAAAAAGTGGTTCAGTGGAAACAGAATTGGGATCAGCACCCAATATATTGCCCAAAAATGTAGCCTTTCTTTATTAAAAGAAAAAATCTCCAGCAGTTTTTTTTATTGAAAAGCATATGCTTTATCATTGCTATTTTTGGCATTTAGGTTATTTTTTGAAAATGATCTGAAGACCCCAAACTTACATGTTTGTGGCCCCAAGTGGGCTCCCCCACTCCCAGAAAGAAAGAAAGAAAGAAAGAAAGAAAGAAAGAAAGAAAGAAAGAACATTAATGTCTCAGGTTTATTCAACCTTCAGACAGGTGCTAGTATTATAGTAATTATAATACAGTAATTAAATAGCATTACGTACCAATAAATTCAGTTTCAATTTCAATTCAGTTTATTTATATAGCGCCATTTCACAACAGATGTCATCTCAAGGCACTTTACAAAAAGAGTTATTACAATACAATGTTTAGTGTAGAAATTACAGAACCACAGAAGATTGCGTCGTGGAATTCTCAGCAATCCCTCATACTGAGCAAGCATGCAGCGACAGTGGGAAGGAAAAACTCCCTTTTAACAGGAAGAAACCTCCGGCAGAACCAGGCTCAGCACAAGCGGTTATCTGCCGCGAACGTCTGTGGCTTGGAGAATACATAACAGAGACACAGAAAGAGCAATAGAACTGATGCACAAGTTTGTTGCAGGACGTGGAGAATTTTCCGTCACTGCAATGCCATCTTAGTCAGGGTCGTCAAGCAGGGCTAATCCGGAACACCTACTATAATAGAAAACAGGTTAGTGCTTGAATTGACAGCACATCATGCAGTTGGGGAGAAGTAGGAGAGAAAGTAGGAACAGACCCTAATAATGTCCTCCAACAGCCTAGCCTAAAGCAGCATAGCTACTAACATTAACCTGTCTCCTAGCTACTAGGAGACCTGGCTACCAACACTCTGTCTGAGTCCTCCTGACCCGTGGACGGTGTAGGGCCGGTAACGGCCCCCGTCATGCCGGGGTCTTCTCGGAGTCGGGTTGTTTGAGAATGCAGCCCAAAGTGGGTGGTAAACTCCATCTAAGGCTAAATACCGGCACGAGACCGATAGTCGACAACTATCTTAAGGAAAAATAGACAGAACTGAGAGGACAGAGTTGAAGAGGGCGAGAAACGTTTAAGAGATAAACGGGTGGGGTCCGCACAGTCTGCCCGGGGGATTCAACCCGGCAGGTAATGGGCGGCCGCACTGTGCGGGAGGATCCCCTTGAGGGACCTCTCTCCGGCGCTGGCTGGCCCCTGTGGGGCGCATTTCTTCCGCGGCGGTAAGCCGCGACCGGCTCCGGATCTTTACCTGGCTTACATTAATCTATCTCTACCTAGCTACTCTACCTCTTCCTATCTCTTCCTAACTTTTGACACTCTGCCTGACTACTAACATTAACCTGTCTCTTCCTATCTACCTGTCTGACCTGACTCTAACTACCTATAAACATATCTCTAACTGTAAGCTTTGTCAAAGAGGAAAGTTTTTAGCCTAGTTTTAAAGATAGACAAATTGTCTGCTTCACGAACCAACCCTGGGAGCCGGTTCCATAGGAGGGGAGCCTGATAGCTGAAAGATCTGCCACCCATTCTACTTTTAGAAATCCTAGGAACTACCAGTAAACCTGCAGTCTGAGAGCGAAGGTCTCTGTTAGGAACATATGGAACAATCAGGTCTCTTATGTATGATGGAGCTAGATTATTAAGGGCTTTATATGTCAGAAGGAGGATCTTGAATTCTATTCTAGATTTTACTGGGAGCCAGTGAAGAGAAGCTAAAACAGGGGAAATGTGATCTCTTCTTTTAATATTCATCAGAATCCTAGCAGCAGCATTTTGAACTAACTGAAGACTTTTAATTGTATTCTGTGGACTACCTGATAATAGACAGTTACAGTAATCCAGCCTTGAAGTAACAAAGGTATGGACTAGTTTTTCAGCATCATTCCTGGACAGGATGGTTCTAATTTTTGCAATATTCCTAAGGTGAAAAAAGGAAATCCTAGAGACTTCTTTAATGTGAGATCTAAATGACATACAGTATCTTGGTCAAAAATGACACCGAGGTTTTTTGCTTTATTACTGGAGGCTAATTTAATGCCGTCCAGGTGAAGGGGTTGACTAAGTAGATAATGCCTAGAAAGATTATTTTGAGAATCAGAAAATTTTACCTGGGAGAACTTCTGCACAATTTGGACCTCCGCAAGTTTCAGGTTGCGCCAACGCCCTCTGGCTGCACACCAGAGAGTTGCAGCCTCTGAGTTCCCAGAGCGTCTCATCCCTAAGCTCGCCTTTCATGTCACAGTGGCGCTGCTTGTATGTGCGGGGACGCAACCAATCTCTTCCTCATGACGCCAACGAGGCTGGGCTCAGATGTCTAAGATTTAACAGACCCACCCTGGATGAACACTTGGAGGGAGAGACAAGGCGGTGCTGAGAGGACAAAATCACGACCTGGATCGCAACACCTGCCAGCATCTGATTTCACTTCAGCAACACTCGCAGTAAAAGAAAAAGAAAAAAAGAAAGAAAAAAGAAGTGGGGCAGCCTCCGAGCATCTCGCCGATAACCTGCTCGTTTTACGGATTGTTTTCTTAATTTTTGGTCTAGTAAATTATTTTCAGATTTCATTTGAGAGCTTCATTCCAGCGGACTATGTGAAATCTACCTCTGCCGTGACTTTATATTTGAACAGAAAGCAGTTATGGATCGTTTTATGTCTCACTCCGCGCTGGGAAGCAGGTTAAAGGAAGAGCATCAATGCGTTTAACGGGACCTTGCTCCCCTTTGTTACATCTTCTGAAACATTTATTTCTACTCCCGTCCTCCTCTCACCATAATCAGCTCAAGAAGGCGATTCATGAAGAGCACTTTAAATGCAAGTCCACCTTTCAGGACCTGAAGATTCGAACTAGTATAAATTAAACATGACTCTTGAATATGACGGGATTTATTATGACTAAAATGGTAACAGATGAACATAGTTATATTGCTGCTTTCTCATAGCATACTACTGTTGGACTCTCAAAGCCTGATCTGTTTGTTAAAACAAAAAAAAGCCCATACGTAACCATGATATTGTTTCGTAAATTCAGAGTGCTCATCCTCATGGTGTTTTTAGTTGCGTGCACTCTGCACATCATGATAGACTTGCTGCCGAAACTGGAGAAGAGAGCTGCCGGAGCGGACGGCGAGGAAGGCGGCTGCCAGTGCGCGCAGCACCCCGGCAGGGAGTCGCAAGGCTGGGGGAAGCTGCGCGCCAGGTCGGCCGCCGAGGCGGGCTGGCCTAACAAGCACACGCTGAGGATCTTGCAGGATTTCAGCAACGAGCCCAGCTCCAATCTCACGTCCCACTCCCTGGAAAAGAGCGCGGCAGGAGGGGGCCGAGCCGGGGACTCCCGCGGGCGGACGGGACCGTCGGCGAAGGAGCACAAGCCGCTGATCGGGGACGCGAGTGGGAGTCGCACCGCACCTGCACAAACACTCTCTCGGTTGTCGGCTTTGTTTGAACATCCCTTATACAAGGTTGACCTTCCTCCGCTCACGGATGATGATACTTTGTTTAACGTCAACAATGACATCAGGTTTTATCCGAGAGCTACAGGGAACCAGGGATGGTAAGCTGATTATATTTCTGGGAAACAGTGAGGAAGTGCTCAAACTGCTGTTTGTTAAAATGTTAAGGTGTAGAAAATGATGGGAAGAGATAGTGAGAAAATACTGAACTAATTATTTTCTATCTATCTATCTATCTATCTATCTATCTATCTATCTATCTATCTATCTATCTATCTATCTATCTATCTATCTATGTCTAACTTTTACATTTATGTGGAATGAAAAACTTTCTACTACCATCTGTTAGTTTTAGTATAGTTTTAAGATTTTCCTCTACAGATTCCCTTACACCAATGAACCTATAACAATAACTTCTCTTAAACCTTATCTTAGGCCTAGACTCTGTCCCACACTAACTGTTCGTTGTTTTTTTATTTGTTTCTTTCTTGTTGTTTTTTATATCCCCTAGGCACAATGAGGAGGGTAACGAGGATGAGGATGAATCTTCTCCAACTGCAGAGGCGACAGCAGAATCCTACCCCAACTGGCTGCGTTTCCATATCGGGATCAACCGATATGAGCTGTACCCCAGGCAGAGCCCTGTGCTGGACGCTCTGCTGAAGGACTTGGTGACCCAGAGGATCACCAGCGTGGGTGAGTCAGACAGAGAGGGTCATGTCATAGAGGATGATGAGACAGTCAAACAGACAGTCAGGTTAGGGCAGGGTGGTGAATCTAAATTATATATATATATATTTATATATATTTTTTTTATTTTCACAACAGAATAATAATATTTTAATGATTGCATCTGTCTTTTTAATAGTTTTTGTGATTACACAACACAGTTTACACATAGTTTTGTTATTACTTGTGCATAAACTACATACTACGTTTTTATCATCTCAAATTAATGGTCATGTAAGTTTTGTTGCTGTCTGCAATTTTTATTTAGTCCGAATCCTGGCTGAATTGCTCTTCTGTAAGAATGCTGCCAACTTTTTCTAGCAGTAATATTTTACCTTGATACCCTGTCATGGTGATGGGCTCTCACCGCAATCCACACACAGGTATTTTTTGTGGTGTTCGGAGTTAAAATGGTTATAGATGCACCAAAAAGAACTCAAAGATATTCATAGTAGACATCAATTATTTTTTTCGCTATAAATCCGGGTCAAATTCATATAGAAATAAGCTGCAGCTGTTTCATTTTTTTACAATAATCCAGCACTCTTTTGGATTATTATGTAGGAATTGTATTATTTTCTTTTATTCCCAAGCCTTTTACACTATCCCCCTGTTAGTTGTCCCTCCATCTCTTTTGTTAGCAATAAAACCCTGTGTAATCTCTGTGTCTTCAGAATCACATTCAGCAGTGACCCATATTATTGCACACACCCTTCATACTCATATCTGCTTTGCCGAAACTACAAAACATATATGAGCTATGGCATTAGAAAGGCTCCCTCGTCAGCATTTTCTTCCAAATCGGTCTTGTTTCTTGTTCCTCCTTTGTGTCTGTCTTTGCTGGGAAGCGTTTGTGTCCTTTTGTTCAGGATTCAGCTTAACTCATAAATCATACTCATGGAAGCACAAAGAAGGCCAGGTGAAGGCACGATGGATTTATCATCACGGCATGAAGAGTGGGGGTGCAGTTTTGAATGCTGCTGGGGGAGGCCTGTAGAACAAAAATGTGCTGTTGAATGTTATTGTAAATTCATGTCAGCATCTAAAGAAAAGCAATCACTTAAACTATGCTCGGGCTTTTTGCAAGGGGGATTTGATTCAATTTTTAAATTATAGCAACATGTGTAAGCTTGGCTTATGAAACTAAGGTCAACGCTTTCAATTTCTCTAACGCTTCAGGTTTAAACATTTAATGATTACATCAGGAGACTATCCACCCAACCTTGATTGAGTGCATTTTTTACGTGCAGAGATGCATCAGAGTTTTATGGCGGTGTCTCTATTTTCTGTATAGCTCTGACCTGCTGATACAAAGGCAATACTAATTTCCCCTTAAAAATGCAACAGAGGACCACATAAGGACATCAGAAAATATTTTTAGTCTTCCTGTCACAAGGGGTCAATAATTATATATGTACAGCAGAGAATGACTTTTCACTCAGAACTGTTTCTGTAAATCAGGGCTTTATTGTACTGTTTTAAAACAAAAACTAGATTATTAACAAGCTGATATTTAACAGTTGCTTCAGCATCAGTGGAGCTTCAGCAGAGTGGTTAACATAAAAGCAACAGTTTCAGTTCTTAACTTAAAGTTTGATTTCCCAAATTAGGCCAAAATTTCCAAATGCAGCATGATTCATAACAGACAGAGGTCAAAAGCTCTAAAAGATGAAACACAACATAGTTTTGTTTTTCTTCCTCCTGTAAGCTGTTGAACCTCTTCCACTCTTTCAAAGCCTGAATGAATGACAGACACGGCTCAGCAAGTTGCATAATACATAGCTTCATTTTAAATAGCTTTCTTCTATTTTTTAGATGAAAATAAATAATAGGGCAACGTTTTATTGGTCATTAGATGTCCAGGCTACAAACTGGTATGCATTTGCCTTAAAAGTTAATATTTGTATTTGTCTTACACAATTTGTTTAGAAGCTTATTACACGTACAAACATTCAATTACCTGAGATTGCAAACGAGGATAAAACGGTGGAAGGGGCAGAGCTTGACCAACAAGATCCTAATATCTAACTTAGAATCTTCAGTAGATGAGCTATACACCTGTTCATACAAATATTGATTCAAAAAATATTATTATTATTATATCTAAGCTTAGACCATAAACATAGATAAAACATTTACAATTAAATCAGAAAGGTTTATTGCTTAATGGGCTAACTTAATTTTCACCACCTCACTCAGTGTGTTTATATGCAGTAAGAGAAAGCCACATTATTGCCCAACTGAAGTCTGATAGAAGTTGAACCAAACTGGACTTCTCTTATTGAGACTAACGCACCCAGATGATGCAGTTAGAAAATCAATTTTTTTTTGCATGTAACTCCAACCCCGCCCTAGCCGAGCTTTTCATATGAAGTGACAGGCAATGAGTTTCCGTTTACCGATCAGTCATCTTTTAACTTGGACTGGGCGGTCACTAATCAGGGCTGATCAAGCTAAAGATCAGCTGGTTTTTGTCATCAGAGTGCGGCTTTAATTTTATCTGCAGAGTTGACACTCCCTGTGTTCTTTGGCGTTAATCCCACAATGTTTTCTTTAGAAGTAAAAAGGTTGAGCACCTGAGGTTATATGTACTGCTGGGTGCAACAGTGTATGAAAAAAAAACTACAGAAGCCTTTGAAAATGAGTAACAGAAAAAGCAAAAAGCTTACCAGCGCTGAGTAGAATGGATTGAGACAGACAGAGCATAGCAGAGAGGATCTGAATAGAAGGATGACATATACAAACAAAAAAGAGAAGCAAGGACAAAATAGAGAAACAAAATGTTAGAGCTCTTGAGACAGCTGCACTAAGAGTGTCAGTAAACAGAGTACAACTGCATGCTCATCCAACAATCTGGTGCATAACAGGAAGCTTACACTGGTATTGGGGCTGGGCAGCAGCACAGTGTTTTGTAATGTGCTCAAGTTAATATATTGTAATAAATGAGCAAATCCCCTCAAAAAGCTGGTCCATTGTGACAGAAACACAAGGCTTTTTGGACTAGCTCGGCCTGGCAGTCCATATGTTTGAGTCAGAGGGAAGCAGGAAGCACGCCGTCAGGATCCATCACCCTGTGAGAGACACTGCGGATATGACTGATAGTCAGAGACGTAAGCTTCAAGCGCACAGGAGGTCAGCATGTCTGAGTGACAAAGGAAGTGGCTAATGTGCACAAGATGTCATGAGTAATCTGTACAATCAATGCAGGTTTGCAGGAAATTTTAAGATATTGATTTTCTAAGGAAGAAGAAACAATCAACAAACCGCTAAATTTAATTTAGGTTTTTCTTTATTTGCAAGTTGTCATGTTTGCATTCGATCACTTATTTCTCCAAAACTTCATTATTTCACTTTCATTACACAAGTGTATGGTAAATCATTTAACAAATAGGCCAGTCTATTATGAATTTAAACAAAGCTTCACTATTACCAAACAGAAAAACATCTGTGCAAATTTAGTTACTGTGTACTTGCCTCTGTTCATGCTTTCAACGGTGTGGCTTGTGATCTAACATCTCACTTGTTTTCCTCTCAGCCATGAAATCCGGAGGCACCCAGCTGAAGCTGATCATGACTTTCCAGAACTATGGACAAGCACTGTTCAAACCCATGAAGTAAGTAGCACAGGAATGGCTTATGTGATTTAATAGTTACGCTTCACTTGTCTGGGTTTTTCTGAACATTTCTACAATCTGAAAAATGTTTCATGCAGTTACAGGGCCTTGCACCTTAAACCTTTTTTTCATTTGCTCAAAGTTTTTAAGAATAAAATCTGAACTTTGTGGTTTGCAGTTGTAGTCAGCCATATTGGGGACGCAGCTGTAGAAGATGGTGCTCAGGTTAGATGAAATCAAAACTAAGGTTTTTGTCCTACATTAAAAGGTTACATGGGTTGAGAAAATATAACTTTGCACAGGAAAGCCAGTCAGAGTTGATGAGATGATGTAAAGAGGAAAACACAATGCAATCCTGAAAGATAAGCCCTATGAAAATGGGCTTTCAAATTTGTGAAAACCTTTTAAAAATGGTTATTAATTAAAACTAGAACCACCCCACCCCCCTCAGGTTTTTTTGGATTACCCCAAATTCTCATCACTTTTTCCTTCTCCCTTTTCAAACATTTCCTGAGAATTTCATAAAAATGCACCTTTAAGTTTTTAATTTATGTTGCAAACTAACAGACACATGAACACTGATGAAAACATAACCACCTTGGAGGACGTAATAATGCACTTATTTGTAATTGTTCATCATATAGAATCCCATGAAAATACATTGAAATGTGTATTTGTAACTTGGCAAAATGTGAAAATGTTCAAAGGGGATGAATACCTGTGTTGTCGAAGTAATGCACAAGGAAAGCACTGAGTACTAACACTGTCTCCGTTCATATACTCATCTATCCCCTCTTTGTGAGTTTTTATTCTGATAGGGGAATCGTCTGTCTCCTTTTTAATTAACATCAACAGGCTTATGTGTTAATTAAAACGAGCATTGAGCCATCCCATAGTCGTCTTCGGGGAGGCCCAACATGCCGGCAGAGGCGCATTGCTCTTGAAAAAGAAATACCTTATAACTCTCTGCTGTCTTGAGTTTTTCCCCATGAATTCCCATGTCGACACAGATAAACAAAGTCCAGGCCAACTGTGCGGCGATCAGAAGTAATTGCTCACAAGCCCAGTTTGATTGCTATGAAATGCAAAAAGGTTTTCTGCATGAGAGCCCCTGTGGAGTACATTAGATATGGGGAGTAAGAGGGAAAAGGAAAGAAGTAAAGCAATGAAGACATCTATGAGAATAAGTGTGTGTATATGTGTGTGTGCTTGTGTATGCATCTCTCTGCTTAAGGAAATATTAGTGAAGCTCTTAAAGGTTCAAAATAACTTCACTTGACAACTTGATCTTGGTATTTGGCTTTGATGTTCTTTATAAGTTCAACAAGAGAAGATTGAAGCAGCCAGAGCCGGCCCCAGGCATAAGCAAACTAAGGTACTGCTTTGAGTCCCCAGTCCAACAAAGGGGGAGGGGTCCCCAAAAGATTCTCACACAGCCTCACAAGTGGCTTTGTTTTTGTTTGTAGCCGGCTTTCAATGACAGGGACAACTTTTAAATCTCCTATGTTTACAAAGTAACACGTTCTGCAAAATTCTTAAATAATTAATATTAACATTTAAATCAAACCAATATTTAAAAGATGCATATTGGTTATATTGTATATAGTTGTAGCTCAGTGGTAGAGTTGTCAGCCTGCAACCTGGAAAACTTTGGGTTCAATTCCTACATGGCGTTGTGTCCTTCACCTACCTTGAACCTTGGTGTTGGCCAGAGGGGCTGAAGGTGCAAAATAGCAGCCTTGCTTGTGTCAACCTCCCCCGAAGCAGCTGTTTCCACATCATAGCCAGTATGTGAATACTCCCTGCATACCACAATCGTTCGATAAGTCAAGAAAAAGATCTTACCTGCATGTGCATGCGGGTCCATACAACTGCAAGGACCCCTGACAAAAATACTTTTCCCTGTTTTTTTATTTTTTTTAATGCAAAATGTTCAAACATTTAAACGGGGGTGGCACTGCGGTCGTTGGTGAGCAGAGTCTTGTCTGAGGCTTGTCTTGGTTCCCAAATTAAATTCTGCTTGGGGCCCCGTTGAACCTTGAGTCTGCCCTAAAACTAGCAAGAGTGACCTTACATCAACAAAAAGTGGCCTGAAGGAGTCAGATACAATGTTTGAGTTTACTACTATTTTGAGAATAAATCCTTGAAATGTTTGGTGTTTATTTTGAGTGTTGGTTCCAGAGTAGGCAGAAATCTTTGTAAATTTTGTGAAACAGTAAAAAAGTATATATATATATATATATATATATATTTAGAGAGAGAGAGAGAGAGAGAGAGAGAGAGCGAGAGAGAGAGAGAGAGAATAGAATTTAGACAAACAATGCAACAGTGCATGCTATACTGTAACATCTTTTTGTCAACAACAACACCCAGCAGGTATCATCAGCGTAGTCGCATCTGACAAGAGCAAAGATCACCCTAGGTTTGTCTGTGTGGGGCATTCACAGACAATTGGATGATAGATGTATGGGTTGAAGAGGACTGTAACTTTGGTTGTAGGCTGGGTGAAAGAAAGACAGTAGAACTGCAGAGGATGGAAACGTCTTGGGGCAGTGCTCAGTGCAGAGTTTGGTATTAAACATGTCAAGGGACAGTCGTATTAACGGTCATGTAAAGTCCTCATATACATGTGTCTGTTCTGTTTTTTCAACCAGTTGAATCTCTTCAGCATGTACATCACTATTTAAATATGTGTTAAAGCATACTTTAACACAACAAGCAATATTAAAATATAATCCATTTTAGGAAAAAGTCACAACGTGAAAGAGAATTGTAATGTAGAGGTTAAATTAGTGATTGCAGGCAGTGTTATTGTAAAAACCAAAATTACCATAGGACTTATTGAATGAAGAATTTCTGCATTTAAATTGGAAATGATAAGCTCTGGTTTCTTACTTTAGACATGACCGAAGCTGTCTTTCTCAGATTCTGCTGGAAACCGTTTTGACAGTAATTACATGTCAGTTTCTGAACCACGAGCTACAGATTCCTGCAGCTCTTTGTTTGGCCTGTCATATTTTATTCAGGCTTCTTGCTTTGACTGTCACAGTCATCTTTCTGCAGTGTGTACAGATATTATACAAAACTCCTTGGAGAGGAATTACTAAAATAAAGAACTTTCTGAGAAACAAAACCTTAGAAAAAAAATAATTTCTTCTGTTTTTGTTGAAAAACCCTCTGAGCTTTTGTTGTTTCTGTCATACTGATCCATGCTTAATTTATTTTAAGAATTTCGGTGCGTTCTGGTAACAGTAGTTCAGAGCATCTTTGTAATCCACGGTTTGTGTTGACCTGTCCTGCTGTACAGCATCAAGTTTTGCTTCAGAGAGACTTTGATGTTTCAGGCCTTCTTTAAGGTGGATGCAAATCTCTACAAAGCCATAAGCCTGGAGTCTACAACAGTTGACAGCTTGCCAGCCAACTCCATGAGATGTCTTCCCTGTGGAGCCTTCTGAAAGTATTTGAAGTTTGTTTTATCTGTCTAGTTAACTTTATGACTGATCGTTTGAGCCCTCTTTTAAGAATGATCATTTAGATTTATATCCTTATCCATCAAAAAGTCTCTATATTTAAAATCCTTTTTGCTAAAAGAATATGATGTATTCATTATAATCTTTTATGCATTACTTCAATCCTAAATTCTGAGGGATGAGAACAGACAGTTACTGGCATGGTGATGGCATAATGAGCAGTCAGATACCAGACCTTGGAGTTGGGAGGTAGTTGTTTGTGAGCATAAAGTTTTTCAAGCAAGAATGTGTCCTTAATGTCTTAAGCGTAGTTTATACTTCTCCGTCAGCAAGTTTGCTCCCAGACGTACTGACGGAGGCGTTTTTCGTTTATAGTTCTCCGTTGGTTTTTCAGTGTGGCAAAGCAACTCCCCATCCGGAGAACAGGGGGTGCTGACTTTTTATGGCAGGTTTGCCTACCATTGCAGTTCCGTATCAGGTTAACTAGAATTTATTTTCTTCTGCTTGTGAATGCATTCATTCCTCATGGAGCAATGACTGGCAGAAAGTAGGTTTTGACTGCGTTGGAAAGCTTTTTACTAGTAGTGAAGCTCATAGAATACTCTAAAAACAAATATAAACAAACACAGCAGTCTGTTTTTTTTCTACACATTATTGTGCTCAAAATCACCAAAAGACCATATTAGATAAACTACATGCTTTCAATACAAAGCATGTAGTGCCCATACGCTGCATACATTACATTACATTGACTATAGAGCACTGTTCTGGTGAAATGATCTCTGGCTTTTGCTGATGGTGTTGAGTCTATCAGTTTCGATGTAGACGGAGAAGTATAAACTAGGCTTTAGATGCCATCTGTCAATATGAAAGATATCAAGATGTCTTTGTATAACTTTATTATATAAAATAAATGCTCTCTTCCGCTGCAAATGTACCAATTATGATTAGCTACAACACCAATTGGTGTTTTTTCTTTTCTTTTTTGTTGCGCTTAAAGAGCAACTTACCCCCTTTCCAGAGTCTTCCTCCTCATACATTTCTGGTTTGAAAAATGCGTAGACTGTGGGGGGGGGGCAACGTCATCACTTCCTTGCTATTCCGATTCATTATGGAGCTGTTGCTGAGACTGTGCTTGTTTTATATTCCATTATATTGAGCCCATAGCAATGCCCGATTCAAGTGCAAAGTTTTTAACTGAAGAGGGCACTGACAGTTTTTGATAGAAAATTAATATTTTTACTAAATTGTACTAAAATACAAAAAATAATGACCTGACATGAAGACAACACTATTAGACAATCATTTATACAGTTTATCAGCAAAAACAGTTGATTTGTGGACAAGTTGATCTTTAAGCCTTGTGAATGATAGATCGTATTTTAGTTTCCCTCTAAATAAAAACACGTTTCACATTAGATTTTAAGTATGGGTACCGAGTTCGGTACTATCTAAGGCACCGACCGAATTGCGTGGTACATACAAAGGACAGACTCACGTGATATGAAACAATGCCTTATTTCAATACCTGTCCTTCATTACTGAGATCTCATTGTGAAATAGCAATTTGCCAAGATACCAGACAGCATCGCATACACAAGACCGTTATGACGTCAGTGGCCGCGAGCGAGCCATAAACGGAGCAAGCAGCATGGCAGAAACAAAGTGCTTTAAAGTTTGGCTCCACTAAATGGGATGGAGATTATGCCCGCTGCAACCTGTGTGACACAAAGTACAAGGCCAGCAGCGGGAACACTTCTAAGCTCAGGAAGCTTCAGTTTCATTTGCAGTTTATAATACAAGGACCCCCATCACACAATTTGTCCAGAGGGGAAAGGAGAGGAAAAGGAGTACATGGAGCTGGGTTTTAATTTGTTAAACATGACAATGTTAAAATACAAATAGTTGTATGGCGTAGAAGTCTGTTTTAGTTTTATTTGTAGTTAATACTATGGTCTCCTCATCATAGTTATTCCAGAGAGTAAAGAAGAGGAATATGAGTACATGGTTTTAATTTTGGCATCATTTAAAGGCAAGGCAAGGCAATTTTATTTATATAGCACACTTTCAAAAGAAGGCAATTTAAGGTGCTTTACATGATTTACTGCTGAAGAAACAAAATACGTGACAAAAATGTGAAAATTAAACCAGAGAATCACTAAAAGAAAACATTCAGTAATTGAAGTATAAAAAATATATCAAGCAAAAATACAAAGTAGTTGTGATTAAAGGGTTTCATATTGTAGAATTTTGTACAACACTATGATGATAAAACGTGTTATTTATTGTGATATTTGTTACATGTTATATATTAAGGAATAAATATATTTAATTAAAAAGAGGTTTAATTAATTATTAAACACTCAAAAATATTGAAAATTGGTACTGTTAAGTACTGGTATCGATTCCAAGGTACCAGGAATTGATACCGTATCGATTCAAAGGTGAAAGGTACCCATCCCTTCAAAAAAATATTTTTGGGGAGAAACCCAACTACAGATATTATATTAGCAGTTTGTATGAAAGGAGATTTCTTTGGAATAATGCTTGATATGTATATTATTGTAAGGCAGTTAAATTATAACAAGGGTAACATGGAGTGGTAAATGAAAAAAAAATGGGCGTTTAACCTGCTTTCATTCACAAATTATTTTAGTGAGACATATGTTGGGAGGAGTATTTACATGCATCAATGAAGCAATGCTGTCTGAGCCTGAGAATTCCTGGTAGATCAGGCTTGCAGTTGTGAGCTTTTAAATCTCTAGGTAGGGTAGGGTTCCATTTTTATAGATATCCAAGATAGTGTTTCTCAAACAACATTTAACCTAAAATTTCTGCTCAATGCACAACTGACCATAAAAATCATACCTTAGATTTGTGCTGGAGACTTTGCTACAAGCCCAGACACAATAGTGTAGGTGTCTTAACCACAGCTGAGAATTTAAGATGGCCGTATCTTGAGATAATCAGAGGCTATCCAAGACTGAGGAAAAAGTGGCATCTGAACAGAGAAGAAACAGATTTAGGAAGACATTTGAGAAGCAGTTAAACCCCAAAGGGCTGTAGCACTGCCAACCTGTCAGGAAACTGGGTCTTCCAGCTGGAGCCAGGTCACAGACCGAGCAGAGCCTTTACCTACGCCAGATCTTTGTGTCTGTCTGGCTCATGTTTCTTTTGCCCAGCTTTCTCTGCCAAAATCCTGTTTTTGGTGTGTATGTAGGACCCTAATGTTCATGTTCACTCTAAATGGGTCTGTCAGATGGCAGGTGGAGAGTTTGAGGGAGATGTTGTAAGCCTCTGGTATGTAAAATAAATGCTTTTTTCCCCCACCCCTTCTTTGTTTCTTTAACTGTTCCTATTGTTCAGAATAGTTTGTGTTTTGCAAGAATCTTCTAAAGGGATTGTTGTACTTAATCTCTCTTTCTGCCGTGAGCTGTTAAATTAATTCATAGAACAGACTTCATCGTGTGTAAACACATCTGACATACAATACAGGTGTATAAGACACACATGGCAAACCTTTAGCACCACAGGGAATCTAAAGAAACTGAATCAGATTTGACATGCTTGAGCTCTTTGTGTTTGTAAACGCATTGGTCTTGGCTCTGAAATCTAATAGCTGCGACAAAGAAGCAATTTTCTTTATCATATGAGACAGTTTGTGAGGAGCCAGGTTCAATGTTGCCCATTGTTATATAAGGCTTTTCACCCCATTAGTTCCGTTATGCTCCATGAATACTTTTTCACAAGTATTCATGGAGTATAAAGTTATTATTAAATCACAAGTAATGAACTCTTCCTTCTCTGAAATAATACAAAGTCAGGGACTTTATCATAAATGTTTTATACAATAATGGAAAAGCTAGAGAGGTCATTTACTGAGAAGATAGTAAATATTTCCATCATGTAAAATCTTTGTTCACACAGATATAAGACACCTATAAAAGGACAAGTGAGGCCATGACAAATTGTGCTGTAGTTAAAAAAGCAAGAAATTGTTCTTCCTGCATGGTTGTGGGAAGGGGAGTCATTCTGCGCATCCGAGCGCAGCAATCAGTTGCTTTGTTACAGTGATTTTATTACATATAGCTTAATCCTCTTATTTAGAAGGTAAAGGAATAATGCTATTTTTTCAGTTTAAAGGTTTGAGGTCCAGCATGATGCCGAAATCCGTGCGCACATAAAAGCATGAATATGGATTTCAAATCCATTTGACAGTTTGCAAATCACAAAATGCTTGTATAAGTGTAGTAAAATTATCAAAGCACAGTGTACAAAATTAAGTTGTTTTTTTTTTTGCTCTATAATAACATTTTTAGGCCGGTGTGAAGAGATAAGTGAAGAAAAAAAAAAAGACGTCCGTCGACCCCCCACCCCACCCCACCCGATGTCATCATGCATCACGATTTTTACTGTAAACATCGTTAACTCTCAATTTGGGGGACATTGCCCAACCCTACTCTCTAGAAGGGGTTTGTGTGGTCAGCCCCTCGTTGTTCGGAAAGGAGCTCCTGTGCTTTAGGGGTCCTTTGTATATCTGTGCTTTCAATGTCCCTTCTGTCTGCAACCATTTTTGGGAGGTGGATTGATGGTTCCTCACACCAGCTATTGAAAACTTGTATGTAGAAACCATACATTCACCAGCATGCTCATACACAGTCACACAGGTGTTGTGATTCCTGTGTTTACATATGCACTCTTTAGCCGAGGTTCCCGCAAATAAATCTTGTAATGATCGGTACCATGAGCTTTTCAGTGACGTTGTTGTATTATGTATCTATTTGTGGGTTGTGGTTATGTGGTTCTCAGTTCACATTGTTTGTTTGGTTTGTTTGACCTTTGTTTTTATCCCTCTCGCTGCTGTCCTGCAGGTGTAGGAGCAGACTAGGTTGTTTTCTGGTATTTTCTTTATTGTCCTTCCTCTCAATCCTCATTTAACCTTGTCCATCTTAACTTTTTGCCTTACCTATCTTCATCTTTGTTCTTTTTTCCCCTTTATTTTCTATGTCGGTGTCAATAATATATGATGGAGAAAAACGCACATCAAAGATTTCTTAAACATATATATCAAGTAGAGTATTATAACGAAAGCCTCAATGCTCCACTTTAAAATAAGTACTTGGTACTCAGATATCAACTCTGGGTGCCACACTGCCAGAAAGGATACATAAAAAATGCCAAGATACTGTGAGGGGCAAGTTTTGCATGAAATACTATGTCAATGCCTGCTAACTTTTTAAAGAAAAATTATGAAGCTCCAACTGCACTCCCTATCTCATGAACCCCCTCAAACATGGGCTTACAAACCACTCAGTATCAGTACATATCCCCTTTTTTCACCTTTTTCTACTACACTTATGGTAAAACCTACCATTGATATTTTTTGAAAGCTTTTATATGGAACATTTTCATAAAAAGCTACATTTAAAGAAATACATCCACAGGGCTTTTGGAGGGATACAGAATTAAAGTAAAATATTTTAAAATATATTTGAATTAAAATATAATATAATGTACATTTATTTATTAACATATCTTTATGCGGAGAGTTAACCACTTGAGATGAAACATCTCGTTTTCGATTGAGTCCTCCATTACAGAAAAAATTTAAAAAAAATTAAGAGCAAGACAGCAGAGCAGAAATCAAAATCAAAGACAACATTAAAACATTAAATTACAAACACACCACACATAGGCTCACAATGCTTCATCCCACCCCACCCAGCACGACCCCACAAGAGGCATAAATATATATATATATATATATATATATACACATTTACAACGGCAGTTCGGCTTGCACTAGGAAGAATGGTGGAGTCAGCAAGTCAAGCAGCTGCTTCAGAGCCCCAGAGATACTGTTATCCATCTCAGGAGAGGAGTGACCACAGAAGAAAAGAAACTAGAGTAGTTTTAGTTGAAGTCTACATTAGATGGACCCAAACAGAACATTTCCACAGCATCAAACACCAGTGTATAGAGCGACTTTTCTCCTTAATCGGTAAGATAGCTCACTTGCTAACTTTAGCTGCCAGTTAAACTCTTCTAAAACACTTCCCTCACTGGACACAGTTCAGGTTGGTCACTGAGCATTTCGGCAGCAAACCGTCAGCTGGAATGATATTTTTATTGCTGTAACTACAACCTAGATAAACTAGATGTCGCTTTAAATAGCCAACTTCTTGAACAAAAAACTTTTATTGCTTACTGTCTCTATCAAAGGGGTGAATGACTTTCTGCTGGAAAACTACCTACCCTATGATTGTGTTGGCCATGACATAGCATTTGTCTAAATGCAATTAACTCTTCACATTATATTATAATCCATTGGGATGGACATATATATCTGATTCATTTAAAGTGCAAATGCTCCTGACATCTTACATTTTAAATTTTCTCTGCTGCTCTCTTCTCTAAGATTCTACACAAGGGCCATTGCGGTGATGCTGGCACTCCTATGTTTCAGGAGCTGCTGTCTGAACGCATCTTTAAATGCATGCACAATCACAGACGAGTTACATTACTATAGACAGCTTTTCGCACAGCTGCTGTCCACACACACGTATGAATACACACAAAAGCTGCAAAGAGAAATCCTCTGTGAAGGTTATCGAGTTCTTGCATCACCCACAGTTGGTGTGCTGGGAAATGCATGAATATCCAGCCAAGTTGCAGCTGTAGCCGCTCACTCAGGGCGCTTTCACATGGTATGGGAGTCCGTACTCGGGTACGGTATTTGGTCAAAATCCACTTATTTCGTACCATGTGAACACAGACTGTACCGTGCCAGGATACGGCCAGAGAGACCTGCCTTGGAGGTAGTATCCGAGTCCAGGTACGGGCGGCCACGTATCATGTGAACACAACCCGTACTCTGGCCGTACTCAAGACAATAGACGCGCTCCACGCGGAAATGACGACACCGCCGGCCGAAATTACAGAATCACCTCGCGACCATACAAATACCAAATACGCGATTCAAGCATCCCACAGCAACACAGCAGGTTACAAAACGGTGGGTTTACTACAACACTCACCCTGTAGATGGCTTCAGGTAGCAGCTGACCAGTAGACCAGTTTGTTTACATTCTAGCCTGTCGCTCGTTAATGACGTCGGTACTTCTCACTCCCTTGTTTGTTGGAGAACTACAGACTTATTTGTATACTGCCACCTGCTGTTTATTTGTAGTAAAATACTGGATTCAAATACGGGCAGAGATCCGTGCCATGTGAACAGAAAAAATTAGCATTTTCTCTGGCCGTTTTCTGGTACGGCCACACATGTGAAAACGGCCTCAGAGTACTTGCTATGGTTATAAGGTGATAAATCCAAACCCACATACTGGATACAACCTCAAAAGAAGGCCAAAACTTTTGCTATAAACCACACACATTATTTAACCATGATTATTTTTCTGTGGTTAGTAAAGAATCTTTGAGGAGCTTAAAATCCTTTCTTATTAACAAGCTAATCCAAGACTGTTTTCAACCAGCACATTGTGCAAAAAACCCTTCCCGAACTGTCATATCCATCTTTCCCCTCACTTGCTACTTATGTGAACCTTTTCTTGTAGCTCAATCAGCCTCTCAATCTGAAAAGTGGTTGGCAAAGAGAGTCTTCAGCTTCTCTGCAGCCTCTGCTTTTGCTGCCTTGGCTGCCAGAGGGACAGAGCAGCACCTCAGGACACCAGACAATTTCTCTGACCTGGCTGTTCCAATCAATGGCAATCTGCAGAGAGCAGGTGTGGCTCGTTCATGAGTGGGAAGAGATGAAGGAGGTAATAAATTACAAGTGAAGGGTGTTTGTTTGTGTGTGTGCCTGTTAGTTTTACTCCCTAAGATGGGAAACATTCATGTTCATATCTGTGTGTCTGCAAATAATTTTATGACCAGATTACTTTATTTTTGGAAAACAATGTGCTGAATTATAAATAATAAGGCTCATGATGGATAAGATATATATTTCTTCGATCTTTGTAGTTATGAGCTAATCTGAATCACAGCTAAACAGGGCCTCATAGTGCCATAAAACATTTCTTAATGAACCATGCTGACAGTTTTATTGTGCTGTTATTGTACTTGTTTCCAGTTTCAAGTTTAGGAGTTGAAAAAGCTTTTGATATGTTAAACTCATATCTTGAGGTAGTAAAGATAATGAGGTAGGTAAACTGTAGAATTACTGTTTATTTATTATAGGAGATCATTAAGATAATACCGATTCTGTTACACAGTGAGGTAGAATAAGGTAAGGTCGTGTAGTGTTTGAGCTAAAGTTTACAGCACATTTCCTGTAGGATATTGCTCATATATTGCCATATTGACTCCTGCCAGGAGGTATGTTTTTGTGCCCATCTGTCTGTTAGCAACAGACAAAAGTTATGGAGGGATTTTGATGAAATTTTCAGGAAATGTCCACAATGGGACCAGGAACAACTGATTACATTTTGGGGTTGATCTATTATGACCAGAGGTGCAATCGTGGACTCCTCTCCTATCTCAGAGTGTTCAGAGAGTGTGCAGCCCTGCTACAGTTGGACCATAAGTATAGCAAATTAATTGCGCGTTTGCGAATCTGCTCTATCTACTTGAACAGCACAGAGACAGTACGAACACAGACTAATGTCTCATTAAATGTCATTTTGTTTGAAAAGTACAGAAAGTAAAAATTAGATCACAATATTGGGATTTGGGGGTGAGTGCCCTGGTGGAGGTCCGCGTTCTCTGATTGCTTTTCTAGTTTTTTGCTTTGGTCAGACTTTCTTAACACACATACATTGGTCTCTAGATTAACTAATGGTGTGGTTTAAACATGGAAAATTCTTAAAAAAGATCAGTGTTTCTCAACACTGGTTCTCAGGGCCCACTGTGCTGCATGTCTTAGGTGCTTCCCTTCTGCAATAAACCCGACGTTAAAAACAATCTGTGATTAACAGGCTTCTGCAGCACTTAATGGAACGCTGAGGGGCTAATTCAATCATATGAAGTAGGTATGCTGAAGCAGAGAGGCTGCTGAACCATAAAGGACTGTAGACCCTGAGGACCAGGGTTCAGAAACACTGATAGATTATAGTCTTTATCAAAGTAGCTAATCATATTATTTTGCTTTTACATTGTAAAATGTTTTTTCTTGATTTTTGACATAGCATTGCACCATTAGTTATGTACTTTGAGAATCAAGCAGAAAGAGCCAGCCTAATACATATGAATACTAAGCAGATGCTTAGACTGTCATTCAGAGCACGCCTTTGTTTCATAACTTCCACGTCTTTTATTTTTAATTTTTTGAATATATATTACAAGTACTGTCCATCCATTATCTATATTGCTCATCCTATGCAGGGTTGCGTGGGGGAGTGGGCTGGTGCCTATCTCCAGCAGTCATTGGGAGAGAGGCGGATTACACCCTGGATAGGTACTATCAGCATAAACATTATTTAAGATTTAAAGGGAATGTACTTTTTTTTTTCAACCTGGAACTAATTGTTGTTTTTTTTTTAGCTATTTTTGTGTTTTTTCACTCACCCTGAGAAGTGGAGCCAGTTTGAGCCGTTCAGCAGTATTTATACATCCAGTCTTGATCAGCTGTATCTGTAGAACAGGAGTGCGTGGGGCAGTCCAAATGCTGCTTGTAATAAGGTTAAATCTGCCCCAAATGCCCCAATTTTATTATGTTTATATTCTCCTTGGATTTACGAATCTCTCGGAAGTGCTTCTTGATTGTCTTCCGGGCCGATTTGGGGGCTTAACAATGAAACAATAATAAAATGGTGATGAATCTGCGGATGCCGGGGCAGATTTGAAGTGTGAAAAAAACATAAAAATTGCTACAAAATAAGGTCCAGGTTGAAAAAAAAAAGTACATTCTCTTTAAATCTTAAATAATGTTTATGCTGATAGTACCTGTCCAGGGTGTGCTCCGCCTCTCTCCCGATGACCGCTGGAGATAGGCAGAAATAAAAAGGAAAAATATTCAAATTAACCAACATTAACACATGACAGCCATCATTGTAAGATTGGATTTTATTCTTATTTTTGGCTAAAACTAAAACAGAATGAGGAGATGCAATCTTAATTTAGCTTTTACATCTTTCTTTTACAAATTAGGGCTGTTAGCACTACTGACAACATATTTAGCTATTTCTATGTGCATTTTATAGAGCAAGGGTCTAAATCTCAAGTCCTTGAGGGCTGATATATTGTAGAGTCTAAATCATTTTTGGCACAACTTTCCCAACTCCCCGGGTGCATTGAGATTATCATTGTTTTGATAAGGTGAAGACTTCAGCAACAATTCATGTTAAAACACGAAAGAACAGAGAAACGTTGTTGTGTTGTGTTAAGCCTTCCTGTTATCTGCGTAAAGTCTCTCTCTCTCTCTTACCCAGCCTCAATGAATCAAAGACATGTCTTCTAAATAGCTGTTATAACAATAGAGGTATAATGCTCATGCATTCAAACATAGATTATATTAAAATGATAGCTGAGCTGTAGAGAGAGACAGTAGTTTTAGGTTTCCTCATTTCTATTCTTTTCAGGATTCCTTACATGCTTAGGACTCCTCTACAAGCAGACAAAAACTCAGAAAGCTGGTATTGCATTTGGTATCAAACAATATTGGCATTCTTTTCTTCTTTATCTTGTACTTCTAATGCCCTTTCTCTCTCGCTCACATACTCTGGCACACAGATATTGTATTCTAGTCTCAGGCAACCTCAACATCTGCTTCTCCTGCAGCTTTGTACTTGGATTCAGGCTGCCAGAGAGCGAGCCAGCCCCAGCAGCTCTTCTTCAGGCTCAGAGCGCTGCTGACTCCCTCCTTAGGTCTTTAAGATTAATTTGGGTTTTAAGCCGCTCTAATGTGGATGAGGCTTGCTCATCTCACGGCGCCTCCTTCACCCCCACCCTCTCTGTGCTCTCCTCTTTCATCCCTCCTTCTCCCCACTCTATTGTATTTGTTCCATCAAAGACTTTTGTGTAGTGCCGCCTGAGGCTGATACCGTTGTAAAGTAGGCATTCTCAACACGGCCTTCTGCCAAGAAGTTGGTTTCAAATATTCTTCATTTTACATTCCCTTGTTCTTTGCTGTATATTTTTCTATTTCAGGCAACCATGTAGACAAAGGCTTTTAATTAAATTCTCATACTTGTAGCTACACGTGATGTTGCTTGTGTGTGCTTAGCTGTGTGCACGTGTGTGTTTGTTCAGTGCAATCTATGTGTGTGGGCGTCCTGACCTCTTGTGGGCTCTTGTGAGATGAGCCAGTTAATTAGTGCTCAGTTAACACTCATGAAACCAGCCGCATTGAGTGGTTTGTCATTTCTGCATGTTCATCACACACACACACACACAGTTTGAGTTGATAATTTGAGGCGCTACTTGGCAGAACTCCAGCATGAGATGCTTTAATTGAACTGTCAATCATCTCCCTGCATTCTGCATGTTATCTCAATACGTCTCACCATATAAGTGTGTGTTTGGGGACTTGTGTAACTTCTGAATCTGCAAAAATGTGGCATTTTGTATCAATCACATGAGTAATGATAATAACTGCTGTTTGTTTCATCGTCAGTTCCTCTTTTCTTGGTCTTTCTCACTTTATCGTCAATCCTGCTCCAGGTCGACGGAGCGGTTTCTGGTGCTGAATGTAGCTGTTTGTCTTCTGAAATCTCAAATAAATGTAGTTTTTTGACAGTTGCACTCAAACAGAGATACGCAGAGAGCTGTCTTATTTTAGACTCTTCTCTTATCCTTCCGGCTCACATACTTGTCTCATGAATGTTTTACTAGGTCAATTCATGAGGATGAGTTGTGTTCTTTATCTCTATCCCCACCTTCTTCTGCACCTTTGTCGTCCATGCTCCTTTCCGTCTCCACCTCCCTTCCAAGCTTCCTTTCTGATGCTTTTATTTAATTCACTGAGGCGGTTCTAATCCCGTCTAGTCACTCTCTGCCTCTCAGCTCCATATTTTTAGACCGTCTCTATTTTTTCTCTTGATTTAACAAAGTGTTTATGCACTCACAGCATAATATGACAGAGCTGGGAGTAGCCTTAGCGTAAAGTGATTAAATATGAGTAGAAGATACCATGAGGGCTGGATATGATTGCTCACGATGGAGCAATATGACCACAATGATTACATCACCGTCATTGTTATCAACATCAAGACTCTAATTATAGGCAATACATTTTATGCACAATTCTATATTACGAGTCAAACATGTTCATAAATATATAAAAAATTAACAAAAATTTTAACCTTTTGTATCAGGAAATAAAATAAACTGTATTGTCTTCAACAGAGTTTAAAACTGTTATTTCAAAGGTTTGCAGTTTGCTGCTTTGAAGTATCCAGCTTTTGATATAACAACAGTGGTCTTTGAGAAAGATTTGTTACAGCTCATTAACTGGGAAGGGTTATTAGGGCATTTCCAAACAAATGAATCTATATTTCTCTTTACTAGTGCTTTCACTCTTTAATTGTAAAAAACAAATAAGCATTCTTCCCTGAAAAAGACTTTCCAGTAAATTTATTTCAAGGTCCAACCATGAATTAGGAATTTAGAAAAAACTGCAACACCTGAAAGTTCAATTTTAAGACCCAAAAGATCTTGGTATCATGTTAAATGCTAAAGCTTCTGATAGCGTCATTTAAAAGGCTGGAATAACATGACCTGTTGAAAAAAGCCAAAGGAAAAAGGTTCTTCTGTAACAGAGGCTACTGACTCTGATGGCAATTCACTGGAAGCCATCATTTACTTCCTTAAACCTTGGAGGGTTCAATGTCTTTGGCCAGTTTTCCCACTCCTCTCGCCTGAAATGAGAAGTAATTTTATCTCCTTTCAACCCTTAAAACTGAGTACCATCATTACCACAGTGAATGACATAATAGAATTATTTTTCCCAGTTAGATCTGTCATAGCCCCCATATCATATATTTAAGGTTTCAAAGCTTAAAAGGGAATTCCTAAACTTCTGCACTCCAAGTTCTACATTTGCATCTTGCAAATTCACTATATAAAAAAAAACTTGCTGGGTGAACAAATAATAAAAGTATGTAAATCATTTCCACATAACTGATTTGGGTCGATTTAGCAATAAAGAATTTTGTTGAGTAAACTAAATGTAAACAAGTTAGGTCTGCTTAATACATTTGGGTAGTGTTAATTAAACATGGTTACAATGTTTCAGTAATACAATTCTGTCACTTTTTTCATGAAAAAAGGGGAATTTTCAGGTCATTATAATATTGTAATCATTTTTAGGTAACACTGGAAATCAAGTCATATGTGTTATTATGTACAAGTTTTCTGAGTTATTGTGTAGAAAATCGGTTAGCGCAGGTACTCATAAAACAGAGCCTCTTTTCTGAGTTCAAGTCCCATCCCCTGCTTTTTGTTTTTTTAGCCTCATAAGCAAGCCAAGGCAAGTTTATTTGTAGTGCACAATTTATACACAAGGCAATTCAAAGTGCTTCACAGTTGCATAAATTAAGAAAACAGATAAACAGAAAAAAAACATAAACGTAAAAATAATTAATTACAATAAAAAACAAGAATGCAGATAAAATACTTTCAACTGTCACATGCACTGGTAAAAAGAACTGTTTTCAGCCTGGATTTAACCATTGTTAGAGTTGAGGCTTGTGTCACATCCTCATGAAGACTGTTCCAGATTTTATCTGCCCAAAACTGAAATGCAGCCTCACAGTGTTTAGAGCAACCCAAATGTATTAAGTTGACCCAACTTGTTTATATTAAGTTCACTCAACAAAATTCTTTTTTTTTTGGAGTGTAGGAATCATAAATTAGTATTTTAAACAAGTTTCATTTTGGGATATACATATTTAATTTATTTGTCAAAGATTTCCCTGGGTAGGCATTTTAAATTACCATGCAGCAAGTTAATATCCTTTTTCCTAAATGGTTGAATGATTCCATAGCTGTGATTAGGAGGTTTGCATTTTAGTATTTAGGCTTAGAAAAACTGACTTCTTATTATGGTTCCCAAAATATTGGTATTGAGTGTTTCTGAAAGTAAAATGTTTATGATCATTTAAACAGACAGAAATGGGAATATTATCTTGGTTATCGCAGCTGTCTAAAAATGACTGTGCACACCTGCTTCGTTTTTCCTTTGCCACCAGATTTTAACAAAGGGACCACACGCACTGCACAACCCTTAAAACTGAGTACCGTCATTAACGAACTACCTTTCTCAGGTAGAGCTGTCACAGCCCTGCTGAATGTCTATCTAAGCTGCACAAATGAAACAACAGTTCTTTAACAGAAAGAAAGAGAGACAGCACTGTAGCTCTGGCTCTTTGTAATAGCTATGCAAAGATTAATACATCCATTGTAAGCTAGGCCTGTGCCTGTCTAAGCCTGTCCCGTGCAAGTTGGCAAGTAGGATGTGTGTGACTCCCCTGTCCTCCCCTGACAAAGGGCACCAGAAGACGAGGAAAATGCATTCATTGTTTACCAATTAAACCAGAGCAGAGGAGTGGGGTTTGCTTTGGCTTAGCCCATTGTCTGGGCAGGATGTTGGGGGGTCTGTATTGGCCAGGTCTGGTATCACCAGGATGGGGAAACAGGAACCTGATCTAGGGGTTTCCCTGGGACGCCCCTCCTCTTCATTTGGTAGCTGTAGGCAGCAGTGATGCAAACAGAGAATTACATGTACTGGTGCAAATGCTCTCAGTTTTTCCACAGATATAAAGATAATTTATAAATGAGGAGAGATAAGCTAAAAAGAAGAGCTGAAATCCTGGATAAGGGAATGCATAGTAAAGGCTGAGGTTGCACCCTGACCACATCAAACCCAAAACCTCAATCTATGTAGCCTGTGAAGTGTCGGCTTCTTTGCTCAGCACTGTTCGGTCCAACATGCGAATATAATCAGGGTTTGGCTTGATAAGAAAACCTACCAAAACAATGACAGTCCACCTAAAATGATGGGCCGAGCATTGATCGGAGTTTGTCTAATATGGTTGTAATTAAAAATCATGATAGTATGCATTTTATTTTTCTCAGTAGTATTCTTTCTGGTAAGAAGTTCTTATGTTCAACCTGAGGTTAAACCAAATCTCGAACTTGAAATCATTACACTTGTTTAATGTATTCTGTTATCATATCAGGGAGGCACAATCTTAAAACCAAACCTTGTAGTTTTGGAGCTAGAGCTTCATCTTAGTACAGCTCCCACGTGTACTTGGGCCTTATATGGGTTAAATTCAGTCTCTCTTACAGTTGGCACACACTTCTTGTAGGGATGGGCGATATGGTAAAAATAAAAAATCACGATTTTTCAATTATATTATCACGATTTTGATTTTATCACAAAAAAAAAATTATCACCAAAAAATTTTAAATTACATATTAAAGAAGAGAAGCATTCAATAAATAAATTCATTCAAATTAGGGATAACCAACACAGGGCTAAAATACTGATATGTCTTTCCCACACCGAAGATCATAGAAATGCACAGAAAGTTCTGAATGAAACTACACATACACTGTATGCATATACTATATATATATATATATATATATATATATATATATATATATATATATATATATTTATATATATATTTATTTTTTTTAATTTTTCAAATAACCTCAATGAAAAATACATCTAAATCATAAACGTATTTAAATGTGTTATATAAATATTTAATCTTGACTTGTCTACTAAAACAGAAATCAAACATTAACTTACTTTAGTTTAAAAATATGATATTCAGAAAATAGAATACAATCTAATCTTTTAAAATAAAAGACTAATATGTAGCTGCAAATATGTGCAAGATGTATTGTGCAATTTATAATACGGCAATTAATAATCCTCATACAACGGGGTAAAGGCACCTTTAACTGGTTCAAATGTTTTTTGCAGAATGCTGATATTGTAAACAGGCACACATAAAGCTGCCTAATAAAAACGTAAGTGATAACAATGTAGTGTAAATACACAACAGTAAACAAAGTGATGCTGCTACATAAAATAATGAAGGTAGAGTGTAATATAAGCCGTTCTAATTATTCTTCCATCCATCCGAACATATTGTTAATATTCCCTGCAACTCTCTGCTCATTCAGCGTACATGCGTGGAATGGCGGTGTTTGGGGAAAAAGGCAGCTTGACAACTGCACGGATTGTTTGCCATCTGTGTCGTAGGGGGTACGTTTTATGATTATTTTTTCTAGCGCTTGCTGAACTAAGATGAAGAAGCGCTAGCCACTGCTGCTGCAGTCGGGTTTATAGCTTTAGCTGCCAGACGGCTCATTGTATTGTTTGGAATACCTTCTCTTCAAGTGAGTTAACAAGTTTAAGGTGTTGCGATCACTTGCCTTGATGCTCTCCTTGTAAACTTTGCAAATATTGTTTGTTTGCTCTTTGTCGTTTGTTGAAAAACCAAACCAGTTCCATTCAACGGATGAGGACTTCGACTTCGGAACGAAAACTTCATTTACGCTCTCAGACACGGCAACTCCATGTTTGTTTACAGGTTGCGCACATGCAAATGGGGAGGGAGGAGAGGGGCGGGGGGTCATTAGCTTAGAGCAGGGAGAGAGCGGAGGATTTTAATCACACACAGAGGCAGAAATAAAGCAGCAGAACTGGGAATCGGGATAAAACGATCTCTCAAAAATGACAGATCATCACACATGTAGATCGCTTCATGGTCTTATATCGTCAAATCGCACACCCCTAACTTCTTGTACTAGAGCCACATTGGCTGACTAAAAACAGTCAGTATCAGCAAAAAACTAGATGGGTATTAATTGATGGTCTTGGCTAGGTTTCAAATTTATATATAGGAAGCTTGCATGTAACTCAGTAACTATCCCATGTGACCTGTTATTCAACACATTTTCAACATATATGTATGTAAATGTACATATGTAAATGTTGTGTTTGGTACACTGCACAAAAGGGTAATTATTATTATCTTTCCATAATGCATACACACAAGGATGAGACAGTTAAATTCCAAAAAGCATTATGATGCTTTCTCGTCCAATGCTCAAAGGAGCAACCAACCAGCCTACCTTGGTCCTGACAAGAAATAAGGATTATAAAGCATATTCAAATAGTCCATGCAGTTGTTTTAATGTTCATTGGCTGAGGAACTGGTATTTGGGTACATCTTTTGTTAAAATGACTGCCTTTTGAGATTTGATCCAACGTTTAATTAACTTTCTTCTATTTAAAGCATCTATGTTGTGAAAGAATCTTTGGGTAGCTGCCGAACATCTTGAAGATTTGTCAGAAATTAATTGTGGTTTTGGTGGGAAGGCTCCTCCTCACACTTTGCACATACTCATTAACTCTATTTATCCACCAGTGCACTGGACGCGTCCCATCCCACTTTGCTCTTACACAAGCATAAATGCATCCCTTAAAATTGTTTTTCCAGACCTTTCACCACTTCGCCCTTTGCCACCATCACCCACTCATGACCACAATGACATCTCTCAGCCACCACTTAGCCTCTGATAGATGGTTTCTATTTAGGAATGGAATCCGACCTTGAACCACAGAGCACAACAAGCCTGTTGACAGATCTAAATAGAAAAGTTCAGTTATGGAGGAAACAAAACTCTATTTGGGGGCCTCACACAGAAAATAGCTTTCCAGAGGGGTCTTTCTATTGCTTTCTGGGTAAAAGTATCAAAGCGTTGAGTTTTCTGTTGTTGGGTCTCATGTTGTTTCGTTTCGATCCATTTTGGAGACTAAAAAGCAGTCCCAAAAATAACTGACAGTCTAGTAAACCTGAGCTTTTTGCTCACTGAGCTGCTGCCTGGTGGAGCATGTGCATTTTAGCAATGAAGGGCACGGGTTGCTGCAACTCAGAAAAAAGGTTTTCAGAAAGTTACCAAAAATTATATCTTACTGCATTAATGGATAGTTTCTTAACAAGTACCTTAAAATTGTTAGGAAAAATATTGCATTTCTGCACTCTTAGAAAAAAAGTCTTTAAAAAATTTGGAGTTGCTTTCTTGGGCATGGTTATTTTTGGTTGTGAATGCAATTATGTTGGTGCCTAATGGTCAATGTGGTGAGTTTAGAAAGAAAATCAGGAAGAGGATGAAAGTAAGGGAAAAAAGGAAATGGGTGCAGGCTGATGGATTGGTGTTGCGGATACAAGACTATGGAGCATATATTTAGAGGATTTTGAGGGTTTATTTAGCCAAATGTCCCAAGTGTAAAACTAACACATATTTATGGTGTTTTAATTCTGTCTAAGGTTCAAACAACAGAGTCACATATAAGAAGTTCTTTAGAAATAGAAATACTTTAGAAATACTTCAACATGAAGTCAGAGATATGATATGAATTATATTTAAACTTTACAATTGAATTTGCCTTCTGCCTGTTAGACTAAAAGAAACAGCGACCAGATTTTAACTAAAATCAAATAAATCACCGGTCATTCTCTCTATCAAAATGAACTATGGTCTTACGAAAATATTAAATTTCATGCTGTTAATATTTAAAACATTTAATATAGAGTTAAATAACACATCATCTAATCACATTATATTTCAATAGATATAATTTCCCCCTGAAGTCATTGAACAAGTTTTCTATGAAGTTTTACTAGTTTAACTAGTTGAATTGCATAAAAGTATATCACTGTATCGTCATTTAGCTTCCAGTAGGGCTGGACGATAATTCGATAGCAATATCTATTGATCAATAGACATGTAGAAAAAAAAGGGGTCAATAAAAAATTCTAATAAAAAATAATATGTTCCCCTTTTTTCATTATAGCCTATCAGGTAGCTTAATACAACAATCAGTACCAGTGTTGCCACAGTTACTTTGAAAAAGTAATATGATTACTGACTACTGATTATTCATTCTAAAGTAACTTAGTAAATTTACCGATAACTTTATTTGAAAAGTTACTAAATTAGATTACAAGTTACTTATTAGATACTTTCAGCAGCTGTCAGTAGCACTTCTCACTGCCTCAACATAGAAACAATAACCAGTTTTGCCAATACTCACTTTATTGAAAGTGAATTTTAACAGTAAGGCCAGAAATAGTTGTCACAGCAAGGAAGAAGTTGTTCTGTAAAATTTTTCGAAATGTTAAATTTTGAACCGATCCACGATGCACTAAAACACTAAACATAGTAATGATAAACCAAATAAATTACTACAGTCAGTAACCGGACTGACTAAACAGGACTTCACTACCACGGCTTGCTATGAATCACTGCTACAGCGAGACACAGGAAACTTACCCGGGTCGCGCTGCTAACAACACCTGCAGCTTTTAAAATATCCCCCTGGTTCTCCACCTGGTCCCCAGAAGTGAAAAACACAACTGGGGATGGATAGACCTGCAGGCTTCAGCTCTAAGTGACTGGACTGGGCTCAGTGTTCTGGGCTTTGTCTACATTCTGGTATAGGTGAGTATCTGGTTAGCTTTAGCAGCTTAACTGAATTTGAATAAGCTTTATTGATAAACTAAATCTAAGGTTTCATCCATTAATGTTATAAAGTGTCATACAATGTTTAAAAGATTAAAAAGTGTCAAGACAAACCTTTAAATTACTGACAATTTAAAAAAATATATAATATAATGGTTAATAAAATTTAAAAAAGTGTTTTATAATGACTTCATTTAATTCATAGTTCAAATTAGTTCATTGAAGAATAACAAAATTAAAAGGGAGGCGCTTCTACCTTTTGTGATCGATATCGATAAATATCAATATCGATCAATATGACTATTCCCTTTTGCCAATATGCTCGTTTCTATACCGCCCAGCCCGAGCTTCCATGGATGCCATTTTCTTATAAAACTCTGGTGTAAAATATAGATAAATAAAGAACCTTCCCAGGAGTTGATGGCCTACCAAAATTACTCCCAGAGCACATCAACCGCTCATCGAGAAGGTGATAAAAGAATCATACACCACATGCCTCAGTTAAGATCAGAGCTCATGACTCAACAATAAGAAAGGGAGACTGAGTAAAGATTGCCTCCCTCGAGAGTTTCAAAATGAATACCACCGCATTGCTACAAGGCCGGTTTCACATTAGTCAAAAAACAATGTCATGATCTTCAAGAGTTAAGGGGAAATATTCTGTATACTGACAAAATTAAAAAAAACTGAACTATTTGGAAGGTTTGCTTTCCTTGCACGTGCAGAATTTTCTTTAAAAAGTTTTACTCAAACATGGGGGTAGTTGTGAGATGTTCTGAGTTTGCTTTGCTGCTCCTGAACTTGCATTTCTTGCTATAATTTGAAACGTGACTTTGGCTCTCTTCTAGAAAAATTAATCAGCTTTCAGTTTGTGAATGTAAGATTAAAGGTTCATGGGTTAGCAAGATAGAACTGGCAGGTGCAGGGTTTGTTTTTAACTAAGGACTAAAATAAAGGACGTTGATTAACAGAAAACTTGAATGTGTGCATTTCTTATCTTTGTTTCGGGATAATAGGATTGTTTTCAATGAGACATCTTGAGATACCCACTACACCGATGGCAAAGATAAGGGCGGTCCAAACAGCTTTAACAATCCGATTAACTCTTCTGGGCTCAGGCCACACGCATACTCAATGAATTGGCTGAGAGTAGTATTTCTGTATAATATAATACACGTATGGTAACATGGTAAAAAAAAAATTTCCAGATGTTTTGTGTAATTTATATTATAAATGGCCTATTGCTTAGACTTCTTTGAAGGATGGGCTTCCTTGCTGAATTTCCTAAAGAGAACTGTTCAAAACCCACATGACATTCTACTTTAGCGGAATAAATCTGTTGCTGCATCCTTACTATTCTCCCCTTGCTAGATAAAAGGAGTACTTATTGCTAACCCCGCAAATTGTCAACCTTACTGACATGCTCGAGCTGGCTTTTTCTACTTTTCCCATCGGCTGCAGCTTACAAGTTGAGCTAAATACCACAGCTTCTTACTCAGCCTCTGTGACATGAAGACCAGTGCTAATGCTCAGGTTGGATTGCAGTTATAAACAAAACCTTTTTACACACTTGAAAGAGAGAGAGAGCTCTTTGAATCACCATAGATCCCTGCAGGCTGAGAGATTTTAAGTTTGTTTTCCATTATAGAGGTAAAGTTAGCCTTCACAAAGAATGCTGGAGGACTAAGCGGTTCAGAAAATGGATGGATGGAAGAGATACATAAATTTAATTTTTTATTTATTTATTAATAATATCTAGGAAATATCTATATACATAAACAGTCCTCAGATTTAGGACTTTAATGGATGCATTATAACTTTATTCATAACCCTAGAAAAGAAAATGTCAGCGTTTTTAACACAATAACAATAGCTTTGAGGTCCTTCCTGAAGCTTATTATTCCGGTCTATCTATTTCAGGACACATTTTTATGTGTTTGGGATTCTGGTCTGGTTTGAACACTAAATCCATCCTCCAACACAGATTGTCACCCTTAGATGAAAGAAAATGGGTTATGTTGAAGGACCACCCAGTAACTAGCTAGGCTCAAGAGTATTATGTAAAATGGAAACTGCAGGAACATCAATTGCACATTAACATGGACTGAGATGGTAGTGACCAAGAAAGAGGAACCCGCTCCAGTGTCGTTACTTTAACCTCATCACCCCCAGGGTCTCTCCAAGGTCATAGCTTGAATTGAACACAGCATACTATTGGCAGGGCTGTGGGGTGGATCAGGTTAATGCCAAAACCCGAATTCACAAGTGTAAAGTGAGCATAACTGAATACGTCCGTAAACGCTTTCGTTTTTATCAATGAGACATCCCTACCCTACCGCGCTATACATCATGCAACACTCAAAATAGGTTTAAGTTCTTTTTTTAAGCCTATTCACAACAATCTTACAAGCTACAGATGCGAAAAAACACAGGAAACAGCCATGATTTATCAAAATAAAACGTCCGCTAGATGTTCAAAATAAATATCCTCGCATTGCATTGCATTTGATGCAAAACAATGGACGATAAAGGGTTAAGAAGATTCCTATCTTTTAAGACACAAGACACCCTTTTTACAAGGACGATATTAAAAATGAGAAAGCCTTGAGCATAGTGCCATCCACAATGAGCTGTAAATACTAAGTCAATATAATGTAAAGGATCTTAATGATGGCAAAAAATGGCATCAATGACTTGATGCAGTTTGCTGGGATTCTGCAAAAAGAAAAAAAAATTCTAACTAATTGGAACGTTTGTATGATTGTATTAAAATGACTTTTCTTGTAAAGTGCCTTGAGATGACATTTGTTTTGAATTGGTGCCATATGAATGAACTGAATTTAAATGAATTTGGTTTCTCTGCAACTTAATAGACATTTAACTAATTAATAGTTGGATTGTATCCATGAATTTTGCGTTTATGTGTAATTTTGATCTTGGTGCATTAGAGAAAGTTCACAATAAATGTAAACATTGGCACCAAACTCTTCAAACAACTTAAGTTGTATAATTTAATAGTAGCACACTCCAAAAATAGCTCATTTAAAATGCATCTTTAGAAGGCTGGAATCAATGTGAAAATATGTCAATGATGGTTGCATGTGAACTTCAAGTTGAAACTAAAAGCAGTTCAGCGAACGAATTCAGAAACAGACTTTTACTATGTACAAAACCAAGATGACAAGAAAATCTTCCTATGGTCTGACCTCAGTGTCACATTACACGGGTTATTATTATAAATATTCTCATGCTTCTCCTTTCCAACATCGAATCACTGTTGACCCAAGAATACCCTTAATGTTTTGTGCTCTCTGCATAATTCAGAGTTCAAATTGTGTGTTAAGCCTGTCGTGAATCTCACACTCCGAAGGATTGGCTCAGACTATTGAAAACAGTTAATCCACTGTGTGCATGAGGATATGTAAATATAACAAAGTGTGGCTCTGCATTGCTGGAACCCTTCCGATTGTTGGGGATAAAAGCGATGTGTATTTGTTGTGGGCGATGGTGTGGGAGAAAAAGACAAAAGAAGTTGCTGCAAACATTAGGATTTCTTTGAGTATATAATCCCTTTCAGTGAATACACTCAACATATATTTACTACATACATTATTCCAGTATATGAACCTTAACCAAGCACATCATGTCATGCAGCATCATCAAATCCTACGCTTATAGGAGCTCTGCGGAAATGAGTCCCCTTCAATCTATTTTGAGTGCTATTATGAATGTTGAATAGCTGAAATATTCCTTTAAAATTGAATCAAAACAGCTGAAGACAGTAAACGTACTACATTTCCTTGCAATGTTTCATATATAATTAATGCTTAAGATATAAATATGAGCAAAAATTGCGTCATAAAACCTGAATCAAAGCCTTGTGAATATTCTGAATGAACATAATGCATGCAGTTTAGACTTCAAACCTTCATTTCATTCATACAAGAACGCGTCTATTTGAAAGCACATCTAAAGGCAAGCCACTACATAAATACATTTTTAGCAACAACCTCACACTTATTTCAACATGAAAACATGGGGATGCATTCACTGAAATTGGGCTTTGTGAGACTGAATATAGCAGAACGACCCTAATGAGATTTCCTGTTTCTTTCACACATATTCGCAATTGTGACTCAGTCTTCTACAGATTGCAGGTTTTAAACATTACGCACAATGGAGGCATACGCAAACAGAATTATTAGTGGGTAGTTCATCATATCCAAATGGGGCTAGTTATAAAGTGCCAGCTGTGTTAGAAAGAGTTCAAATCTTTATCTGAGAGGGAAACAACACTTAGCTGAAAGAAAGGGACATTTTGTAGTCTCCTGTACTGTTTTTTTATTATTTTTATTTTTCTATTAAATGTTTTTTCTATTATTCATATTCATAAATTATATAACTATACAAAAATTTGTCAATTGTAGCATGCATAAAGGTATTTTAAAGTTTATCTCCTCTTAGATTAAATCAAGCAGATTAAACCAGGATCATAAAGTATTGCTACAGATTATTATTTGGATTTTTGGCTGCTATTTTTGTTGGAAATATGCAACAGAAAATGTGCTTTCATGTATCCCATTTGATTTTAATCTGGTGCTATATTTTCGGTCGTTGTCCTTCTGAAAGGTAAAGCTTCGCCCCAGTGTCAACTCTTTAGCGGCATGAAATTTAGTGTACACCACACCTTTTAAGAAATAAAGCTTTGATAATCATACAGCATTTACCCTCCCCTTATAACTTGTGTATTAATTTGTGTCGGTATGTTTCTTATACAGGTGCTGGCCAGTAAATTAGAATATCATCAACAAGTTGAATTATTTCAGTAATTCCATTCAAAACGTGAAACTTGTACATTATATTCATGCAATGCACACAGACCAATGTATTTCCAATGTTTATTTCTTTTAATTTTGATATTTATAAGTGACAACTAATGAAAACTCCAAATTTGGTATCTCAAAAAATTAGAATATTTTAAAGGCCAATGAAAAAAAATGTTTTTTTTTAAATGTTGGCCAACTGAAAAGAATGAACATGAAAAGAATGTGCATGTATAGCACTCAATACTTAGTCGGGGCTCCTTTTGCCTCCATCACTGCAGTAATGCGGCGTGGCATGGACTCGATCAGTCTGTGGCACTGCTCAGGTGTTATGAGAGCCCAGGTTGCTCTGATAGTCGTCTTCAGCTCCTCTGCATTGTTGGGTCTAGCGTATTGCATCTTCCGCTTCACAATACCCCATAGATTTTCTATGGGGTTAAGGTCAGGCGAGTTTGCTGGCCAATCAAGGACAGGGATACCATGGTCCTTGAACCAGGTACTGGTGGTTTTGGCACTGTGTGCAGGTGCCAAGTCCTGTTGAAAAGTGAAGTCTGCATCCCCATAAAGTTGGTCAGCAGCAGGAAGCATGAAGTGCTCTAAAACTTCCTGGTAGACGGCTGCATTGACCTTGGACCTCAGGAAACAGAGTGGGCCAACACCGGCAGATGACATGGCACCCCACACCATCACTGACGGTGGAAACTTTACACTGGACCTCATGCAACGTGGATTCTGTGCTTCTCCGCTCTTCCTCCAGACTCTGGGTCCTTGATTTCCAAAGGAAATGCAAAAATTGCTTTCATCAGAAAACATAACTTTGGACCACTCAGCAGCAGTCTAGTCCTTTTTGTCCTTGGCCCAGGCGAGACGCTTCTTACGCTGTTTCTTGTTCAAGAGTGGCTTGACACACGGAATGCGACAGCTGAATCCCATGTCTTTCATGAGTCTCTTCGTGGTGGTTCTTGAAGCGCTGACTCCAGCTGCAGTCCACTCTTTGTGGATCTCCCCCACATTTTTGAATGGGTTTGTCGTCACAATTCTCTGCAGGGTGCGGTTATCCCTAGAGCTTGTACACTTTTTTTCTACCACATTTTTTCCGTCCCTTCGCCTGTCTGTTAATGTGCTTGGACACAGAGCTCTGCGAACAGCCAGCTTCTTTAGCAATCACCTTTTGTGTCTTGCCCTCCTTGTACAAGGTGTCAATGGTCGTCTTTTTGACAGCTGTTAAGTCAGAAGTCTTCCCCATGATTGTGGAGCCTTCAGAACAAGACTGAGGGACCTTTTAAAGGCCTTTGCAGGTGTTTTGAGTTAATCAGCTGATTAGAGTGGCACCAGGTGTCTTCTATATTGAGCCTTTTCAGAATATTCTAATTTTCTGAGATACTGAATTTGGTGTTTTCATTAGCTGTCAGTTGTAATAATAAAAATGAAAATTAATAAACACTTGAAATATATCACTATGTGTGGAAGGAAAGTATACAGTATACAAGTTTCACGTTTTGAATGGAATTACTGAAATAATTCAACTTTTTGATGATATTCTAATTTACTGGCCAGCACCTGTACATTAAGTGAAAAACAATAAGGGTTGCTTTTAATGTAATAAGTATCAAAAAGTTGGCAAAGTTTAAATATGTTTTCAAGGCAATGTGCAAAGAAAAGGAACAATAAAACTACAATAAAACTGGATCTAAAAAAAAAAAACATTAAGATTGACAAATGTGACAAAGTAAAGCAGCTTTCCACTGGCCTGTAAAGAGTCGTTTATCTTCATCTACATAACTGAATAGACTGGATATTGTTAATCGATTAGTGATCTATTTTAATCTAAATCACATTAACTCCTTGAAAAACATAATTTAGTTTCAAATTTGCAAGTTGTCATTCTACTGAAGTTTTTATAACTTATCATTTATTATAAAATAGTGTGCAAATGTTTTGCACCCCCTCTCTGTTGTTTTCCTTCTGTTCACCCAGTTGTTTTTCTATTTCCCCCTCTTTCATTTTTTTTTTCCTTTAAAGGAACCGATGACCTTGTCATATAAAGTGGTGTTAAACAATATTCTTCAGCCTTTCTCAAAGTCTTAAACTTTTTTCATATTATTGTGTTTAATTTTAACCCAGAACATGCCTCTGTTGATAAAATAGATATTCACTGAAGTGTCATGTTTGGTTTTATGGAGAACCCAAATGCAGGAAACTTGCCAAGCAGAACATATATTTTTAAAGTAAAATCAAGAAAGGAAAATTACAATATGGAACAGAGGAGATCACTGAGAAAATAAGTCGACTGGTCCACTGCAAAAAAAAATAATCAAAAAGTAAAATCCCTTGTTTATGAACATTTTTTCTTATTTTTAATATATATTGTCTTATTTCAACACACATTTTCAGGAAAATGTTCACTTGTTCTATTGGCAGATTTTTTAGCTTATTACAAGCAAAGATATCTTATATAATATTTTTTTTTACTTGTTTCCAAAGTAGCTTTTTTTCTCTAGTGTGGCAGGAAATTTCACAGAGTGTAACAGAGGTGTCAGTAGGAAACAATGCAAACCAGAGAGCTTAAATATAGAAATATAGTGGGAGAGGTGGAAGTGACAAAAGAAGCAGAAGAACTAATCAGGAGGGAATAGTACACAGCTGAGGGAGAATGCAGGCGGAAGGAAATAAGATGAACAGCTCGGTAGGAAAGCAGACCAGGGGAAGGTGAAAAATATAACAGAGGTAATGGAGGATGGGAGGTAAAGAAATATCAATGGGCCTGAAACTAACTTAAACAATAAACGGTGGAAAAAAGGATCTAAGGAATGAAAACAAAGAATTAACAAAAATGGTAAGATCTAAACAAATAAGCAATAAACATATAAGCAGAAAATATATGAAAAGCAAAAGTTCAAACACCAATAGCTTATACGAAGGGATAGTGTTAAAATACATTTTATGGAGGACTGTATTGTTAACGTCTTTTCGTCCCTTTTGATGAATGGTTTTTAACTCTACTTAGTTACAGTAAAATGTTACGAAAAACTTTAATTTAAATATATTAAAATCTTTTTCTTGATCCCTAGGCTTTTATTTGTAATACAGTAATTTGTAGGTTTTAGTTTTTTGTCTCACATCTTGTCTCACTGCACTGTTGAACAGCATGCATAGAGGGAAGTTAGAGAGCAGCAGGGATTTGCAGCCCTATAAGCCACAGCCTGATCCCTGACACATTCAGACAGAGATTTGCGGCCATCTGGCCAGATGAGACGGTTATATTGGCACATCCTCTTTGACGCTCTGATGGGACTCCACCTCAGGCGAGTGCGAACACACACACACAGAGAAAAACAATTTCCAGTGGTTCTCAGGGCTTGTGCCATTTACCTTAAGGGTTGCCAGAGAGTGCTGGTGGTTACAGATAGTGACCTAGCCCACAGCACTGTCGCTGTACTCAGCGATGTCTGCTTAGATTCCCAACTCAAGCTCAAAGATTTTGCTCAAAGATTTTATTGTGGACAGAAGGTCAAAAACACTTATAACCCTGCAAAATTTACAACCAAAAATGTCATAATATAAGCATCAAAACTTCTTATCTGATTGGACAATATTTAACACAGCCACACTATTCTGGAAGCTTTTTAAATGCGTGTTTTGAACCAAGTTATATGCATATCCTTATCAGCAGTTGCAATTGGTAAATAAGTATTTCCAGACAAAAAAACTTTAATTCCAACAATTGTGGGTAATGAGATCAAAATACAACATAATTTGTTATTTAATCTGAGGCTCTACCATTCTTAGCCCTTTGCTGGTTAAAACATTTATTAACATTAACCCTAACCCTGCCTAGTGCTCTTTTCGATTAAATCTCAATCAAAAGACTTTTCCACCTCCAAATAGTACTTGGGGCAGCCAAAGGATAATCATTGATGGTCTTTTTATGCTCTTATTAATTCCACTCTATCTCCCCTCCATATGAGCATCTAATAACTCTGAAATTGCAGCACTGACTTCCGCCTTCATCCATCTTCTTCGTGTCAAGTCTTTTCCCTTTTGCATTCCTGTGATGATATCACGCGCACTGTGTCCCACACATGCAGATGACTTGCCTTTCCCTCGCGGCACCGTCTCACCCCATGTGTTGAAAATAGCTGAGGCTAGAACACAACTTGTGCAACGCTGATTTGAAATTCAATCTCAACAGCTACCTTGGGGCCGTGGGCCGTCTCTTAGATATTTCTCTGGTGCCGGCGTTGGAGGGAGGAATAAAGGAAAATGAGCTGACAGAGAGTGAGGAATGCACTACAAAAAATGCATATCATCGACTCAATAAGATGCTGTTTGCAGATGTAAACACAGGTATGGAGATGCAGAGCTTTGACAGTTACATCTCTGAGAGTCCGTTGCTGGATACTACCTGTAGAGCAGCGCATTCTGACACAAATCATATTGGTGGAAAGCTTTTTTTACTTCTGTACTTCATTCCTCTAGCTGTCTGCCTCCTAAAGGTGATGTGAGTCCTTAACAAGATGTCATTTATCCAGCGGTGCACCGTATAAATAACACTAATCATTTCTGTTTCTCCTCAGAAGATCCTCAGGGTTTACACCCCTGAATAAAGCCTGCTGCAACGTAGCTTTTCATTGCAATTAAAAATTAAATTAAAATTATGCAAGAAAAAGCGCATCTAATATCAGAAAATAAAGTGCCTTTCAAAAGTATTTTTTAACATTCTTCATGTTACAAACCACAGACATCTACTTTTCTTACTTTAATCGTATGTGAAATATGACATCATATGCAGCATATTGTCTGTGCAATAGCATGACAGTTCAATGCACATATAAATAGCATTGCGCTGTAAAGAAAGGGGAAAGCAATACTCAAATCAAACCTGCAATTCTAAACAACAGTGTGAGTGTATAAATAATGAATAAACCAGTGGTGACAAGATATGCAAAGATTGTTTTATCCATTGTTTAAATTCGATCTTGTCACATCCCGCCTCCTCCGGTGCAAAATGGAGAGACAGTCACATCCAATGAAATATAGGTGACATGAAGTCTGACATTAATGTTTATACAAGATTGCTTTGAAAAACATTTTATATGTATCCAATTTAGGACTACATGTGAAAAGGGACCTAGTCTTATTTGAAAGCAGTCAGACTGTTTAACTGAGGCTGTCAAAATAATCAGATATAGGCAAAAAGTCAGAATTGGATTCTATGTTAACATTGCTTTTGAGCGGCTCTGTACAAATCTAAATGCTACTGAAAATCTGTTGCCCAGCTTCAAAAATTGTTGTTCATAGAGGCTCTTCTCACAATCTGGCTGAGTTTAAGCTATCATGAAAAAAATAATTAGCCAAAACAAAAAATTTTTAGATATCTAAAATGGTCAAATACTCCAGATGATATAATAGCCCATGGAGAACAAATAAATATGCATGCATCACTCTTAAGTTTCTTACTTGTAAAAAAAAAAACTTTTAAATCTATGTGTCCTTTTCTTTCATTTGAATTCAGTTCAATTCAGTTTATTTAGATAGCACCAATTGACAACACGTCATCTCAAACCACCAAACCAAACTAACCAAACAACTTTACAAAAAACGTTTGAGTTCAGTCATACGTACAATTCCAGTTAATCCTTCAGTTTATTATCTCAATCATTTAAAAAGTTTCTATCTAAGAAAACCTAGCAGATTGCATTGAGTTATTGACTTGCACCATCTACTCCTTCTAAACGAACCGGAAGCGAAAGTAGACAGTTGCTTGCATTGTGTCATTGACTTAACAGAAATCCCTCATACGGAGTAAAGATGTAGCAACACTGGAGAGAAATAACTCACCTTTAACAGGAAAAAAGATCCCAGCAGAACCCGGCTCAGTACAAGCAGCAATCATGCAATACTTTGTATTGGTCTACGACATAAAATCAGAATAAAATTCATTGAACTTTATAGTTGTAATACGACAAAAATGTGAAGAAAAACAATCCTGGGTTTGTAAGCTGAACACATTTTTTCTAAGAATTCATTCAGTGGTCCAGGCTAAAATTATGAGTGGAAATGATGCAACCAGTGGGAGACAAACAAAGCCTTTATAGCACAGACGACATGCAATGCTAAAATCCGGCACAGAAAAAAGGATAATTGAAAGACCATTTGAGTTTTTGTTGATGGATACAAGATAATTGGTGTTAAGAGGGTCAGTCTACTTGAGAGGATTGGATCTGACCACCCTGTAACTGAAAAACTATTAAATTGTTGCAGGTAAGAGGACACTAACCAGGCTTCATTTTTACTTATTAAGTCATTTTATTTTTTCTGCTCTTTCTGTCTTCTGGATATGAAAGCAGAAGATTGAAGTCTCTAATGCTACAAGAACCAAACTGTTATCGTCTTCAGTCATATTACCCTTTTGTAGCAAACGTCCATCTGCAGGAGTTTTTCCAAGTCCACTACTGAATGTTTAACTCAAACGCTTGCCAACCTGTGTAACTATTTATATATCTTTGTTCCCAATTACATTAGCAGCACCCTGCCCACGTCCTAACCACCTTTTAGTCCAAAACCATGTATGATTCAGGGCCAAACGGCAACACAGCAGTTCATCAGTGAGGGACTCAGATCTTCCATGAGTTCACAACTCATGGAAGAAACACATTTCCAATGAACCCTCCTGCTGTCTAAAGCCTAAATCAGATCAATTTATTGATGAACTTTTCATTATACACAGATTTAGGATGATAAATTATGTTTCATTCTAACTAGGAAAAATTCAGCTTATAGAAAATTTTGGCTATGATTACATAAAAAAAATTATAAATTGGAGGAGTTTTAAGTAATTGGGGTTATGTCAAGTAGTTATGAGAGGTCAGCATTTTACCTGCAGTATATACAATTTTCTGGGGGCTCAGTTTAGTGAATCATGGCAAACTTCTCATGAGTTAGTAAGCTGAGGTCTGATCATAATGATGCCAGTTTCAGAGTAAATTTTATTTAGTTAAAACAACTAAAAAAAAACAAAAATTGTTATAGCTTCTTATAGGGCTGGGTGGTATACCGAAAATTTACAGATACCGAAATCTAGGACTCTTACCGATGTCATTTGCTCGAGTCAGTAAATTCGGTATTTAAAAAAATGAAAAGATGTGTTTTAGTTGCTCAGGCCTCTTTAAGACATGAGTGCGTATGACTACGTACAGTCATGTGACTTCAACCCATCCAAAAGGGAACAACGCTCTAAACATAGTGCCTGTGTCACTAAATTTAGCAAGTGTTTAGACTCCTGTAGTGACTTTTTCAAAAAACGACCAGCGACAAAAGCGACTTTTTATGGTGTTATTGGATACTTTGAGATTCTAATGTGGAGTACATGTTACTGTTACTTCTTTCGCAGAGCGCTCCCAGCATGCTGCAGTGGAGCCCACCCAGGTCCTGCTCGGTCAGAGCAGATATTAATTCCTCTGAGTCAAGAATGTTGATAAATCAAGAATGCTTGAAGCCGTTGCTGGCTGATCCTACTTGTGCTCCGATGTAAATGCTAAATATTTTCTGCCTAAAGTAAATGACTGTACACTAAATAAATCACCGATTTCATTTACAGCACCACTCACTTCTGGAGTGGGAATCGAACCCTGAATTAAAAAGCTGGTTATAGCAAGAACCCATCACATTTTCAAGCTCATTATATAAATTTGGCCACTATTGGACATTGAATACAGAAAAGGGGAGGTGGGTTATCGCCCATTCATCGTTATCGAGGTGAACTGCTCAATATATCGCGATATTGATTTAAGGTCATATTGCCCAGCCCTAGCTTCTTAAGTAAATTTTTTGCTGCACATTTCTACGTTGTTTTAAGTTTTATATTAGATTGCTAGAGAATTGGCATAAACATATTTTTATATTAGACAGAGGTAGCAACTTGCAACTGTATTCAAGCAGTTATGATAGCTGGCAAGCATTATTTTATATTTCTTTGGTGAAATTTTGGCGCCCTTCTCTTTGCAGAATACATCCAAATTCAGGAGGAATGGCCTTTTTTAGGTTTGTCACAGCATCTCAAATTGATCTGAGTCTAAACTTTAACTAAAACAGGATTAGAACGTATGATCAGAGATGGATTAGCTGGTTTACGTTGAAAAATTTTCCATCTATCGAACCCAGTGTTTTAACCTTACTATCACAAACTGCTGCCTGACTATTCTTCTTCCTGAGTTTCTGCTGAATAATACAGCTCTTTGTTTCATTACGTATAGCAAGTTATCCAGGTCCTGAAGCAGCAAAGCAACCACAGATCATTTCATTACCACCACCGGGTTGCGAGGTCAATACATCAGTTTTCTGAAATACTGTATTTGCTTTTTACCAGATCTACTTGGACATGCATCATAAAAAAAATCCCACTTTTTCTCCATTTTCCACAGAATATATTCCAAACCGTCATGGGGATTATTAAAGCCTCATTTCCACTTAACAGTATGGCATGATTTGGTGCAGTTATATACACTACTTTGTATGTTTCCGTATTACTGTAGAACTGACCCATACCACACCATTTACAGGCCACTTTCAGTTTTAGGTTCATAGGACAACAGTATGGTAAGTTACTTGCGTCACACAACACAATCCATTAATTTGGTGAAAGAAAAACGTCACTGCTCGCGATAATCATGAGACATTCCAGCACATCATATTTGTCATCATAATAATATGTTGCAACGTCATACTAACTTCAGACTAACTCTGCCTGCCCAGTGAGAGACCAACTAGCGGTGGAAACACTGTCCTTACTCATCCTGAATGATAAAAGAGCTTAATGATGGTTTGAGTTGTATTGAAAAAGACCATTAGCTTGACTCCTCTATGATAATTTATTTCTGATTCTACAAACTTCAACTGTTTGTATTGCTGTCTACTGCAAATCCAAAGTAGATATTTTTTTAACTACTTAGTTGACACAAAGTATGTCAGAAACAAGCCTTTTTCTTTTATAATCAGGCCAATGACTGACTGACTTTTTAAGAAATGAGAGTAATTTAAAAAACTTGCATTCCTTAGCTTAGACTTTGGAAAGTTTATTGATGAATTAAAGTTCTAAATAATGTCTGAGTTGTGATATTCTCATTTAGAAATACCAGCACCAAATGGCTATAAAATTCTTTTAAAAGACTTTACCTTTATTTCCAAGAACATTTGAAAGGAGCTGCATATTTGCATACCAATTTTCTTTCCTTTGGTCTGTGTCTACTGCCCTCTCTCTGTCACCAACACGTATCATAGGTCTTGTGAGAAAGAGAAAGCAGAGAGAGGAGTCTGTGAAGGTGGATTGAAGGCAGCAGCTGTTAAGTTGAACACCCCTAACCCACCCAACCACCAACTCCTTGAAAAGTTATTCTCATATAAACCTCTGTTGTGCAGGTTTAAGCTCATGAAAGAACATAAAAACTATAGAGTTAGCACAAAAATGGTCCACGTAGGCAAGTACTTCAGCTTCATCGCTTCAATCTGTATACAGAACCTCTGCAGCATTCTCAGCACAATCTGCTTCAGATAAAGGCTCCTTTTTATTAACAAGGACACTCACGCATGGAGGGTGAGTGGGTGTTTTCCTTGTAGTAATACATAAGTAGATCTTTTGTCTCATAATAGATTTTCACATCAGATCTATGCTTTTTGCAGGGGTCCATGGAAACCACATCTGCAGTTACCATCAGATCACTTTACGTGGCAAATCATTGAAAGAATACATGCTAAGAAGCCTTGAATGAACTGTAATATTATTGGAAAAAAGCTTGAGACAAAAAGGGTTTTTATGGCAATGCCATGACCATCTTGTAGCATGTATATATATAAAAAAGTTTGTTTGAAAAGTTCAATTGATATTTCACATCTAAAAAGGGTATTATTTCAGTTTAGGAGTTGATTTAAAAAATATTGATGACCACAGTGTCCTCGTAGAATAATTTTTATTAATGATTAAAATGTAAGTCAATGTTTTGAGTTTGTTTTGGTAATAACTATTGGATGCATTTCAGTTTTGACAGGTACCCAATGAATTTCTTAGTGCCTCGTGGTAAAGGTGGTAAATTTGTACCTTTTTTTTTTCAACATGGGGATGGTGTTTTTAGAGTAATAAATATATATTTTTTCACCTCCCATAAGATATTGCTTGTAGGCATGTTGCCTTTAAACAGATCTTAAAGTTGTGTTACTGTTTAATTGTTTATGTGCTTCTTAATGGTTTTAGTCTCACAAAGCACTTTGAAATGTCTAATAACTTGAATTACATGAATAAAGCTCAGTTGATGATCTAAAGCATATTTTTTTGCTGCTGGTAATGTAGCTTTCTTTCCTTCCATCCAGTACCTACCCTGAAAATAAAAACATCATTAATCCCCCAGTTGCTTTGGGTGGCAAAGAAAGGATCTCAAAGGCAGTACTGATTTATGGGTAAATGGTTGCTTTCATGACAGGTAAAGGAATGGGAGGACAGGTCTTTTTTTAACTAGCTGTGTTTGTCTTTGTGGTGCAACATGAACGTAAGAAGTGAAAAAGGAAGTAACGATAATCTGTCACTTAACCATATAGTTTTCACTTTAATACAGTGGAGAATTGGTGCAGAACTAGATGATCCGTGTGTATATATTTTATCTGCTTTGTGCTAGTGTAAGCTTTTACGAAGCAGGTTATTGGCACGTGGGTCTACATATGCCCTGCTGAGATAAAGAAAAATCAAGTGAGAGAGACGTGTCCGCTTTCAGACAGCAGGGATGAGGGGACAGGCAAAAGGGAAAGAGAAGAGAGTCAGACACAAAGAGACTTCTAACATTTTCTGTCTGAGATCCATGGCTTGGTTGGCAGAGCTCCACATCTCCTGAATGAGAGTGTGAGGGAGTTTATGTGTGTGTGTTAACTGAGAGGAGACTGCAGGATATGAACAAGAATACCGGCCAGCTTCCCTTCAGCAGGCTTGTTCACACAGGCTTTGGTCTCACACGTCAGCTTCTGTACAAGAAATGGGTGCAGTCGCTGAGATGAGTTTCACCCTTCAGACAAAAGGAAAAACTGATCATGGGTGAAAAATTGAGTGGGGAAAGTGTTTCAAATTAAAAAAAGGAAGATTAGTACAATATCAAGAGGATACATTGTTTATGATGTATTTTTTCTTAAATGATTGTATATTAAACAATATTTTTTAATTGACTCAACAAAAACTAATTATTTTCCAGGCAGACCAGGGAGCAAGAGACGCCTCCAGATTTCTTCTACTTCTCCGACTTTGAGAGACACAATGCTGAGATTGCTGCTTTTCACCTGGACAGGTGAGCCCTCTATGTTTCCCTCTTCAAAAACTCATGTTTAAATCATCATTGTTCGATCCACACAAATAGCCTAAAAGCAATGGGTTTGTCCTGCAAACAATTTTCATAGGATTCAGAACAACGGATTAGATGACATGCTCGGAGAAGGGATCATCCCTTCTGTTTGCTGTTGAGGGTATTGATTTCAGTGTGATCTTTTGACTTGTAGCCACTCAAACAAAGCCATAAGAACGGCTAAATATGATGGAGAGGAAGAGGATGCCGGGAGCATGATAATTATTTTAGAGCTACTCCCAAAGTCAAAGTCTCACTCTCTCTTATTTGTCCTCTCTTCCACATGTTTTCAGGGGCAGGAAGAGCCAGACAGGACTATCACAGGCGGGTTACTGCCACCAGAACATGTATTTAGCTCTGCAGGGAAGTATCTGAGCTACCCATAAAGAGCAGCTCATCTGCACCATGCAGGGTTGTCTTTGAATTTAGACTTCATTTGCAACCATTAAAGCTCAGAATAACAGCCTGTGCCTGTGCCAATGCTGTCTTGTTAATCCAAACTTGATCATGACCAGATAAGTGGATAGGAGGATTTCTGTGTTTTGCTAATTAGTGTTTTTTGTGTTTTTTTCAACATTCTGCTGAGAACACCTAACTCCTAAATTTGTTTTCAAGTGCAAACACACAATCACAAATCTAATGAACTAGAAACAAGGCAAGGTGCAGTCATTGTATCATTTAACAGGATAATGATGCAAAACATTTTACCCAAATTAACACGGAAACAGTTCACCAGACACAAAATCAACCTTTCTATGTGGCTGTTTCAGTTCCCATACCTTAATACTACAGAATAGCTACTACTGATTTGGTTATAAAGCAGTTATTTCTTAACAGACTTTTTCACCATGAATAAACGTACTTACATAAAACATTTTTTCAGTGTGAGCAATAAGAGAGGATAGAGATATAAGAGATAATTTTAATGATCTTTTCACGTCTTTACCAGGGGTACCAGTAAATGTTCCCAATAGACACTCACGCATGCGTGCATGCACACAGGTGCGCCTTTGTCACTTGGACCCTGGATGACGGTGCAGTTTGCAGGCCCTGAATGCAATCTTCTGTAGAGTAAAGTTTCACACAGTCAGCTGGGCCATTTGTGTGTTGGCCTACTCCCAGGAGGCTCACTTTTGGTTTCAAATGGTTTTAGGGTCATCGGTGCAGCAAACATACAGTGAGGCAGGCTAAACAGGAGCTGAGTAGGTATACTGTTCGGATATAGAAGCACAAAGGAATAAAACAAAAAAGAGCAAACTTGAAGAACTGGACCTGTCGAGTTTTTTTACTAGATCTCCCTTAGTGTGTTGTCTCTTTGAAAAACATTAAAATTAGTCGATTATCTGTGTCTTTCTGAGTTGAGCTTGATGTGAGCAACAAGACAGAAATATAATAGAATGATGAATTTTAAAAGATCCTGGTGTGCTAAAATAAAACAGTTCAAATCATGTAGTGACAAGTTTGACCTAATTTCCCCAGATTACTGTTGGTCATCTTTATTTAGATTAACAAAAACGTGTTCACAAAGTATATGTCCCTATAGGCAAATCCATACTGTGTTAAATTACATCTTCCCATTTAAGAAGTAAATAGCTGGAAAGTTTATTTTTAACATTAATCTTCAATTCTAAATATTGTCAAGAGAACTTGTGGTCTTGGTGCATCTTTTGAAACTCAAGTAGAAGTACATTTAGCTGAAAATGCATTAGAATAGATAATGAAAGGATCAAAGTCAGATCAGACTATTTGTGTTGTAACATTTGACGAAATGTGGTTCCTATTTGTATCTGAAGTTCGAAATTGGGTTAGAAAATTATTAAATGTGGATGTCACTGCAATAAAACATTCTCATGTTCCCAGTTATCATTTAACCAGATTAGCTTTATTTGTCAATTTAGGATCCTCGACTTTCGCAGAGTCCCTCCTGTGGCAGGGCGACTGGTCAACATGACGAGCGAAATCAGAGATGTAACGCGCGACAAGAAGCTGTGGAGGACCTTCTTCATCTCACCAGGTAGGGACTCCGACTTTAGCTCCAACTTGGTAGAAAGATGTAGTGAGACTAAAAAGAATCACGGGGGAGCCCTATTTAACTGTTTTCTCTCTGGTGCAAACAAACTGACCTGTCTACAGAAGAGGTTTTTACCAGCAGTTTGGCCTGTCAGGCTGACAAACTCCTCTTCAAAGCAGTGATGGGGGCCTGTGTAAACTTCAAATAATATAGCAGAGCACGACAAAACTGCCACATGGTGGCACTGTAAGTCAACAGATTGGCAATATAAAAAAAGCCTTTGCTTTTAGAAGAAATTAAGCAAAAACAGAAAATATGTTTTATAAAGCTTTAATTAGCATTTTTTATGATAGTTTTAATTAGGAGGGAAATAACTAGAACAGAGAACAAGCAACATCCAGTGAAGTTGACTCAAACAAATGTAAAACATGATGATATGTAGTTAATATTTAGAACAATTTTCCAAACTAAAAGTCCAACATATAGCAGCTGATTGTGCTTTGATTTTTTTACGTTTTTTTTTTTTTAAATCAGATTTTGTCATTATTGTTAAAAATCCAACTAAATAAGAAACTATATCAAAAAGGTATTCAGACCCTTAATGCCGGAACGTATTTACAATTATTCTAAAAAAAAATAGCAGATTCTAAATGGGGAAAAGATTATCAATTTAAATATAGCTAATACATTACATTCACTTAGCTCATTATTTATTGTACAGATTCACACATTATGTCATTTCAAGGCACCTGAAAGAAATTCAGTTGATACACTGAAATATACTATTTTGAAATTATTTTAAAAACACAAAATAATTATAAACAGTTTTCAGGTTATCCTTAAATGAGCCAGATTTTTCATAGTCCCACCTCCGTATTTTGTCTTAATTTGATTTGTGGTTTTTTTTCTCTCATTTATATTACTTACAAACAGATGTTATGTTAATATGCCTAAAACATATTCTCTATATTCTGAATCTTTCTCCCCTGTTCCTTCTTTAGCCAACAATGTCTGCTTCTACGGTGAATGCTCCTACTACTGCTCCACTGAGCATGCTCTGTGTGGTAAACCAGACCAGATTGAAGGCTCGTTAGCAGCTTTCCTACCAGATCTGAGTCTAGCCAAGCGCAAGACCTGGAGAAACCCTTGGAGACGCTCCTATCACAAGCGCAAGAAAGCAGAGTGAGAAATGTTCATGAACAAACATATCATGGGGTTTCAACTCTGTAATTTTCCAAAAATTATATTTAATTGGAATTCATCAACACCTTTTCCTTCTTTGCATGTTTTCAGGTGGGAAGTAGATCAAGATTACTGTGACGAGGTGAAGCAGACGCCCCCATATGATCGTGGCACCAGATTACTGGACATCATGGACATGACTATCTTTGATTTCTTAATGGGTAAGGCTGGCAAATTAAATGTTATAAACTTTTACAAAACTTTTGCATACTATATTCTACTCATGAATTTTTATTCAAAAGAGAAGATGTATTGCCAAGTTAACGCTCTTTTATAATACAGGTAACATGGATCGGCATCATTATGAAACCTTTGAGAAGTTTGGAAATGACACTTTCCTCATTCACCTTGATAATGGAAGAGGGTAAATACAATCAGCTATTTTAGTTTCTTAGTTTTGGCTTGGGTTGTGTGTTGTTGCCTGAAAAGTATTTATGACTCTTTCATTTTTTTCACAAAATCTACTGACAAAAAAAAATATTAGTTGTGCACTCCACCAATCCGGCTTTAATGGAAGTGTGGCAAAAAGAAAGACATTTTAAAAAAAAAAAAACTATTCAGATGGGACAAAAATGTAAATGTTTGTTCACCTGGAAGATACTATAATAAACTCTTCCCCAATGAAGAAACCCGATGCCGGCATTATGATTCTCCAGCAGAAACAAAGGTGCTCATTGGAGTTGATGGAAAGGTAGATGTCTTTTAATAAAGGGTAGTCCATGCAGATATGTTTTTCTTGTTGAAAACCACATATCTTTTTCCTTTTGCTTCACAATTGTCCACTACTTTGTGGTATATACTATCACATTAAATCCAAATGAAACACATAAAATGTTTTTGTAACATTACAAAAATCGAAGGGTACAAGTTACTTTTAAGGCAAAGGCCTTAAATTGTTTTGTAATTTATGATTGATTAAGCACTCACAAATAATCTTGATCTTGATGAAACTATTTTTGATCAATCATACTTTTATTTTTTTTCTTTGCTTGTAGATTTGGAAAGCATTCACATGATGAGCTATCCATCCTTGTACCTCTCAGCCAGTGCTGCAGGTGAGATTGTTGGGTGATTCACTGATTTATTTAATTTAGCAATTTTCTTAGGCACTATACAATTATGAATAGGATAGAAAGGATGTTGTAAAGATATAAGTTGATACCATTTCACTTTTCATGTTACTAGCCTCTTTACTGTGTTTTAGTATCAGAGTGCTATTGTTGTTATTGCTGTGGAAAAAATCCATTTACTTTGTACAGTCTACCAGCCATTTTCTAATATTTTGATGCTTGCAGGTCGATATCGTGATTTATAGCTGAGGCTATACTTGTTTCTCTTTTTTTGTTGAATCCCACCCTGCAATCTCACTGGACTGCAAAACATTTAGTTTCTGTCTTTTCAAAGTGGTCAACTGCAAACTGTAGTGACACCTGAAAACCATCCTCTCAGCCCCATGAGTTTGTAAACAATGTCCGACTGCAGACAGTGATACTAGCTTCCTTTCAGGAATCTTCTTTCATTATCCAATTTGTTCGTGTTTAGTTATTTTCACCTGTTGTACAGGGTTGGCTATTCCATTGAAAGAAGTTCCAAAAACATATCTATGCACACACTGAGAAGCTGCACTCAACCATGGTCAGTTAAAAGGTTTAGGGGGTCTTTACCTGTCTGATGTCACTTTTAACATTTTTAATTACCATAGTTTTTCATTTTGAGCTAAGGATCTAATCACATTTAATAGAATCAAAGTGTAGGAAAAAATATATGGCATTTTAAAAAGCTGGACGTATAAGACCATATTTGTGTTTTTGTTTCTTTTCTTGTTGCTTCAGGGTCAGGAAGTCCACTTACCTGCGTCTTCAGCTGCTGGCCAAAGAGGAGTACAAGCTGAGCTCCCTGATGGAGGAGTCTCTGCTGAGAGACCGCCTGTCTCCTGTCCTCATCCAGCCTCACCTGCTTGCCATGGATCGGAGGCTCCGACTTGTTCTGCAGGTTCTGGCGGGCTGCATAGACAAAGAAGGCTATGTTAACGTTGTGGAGGAGGACCTTTCAGGGGACACAGCTACTCACAGGGGCCCAGCCCACAGGTAGTGAGGTCGACAGTCCTCCAGGGTGACAACACTGACACGTAGCCCTAATGGACCACATGCAGCGTTGGCTGTTTACCTTTTGGGATTGGACCTAAAACCCCACTTCTGAAATCCAGCTGAATTCAGTGAATTCCAAGACTGCCGTCATTGCCTCTATAGAAAGTGCTTTTAGGTGTGTTTCTATTAAAACGATAATAAAAAAATGCTCATGTGGAGGCTTTATACTGTATTTGTCAAGGACACCCATGTTTTCTTTCTGTTTGAGACATAGAGGAACTTCTGCCGTGTTTTGATTTTTGTGATGGTATGTTTTGTTTTTATAAATACATAACCAAATGCAACACACTAACTGACTGAAGGGCATATAGTCAGACAATATAAGCTTTATCATTTATCACAGTGTACCAGAAGACTTTGTTATAAACTAAGCAAGACTCATTGTTTTTAGTGAATGTTCCACAAAACGATGACACGTCTGGTAACTAACATCTTATAACCAGGAGCATAAGGGTATGTCAGAAAATGCATTTGTAAGCTTTATTCCCCTTGGCACAAACTTACAGAAGAAAGAGTTGGATATTACTACCTACTTCTGAAAGGTATAAATCAGAGATTAAGTATGTATTTTACACTGTTGTACAATAGGAATTTTGACTTTACTTTCTTTTTTTTTTGTTTTTCAAATATTTCCTCATTTGGTTTATCTTGCACTACATGCATTAAAGCAAACAAAATAAAACAAAAATTTAACAAAAGAAACCAAAAAATCTGGAATAAAACCTATGTCTTTTAAATCATGAAAACAGATCCAAAGTTTGTGTAATCATCTTAGATATGATCTTAACCTCACTGTTTTTGTTTCCTCTTTACTTTTTTGTTTGATGGAATTTGATGGTTTTTATTTTTTTATTTATTTGGTGTGCCTAAAAGGGAATACTTTGCTGCCATTACTCATATATTGTACTTCTGCTTTAGATACTGCAAAATAAAGTTTTCATTGTAAATACTTTAGGTAGAACAACATAATATTGCTTAAAGCTTTCCCAGAACTTAGACGTAACTTCTCAGAACTTTCCTGGAACTTTCTGAATCTTTCCTGGGAGCCTTCCCATTATTTATCAGGTACTCTCATTGATCTCTATTTGACATTACTAAATACTTGAAAGAACCTTTCATGAATATTTGTTTTTTTAATTGGACCATGTACTTTCAGGAACATAAGAGGTACTTTCTGGAACTTTAATGGAGCTTACTGATTTCTTTTGTGTATTTTCCTGTGTACTTTTATGAATTAGTTTTAATTGTCGAATGAATTGTAATAAAACATTTACTCGATATACCTTTAACTGTCCCAGAACTTCCCAAGTCCTTTCCTGAGCTTTCATCAAACCTTCCAGTTCGATTAAAGTTCTACAAAGTGACTGTTACATACTGAGAAAGTACCAAGTTACAAGTCGACTCATAATGCAGCATTTCTCCTGAAAGTACCGAGTAATTTTTAGCAAAGAAACTAGTAAGTTTCAGGACACTGTTTGATAAGTTCTGAGAGAGTTCAGTGGAGGTCCTAATTGTACTCTTTATGTTCAGGAAATCACGGGCTGTATCATGCATTGCTACTATTCTTTGTAACTGTTTAGCTTTGAGGTGGACATTCCATTGGATCACACATTTCTGTTCAGATGATGCAAAACTAACAAAGATGTTTAATTTTAGAAATTCATTTGTGCAAGTCTTGCCAGTGCAATTGTATTTGTTTGTTTTTTTTTTTATCCTAAGAGTCCTGTATATCGGCTAACCCGGTACTTGTGCAATGTCAGAACTACAGTACTTGAATGTGTTTGGGTTGGCAGTATTAATGGGATTCCCAGAGCTACAGACAGTGTGAAGACGACTTAAAAGAGGCGCTTCTGGGTGAAAACGAGAAACTAAACGCTTCAACCAGACACAGGCATAACTATGGGGCCCTGTTTCATGTTTTTGATATTTTCTGTGTAAATACCTATAAATATTTTTGAAGAGCTATCGAGTTGCACTGCACAGTGGTTTGCTTCTGTTTTCTGCTCTCGCGTTGTTACTGTGAAGTTTACGACATGATTAAAGTGTGCAATAAAAAAAAGGATGTTGTCTTTATATGTGGATTTGGAAGGAGATGTGTGAAGCTTTATGCTTGAGGGATAGCAAATAGCTTTTAGTGGTGTAGGCAGGACATACGATGCTGTCCATGGTGCTGAAAACCCAGAAATTACTATGGTGGTTTACGGATGCTCTGTCCATGGTTCTGCTGGACCCGCCACTATATCACCATTAGCAAGCTTCAGTAATAGTAACAAACATCAGCACACTAGTTGTCTTTTGGGGGCAATCAAAATAAAACCATACATAACATAACTTGGTTGCTTTTAATAATTGTGTGTCTCCTGCAGCGCAAGTAGAGGAAGATGTAAATTGTGTGATGTATTTACAATTGTGTATTAGTAAATGTTTTGGCTATTTTTGATTTGACCTTATATGAAACCTGACTTTTCAGGGCAACAGCAGTAAAATGTATATTACAGTTCACCATTTCTAATTCAAAGTACAGAAAAGTGTACTGTTTCCTTGCCAGTAGAGGGAGCAAGTGTTGAGCTTTCTTAAAAAAAAAATAAGTACGGCCAAAGCTCACTGTGTGGCGGTAGAGCTTCGTTATAATGACGACCTTGTTTACATCCGTGACATGTGTTGTTGTCCTGAATTGACATCATGGCCGGAGAATTACTTTTGCCTTTCGCAGTAAGTATTGTTTTCAGAGTTTAATCAAACCTCAAAACTATTATTTAATGGACTTCCATCTAATGATATAGTGTGACAACATTACCAGCAAAACGTCCTCATTGTAGTGAACAGAAAGACACCTGTAGACCTAGATTAAATCGAAAAATTAAAGTTAGGCAGTGTCCTTATTTCCATTAAGATGAGGATGTGCATTAAGTTAAAAAAAATGATAACAGAGATACAAGATAAATGGATGAAGAAATAAGACATTTTTGTCTTTCTGATTTTGTTACCTTTTATATTTTTTTAGAATAGTGTAAGATTAAACAATTTGTAAGAAAAAGTTAGGCTTCTCTTTCCCTGGAAACATTCAGGAATATCAACACAATTATGGACCACTCCCACTGGGTATTGGTGTTGTTTACCCACCACAGCACAGCAGCCCATATCCCCTCGCCTCATTCAGGGGCAGCTTATCCTGCCTAGTAACAGCATCAAACGCCACTGTCCTCCCTATATGGTAGGGCTCTCCAACTCCAGTCCTCGACAGCTACCATCTTGCTTTTAGAGGCATCCCTGCTCCAACACACTAGAATCAAATGACTGGCTCATTACCAGGGCTTTCCCAAACTTGATGATATACTATGGAGGTAATTTAATCATTTGATTCAGCAGTGTTGGTGCAGAGATGCATCTAAAAGTTACAGGTCAGAAGCTCTTTAGGATTGGAGTTGGAGACTCCTGCTTTATGGAAACAGAGAGACTACCCTTCCTGTCCTGCTTCTGATTGATCCCTGATACAGTATGTGTGGGTTAGATCCTTAATCACCCTGTTTTCTTCTCCATCCTGCTCCACCTACAGTTGACTTTACCTGATGTTTCTTGGAAAATTTTTAACCAGGTGAGAATTTGAGACTAACAAAATTATTTAGGAATCATAATTAAGTTCAGCAGAAATGCTTCAAAATTATGGGGGTTAATATTAATTGTGATGCAGGAACTGAAGAAAAATCTGGACTAAAGCCCTCATACTGCTAACAGAGCAATGGATGTTAAGCTGGATACCAACGTATTGTGATTAGCTGTAGCAGTGATAAAAAAAGAAAACTGAACGGCTGGAAATGAAGCTGATATTAGCAATACAGCACAGCTAAGTACTACAGGAAGTTAGAAAAGTTGCAGTTCAAAACACCCATTAAAATAAAAACTTGTTCTTTGTACACGTTCTTGCTATACTAGGAAATAACATGTTTTTTTTTTAGTGGAGTAATGATAGAATAAGCTCAAGACAGAAGACACAATTGTCTTTAATAATAATAATATTTCGGCTGGAACTATTTTTTCATGGTTTAGTTGAAAAAATTTAAAAATAAAACTAAAATGATAAATAAAATAGTCCATTATTTTTGCTACAGCTGGAAAATAAAAATCAGATGCCAACTTTACCATCTTTAGCCAACAGTAGTACATAGAAATATGTTCATAAATAATTAACAAATTGCTAGTGGTTTATTAGGCACTCTGTCACACATGTACAAGAAACTGTTTTGCCTGAAATACACACATTCATACCCGGGGGACTTAATAAAAGCCTGGATTTATTTGAAGTTATTTGAAATATATCATTTTGACATTGCAGTAGCTCAGGCCACAAGATCTCATGGTTACTGTAGTGACCATATTGAGTAGCCTTTTAAACATTTGTGCCGCTGGTGACGTTGCTATAATATTGCCAAATGATTTGTGACCTTCATAACAGAGAGAACTGAGTGTGAATGACAGGGAGACCGGTGAGTTACAAGATTTAGGATAGAAGAGTGTAAGTACCTGAGTTCAACCCTAGAATGCAGTAGGCAGTGATCCAGGGGTAAAGAGGAGAGGGAAGAGAAGGACAGAATAGATTTGTATTGGGGGAAACTGCAATCTTGTGGGCCTCCTGAATTTATTTGATGTTTTAACATAAATTTGAGTCACAAATTAAAAAGAGAGTGAAGTATGAAGCAAACGCATTAATTCAGCCATAAATAAAGTTACAAACAAGAGCAAGGCAGTGGGACAACTCTAGGATTGTCTAGGTGGGGTTGGCCCAAAAGTCTGAATGAGGGATGGAGGGTGGGTTTCTATTAAGACCACTACCCAAAATAATAGCATTTCAATCAGGATTTGGTCTAATCTGGGAAAGAAAGCAGAGTTTCTTTGGATGATCCTAAAAATCAGAGGTAGTTGTTAATATTAGCTGAGACAATCTTAATGTCAAAGAAAATAGAAAGGTTAAACTAAAGCATCAGATTGTAACAATGGTAACACATCGATCAAACAATGAATATTCCAAAGTAATTTCATATTTTATTTGAATTTAATTAATTTTTTAGATATAATCCAAAATAATATAGATTTAAAGGTACAGTATATACATTTTTATTCCTTTAAATGTATTTGATTTTTTTAAATATTTGCAACATTCTTATAATTTTTAAAATAGAAATATATTTTAATTTAAATATTTATTTAGAATAATTATTTATAAAGAAACTAGCCTACTACACAAAACAATTGTAAAAATGTTAAAGCATCTACATGAATTTCAACATCTGTAGCTCTTTTCAAATTCAGCATTTATGGGGGGGCCAGGAGGGTTTTGGGGGGCCCTAAACAACTGCTTAGTTCGCTTATGGCCTGGGCTGGCTGTGGGTACAGGAGACCTCTCCCTGTATACTTCCCAAGTGATACCCCCTTTCCTTGGTTCTTTTCCTACTGACATCCTTCTGGGGTCACTCGCATGACAACCAGCCAATACCTGACTTTACAGAGTAGAATATTTTCACAAACATGCATAGCAATGTAATCGCAGATTTACATACAACCATGCAGCACATGGGTAGCAAGTTCGCGTTTTGTCAAAACTCAAGGTAAATTCCATGGGAAATAACCACAACAACGAACAAGTTTGCAATATAGTAGTAACCCCATCATGTTGAGTGGTTGGGAGAGGGCTGCAGGAGCAAAAACATTTTCAAGATTTTCACTGGAAATGACCAAACTGAACAGGACTATAAATGATATGTTTGGAATGGCTGAAAATGGCTAAATATAATTGACAAAGGAGGGTAACATGGAGCTGCTAGGAGGGAAGAAAAGAGGAGGACCAATGATGTAGTACTTCAGTACTACTCCTACTCTAGTCATCTAATCCACCCTAGAATTAGAACACAACATGGAGAAGCAGCTTTCAGTTTCTTTACTCCCCTTTTCTAAAACAAACTTACAGACCACTTCAAAGCTGTTGAAAGCCTGAGTTGTTTACCCACCACAATCAAGGCCAGAATCATACCTGTTTAGGGCTGCCTTTGAGTAAGTGATAATCCATGGCAGAAATATTATATTATACAATATGTTTTAATGTGTCCTATGTTATGGGTCTCTAATGTTTTATGCTTTTATTGCTGCTTTTATTATATTTTATGCCTTAATTATGTAAAGCACATTGAATTACCTTGTCACTGAAAATGTGCTATACAAAGAAAAAAATGTTTGCCATGCCTAGTAAAAAGAGTATATACAGAAGCTAGATGATCTGGTCATCTTTAGTACATAGAAAGAAATATATGAATATGTCTGCAGCAGCTGAACACTTTCCTTCACCTTGCTTGTGTTGATACCTTTATTGTAGCCCAATTTAAGCTTTCTCTATTATACCTGGTTGTGTTGGGGTAAAAAGCACCGAATAAACACCCTGAATGCAGTTCTATAAGCAGAAGGCTTCACACGAGTACATTTGTGTGTGTAGATATGTGCATGTGTATCTTATAAACTGAGATTAGGTGTGCTTTCAAATACTTCTTCAGAAGCAGCTGTGTTTAACCCCTGTGCATCTCAATTGATGGCGTCGCTGTGGGCAAAATCACGTCCAGCTCACATTCGCATTGATCAAAACAAATGCATCCCATGGAGGATCACCGCATCAAAATGATTCAGGCGCATGAGCTTTCAGCAAGTCCTGCGTCTGTACGCGTTGCTTGGCTCCGTTAGTTTGTTGTTATTGAGCTCCTTGCTGCACAATACTCTTCAGAGCATTAGCTTTAAATTAGACTGATGTGATTTGGTGCTTTACGTGCTGACTGCATCAAGAGATGAAAATGGAGAAGGCCCATGACGAGGGAGGCATACACACAGGCAACAACACCTTGTTTGCCTTATCAAGGGGATGGTTCAGCCTGATTGGTTTCAGAGTGGTTTCAGTGAGAAAGTAGTTTTTGGTAAACAACGCACGTCATCTGAGCCTGAGTTTTTTAAATAGGGTCATTTTACAGCAGCTAAAATTAGGGAAAACCTTATGCTGGCTATAATTAGAAAATACATAGCTACCCTTCTATGAGCCTAAATTAGATTCAGGCACGTTAACTAAACAATGCTCTTGAGTCAGTGGCGACAGATGCAAACCTCCTCTAGTCTGCTGTCAAGGTCAGACGGAGGTACATCCTTGTGCGTGAAGAGCACCGGAGGAGAAATTAGAAACCGAATCAATCGCCCTTTAATGGAGCGAGTTTGTCACACGAGGGTGTGAACAGAAGCCGCTCGTCTCTCCTTCTTGTGCGTCCGTCTGCGTGCCAGACGCGATCACGGGTCAGTGCCTCATTTAAAGTGGTTTGCCCCACTGGCTTTAAAGGGGGAGATATTCAGCATGACGCTGTGATTTGCGCTCCTTTTGCTCGAAAGAGCAATCTGAAACAGAGTGAGAGGGGCGGCGATGCACCTGGGCTGTCCTACATCTGGGGGGAGGCTGTGGGGGCAAGAGAGGGGACACAAAAAATCCCTCTATGATTGCTTTAATTCCTTTTAAAATCAACACTTCTGTGCTTTATTTTATGTATATATTTGGAACCAATACAGAGAATAGGGTTGCTGGGACAAAAATACTTTTCTAAACCAAGTTGTGACACAAACTTTGCACAGGAAGACACGCAGAACCTTGGCCCCTCCCCCCTTCTACGGCAGCTATCAAAACTGTGAGCTGTGGGAAGTTTATTTCCTTTGTAACACGGTAAATTTGACTTTAAAAAGTATTTCTGCGCCTCTTTAATCAAAAAGGCAAAAATCGTGTTTTTCATTATTATGTTTATTGATTAATCATTTTAATTTATTTATAATGAGGCACTTTTGGCATCAGGAGACTGCTGGGAATTGGAGGAAAAGCTTCTTCCCTTCCTCTACTCTCCCTCTCCCTTCCTTCTTATTTTCATTCATGGCACAATCAGTGACATGCACATATCTCCCTCATGCAGCGCCTGGCTCAGTCCCCATCCATCAAAAGACAGGCTCACACATCTTCACACGGGGACAAACACACTCTTTTTTCCCCCTTTTGTTATCTAATTTTCTCCTAAACGCAGAAAAAACACTGCAAGCTCCCACTCATCTTTTTCCTATCACCGTCTCTCACATTGGGATTATGGTCATCTCTTTTCATACATGAGTAAACCGATTTGAAGGAGTTCCTTATTTTCCACCCATAGACACACATATTCAAATTAATATACGGCCATAAAAAGAAAAACGAAAGCAAAACATGCAACCAGCTTCCTCGCCAGTCTCCCACTCACACACACACACACACACACACACACACACATGCATACACACACAGCAGGAAGAGGAGGATGAGGGAGAAAAAACCGGAGATGGAGAAGGCTTTGAAGCAGCCGCCTCCTCCCTCCAAACAGCACATCAGCAATCTCCCCATCTCTCTCTCTCTCTCCAGGCCTGACACACACATACACACACACACACACATACACGCACACACACACACCTACATGCAAGATGATTGCAATCACTCCACACACATCCTCCCATCTGCTCTCTCCCACTTTTGCAATCGGTGGCTGCTAGACTCCCCAGCAGAGGCTGCAAGACTAGGCACCCTAACACCTCCCTCTCTTCACCTCCTCTGACCTCCAACCCACACAGACACACACTTTTAGAGCTAATTCCATTATATATTCTTGACTGGAAGGAAGAGGGGCTGTCTTCTAATTGCTTTCTTATCCCCCTGAGTCCCCCTCACTGTTTCCCCTTTCCCTTTTCCCTCTCTCCCCTCCTTCCTCCCTTCCTTTCAGCCCGCCCCTCACCCTACGTGCACTCAACATGGCAGCAGACAAGCAGAGGAGGGAGGCAAGCTAGAGCACAGGAAAGAGAGAGAGAGGAGGAGGAGAGAAAGAGGCAGGCAGCCTGCTGCTGTCAGGGAATATTGGTGCCATTTTCAGCATCGCAGGGTGAAAGGATTGAGCCTCGCCGCCGTACGCCTGGCTCGGCTCGCCTCCGCTCGACTCACCTCTGCTCAGACCGGCTGAACAAGAGGGGTATAAGAGGGAGAACTACAAAAAGGAGGAGAAAACGGCTGACCTCCCCCCCTTCCCCCCCCACCCAACACAGGTACAGAGTTTCACCTCTCATTTGTTTTCAAATGTTGTGGGAAAGGCATAGTGATTCAGCTGGAAGTGAAGGCAGTGAATGCAAAAAGGGGGCGTGTGTCCGTCTTACTGTCTGTCTGTGCGTACATCTGCAAGGCAAATAGAGGACAGCAGGCTCACTCGTGGGACTGTGTTCTATTTTCATTTTGCTGGGGCAGAGCATTTGCCTCCCACACAAACACACACATCCAAACATACACTCCCCGACACCTGCCTTGACCTTGTTTTCCTCCAGCATCTGTTCAAACAACCAGCATGGAAAAGCAGCTCTATAAACACATGATTGTGGGAAGTACCCCAGCCTTTAAGCTCAACTCTTCTCTTGCGATCAGCATCTCAAGCCTTTGAATGTGTTACGTTGCCCCTATAACAGGGCTATAACTCAGAGCAGGGATGTGTCATAGCATGCTGTTTACTCTGACCACTGCATAAGCAAGGGTCTTGCATACACCCACATGCATGTGCATTCTGTCTAATATAGCAGGTGAATTTATTTTTGTGTGGTATGCATCTTTCTTGTTTGCTTTTGAGAATTTTTCGTGGCTTGCACGCTATTTTTAGGACCGCATGACCTTATATGTTCTGCTCCTTCAAATATGATTTAACTCGCCGATTTCTTTCGCAAAAGCTCTAAGCTTTTGTTACTACAGTGGCATTAAAATCTGCACTGAGACTGCAGTGTCACTGCTGACTGAAACTGATGCTACCCAACAACCTCACTGGCCCCGAGGAGATGGGAAAGGAGAGGAAGAGCTGGATGGAAAGGAAGAGGTGTGACAGAGAGGGAGAGTAAATAAAGCTGGGAGGGAGGTGGAGAACATGTGAGAGCGTGTGGGTGCGCAGCGCAACAGGGAGGAGGGAGGGTGACGACGGAGATAACGCAGAGAGAGAGTGCAGAGGGAAGTGTCTGGGAGAGAAAACAGGGGTGAGATAGTGTTTGTGTGTGTCGTGGAAAGACGGCAAAAGTGTGCATAAGAGAAGGAATTAGGTAATGCAGGGGCTACTCAATAAATTATAATTTATACTCCTTACCATTGAAAACAATAACCAGATTCTCGCTAAACTTAAATATTGCATATGAGGAGTATAAAGGGTCGGGTTTTTTTACTGAAATGCTATGTTATGGCTGACACAATCAGTCACTGACAGCCACTGGTTGGACTCAAAAGGTCATCACTAATGAAGCTTGCTGCTCTCATAGCACGTATTCAGCCATATTGTTGAAAAATTTAGTGGAAGGATAAACTGGTGTTATAATTTATTTAGAGACCAAGATCCAATAGGCTAGAGGAAGAGCGAAGAAGCACAGCATCCAAAACCATGAGAGCTTCATGGTTCTTTCAGTTGAAAAGCTTTATGGAGATGTTGGTTTTCAGCATGATTTGGCACCTGCTCACACAACTAAAGCCATCAATACTTGTTCTAACGACCATGTTCTAACTATGCTGTACTAGCCAGCGAAGAAAGAATCTTTCATGTATTGCCAGGGGAAAGATCAGAGTCAGCAGAGCCCCAGGCTGATCGCCTCTATGCCACAATGCATTTCTGCAGTGATGAATGCAAGAGGAGTAATAAGTATAAGTATAAAGTGCATACACTGTTCATACAGTAGGTCAACATTTCTATCATATCATCACTTATTACTTGTGTAATATTCAACGGTTCTAAGAATGTAAGGTTTTAATAGGTGTAAGCCCTAATCTTCAAAATAAATAGAAATAAACAGTTGAAATACTCTCTGTGTACCAAATCTATTTTGTATATTAGTCTAACTGGTTGAATTTGATAACTGGGATTAAATAGCTTTTCACCTATGTTCCAATTTACTGAGATGCACCTGTATGAATGGAAACATTGTGTGTTTTGGTGAAATAAAGCAAAAGAACAACAATACATATCCCCATGTTTCGTGTGCAGCTGGTGGTGCAGGCGGTGTGTTTCTTAGAGATACGTGGAGCGTAGTTTGTGGTGTCAAAAGAGACAGATAAGACACAAGATGCACAATCACTGATACGGACCGCACAATCAGAATGCAGAGAAGCGCCCGGCTTCATCTCCCTCCCGTATGATGCAACACAATGAAAGGAGATTGGGAGGAGAGTTGGAAAAGCAGACAGTGTTTTTTTTTTTTTGTGTGTGTGTCTCAGGTGGTCAGTAAAGGCCATGCTGAAATTGGAAACATGCTGTTGTGGCGAAATGAAAAGCGAAGGCTGCCCTCTGTGCTTCTCTCCTCTTCCGTCCATCCTCCTTTCCGCTCCTGTGTTTCGCCTCAAAGCAAATACATGAGGGGGGGGGGAATCACATTCATTTCTTTAAGACCCCAACACCCAGTGGTCGTCTCTACTCTTTACCTATAATCTCGCTGTCTCTCCATTGATCTGCACCGATATTTATATCTGCTTGCTCTGTTGCTTTTGCATAAATTTTAACCAAGTTCCTAAAATCTCAGTTTGTGTCTGTGTGTTTCCAAGCAACACATTATAAACCCCCAAGTGCCCGTGTAATTGCCCAGATGGCTCATGGTCATTTTTTTGGGGGCTTGTTATTAGGCAAACGGACAGACAGAGGAAAGAAAAATGTTTGTCCCTCATTAGAGAAAAGTGCCATAAACACAAACATGGCTTCGGGGAATGACGAATCCACGTATGAATCACAGCATTTCATTTTTATTCATGGATGCTGGCAATTTGTTTCCTTTTATAAACTGGGCTCCCTAAAATCGTCGCTCTTTAGGTGTTTATAAATGATCTCAGCCGGTTTTGTAATAGAAATGAGACTGAGCCGAGCGGCCTCCTTTCAGTTCAGCATGGGCAAAGAGATGCTTGAACTTTCTGAGCGATGCAGAGGGTGAAAAACTGTGTGTGCTAATTTCGCTCAGAGAGCAGCAGCCGCAATTTATTAAACTTCTCAACGTATTTGCTACGCTGCAAAACCTGGTAAATGACCCCATTTGGTAATCCAGGCTTCTGCATGCTGCAGTGGGTTTGTGCTTTGAATTTCTGTGGAGAAAGCAGCACAATGAAGCCTTACAGTTTCCATAAGCAGAAGAAAGGCGATGTGAAACAACTCAATGTGAATCAATGTGAATCAGATATATATATATATATTCAACTAAAATGTTGTCTCACTTACAGCTAAACCAGCTATTGCATAATTGTGAAAATAAACAAAAACTAGATAGTTTTCACTATTTTCACAAATAAAGATCCAGAAAGTGTGGCTTGGATTTGTCTAATTTTTATTTAGCCCCTCCACTTGTATTGATAACCCCTAAATAAAATCTCGTCGACCTGTATGTAATTTCATATCTGGATGAATCTAGTTCTTTTCTGAAGGTGCAGAGCCACAGCTCAGGTAGGAAAAACAAATGTTCACACTCTTCTTAAATTTGGCCATATGGAAGTGTCAACAATAAAAATCATTAAATCCCAAAGAAGTAGCCCAGAAATCTAAACAAACCAGAGCAGCTGAAGATTTTGTGGCCTCAGCAGGTCTATCAGTGGCTCGGCTGAGTGTAGACCGAGACAATCACACTGCACGTTGGGCGGGCTTAGCCCATTACAGCTGAGCTTCTTTTTTTATGATGACGGCACAGCCACAGAGGAGCAAAACAAAAAAGATCAAACCGCTTTGGCATCAACTTTGGACAATTTATTTGAGAGATGAGCAAGTAGAGGCAATTAAGTCCTTTGTCTCAAATGTCCCGTTGTCAGGTTTCTGTTGCTATGGATACGTCACATTGGTCCTAGCGCTGTCAAATTGTGTGTAGACACAATTGTGAAAGACAACCGTAGATTCCGCCCCCATAGTGCTGTCTATGGATCGTGGCCAGAGTATATAACCAGAAACGTATTTACACACACACACACACACACACCTAAATATATGTGTGTGTGTGTGTTACCAAGCTACTAAAGAAGTGTAGTTTTCACAGAAAAGAAAATTGCTCTTGAAAACATTTCACGTTACCCCAAACGCATCTTCTCTACAGTGAAACATGGAGTGGTAGCATCATCCTGTGGGGATAGGCTGATCAGTGTTGATGAGTAAATAAGGGAAAAAAACATGTCACATTGTTGTACTTGTTGTTGCTTTAGAAGTACTCCTACAAAGGCAAGGTGGTAACCTTGTGATTGCAAGTTAAATTCATGTTATACTTAAAGCAAGAAACTGATTTTCTTGAAGAGACTGAAGAGACTGATTCTTTTAATATTTCTAACTGTTGGCCTATTAGATAGAATCCCATTAAATTTTTAATAACTTTTGTGGTTGCATTGTTAGTTTTGCAAGGCACTGTGGTCTGGACAATCACGCGGCAGCTTATGTGTTTACGGAGAAATAATAGCACTTGAGAACTGCCAACACGAAAGTATGTTTTTGTTACGTCATTGTCAGTTACAAGCAAAAGTGCAAACACATGGTGTTGGTAACATGATGTCGCACCAAAACACAAGGACAAACCAAAAGAGGTCCTCGTCTCTCTCGCCATCTCAGACGCTTAGACTCCATCTTTATGAGCATCCTAAGAACACACAGTTTATATCCAGGACCTCAAATCGGATGCAGTGTGACAGGGCGGGTACAGGCTGTTCCAGTGAATAGAATACTATCTGTGCTAGCCTACATCTGATTACACACAGTTGCCCCTTCACACACACAACACACACACACACACGGCTGTGTTTGTGTGTGCATCTGGCCCACACTTGGGCCTTAATGCAGTTTGCAGGTAATATGTTTTTATTGGACTATCCCGGGCAGTGTCAGCGCAGTGTGTTTGTTGAGTGATGGCCCATGTGTTCCCCTCTGCGAGAGGAAAGCGAAGGAAGGGGGGAGAGGAAAAGCAAGAGGTTACTGCAGGGGAGAACAGGAGGAGGAGGAGGAGGGGAGAACGGCTCATCTGTATGCTGGTTACTGTGAGCTGCTTGTTTGATCTTGAGGGAGTACTTAGTGCTGGATGGCGGGATGCTGCAGAGTACGGGAGGAAAAAATACGTTTCCTGCATCAGTGTGTGTGTGTGTGTGTACGCAATTAGGTGTGAGGTGTTGGGTGCAGCACTTTGCTCATTAAAAGCATCTGGCTGGTGTCCAGCTCTGTGCAGTTCATCAACTGTCCTTCGCGTCCCTCACCGTCTTCCTCCTCTTTCCTCTCCTCTGAGCGGTTTTCAGCCTCTTCATCAACTCATCCCAAACTCACTGCATCAAAACAACGCTTTACACCACTGCTGCTGCCGCTAGACAGAATTAGGAGGGGGCTAGTGGGGTGTTGAGGGGTGGTTGTGGGCCATCTTTCATCGCTGATGAGTATTTGATCACATGTGTCTCATTAGAGGGGAATAAATAGTGCTTGTAAAAGATCAGTAATCAACGCATTTTGTGGGTATCCACACTAATAAGTGTTGGTGCGAGGCCTTAAACAAACTTCACATGTGACTCTGGGCAATACATTTTGCAAAACTGTGTTTCTATGAAATTGACATCTTGCTAGCAGAATTCAAGGTTTGAAAACTGCTAAATGTTCAAATGGAAAAGTCATATACATCGCACATCCACTGTCGTGAAAAACAACACATGCTGATGTGTGTTGATGGCTCTATGCTGTGTGTGTGTGTGTGTTTTCCTGTGACGAAGTGCATAATCATAGCGGGAACACGGGTCAATGATGCACCTGAAGGCAGTGACATCACTCACACTTGCCGTTTCACTATAGCATGGAGAATTATATCTGCATTTTTTAAAGGTTTTTGGTCAAATCTTGCATATGTAGGACACATCTAGTTGACTTTACAGCTGTCAGCACCAAGTGAGACTATAATTACAGTAATCTAGTAATTTTAGAGTGTGTTTTAAGGTACTTAAGTGCGAATGCATCTATGTGTGGGAGTGTGCAGGAAAATGAGCGTTGCAGCTGGTTAGCTTTCTAAATCGAAAAGGCACTGAAAGGTAGCTAATTCAGGGACCAAAAAAAGAAGATGCGCAGAGAGATTTTTACCTCGCCTAACCAGATTTCTGATTTTCTTTCAGATTTGACCTATTTAGGCCAATATAATATAAAGGAGTATTTAGTGAATTCAAAATGTGCTGCTGGTTTTTTGATATAGAAAGTTCAAAATACAAAAAAGAAAATGCAGAATTACCCCCAAAAAATTCATAAATATCATACCTATTTTTTCATTACACTCAAAGGGAGTTTATCCAAGTGCATGTTACTGGTCAGTGCACATATAGACTGAAAATGGTGAGAGTTCTATAAAATAATGAGGAATGCAAAACAGATTTTTCTGAATTTGATCTGACTCTCATCCATCACAGTCAATTGAGAGAAATTAGTGTTTTTTTATCCTTAATTTCAAAAAATTTTATATGATCTTTTATTAAAATGCCTTTAATAATATTTATCCTTTCCCTGCTTATTGGTAATATAATAGATTAGATAATAATACATTTAATTTTTTTGTCTCAATTGGTTTTATGGTAAAACTTTTTTTAGTTTGAATGTTTTATGATTCCAACATGTTAATGTTTCATTTTGTTTGTTTTGGTCTCTATTGATTTCTTATTTCCAAGAGCATTTCTTCATTTTGGACATTTTATTTAACATGTTTAGTTTTATTCGATTATGAGCATATACATCGTTCCTCCATCCGTTCATTTTCTACACCGCTTATCCTCAGGGGGTCGTGGAGGGGCTGGTGCCTACGGGCAAAAGGTGGGGTACATCCTTGACAGGTTGCCAGTCCATCATCATATATCCAGATCAGCATATACTTACTTTCTCAATGATTGATTAATTGATAGATTGATTGAAAATAGTTAAATGCAATATTTTGCCCATTGATTGGTTTATATTTAGACTTTCATGCTTTAGTAACCCCATTTAAGATTTTTTTCTTTCTTTTTAAAAGCCATGAATGATTTAGTTTTTCAACTGTTCTCTCAAGAGCTGAACTTGCAGTTAGACTGAAATGTGTAGCCTATGTGACAAACTAATTAACAATTCTAGATAATAACTTATTTTGGTGCGGTCTCTTCAAATCCGCCCCCCTCCCGGTCAAAGATATGCATACTAAAGCAACCAAAAAGTGGGTTTTGCATAATATGTCCCCTTTCGTTAAAAATGAGGGCCCTTACTTATTTGCTGTTTTGGAGCTTTCACCTTTTGGCCGACAGTTGAATTGCACCTTCCCATGGTTTTCCGTAAACAGTTTGACACACATTATAAGCAAATTGTCAGACAGACATGCATATTTTCGCATTTGTTAAAAAGAACAACAAAGAGTTGGATGTGAAAATTGTCGCTCACAGGCAGAATGTGTGATGGAACCAGGCGTTTGTTTTGGAAGCAGACACTGTCACTTGCTTCTCCCCTGTGTTCTGATCAGGAGCAGCAGCACTTTGAAAACTTTTCTTCCCATCTTCCCACCCTCCTGCGACTTCAAACAGCTGCTGCGGTTACATAACGCAGTATTGAGAATAATTTAGAAGACAGATAAAAGGAGCAATAAGGGAGAAATGTTGAAGAACATGACATGTGAAAGAAAACTATTCTCTCACACATTTCTCACGTGATCATTCACATCAGAATCAGGAAGTTCCTAAAAACTGTTTCGATTTGTCTCTTCTTTGGCTGTGATTCTTCCAATTCTATCATTGCTAAAATTAGTAAAACTACAAATAAAGAAAGATGATGAGATTTCATTTGAGCTTTCTTTCACTTAAAAGGTTAAAAATAGAAGAGCATGCAATGTCCAGTTTTGTGGGTGAATTTATATTTTACAAATGTGAAACAAATCTATGTTTCTTTGTCTTAGATACCTATCAGTTTATGTCACTGTTGTTAGTTATTTTGCTTAGATAGATTTAAGACATTCTCTGGAATAAAGACTTCAGATGCAGTCGACTTTTTTTTATGTTATTTTTTTTTTGTACTATGTCACAACCAACATGATATAAACATATTAAAACTAACACTGAACATCAACCTGTGAACAAGGTCCCCAAGGTAAACACTGGTGGTGGCAGCATTATGCTGTAGGGATGCTTTTCTTCACAAGAGACAGTAAAGCCAGTCACAGTTGAGTTGTACTTCATAAGTAAGACTGGCCAAGTCAATGTCCAGACCATTACCCAATCGATCTTTAGCAAGAACTTTATCTTTTCTAAGATCTTTATCTTTAGCAAGACATAATGAATAAGATCTTGTTTTTGTGGTGAATTATTTATTTTAGTTCTTTTTTAAGACATTAGGTACCTAACGTCTTAAAAAAGAACTTAAAAAAGAACTAAAACTTGAAAATGGATGTTCACAAATGCTCTGCATCCAATCTGGCTGATATGTAGCTGTTTTGCAAAGAAGAATCTGTAAATTTCAGCTATTCAATGTTTAAATTTGGTACAGACATACCCTCAAGGACTTATGCTGCATTCAGACCAAGCCCATGCGTCAGCATCAGTTGGGGCAAGATTACATGTAAAGTCTATGGTAGAGTACGTCAGAAGTCCGTCAAGGGCTCTGCGTTGCGTTGAGTACGTTGGCTCTGTCAACTTCACTTGCGTTACATACGGCAACGTACCAACGCATGCATCACAGAAGTTCAGCAAGCTGAGCTTTTGACGGACCCAACGCAGTTAACGCAGTACGGCAACCAATTAGAGCGTCTCACTGTAGTTATGTCACTATACACGTATCTTGAATGAAGTGCGGGTCCAGTGAAAACACTTTCAACAAATGCAGATTTAAAAAATCATAAATAACACTTATCGAAGACAGATGGACAGGCGCTCCTAAAGAGGAACAGAGCACCTGTAGTTGGTGTCCTGGAAGGAGATTTAAGCTCCGATGTGGCCGAGGAGGTGTTAAAATTAGGCGCGGGACAGACAGAAGTAGCACTGAAACCGAACCTCATCCATTCGCAGCTCCTGAAGCAAATGGTTAAACTCCCCAAACTCAGAACGCATCTGAATAAGGGAAGCTGATGCACCCGATGTCATTCGTTGTTTAGCTTTATCTAGCTAATAACACCAAGCCACTCTCTCGATACGGTCCACCATAGTTCAGAACTTACGGCAACAGAGGAAGCCCCGCCCATGCGTTGTTTTTTTCTCAGAAGCAGGCTATGGAAGCCAAAATGTACATATGTCAAACTTCATCCGTTGGATGCGTTGCTCGACGTATCCAACGGATGCGGTCTGAATGCAGCATTAGAGCTGCAAATGAAGCAGAAAGTAGTTTTGTATAAGGTATTGCCTGTGGGATGGGGGGGGTGCACTTTTAAAACCTTCTGTTTCCTTCCAACTCATAGATATGGATTGCATTGTGTTGGTCTGGCGCATAAAATCCAAGTAAAGTGATCTGATATTGTAGATATTGTATTGTCTTTAGAAAATTTAATTTTGCAAAAATCTCATCGAATTGTCTTGCTGGGTCAGATCAAGATGACTCGCTTCACAGCCATCAATCAAACTGCCTGTCACAACCCCCCAGCCCCACCGCGCATTCCCCTCTTTGTGCACACATTGTGCGTACTTCGCTTGGAGCAGGGTATTAAAGTGAAGCCATAGCTGGGTTAACTGGCATGCTAAATTGGTATGTGTTTATGTGGGTGCGTTGTGTTAGCAATTATGGCAGAAATTGTGGTTACAGCGGGTCGCAAAGCTAAAACTGTATTTACAAAGGCGATGGCCAAAGAAAAAGCTGATAAAGAGTGCAACAAAAGAAGAGCAGAATGAGCATCGGCGTTGCTTTTGAGCTATGGCATCAGCTAAAGGAACAGAGCTACTAACAGATGCTATTGAGGCTCTATATCTCCTTGATCGGTAAGATAACATCATGCTTTTATTGTTGTTTACAATAGCCAACATTATGTTTTCATTTTAACCTATCTTAGTGTTAAAATTGGATGAACTGCAATGCTAGTAATTTTTTAGCATTTTTGTACTGTAGTAGGTTTGCTAAGTTGGCCAACAACAAAATGTGTGACTGAAGTTAGCTGCATTACACTCATGAAAACATTGTTCAGACTATGTTTTTTACGCTGCTAGAGTAAGGACCCTTATTTATTGTTTTTGTCAGCTATGAGAAGAAGGACATAACCTGGGCTTATACGCTACTGAAATAAGGTTTCCTTGTGAGAGCCTCTTCTCCCCCACAACTGTCTCCTTATCGCTCCCTGATCGGTGAGTAGCTGAACATTATGTTAACAGAAGCATGGCTTTGACAACTAATGTGCTTTTAAAAAATACATTCAAAAAAGTTGTAAGAGAATGTTTTGCTTAGAATATGGCTTCATTGGGCTTTGCACATCTTGGACTCTGGTCAAGATGCCCTTATCTTTTGCTGTTCTCTTCTTCCTCATAGCTTATATATATATATATATATATAAGGGCATATATATATATATATATATATATATATATATATATATATATATATATATATATATATATATATATAGTACAAACCAAAAGTTTGAGTTTGGACACACCTTCTCATTCAATGTGTTTTATTTAGTTTTATGACCATGACTACATTGTAGATTCTCAATGAATGAACACATGATGTATGGAATTACTGTATGTACTTAAACAAAAAGGTTGAAATAACTGAATACATGTGTTATATTTTAGATTCCTCAAAGTAGCCACCCTTTGCTCTGATTACTGCTTTGCATTCTCTTAAACTTCAGCAGGTAGTCACCCGAAATGGTTTTCCAACAGTCTTGAAGGAGTGCCCAGACATGCTTAGTACTTGTTGGCTCTTTTGCCTTCACTTTGCGGTTTAGCACACCCCAAATCAACTCGATTGGGTTCAGGTCCGGTGACTTTGGAGGCCAGGTTATTTCATAATTTTTTTGAAAAGTACTACATAATTCCATCCATCCATCCATCTTCTTAACCGCTTATCCAATTCAGGGTCACGGGGCAGCTGGAGCCTATCCCAGCAATTATCAGGCGTTAGGCAGGGTACACCCTGAACAGGACGCCAGTCTGTTGCAGGGCCAACACAGAGAGACAGACAACCATTCACACTCACATTCATTCCTACGGACAATTTAGAATGATCAATTCACCTATCATGCATGTTTTTGGACTGTGGGAGGAAGCCGGAGTACCCGGAGAGAACCCACGCATGCACGGGGAGAACATGCAAACTCCATTCAGAAAGACCCTGGACCGGGATACGAACCCACGACCTTCTTGCTGCAAGGCAACAGCGCTAACCACTGCGCCACCGTGCAGCCCTTACTACATAATTCCATATGTGTTTATTCATAGTTTTGATGCCTTCCATGAGAATCTACAGTACAATTTAAATAGTCGTGAAAATAAAGAAAACACACTGAATGAAAAGGTGTGTCCAAACTTTTGGTCTGTACTATATATATATATATATATATATATATATATATATATATATATATAATTATTTTTTAAATTAGGAACATATCTGAACAGGTTTTATACATTGATTTTTAAGAGCAAAAGTTTGGGCCATCACAAAATTAATTACAATAACCTGATTAGAATTTGCATTACTGAGCTTGTGTAAATGTTTATAAAAAGTACATCTCCGTTAATGTAATTTGAAAGCCTTTTTTTGTTTGAAATTGATTTACACTAGGCTGAATTAAATATTTCTAATTGAATTGATTTACGTAGAAATTGTATTTCAAGTTGTGGGCTATTCAGATTCAATTCAAGCAATGCAAAATAAAAATAAAAACATTTTCAAGATCAGTACCTAATGGCTAAAAGTGTCAACCTTTGATCAGCTTTTTTCAGATAAAAAATCTAAACGTTACTTGTTACAAAGCTTAAAAGTGCAAAACAGTGATTTTTAACCAAGGTGTACGTATCTCTTCTAATAGGAATGGAAATTTGGACAAGAAGAGGTCCTTAAGATGGAGGCTATTCACTCTGGTAGAAAAGAATTACAGCTACATATCAGACCTACAGAGTGCCATCCCGTGTCAATGATTTCCTGCTCCAAGATGGATGGTGCAGAGCAGACCGTCAGGACCAGAGAAATCAAAAAAACCAGAGTTCTATTACGTTGACCAACCCCAACAACCCAAGAGCTGTTTTATAATCAAATTAGATGTGTAGTTGTATTTATGTTGTTTTCACAGTACTAACTCCACCACCCACAGACTAGGCCCTGTTGTGTTGCAGCATCAGCCCTTCCTTCCATCTGTCACTGACCAATGTGATCAGCTATGAGCATTTTTTTCATAGTTATGATCATAATTTATGTGATCCAAAAGCTCTTTAATCAAAACTGAGAAATCGTTTTGTTGTCATTACTAAGAATGAAGAGAGATGTTAAGATCAAATATTAATGTAGGATGACAAAATCCGACTGAACAGATATGTATTGCCCATATTTTATTGAGTATATATTTCCTACATCTGGTGGGGATCTCCCAGCAGTTTGTGCAGAAAGGTGGATTGACCTACATCAGGGAAGTTGAATAAAGGGGCACCAAATGTCAGATCTAGCAGGTAGAACATCAGACTGGGGTCATGGGTCAAGCTGAGCTCCATTGGATGATTCTGTAAATCCGGTGACTGAATGCTAACATCCTAGCAACAGAAACACTATAGTACAGCTCTACTGTACTTGAACTATCATGTGTTTACAGAGCATGCCAGGTCATAGGCCACTGACCTAGAAATTCAGATATATAAATATGTTTTTTTTTACTAGGCAATATATATTTTAAAAAGAATGAACAAAATACCTGCTAATCAGCTTCCAGCTTCGTAGCTTTTCAACTCTTTGGATGTTGTCTTCACCTAGACTCTCCGGCTGGTAACAATACCCTGCCTCCTCCTCAGTGATCCTCTGACCTTTCAGCAGAGTTGTGTTCTGGACGTAGATTGGTCCAAAGTATATTCATAATCAGAGCCAAGAAGGCCCTCATCATCGAAGCTCTAAATATATAAAAATGGTTCATAATACAGCTAAACTAGAATGTAGCAATGTGTAGGCTACTTTGGAGGATCTTCATAGCCCAAAATTACTTTGAACGCATATCAAATTAATGACGAAAAGTGTTCCTTGTAATGTGATATACAGATAAACTTTAAATGTATATATATATTTAAATATAACTTTAAACAACAATCACATTCATTGTTTATCGAAGTTGCCCAGCGCTAGTCCGCGCGTGAACAAACGTTCCGTGTTCCTGTATTTCAGATGCGTGGCTTAAGAAAGGAGCCTGAAGAAAGGGGTTGGACTTTTTTTTTTTTCAAAATAGAGCTTATTGAACAGCTTTTACTAGATCACCTAACCCACTTTTAAGACCTAAAGTATGTTACTTTTTTTTTCATCAAACACAATTAAATTTTTTTATGTCCGTCTATTAAGCATTTCCACATTACTAAAAATGTTTAGCGTCTGCATCATAAAATGTACAAACAATCGTGTTAACAATTTAAATAAATAGCAGTTAAGTTATAGATACATTGCTTGCAAAATAACTTCGGTATCTCAAAATTGTGTTGTATTTTGTCTCTGAAGAGTGGAATGGATTTTTGAGTATTTTAATCTGAAACTTAAAAAAATATATAAAAAAGTCTGAAGGTATTTTGCCCAAAATCCATTCCAAAACTTTAAAGAATAAGAACAATTTCGTAGAATTTCAATTTTTGTCGTGTTTCTGATCAGCTATTACTGTAAAAATACTTAAATAATTTGTCATATGGGTTTAAAACATTATATTCTGAAGCACTGCACGGCTGTGGTTGTATAACAGAGCCACCTTAAAGTATAGGCAAAGTGATAAGCTACTTAGGGCCCCAACCAACAGAGGTAGCCAAAAAAATAAGCAAAATATATGACACAAATGTCATAAAAATTTGTTTTTTATGAGTGATAATCAGTGGTAATTCAGTGGTAATTATGCAAAACAAATTTTTTGATGCTTGATATTCAATAATCGCTATGCACAATTCATAAACATTTGAACTTATATCATCAAAATAATATCAAAATACATTTTGGTGCTCTTACAAGTATCTTTGTAGGGTTGCATGTGAGCATTTCCTTAAAGCCTTGTGTACTTGACAGCAACTTATGTGATTTGCTTGTCTCTGTGCTACGACGGGAGTGTTCTGCCTGTGAATTAGCTTCCATAGCAACCAGTGGCACACGGTAAGCCAGCCAGGTGGTGAAACCAATGAACGCTGCTCTGCATGTGGGATCTGAAAGTAAGCAACAGCCTGATGCCAGATCTGCATATAGCAGCCTTGTTGGCATACTGCTAGGGTTTGACAATACGGTGATGCTGTGGTGATAGAAAGGGAAGCTGGATGGAAATTTGGGCAGTGGACAATGTAAATAAACAGCTGCCAGTGTGATAATGGGGTCTCTCTCTGTCTGACACTGCAGAGGCTTGTTTTGCTACAGTTTCCCGTCCTGCATTGCTATTTTAGTCCGTTTTTGTTTACAGTGCTGTAAAAAAACAACCACCTCCCACCCCTGCAGATTTGTTCTATTTTTGCAATATACCAAATATTGTTTCGGGTCATCAAATACAGTTTAATATAACATTAATTAAATACAGAAAAAAAGGCATTTTCTACTCATCATTTCATTTGTTAAAGGCACAAAATCTGTTCCTTGGTTTAAAAAAAAGAAAAAGTTATCGGCCACTAAAGTTAACTGCTTCAGTCCCACCTTACAGCAGTAGCTGCCATCAAAAACTGTCAGTAAGTATTTTACAACTATATGTGAAAGAATTTAAGCCCCCTCTTCTTTGCTCCATTGTTTTTTATCTTTCCACATTAGTAGGATTTTGAGAATAAACAGCTTGTTTAAGGTCATGCCTAAATATTTAGATCCGATTTAAGTCCAGACTTAACTATACACCTTCAAAAGCGTATGTATTTTGATGTTGATCGTGCTTTAACCATTGAGAGTCGACTTTTTGGCATGTATAAAATCTGTTCAATTCATCCATCCATCATCTTCCGCTTATCCGGGGTCGGGTCTCGGGGGCAGTAGCCTAAGCAAAGAGACACAGACCTCCCTCTCCCCGGCTTATTGGGCCAGCTCCTCGGGAGGAATCTCGAGGCGTTCCCAGGCCAGCTGGGAGACATAATCCCTCCAGGGAGTCCTGGGTCTTCCCCTGGGCCTCCTCCCGGTGGGACGTGCCCAGAACACCTCACCAGGGAGGCGTCCAGGAGGCATCCTGACCAGATGCCCGATCCCCCTCAACTGGCTCCTCTCGATGTGGAGGAGCAGCGGCTCTACTCTGAGCCCCTTCCGGATGACCGAGCTTCTCACCCTATCTCTAAGGGAGAGCCCAGCCACTCTACGGAGGAAACTCATTTCAGCCGCCTGTATCCGCGATCTCGTTCTTTCGGTCACCACCCAGCGTTCGTGACCATAGATGAGGGTAGGAACGTAGATCGACCGATAAATTGAGAGCTTTGCCTTTCGGCTCAGCTCTCTCTTCACCACGACAGACCGGTACAGCGCCCGCATAACTGCAGATGCCTTACCAATCCATCCATCGGCACAAACAATAGTCAGAACCCGTCCACCCACCCGTAGGCGGAGGGAGGCTACCCTCTCATTCACCGGGGTAAACCCCAACGTACAGGCGCCGAGATGGGGGGCAACAAGTATGCCCACCCCAGCTCGGCGCCTCTCACTGGGAGCAACTCCAGAGTGGAAGAGCGTCCAACCCCTCTCGAGGAGACGGGTTCCAGAGCCAGAGCCATGCGTCAAGGCAAGGCCGACGATGTCCAGTCGGAACCTCTCAACCTCGCACACCAGCTCCGGCTCCTTCCCCACCAGAGAGGTGACGTTCCACGTCCCAAGAGCCAGCTTCTGCCACCGCCTTCTGCCACCGCCCGTCTTGCACTGCATCCGACCCCTATGGCCCCTACCACAGGTGGTGAGCTCATGGGAAGGGGGCCCCATGTTGCCTCTTCGGGCTAAGCCCGGCCGGGCCCATACGTAAAGGCCCGGCCACCAGGCGCTCGCCAACGTGCCCCACCTCCAGGCCTGGCTCCAGAGTGGGGCCCCGGTGACCCGCGTCCGGGCGAGGGAACTCTGAGTCCAATATGTTTCCTCATCATAGGGGTCTTTGGGCTGCGCTTTGTCTGTTCAATTCAATTTACTTTTATTTATATAGGGCCTGTTCACAACAGATGTCATCTCAAGGCACTTTACAACAAAAGTCATTTCAGTACAATCTTACAAAAATTCCAATCAGTTAAGCTTTCTATGTAAGGAATCCCAGAAGATTGCACAATCATTGTCCTGATGCATAATTCAAGTGCGCTTGAGATCATGGCAAGTGATCCTGATCAAGACGAGGATATGAGGCCCAGATCATTGCACTACCACCACCATGTTTAACTGTTGGTCTGTTTTAAAGCAGATATGAACTATTCCACATTTTTTTCGTCCGGTTTTCAACATTTTTTTTTTTTTTTTTGGCAAATGTTAGACAGACCCTTGGGTTTTGGTCGGCAATGGTTCTGACCCTGGAACACGGATGCCTTTTTTTTATTTGCTTTCTATCTGCTGAACCATGAACACTAATGTTACCTGAGGCAAGTGAGCTCTGCTATGCTTTAGATGGGGGTTCCTCTGTTATCTCCTGGATGAGTTGTCACTGCACTCTTAGAATAATTTTGTTAGACTGTCCACTTCAGTAAAATGTTCATCATTGTTCACTATGCTCTCTCATTTGTGGATAGTAGGTTTCACTGTGCTTTGGGTGACTGTCCAAGCCTTAAATACATCTTTATAACCATGAGATATCAGGTCACATGGGATGATTACTTTGGATAGCTTTTTGTCATAAATCAAATTTCATTGTTCTATTTTTTCTGGTTATTTGACTGAAATTAAATGTTGTCTGCTGATCTGAAAAATGTACGTTTAACAATACAAAACAGACACGAGAGACAGATAAGGAGGCAAATACATTTTCAAAACTCTATAAATCAGTGTTTAAAGCCTAGGGCGCAATATTTTTTCTCTCCATTCTTGTTTGACTTTTTGATCTTTTTTCTTTATGTTTCTCAGAGGAAAAGGTTGCGACACTGCAGATGTAGATGCAGAGCAGTTTTCATTTGTTTGATTTATTTTTTTCTTTATCAGATAATTATTATGAATTATGCCTCTCTACTTTGGGCTTCTACAATAATCACCCACACATATGTACACAATTTTGACCTCACATACCAAGAACTGAAAGTTTCTCATAAACTGGACATTGTCTTCAGCTAATCACATAATGAGCTACATTGACTCAGTCAAACTTTCTCTGAGAAAGAACAAAGTGAAATATGAAAAAAAAACACGTAAACAAAGCAATCACGGCAAACACGTCAGAGGCGGACATGTATTCGCATCCTCAGGAGGGATGTTCAGTCACCTAGATGGAAGACTGAACAGAGTATGTTTGGGATCTGGCTAATTGTTGATGTTCTCATGCAGAGAAAACATGAGAGAGATGCTAATAACTTCTTCCTCTCCCCATCACTTGTCCATCGACTGGTCGAGCGTAGTCATGGTAGCTGGGAGGACAGTATACACAAACGCACACACAAACCACCTGAGGCTTAAATGGATGATAAGCCTGAGCCAAATTTTCACATTTAATTAGACTATTGATATTTTCAGTTATCAGACTTCTTACAATATATTTCCACTTCCCTAAGCAAAACATAATAAATGCCTATCTTTATTTTGGGTGAGAGAAAACTGCATAGTAAAGGTATAGGAAGCAGCAAAAAAAGCACAATATAGCAAATGTGTTAACCTGTTAGTCTCTTGTTTGTGCATGCCAACAGAATCAAGATCAAGACCCAAATCACGATGCAGAGTCAACCTTAAGCCTGGATTTTCATGTATGCACACTCCTGCATTCCTCTTCTCACATTCACCCATGAACTCGAGCAGAGGCAGCGACTCTCACCTACACAGACCACATAGCAATGCATACTAAAAAGACCGAGGGAGAAAGAGTGGCAAAGAGCAATGGGAGATGGAGTGAAGGATAGATGGATGAAGGTGGAGAGGCCAGCGACAGGGTTTCGTAGAGGCTGCGAGATCTGTAATGAGATCTCTGTGAGTCAGACAGGATGCCGCTTGCATATCCTGCACGGATAAGAGACAGGCAGCAGAGAATGCATTAGAATACATTAGCCTAGCTGGCTAATAACAAAATCTGTGTCGACCTCATTAACATGAGGCAACATCTAACGCACTGGCACACATTGATCACCCAAAAAAATAATAATCCCTAAGACAATAATCGGGGTGGTGAGATTACTTTGGGCTGGCAACATTTTGGAGCTGCCTAAGCAGTTTTTCCCCTCAGCGTTAAATTAGAAGAGGTAAGCGCTGACCCGGAGTTGCTTTTAGCGCGTTTAGCTTATATCAGAGAGTGAGTCATGAGCTTCGCCGGGAGAAGCCGCAGCACCGATTTAAGCATCAGAGCAGTCAACAAACCCTGGGCTATCTATGTAGCCATATTTATTCATGTGGTTTGACACCCACTCACACACATACACACACAGAGGCACCAACTAAAGAGGCACATTCTTAGTGTATATAAAAATTGAGACAGGTGTATGAGATGCATATATATTTATATTTAGTCCAGGACTAAAATAAATATTGAAGTCTTCCATGTATCATGTAATCAACCATAACAAAATTATCATATCAGTATGTCACATAGATCTGAAACTCCAGCATATATTTTCCACTTCATCTCATTCACCAACATTGTTTTTTTGCTCCCATCTTCCAGTGATGCTGGTATTACCAATCAGTATTTTGAAACCTTCAAAAACATCTCTTTGTGTTTAAAACAGTCCTGGTGATATATCGGTGATATTCAGGCATCTGTTGGCAGGGGTACTGAGAGAAATAACCACAAATTCGTTTGGCTCGTCTACAAAACAGGACAGGGTCAGACTGCAAGAAACAGTCAGGTTTGTAGAGAGGGTCTTCAGGGCAAACCTTCACTCCATGTGGGTAAAGGTTTAGGGTGAGGAATAAGGCAACTAACATCTTCACAGACCCCACACATACTGGACATAAATTCCTAAAACTTTTTTTGTTTTTTTACTTTTACAGAGCGCTTTTTGCAAAACCCAGCCGCCACAGTGTTTCTTCGTCAAGCGTTTCTCTCTGATTAACAGAATGAATGCCTCACAGCCAAAAAAAGGCAGTTACCTACAGTATTTTGGGTAACAGGGTAAGCATATCTGCATTGTCACAACAAGCCATCTTTTTCCAACCATGTTTTTATACAAAATTGGCTGCAAATACAGTTACATTCTGATTCTTTATCTAAATTTTATTTCTCTAAAATGTATATTTATGCATACTTTATGTCTGTACACTAATCGCTTGAGTCAAATTCCTTGTTGTGAACACAGTCTTAGCCATTGAAAATTATTATAATTCTGATGATAACATGGTTTATGTACTTAAAGTGACTCCATGCACTATGAACCTCCATAAAAAAAATCTAAATAAAACAGAGTAAGCATCAAACACGTATTATATAAGATGTTAAGAATGGCTCCAAGTTAGCTCCTGTGAAAACTTTTCGTCATGAATCCAGTCAAAAACTGGTTCTAACACATAACTGTAAGTAATGGAAAGTCCAACATAAAGCATTTAGTGCCCAAAAGCTGCACTTATAACTAATTACATTGACTAAAGAGTACCATTCTGGTCAACTGAGGTTGAGCCGACCAATCACAGCTCTCCGTGTGTATTTCACGGATAGTTAAAAAACTGAGCTCTACTCCGTCCGGTCAGAAAGCCATTGTGTTGAGAAAAAAGACTGATTTCTGCACCTCTGCAGAGGGAGAAGTATAAACTAGGATTTAAAAGCATAGAATAATGCTGCATTACCTCTTTCCTACTTTTTGCTATGAACTGCCAGTCAGCAGGCTAAAAGTTGGCATCTATAGCTTTCTCAAGGTAACAACAAAATTTTGAAGTATTTTCCAACTATAAATCAAATCATTACTAAATCAATGATAGCCTTATATTACTTTTTTTTCGTTTAAATTAAAATTGCTTGTATAATGGTGTTATTTTTTGTTACAGTGATGCTGTGATATCTTTACTCAATGTTATAGAATGAAAATCTCGTATTGGCTAATGAGACAAAATACTGATCTACAAAAGTGCAGTTTAAGTGACAAAAGGTTCATAACAAATTATGATGGAAAAAAGAAAAGCGACAACTGCAAGGAAAAATGTAAATTGTATATTTTGAATTACTTTATTTAATCAATTAAAAGTTAAATCTGCGAAGGTTTAAAGATCAATTAAAAGGTTTCATTCTCTAAAGAAGTAACGACCTGGAAACTATTAAAGTTGTTAAATATAGCCATCCCCCAGAGGGACACCCTTTAAACCCTTTTTGACAGTACTTTGTTTGACTGCTGTTTCTACCCTTTCAGCTTCAAACTGAAAACACAGCTCACCACAACACCTGCTGCACATATACGTCAGTATTATTGGAGATCTATTGGTGAGCTTTGCAAAGCTCTGGAAATGGATTTCCTTTTTATTTCCTCATGTGGCCCCCTCTAGACTCTGTTGATCTGTAACAAGCCGACTTTTCTTGTTCATAATTTAAAACGAGTAGGTAAATTAGGTTGTTAATCCTCACCTTGGAGATAAATATGACTCTTCTAACTCTTCCTCATCTAACTGTCTTTTCTAGACCTCTCCCTTTCTGCTCTCTTTCTAATACTACCCTGTAACAGATACATATTTCTGTATGACAATCTGCTTCCACCCTTCCATTCATTTCTCCTCTTTAAGTATTCCCCATTTCACTCCCTTCATCAACTGCCTTGGAAGCCACCATCTTCCGCTGTTTCTCTCTGCCTCTTCCTTGACCCAACTTCTCCTCCCCAGATCCTTTTTCTTTAACCTTTTATGCTCTTCACTGCTCTCCTGGTGTGCACAGATGCCTCTCTTTCTCACAGTTTGTCTCTCAGTTTCGCTCTGTCAACATCCTACACCGCACATCCTCCCTCTTGCTCCTATCCCTTCTTTCTTTCTGTCTTTCTGTTTAACCCCTCCTGCTTTTTTCACTATCTTCCTCTTACATCTGCTCTTCGAACAACAATCTTTTCCCCTTTTTAGAATTCTCACCTTCAGAATATTAGGCATCATTAAGCCTGCTCTTTTTTCTGTCATTTTTCATCATTCTCTGCACATATCGCTCTCTAGCACGATGCATAATCACACTCTCCCATCTCAGATGAGTTTACACATCCACATTCTCGTCCCCTCATTAATTATTATGCTTTGTATCATAAATACGGTTAATGGTTGAGGCATTGGTCGGAGGATCTAGCGCTGTTGGGGAATGTAGGAAGTAAAGATGCACCACTCAGAATTTTGTAGGCACTTTTTTTTGGGGAGTGGGGAAAGACCATTCAAGATATTTTATTTGTCATCAGTGTTTTTTATATTAAGAAAAGTGGAGGCATCCAGCTGTGTGTGAAAGGAATCATTGATTTTTTTTGTAGACATTTTCACGATCCAGCCTGTTTTAGACTGACGGGTTAAGAGGATAAAGAACAACTCTGTTGTACCCTGCTCTGCCTTCCTGTTATCTGCTGAAGTTTCACTCAGTTACATTTACATACTGTTGACTTTTAAATTGTTCCTCATTTTCTCACTTCTTTAAACACCTCACTGATACACAAAATAGCTCATAGTGCACCTTCCTACGATGACAACGTCCACACCGAAGGGTGTTGCTGTTAACATGACCTGGTAGCATGTTAACCGGGTGCATTTAGAAAAAGGTTGTAGTTTTGGGTTCTTGACCCGCTGGTTGCTGCTCTTTTAAAGATGAAAATCTACAAATTCTGGGTGATCTCTTGATTTATCACGCCACAGAAATATATTTTGGTACGGACAGAAAAGAAAAGGTTTCCTGCAGAATTGTTACCAAACAGTAAAACCATCTAATTAGCTTCCATATTCATGATGTTGTAAATTTTTATAAATTTGAGAATTTCGTGTTGCTTTACCCCACACGCCCCGACCCCCCATCCATCGTTGTCTCTTCATTAATGTTTATTAACAATAAGAAGCCACTATTGTTCCATAGATAATTAGCATGCATGCCAGCGGCATCCTTGAGTTGTTTGTGCCTGCGTGAGCGTACATGTACACCACAGCAGGCAACCAGGTAGAGAATTCGTACAGAAGTATGAGAACGTTTCCTTTCCTTGCTCTCTCTCTCGCCCCCCCTCTATTTTTATCTGCTTTGCACCCCACGCTACCTTCATCGCCCTCCTTCAGTCTGCCTCACTCTCTCAGTGTCTATGTCCTTCAGTGTCTGCAGCCAGCTGTGTCTGCGGGCCATTAGAGCCGCCCACCCCAACTCCTCCCCCAACCCCCCGTTTCCCCCCCATCCTCGCCTCCATCCATTTTCCCCATCACTGATTCCCCCAGCAGACCTTACCCCCTCCCCCCATCTCACTCTGAATCCTCCACCACCCAACACACTCCTCGGTCCCTCTGACCACCAGGGCTCCATTGTCAAAGCAGCTGCTGATTAGAGCCTCGCCTTCGGTCCAGCTTTCACCACTGCACTAAATCAAATGTCTGGGTGCAGACGTAGAAGATTGCAGAAAATGCACCACAAATACACCAGCAAACACAGATTTATTTATTTTCTCTTTTTTTTTTTTTCCTAACACAGCATCTCCACATTATGTTCATGGATCGTCCACACAACTCCATAAACTGTCAAATCCACACAGTCAGCATCCTCCCTGTGTTGTTTATGTAAACATCTCATTGAGCTGCTCGCCTCTTGCGGCTGCCGCTATGAAAAGTTATTGCACTGCATAATGTAGCACCATTTACTTTTCTACGCAGCCACCCCAACACACTCATCATAATAAAACTGAGATTGATCCACTTCCTCGGTGGCTTACTGATCCTTAGATAATCTTGGGCTTTCAGACACAGCCGAGCAGAGAGAAGGCTGCCTTTCAGAAAATGGGCTGTTGCATACCCAGTGAATCTGTGTGGTCAGCATCCGAGACTCAAGGACAATCAGGAAAAAAAAAAAAAGTTTAATAACATCAAGACATGTAAATGTGAATCTTTAATGTTTGACAATCCAAAGCACTGAAATTAATGCACAGATGTAAAAAAAAATAAGTGTTTTTGCTTATTACTTCTTTAAGGATTCACACTTTCTTGCAACCTTCCAAGGTTTGTCGTGACTTTCAGAACGTCTTTCACTTTTTTTCTTGGATTTGCTTTCTAACAGATTTTCTGCCCTGTCCTTGTACCTCATAGTCACAGCTCATTGTGCAGACTGTGCTTCAAAAATAGGAATATTGGACTAGTGGGACATATTCAGCTTAGACTTCACCCCAGGACCCAGAATCATTCTTCAGCTGATCATGGATGCCACATTGTTAGAGCTCTTTTAATGTTTTTTTCCACCTGCCAGTGCTAAACTGATGCTAGTGGTAGCTGAGGAACATTTGCTTCTGCTTTCCCCACCAAAAGCACAGACTCAAGCATCAAAACGCTGGCGCCTAATCATCGCCCACTGCTTGTTGAAGGCAGGCACATGGAGATAAACAACCAACCCAAAATGTAGTAATTAAAACCCCCAATGTAGTTTTACTTTTAATCGATCATATATAAATCTAACGTACAGGGTTAAGATACTTTGCACTCATTGTACTGTATTTCTTTTTTAAATAGGCCTTGGTAAATATGCGTGCATGGAGCTTGACTAAATCTGTTCAATCAACGCTCACTGTATTAAACAGCACTGCTAGGAATTCTTGCATGCATTTAATGCCCGTTTCCGGAGCTGCTCGTAATAGGGGTCAAAGACTAGTCGTCTCGGGCTGAATAGAGAATTCACAAATACTCCCTGTTGTTAAAGAATAATTAGAATTTAGGATGGCTATATCTGGAAAATGTTTGGAGGAATACTGAGATAAGAAATTTAAAAAATTAAATAGTTTTCATGAGCTGTAATCCTGTCCAAAAACTCAAAATAAAACTGAGAGAGAATCAGTGAACAGAGCATTTACCTGGTTTTGTCACTGTAGAACAGATTATTTCATTGAGTTGGTTAAGAAATGGATCTAGTAGTGGTGACTACTGGTTTAGAGGGAATAAACTCTCCTTTGAGGCCAATTTGTTGGTTCTAAAACTATTATTAGCAGTATTTTTTTCATAGATTTAACAAAATAAATTCAAATTGTGAGTTTGTGATAAACTGCTGGGAAAAAAGGTACAATTTAATGTTTCAATAAAAATCGCGTTGAATTGTTTTTGCAGTGCAAGTTTAGACATCTACACAACAGGTAACTTAAGAGCTATTTTTTCTTGTATCAGACATAGATATTAAGCTTAAAGCACTCATTTCTGTATCTGGAGGGCACATTTTTAGCTAACACTTACTTCATCGAAAGAAGTTGCATGCTCATCACTTTGTTTACAAATACCATGATGATTTTATATTGCATGTTACAAATTCTTCTTTCACCACTTTTTGGAATAAAGTAGTTATAGATGTTAGTCTTCGAATTTTCTTTTATTTACTTTTTCAATTTAACCTGCTGATTGATAGTGTGTGTGTAAGTCATGGTGTTTATGCACGGGTGTAGCTGCATTTGTGTGCATTTTACTGGTACTGTTGAGTTGGATGGACATATTCATGGGTGGCACTGAATGTTGCCGGTGACTGTTTCAGCAGTAAAATGTAAGGCCATCTCTGAACCAGCATATGCGTGAACTGATGCTAAATTCTATTTTAGAGTCCTAATTGGTCCTTGGAGGAAAAGAGGAGGACACACACAAACCGATTTAAATTTGAACCCAAAATGCTGGGCCGTTGTATCATCTGCACTCCAATTCAGCATCAGCTGACACGCCCCTCTTTTTCTTGCCCCGCACTCTCCTCATCTCCATTCTCCTCTGTCTGTCCTTGCTTGCATCCATCCATTAAGTCCACCCTATCGATTAGGTCATTCAATCACTGTAATTCAACCACAGTCCTGCACTTGAATATGTAAATGAGCCCATGGGGGTTGCCGCCATTGCTGTTCTCATGGTAACCTCTCATCCGACACTGAGACACGCTCTCACATTGGCCTCTTTCGGGCTGACGAAGGAGAGTCAAGGTGAACTCAGTGCATGCATAGATAAGTGTTTTGCTCGTGTTAAACCGAAAGTAAAGCTGAGCTAAAATGACCTCACTGCAGCCTTGGGTGAGTGTTAACATTCGGGTGAGTGCGTCTGAAAAACAGAGGCAGAAATGCTGTACGTGTCAGCCGCCTGGCCGCATGCTCTTTGAAGACTCCCTCCCTCAAATCCCCAGCCTCGGTTGAAAGTCTTTCCCCGTCTCTCCGTCGCTTTCTATCTCTCCCTCTGGTCTCTCCATCTCTGCTCTGTCAGTGAAGCCGTCTAATCACACTGACAGGAGAGCAGCACTCTGTGTGGCTTCTGCCGCCGCACAAGCTTGGCAAGGCACATGGACATAAACACATGCAGAATTAATATATTCTCCATGTTTTCTTACTCTTAAGCTTGCACGTCACTGGACTTCAAATCACGAACAAGCAAGGTCCTTCCTCTCAAATCCGCTCATTTCGTCTTGCATCCCGTTTGTGTACATCTTCTCCTCGTCTGTTTCCACGTGGGTGTTTTAAGGACAGTTATGTTGGTGTGGTTGGCAAATTACGAAGCAATGTGATAAACAAAATAGAAATTGATCAATAGATATAAAAAAACAGAAAGGATCACTTAAAATCAGAAAAGCAAATACGATGACACCCCAAGAATATATATATATATTAATTCAATAGATTAGCCAACTATTCCATCCACTTATTACAATGTTTTTAGTGCCCATTATAAATATTTTCCTGCTTGGTGTTAAAGTTTTCATTACATTTAGATTTAGAAGTATCTGCTGGGAAGAGCCAGCAAGAAGAGTAACCTTTGATTCACACAGAGTGCGAAAGAGACGTGGTCTCGACATCGAGTTCAATCAGGACATTCTCACCACCTGTAGTTAGGTGCAGATACGGATACGGACTTGAAGTCACGGTAAGTTTCCACATGAAGTCTGTTTTTTGATTTTTTTTATGGATGCAGCATGCGAATTTCCATGCAGTGAAGAAATAGGGCATAAAGCCTGCTTCATATCGAGTAACGGATGCAGACTTTTTTCTGTAGGGCTTCCATACCGACTGTTATTGTGAGTAAAGTCTTCTGAAAGAAGAGAGTTAAAACACTGAATGTTTTGAAATAGTTTGCTAAAAATTGACAAAATTTGACATATTGCGTTCAATGATATGCTTGTAAAAAATAATCTGAACCATCATACCCTGTGAACTGTTCTCCCTGTCATTAGCAATAAAAGAAAAACCCAACAGAAAACGCGGGTTGTATTTTTAAATTTACTGGATGCACCTTGCTGGCTCACATTTCACTTCCTGCCTAGCTCATGTAATTTCTATAACTTCATGGAAATGCAGATCCAAAAGGCAGCCGGTGAGAATACTCTGATTGGACAAAATGTTTTTTCCGTCTCTGCGGAAGTTGTACGGAGTCTGGACCGCATTCGTTTCTTAATGTAATGATAAAATCCTTAAAAACTTTATTTTACTTTGTTAATTAGCCAGGTTATCTGCCAAATGAGCAAATCTATGTGCTGTTATTGTACCGCAGGACACAATAACTGTCATAGGTTATTGCAGATGTTTGTCTGTGGTGCCTTTCCGAACATCCAACTTCATCTTTTTTTTAAACTTCATCTTTTTTTTTAAACATTTGAAGGAATTTCCTTCGTGCAGCAATCTTACTAAGCTTACTGGCAACAAACATCAGGGGGAGGAGGAGAGCTACTATGGAAAGTCAACATAACCAGAAATAAACATGCACTATCTCTGGTAATTAATTAAACATATCTATAGCCATCAAGATGTTGAAGAGGTGTTAAAAGGTCTTGGGTTTTTTTCAAAATGGTCATTTTACAGCCAATGCCTACAGAGAATGGTAAATGGCCTGCATTTGTATAGCGCTTTACTCAGTCCCTACAGCGCTTAACATTACATTCAGTCATCCACCCATTCACACACTGGTGATGGCAAGCTAGGTTGTAGCCACAGCTGCCCTGGGGCGCACTGACAGAGGCGAGGCTGCCGGACAATGGCGCCACCGGGCCCTCTGACCACCACCAGTAGGCAACGGGTGACGTGTCTTGCCCAAGGACACAACGACTGAGACCGTCAGAGCCGGGGCTTGAACCGGCAACCTTCCGATTACAAGGCAAACACCCAACTCCTGAGCCACAGTCACAGAATGACCACCAATTTCATGAGTCAGACACTCTCTCTATAGGATCAAAGTATTAGGTGTGATGTTGTGTACACATAAATTAGCCAAACCCGACAGTTACATTTCTGAGAATTTATTGAATGGATAATTATGAATAAAAGGCCAGTTGGGAAAATATGAAAGGCAACAATCAGAAATGTGTTTTTGAATTGGAGGAAATACTTTCACTTTTTTCTTTCTTTTCCATCAAAACAATCCCACTGTGACACTGGGTTTAATTCCCCCGTGTGTAAGAATTACCTCCAACTAGTGGTGCGCTCAGTGAATGCAAGGTGTTTTTTCTGGCATCACATCAGAAGCTCACAGAATATCTTTTCTGAATTTATCAACACAAGGGTAATATCAGAATCAGATTCGTTGTTTTGATCGATGGAAATTTTCAGTTGCCATCCACACCAGATGAATTTTTAATGCAACTTGTATGAGCAATCTGAGCCGTATGAAGTAATATTTGATGATTCAGTTGGGGTTAAGGTATTCATCTGGCTGTGGCGTGCTGGGAAAAAAATGACACTTCAATTTAGCTGGAGAAAAAGGAGGAAGCATTCTTTTCACCTGCGCGAAAAAAGATCCTACAAATGTCTTCCACAGTGGTTCTATTTGAACTCAATTTTGGGAGAAAGTGGAAAGCCTGGAGGGCAAAAGTGAGCGCACGCTTGCTCGTGCATGTGTGCATGCATGTGGGTACACAGCACTAGGCAAATCAGCTTGTCAGTATGCAGCTCAGGTCTCTCTCTGGTGGCAGCAGATGACAGTGCAGTGATTGGGCTGATTTCACCCAGGACGTGAGGGGAAATCTGAAGGCCGCCTTAGGCTCAGGTGCTTATCATCTCCACACAAAGGTTCTCGCACAGATTTGGCTGCATGTGCGTACACGCAGATTAAATGTATACACATATGCACAGCAAACGTTGCAACTTATTGTCAATGCAAAAAAGTGCACCGACACTCACATAAAGTACAGACAGAAATGTATTGTATCAACGTGTATCATATATTTATTTTTTCATTGTGAAAGTTAGACCAGTGACCACCCAAAGTAAACCAAACACATACGCAAGAATTTTTTATAATTAGGTGCATATGACGGTAAACCTGATGCGCTTTTCTTACATGTCTTTAAGTTCCTCCTTTTTGTTTCCAGAATTAGGCATTTAACGGTACACCAAAATTCTCAGGTTCGGTACGTACTGTGGTTAAATTTTACGGTTCAGTTCATTTTCAGAACACTCAAGGAAAAAAAGCAGGTTAGAGCCCCCCTTGAACCACCATGTTTGATTTGTTTTTGGATGCACCGATACAGATACTGGTATCGGGGCTGATACCGTTCTAATGTACCCAGTTCGGTATCGGTCAGTTAACCAACCACCAATAGTTTAAGAAAGCTTTTTTATTTTTCACTTGAAATTTTTGTTAATATTTTCTTTTCGTTTCTATCTAATTAACCACCATTTGTTGTAACAAGCAGAGAAAAAAATAAAACCTTTCCTCCGGTTCATTGCAGTTTTTTTTGTCTGGTTAAAGTATCTGCAATGGTACTAAGTACAAGTACTCAGATCCAAGTATCGGTATTGTATCGTTTTTTTTTTTAAATGTTCTCGTTGCATCCCTAAAAAAGGTACTCGTGCATAGATTATTTTTGCTTTTGGGGTCTTTTTTGATAAAACCTAACCTCTGCCACACCGGACTTGAGCCTGTAAGCTCGATCAATAGAAAACTGTGGATTTTGATAATGAGACTGAAACAGAAGAAACTTTAAAAGTTTACAACCACATATGATAGAGCACAGCTATGAGCTTGGATCTGCGAACACCAGAGAGCAAAGAGAGACCAGGGGGAGAATTAATGGCCAAAACTTTACTAAGCGAAGCTAACGTTATTAGCCTGGGTGCTGCAAGCTAGCTTTAATGTTTCTTTAACAACCCACAGATCACGCTGCTTCTGATCCGTGAAGCTTAAAGTAATTAAAGGGTCCTAATCATGTTGAAATGATGGTGAGCCTAGTTCAGCTCCAGAAGCCATTTGGTCGCTGGACCTTGCCTAAGCAAAAACAATAACACAGTCTTCTTTTAGTTCGAGGAGCTGCAGCAGTTTAAAATAGATTAGCTGAGATGGCTCTTGACAGACTGAAATGGAAACCCTGAAAGTAGCCTAGAAGTAAACATGACTGGCAAATGGCAGGAGATAGATAAATTGAGCATAAAGGGACTGTGAGAAGCCTCTGATCTCTCAATGTTGCTGTCAAACTGAGAGGAAGGCTAAGATCTGGGGCAAATTGTCTTCTATCTGTATGTCTGTTCATGCATCGGTCTCATGTCCACCTTTCTATCTGTTTATCTCCAACGGCTGTCTTTATCAGATCTGCTACATGTATCTCCATCACATACCTTAAATCAAACATCTAAAGTTTTTTGTTCTCATCCCTTCCTCGGCTCTTATTCTTTTCTCATCAGTTCGTCTCATCCCTCTTGCCATACCTCGCATGCTCATTCAGCCCTCCCTGGGTCAACCCCTGACTGTATTCCTTCTAGCTCCTTTCATCTCCGTCCTTCCCTTCTCTTCTCCCTGGGCTCAATAGATACATAGCGAGAGGCCATCGACGGTGTGAGGAGGCGGAGGACTCGGGTGGGTGGAGATCACAGGAGATGAGGCCGTGCACAGCGAAAGGATAGACAAATCCATTGATAAAAGGCTGCAAAACGCTTGCTGCATACCCAGTCTCTCTCTGGTTCTCCAGATTCTTTTTTTTTTTTTTTTCATTTTGAGACTACTGCTCCTGCAGCCTTCAAATGTCAGTTCAGCCTGGGAACCTATTAGATGTTTAGCCAGAGCACCTGACAGATCTCTTCCTTCCTTCCGTCCTTCCTTCCTCACTCTTTTGCCTCTTCACACACATCTAGTACAGACTGATGGTCTGAGATGCAGACACTCAGCGTCGGAAAGAAAGACGTGAGACAGACACTGAGGGAGCATTAGGGTCAAAGACTCTCATCTGCTTTAAGAACAGTCACTTCAGCTCCTCTTTACTGTAACTAGGTATAGCACATTTGCTAAACCAGACTGTTGTATTTAAAGCTACAGCCGTCCATTTTTAACATTAACATTTTCTAAAAATGTTAAGATACTGTGAGCAGGTTTCCAACAGCTCAAATGTATTGTCATTGTGAATCTGAATTTGGTTGGACTCGGCTGATGCAGAACTGGCTGATCCAGCACTTGTTTTCTTCACCAACTACTTCTATAGGTGTTTTCAAAAGACACACCCTCGCGGTATTTGGGTCAAATTGCCGCAACAGTGTGTCTTCTGAATGTTTCTAGCACGAATATTGCGCGTTCTTGCCGACTAGCTTGATAGTAATATCGTCGCAATGCTGCTATTATTAATGAAGATTACACCTTGCCGCAACAGAGGGGTGATGTCATGACGATGTGTAGAATGCGCATTGAGCCACGGCTGACAACAGTATGTAAAATGGAAGCAAATATAGGGAGTTCATTAGGTATTTGTAAACTATATCAGCCTAAATGGCAAACTGGAATGACGCAGAGCTCAGGAACATCTGCCCTTTGCGAAGGACGCCACCTTTTGAAGCAGGTTCGCGAAAAGACTTGAGGAGCGGGTCTTCAATCAGGCTAAAACCAATTAGAATCCCAAGCTATTTCAGCTGTTTACCACAAACTCTTCCGTCTCCTGGTTTATGCGCAACCCTGCACGTTGACAGCCCAGACACACCAACACACCCCCTTTATCTCTCCAATGCATAATTTAACCTGTATATGCTCCCTCTTGGCAGTGTTATCAGGAGACATGGAGTTAACTTTCACAGTTATGCTGATGATACACAGTTGTACATCTCCATGTCTCCTGATGACACACGGCCAATGGACGCACTTTTTAACTGCATTTTAGGCATTAAATCCTGGATGGCAGAAAACTTTCTCCAGCTCAACCAGGACAAAACTGAGGTTTTAGTTATCGGTCCTGAGGCTCAGAGAGAAAAACTTTTACCAAAACTACAATCATTGTCTTTTAATTCTTCTTTACAAGTGAAGAACCTGGGTGTGATTTTTGACTCTGAGCTGACTTTTATCCCTCACATTAAAAACATCACCAAAATAGGTTTTTATCACCTAAAGAACATTGCCAGAGTCCGCCCCATTCTCTCTCGGGCCAATACGGAGACGCTAATGCATGCTTTTATCACCAGTAGAATTGATTATTGTAATGCCCTGCTTTCTGGTCTTCCCAAAAAGACTACCTCAGGTTTACAGCTTTTACAGAATTCAGCAGCTCGTGTCCTGATGAAGACTAGGAGGCGGGAGCACATTACACCGGTCTTAGAATCCCTGCATTGTCTCCCCGTATGTTTTAGGATCGATTTTAAGGTTTTTTAATGGTTTTTAAGTGTCTTAATGGTCTTGGGCCTTCTTATCTGTCAGAAATGCTTTTACCGTGTGAACCCTCGCGGTCTCTGCGCTCCTCTGGCAGCCGTCTCCTTGTCATCCCCAAAGTCACGACACAGACTCATGGTGAGGTGTCTTTCCAATATTATGGCCCTCAACTCTGGAACAGGCTGCCAGAGGATCTCAGGGCCGCAGAGAACGTTCATGTTTTTAAGAGCAGGCTCAAGACTCACCTTTTTAGCTTAGCCTTTAACTAATTATTATATTCATATATTTTTAATCGCTCAGCATGTTTTACCTGATTTAATTTTTAGTTTAGCTTTTAGCTGTTTATTTATTAATCTGCTTTGCATTTTTATTATTTGTTTTACACTTATTGTTTTATACTTTATATACTTTATATTTTATTAACTTTATATTTTAATGTATTTTAATCTTTCTTGCCAGTGTTTCCTCTCTGGGGGGGCCCCCTGCATCGGGGGCGGTGGTCGGCTGTGGCTGCCTGGGTGCCCCCCAGGTAGCGCTTGGGTGGAGGTGGGGGTACCAGCCCTCCCTCCTCTGGGCGCCCTGGGTCGGAGCCTTGGCTGCTGCTGTTGATCTGCTGCTGCTGATGCAGATGGCTCCCATGATGGCATTTCCTGGCTCATCTGTACTCAGCCCGCTTTTTGTAGCTTCTAAGTGTGTGTGTGAGTGAGTATGGCTGATGGGTTGGGTTGGGAGGGGGTTGTATTTGCATTGATGATTTTATTTTTGAAGGGGGGGGTTGTGGGGTTATTTTAAATCTGTAAAGCACTTTGAGTAACTTTCTTTGTTTGAAATACGCTTTATAAATAAAGTTTGATTTGATTTGATTTAATCTTTTGTGGAAAAACACCTGATCATGCCACATTGCTGCTGCTAGCACTTGCAAAAAATCTAAAGGCTCACTGATTGAAAAAACAGAAAACAACTTAATGTGTCTTATTGTCACCACACATCCAGAAATCCAGGTTGATTAAGTTAAGGGATATAAACATCTTTGCAAGGTGCTATATGTGTGAAGCTTTATTGATCTATGATTAACCTCAATGCTCAGTAAAAGGCCATTTATTCATGTATGATAATACCAAAAATCTTTACACATTTTATATTATGCTGATTAAATCAAACTAGCTGCAATTCCAAGTTGCTGAATACCTACAAATTGGAATAATCGTAATACATTTTTTTCTACCATGGCAACTTGGTGGAAAGGCACGAATTTCAGTAACCCAAAATAGAGAGAGTGAGACAGGGAGACTGGCATGAAACAGGGGATTAGGGGCTTAGTTAGCCTGCATGAAATCCCTTTTTCCTCTCACGCCCTACAAAGGGAAGAAGGCAATTGGTCACATTATGCAAAGAGTGAAGGGAAGGGAGGGGAAGGATGGGTGAGATGGAGCAGGATTGCAAGAAACTCACCGAACACTCTGCATTGTTTTCATTCAATTTTCCTCAACCTTGGAGAGCAGGGCTAAGGAAACATATGTGAAATCACACAGATAAATGTGACATCACAATTGTTTGGGTGCTTTTTGGCAAGAGACAGAAAATAGGAGGGGTAGAGAATGAGGAAAGGGAGGAGTAAAAAGTGACATTGGCCTTGATAGCCGCTATTGTCTCGCCTCCAAGACAGCCAGCCAACCAGGCGGCTCAGTCAGAGAGAGACAGAGTGAGCGGAATGAAAGAGAGGGAGTTGCCATGGTAACTTCCTGGGAGATGTGAGCGCACTTGTTTATCTGTGGGCTGCGGGAGTGTGCATGTTTGTGTGGATGCAAGCAGGCGCACGCGTCCAGCAATGCCGCCGCGCCAGTGGTGGTGGACCGACCTTCCTTCGCCAGTAAACGCGTCTCGACCAACACAAACAACCAACCCACAGCTGCTTAACAGAACTCTAGCTTACCTGCTCAAAATGATCGAGTCAATGGGAATGAGCTGATGACGAGGGCATAGGAAAGGGTGACAGAAAGGAGGATGACAGGTGGTGGAGGAGGAAGGAAGCATGGCGAAAACCAGACTGAATGGGAAAGAAAAGCCTACTTGATTTTTAAAGCCAAGAATAGCATATGAATGAGGTGAAATGGGAAAACGAAAATGCGAGAGGACGAACCAGACTTGACGAGATGCGATGCGGCGAGTGGGAGCGGAGGCGTGCTGCTGTGCTCTCAGAGCGCAGCCTGGGTCCCGTGGAGCAGACACTGCAGGCACTTTAGTATGTCAAATGTCACATAGAGTAAGTCACGGGGCCGCATGGCTGCGCTGCTGTCTCACACACGGGTGCGCACACGTCATTGCATGCAGACGTCCCTACAAAGATGCACAGGCCGTTTGCATGCTGATGAGATTTCACTCATGGATTCTCGAAACAAATGGGGCCCTTCCTATTTGGTCACAGCTGTAGGTGTTTATGTGATAAAGGGTGAACCCACAAAGGAATGTGGAAGATGATCATTACCTGAGACAGATAGAACTCCGGTGCATAAATGTGCTGCCAGCCTATGTTGCACAGTGATAACTTGTGCAGCCTGGACTGCAGTGTTTCTATTTATTCTACGTGTGGTGAAAACTAGTGTCACCCTCCTGAAATAATGAGCGAGCCCTTTCTTTCCCTTAGGACAGCAGACAGCCACCCGGATCCTGAGCCGCCCCAGATCACAAGTCGATCCATCTCCCTCTTTCTCATTCTGTCTCTCGCTCCCTTTGTGCCTTTGCTTCTCTCTCAATGAATCACATGCGCGCTGCAGCCAGTGGTGCCCTAATAAGCAGACTTTCTCTTCGTCCGCTTTCATCTCTCTCTTGATGCGCTGCTGTTTGTTCTGTGGACACAAAGCTGTGATGAAACAATGGAGGGAAGCTTTAAAAAGGCAGACTTCTACAGGCAGAAAAAGAATTCATTTTATTGGTCTGCCACAATAAAGTACATCAGTTTTCACTGCTCAACTGTAAAACACGTTCAAAGTCAAGATACTGGATTTAGTATCTCAGCCCACATTTCTCATAAAAGAAAAGGTCCCAAAGGATCAGTTACTAGCATTCTGAACTCATTGCTAAAAAACAACAACACATGTTAACATGTTGCTCACCATGTCACTGAACATGTGGGAAAGGTGTAGTTGACTTAACAAATTTTCTATAAGTCAGATGTATGGAATACACAACTAATAGTTGCCCTGTCCACAGATTCTCCAACCTGAGCTGTAAATATCTGCAGCTCCTCCAGGGTTCCCCTGGGTCACTTGGCTTAGCTCTGATTAATGCTCTCCTTTTTGTTTTTGTAGATTTTGTTTTAGTATATCAGAGTAAAGGTTGAATACAAATTAATGTGACAATTTTCAGATATTTATATGCAAGCAAAATTAATTTCCATCCACTTTACAATTTGTCGCCCCATAAAAAAATATGCAGATATGGGAAACATGCCTCCACCAAAGGGTTGCAGAGTGGCTGGTGTCTATCTCCAACAATCATCGACCGAGAGCTGGGGTACATCCCGATAAAGGTTGCCAGTCCGTTGGTGTAAGAAAAAAATTCAATCAAATCTCGTTATAGCCTTAATGTGGCTGCGGGAGGGTAAGCTAAACACTTCACATGCTCATCTTCCCTGATCTTTATGTTTAAGGACGGAGGAATGTATGCTGCGTTGATTTATATGTGTTTGGGTGGTCAGGCTGGTCTGCAGGCTGCAAAGCTCTATGGAAATAAGGAGATGCACTCCTGAGAAGCAGGTGATGGAGGAGAGAGAATGGGGAAGGGATGAAAAGGAAGGAAGAAGAGCGATGGAATAATGAGGACTCTGATGAGAGGGAAGGCGAGCCTTGAATAGGGACATCTCAGAGATAACAAGAAGTAAAAAACGAGGGGAGAAAGTAGAAAGATGAGAGCAAAAAGATGAAGACAGTAGTGAGGAGCGGGGTTATGAATGGAGCGGAAAGCAGGAAACAGCTGCCACTAGTGGTGGCATGTGGAAAATAAATTATTGATGTGGGGGGGAAGAAGATGACTGGAGGGTTGTATAAAACAAAAAAGTGCAGGGAAAGTGGTTCATTTTGAGTGGAAGGTAAAAACAAAGTGTTTAGAGAGGGAGAAATTAGAGGAGGAGGGAAGGTTGAGATTTGACTATTAAAAAGATTTGAGGATGAGAGGGCATTGAATTAAAGGGGGAAATGAAAGTAATGACTCACATTGGGCAGAAACAGTGAAAAACAAGGCGATTTAGCATAAACCGAGGGAAAAAAATAGAAGGATGAGAAGGAGGAGACCAACAGAGGGAAACGAAGAGATGAGAGACCGAGGGGCTGGCAGTGGCGGGACATGGGTGCAGGCGTGGATACTGTGGCATGCAGCTCCAGCTGGCATGGACTCTATCAGTCACTCTCAGGCCTGGGCATGAGGCCCTCTGTGCTGCACACACACACATGCATTCATGCACGGATGTACGCAAACAAGCAGATCAAACGCAAGGACATTCTCTCTTTCTCTGCTCATTACATGAAAACATACACACACACACACAGCAGACTGAGACAAAAAAACACTGAGTTCAGACACAGCCTGACGCGCTCTCTCAATTAGTCTCAGCCTCACACACACACGCAGAGAATCAGGGAGCAGAAAGATGGATGTATGAACGTGCGTGCGTATGTGTGTGTGTGTCTAATTGTGCCAGCGCCGGCAGAGCAGAATGAGGGATGGTGTCTCAGAGCTGCTGCTGCCGCTAATAGCCGCTGACTAGAGGTGACAGGCTCTTTCTTTCCCTCCTCTGCTCTCTCCCTCGCTTCTCCCCTTGTTCTCTGTCCAATCAGCAGTCAGCGCATCTGTCCTTCCCTCTTTCCCTCAGCCGGGCTCGGCACATCCTCTCCCCTTTGTTTCTCCTTTCTCGCATCCCTCCTCTGCCCTTTTTTACCCTCCATGCTTTCATCTCTGCTCCTTACCCCCTGCCACCTTTCATCACTTCCTCTGGCTTCCCTCCCCCCGCAGACTCTGTCCTCTCTCCACCCACTCCTGATGATACCCAGGAGATGCCTCACACATGAGCGACCACATGAGTTTGAGTGGACTCACAAATGTATACATAAATAGATATTTGTCTAAAGCTTGTGGCACGATTGGCCTGATTTTTTAGCAATTTTCCATAAGGGATAGACAGAAAAATCGTCTGGACATCTGAATTGTCAGATTTTAGCTTGACAAAAAAAATCAAATTTCTGTTGGTTACACTGACAGCAACACTCTTTAGTGTGGAAGTTGTTACTGCAGGAAGATGATTCTAAAGCTGAATCTCATTCTTTCTGAGAATATTACAGTTTTTTTACATTTCTAAAACACATTCTTGAAATCGGCACTAATTTTCTCAAAAGCTTAGACACAAATCTAAAAATCTTAAACTACATTCACATAACCCAAGAGTTGTCTGTCAAATCAAAATATCACCTCAAAATCAGTCAGCATGTGCTTAAACCCAATGTGTTCGTCTCATACACACAGCAGGTAAAATAGCTAGCGTAGGCATAGGCCCAGCGAAAACAGACGAGAAGCCCTGTTTGCAAATATTGAACATGTATGATTGTAGCAACTACCAAAAAAAATCAGAAAAATCAGAACACAAGTGCAAGCGTGTTAAAATCATGTTATTAATAAATGCAGGCATTTAGAGTAGCATCGGTCACAAATGTATTAATCTCTAGAAATATATGTTGTTAAAAAAAAGCCATGCTTAAAGGTTGAATATGGAACATGGGCACCAAAATGATATCTAGGGTGTCGAGGATGTAGTTGCAACAACAAAACTTATGCTGTGTTCAGACCACAGGCTTTGTCAGCGTCAAGCAAAGCTCACAAAGCAGCTAGTTTGACGCTTCTATGTTGAAGCATCGACTTCTGCTGCATTAGCGCTGTTTGTGGATACACCTGATTCTTCAGATGCGTTTGGGGATTTTAAACATTTGCTCCAGGAGCTACGTATGGATGAGGTTCGCTTCCAGCTCTACTTTTTTCTGTCCCGCGCCCAGCTTGACAACCTCCTGAACCCTATCGGTGCTCAGATCGCCTACCAAAACAAGTAAGTGTTATTTATGATTTTTTTAAATCTGCGAGGACGGATCATAAAGTTTTCTGTGATTGCAGACGGCAACGATGAGCTTGTCTTCCATTGTTGAGATACGTGTAGTGATATCACTAAAATGAAACCCTCTGATTGGTTAACGCGCCGCTTCAGGGCCGTCAGCTCCGTCAAAAGTTCAACTAGCTGAACTTCTGCGTTGCTGGCTTTATGAGCTTTGAAGCTTGAAAAGCAGGGAAAGCTTGAAAAGTTGACGGAGCTAAAGCTCACAAAGCGCTACAGAAACCATGACACTCCTCCAACGGCCTGCGCCGTAGACTTCGAAAGTAATCTTGACGTTGCTGATGCTGACAAAGCCTGCGGTCTGAATGCAGCATTAATTTTAATACGTGCATATGCCAGGTTCGTAGCCGTGATCAGCCAGCAACATGTCCAGTGACGTATCTTACAGGGTAAGAACTAACTAACAGACAGCTTTTAAGAAAAAATGTCCATATTCAACCTTTAACCCGTCGCTTCTTTATTCAGTTGAATTGGAGTCTTATTTTGACTTATTAGTTAAATCTTCTGGTAGGAAAATGTTTTGGGTATTCCATAAATATTTTCATGTTAGATCCTTTTTAGGAGGCCAACTTTAGCAGCTTTAGTTTCCATATGTCCAGCATTGTGAATCTATATTTTAGACAGTCAGTCACTTAAAAATTGAGCTATAGAAATCATTTGGTTTTCTCTTTCTGCATGTAAAGACACTAATTGTTTCTTTAGGGAACAAGGAATGGTTTCTCGCTTACTAATGAATGCCCTCTGGATGGAATATCAGTGAGTAAATGTGTTGATAGATAGGGTTACCAATTTTATCATGCAGTAAAAGCTTTCTAGAAGGTGAAGTTCATTCACGAACATCCACTCAGTGCTCTGTGTATGTTGTCCAGAGAAGCTAATTGACCACACAAATGCAAAAGCTAACATCCACAGTCTTCCTTATCTTAGGTATTATGGATACACTCAATCAGGGTGAAACAAAATAAATAGTGTTCCTGAATTGGCTACTTTGCAATTGCTACCCAATAGCGTGTCGTGTAGCATTGTGCCTGAATATTTTAGCTTCCCAAATTGTATTTTGTTTGGAATATTTTGGATGAGTTCTAAAAAAAAAAATCTATAGGAGCAAAATTGATGGGGGTCAGCTGGAATATATTTTCAAGTAAACTTTTCATTGAATCCTTGACAAGTAAATTGCTTTATATTAATTATATTAACCTAGCTATATGTTCTCCTTCATTAAAATAAGATTTTAAATAGAACATAAATTTGGTAATAATTTTGTCTTTGTTTTAAACAATACCGAATTGTTTTACCCGAGAAAAATGACAAAGCTTCCTAAAAAACAGAGATCAGAAAAAGGTCACAAAACTCTGATTGGTCCCTCTCTTTTCTGCAGCTGATGTCTATGCATGTGTGTTGCAGGAACGTTATCAATTTAGTTTTGCTGCACCATTTCAGGCCCGGTTGTAAAGATCAAACAAAATGATGAAGACCAATGCACACACGCACACTCACACATCACACACACACACACACACACACACACACACACACAAACAAGACAATCTGCCTTTCTCCTATCTGCAGCTGCCTTTTCATATTCCTGGCTTCTGCAGTTGCCTCACGTCTGGACTCTGTCCACAGGGAGATGAGAGACAAGAGAGAGCACTGCTCTGCTTTCTATCTACACCAGGTTATAAGATCCATGCAATTAGAAAGAGCGTGCAGGATAAATATGGCTGTTTGGGTGTGTGTGTGTGAGACACTAAGGTATTTGTGCGCAACCAGGGAAAGATTGTTTGAGCTGCATCTGGGTCTGCCCGATGTGGCGACACAGGAGAGCGGTTGGGCCTCACATGTTCCTGTGTGGTTGGTTTTATTTGTGTGGATGTGTGAGGATATTTAGCTGCACTCTCAGTGTACATGTTTAATGTGCAACTGAAAACAGAGGGGCTTGTCATGTTCCGTCCTTTTCAGAGGGAAACAGCTCACCCCGCGGGGCTTACAAAACGGGGGGATTTACTTCACAGCCAATCAATGTTGCTCTGCCGAAGCAACCATCCATCGCCACCACAGCAACAGTAACACCCCAGCCACACAGCGCCAGGCTGCTGCAGGGAATAGATGGCTGATACGTACATACAAGCTCCTTTGCCGTATTTATCTGTCAGCTTTTTACCTCTCTGTTTTTTCACTTCTGTTTTTATCCCCCTCTTCTTACTTGGCCCATGCTGCATTTGCTCTTTTACTGGTTATTTGTTCCTTTTTTTTTCCTGTCTTTGCCCTCTCCATCTCTCAGCCTGATATTTCACGTTAATGGGGCCTTTGCAGGCGCTCTCTAAGGTGCGACCTAAAGGGCGAGAACAGGATTGAAAGAGAAAAGGTGGGAAAAAAATCTGGAGAGAGAGAAAGAAAGAGAGAGAGAGAGCGGTGGTGGCTGCGGCTTCCTCCTGAAAGGCCCCTTTTTCATTTCTTTTCATCAGCAGCCGCCTGCCTGCATATCTCGCCTCCTCCTCTACCCCCATGTTTTTTTTTCCTGCAGCTCCCAAATCCCCTTTCTCTTTAGCTCATATGTATGCAAATAAGGCATCCCATGCAAATGAGACAGGTAGGAACAGGCAGCAGAGAGGAAGAAGAAATGGACGTGGGATGGCAGGAAGGAGCAATAGAGGATATCTTGGGGGTTAAAATAGGAAGTGATCGTCTCTGTAGCGTTGCAGGGAGTAAATGAGACTCCTAGCCCTCTTTTAACATAAAGCCACGAGGTTCATATATAAAACTGAAATGACAGCTTGCTTCATTTTGGGCCTTAACATAGAAATGATAGGGTGTGTTATTCCAGTTTGAGTATTTCCTAACCTCAATCTAAGGAAACAGCAAAGATGTGGCTGCTACAACCTCCTCCTCCTCTTTCATCCACGTACACTTATTTTCAGTTTATTGAAGAGGATAAACATGTTGGAAGGGAATTTTTCCATCAGCCTTTCTCTCCTTTCACCATCTGCCTGAGTGTGAAGCTCTAAACACTGCACTTCCACTTTTGTTTGCAGTTTTCTCCGAAATCCAACCCTGATGAACAGTTTGGTAACCACAGCCAATCTTTCTAAGATGTGTGTTTATCTTCAGTACACTAATCCCCAAAATTAAGGTTTAATAGCACCTCAAGTCTGGATCCCACCAGCTGAAGCGCTGTATGGGGCCTCTATGGATGTACATGTATCTTTGTGTTGTCAAGGATATGCGGAAGGACTGGCACTGATTGGCTGTAGGGTGGTTGCTAGGTGCAGACTGGCACAGACTATAAGCCAAACATGTAACATTTACAATTCTGGTGAGAAGTTTACTTGTAGTCATCATGGACGGGATTACAATAAACATTCAGGTTTTTGGTTGATGCATTTAAAGCTCTCATCCAATGAGAAACAAGAGTAATACGTGTTGTTCTTTTTTAAATACAATTTGTCACTCTGATCTGCATATGCATGCTGCATGTGAACATTTTCTTTAACTCCCATTGCCTGCATTAGCTGCAGAAAAGAAATAGACGAGTGAGTCAGAAAAAGCCAGTCCCTTACACCACAGAGAAAATTAGTATCCATAGTCTTCCCTACCTTGGCTTGTGAACGCCCACGGAAAGGCTGTATTCATTTTGTGGCCATGAAAGAGCAAAGCCTCTCCTAGTAGAAATGAATTGTTAGCAACTCAGCGAGTAGAAGCTAGCCGTTATCAACTCCACAACATGGTGGAACACTTTTGAGCTTGTTTTATTTGTGGACATAGCACATCAGTGTTAATTTTTTTTTAACCAAGACAGAGGAGATGAGGAAGAAACTAATGGAATTTGCATTTTGGAACACCACCAGGGAAGTATGTTATGGTAGTTATTTGTCTGAAGGCAGCATGAGAGTCTCATTGCTGTTAGCCGATCAGAAGCGAGATCTTTGCACATCATGGATAATAATGAGTTAGAATCGTAATTCAGACATTTCCATCGGACCCACTCCACTGACAAACTGAATCCTCCTGAAACAGGACCAAGAGAGCATTTTTTGCTACAACACACAACCAAAAAGGCTTTCAATAAAACTAGAGACCACAGCAAATTTGTTTTAAAAAGAACACAAAAACAAGTGATTAAGACCATTATAAGGCTTTTTTCTCCAGTTTGGGGTGATTTAAAACAAAGAACTTCAGCAAAAAATACATTTGTTCAGGATAGCCTACTCTGTAACTACACCATTTAACCTTACTGGTTGTTTTATTGTTTATTGTGTTTGTTGTCTGTCTTTACTTTGTTTCTTGTAAACTGTCCTTGGCTGTCCTGAAAGGCACTTATAAATTATTTATTTATTTATTTTTAAATAGGAACCGGTTGCCCATATTTAAATAGGTTTTTCTGGGATCACATTTGCTCAACAACCTGCAACCTTAAATATATGGCTACCTCCTACTAATTTTTGGAAATGTTGAAATGTAATATATAATGATTCTACAGTAAATATATTGGATCAAATGCCTTTTTGAAGGCCTAAGATTCATGAAATTCCTATGATGAGTGCATGTAAATATTTTACCATAACTTTAAAGGGACGGTTGAAATAGTTGGTTCTATGTTCTAATAAAGTCACATCAGAGGTTATAAAACTATGGCCCAATCAAACGCTGCTTGCAGTTCTGGGTTTGTGGGAGTTGCCCGTTAATGAACTTTCAAAGCCATCGTTTGCTCTTCGTCTCTCCGGATTAAACCAAAACTTGGGCTCATGCTAATGCAGCTGCACGGTGTCATGATCCAAATGTCTCTTCCTACAGATTTTGGAAATGTGTGTGTGAGAAGCTGATAATGTCTGTGGGTGTTCAGATGACGCAAGCCGCATCTCAGTGAACTGACCAAGCCACCTTGTGGCAATGTCAGCTCAGCACACACACTCACACCTAACAGACATCGAGACACATCCGCACGACAGTCTTATGAGCTTAATACCAAAGATTTAGACTGCTTAACAAGATTCATGCAATTTATGGATAATCGTAAAAGTTGCTTTCTGGTGCTGCAAAGTTAAATTAGTTTTTTTTTTTTTTTTAAACATGCAAACAGTGGATGTAAAGGAGATTGGAAAATAACTGAAATATATATATATATATATATATATATATATATATATATATATATATATATATATATATATATATAATGTTTTATTCAAGCAGAGATCATTGCTGTCTGTCTGCTTGTTATTTTATACATTAGCTCTTAATCTTGCATCAACAGCATCTTTTTTTACATCAGTTTCACTCAGTGCCCTCTGTGCCTACAGGAGGGATGAAGTCATGCACCACAGGCATCGTGCATATCCCTTCTCCTTTCGTTTTGCCCTCCCTGTGCCCGCCACTCAGTCACTAGCATATGGGCACACCGCTGTGCCAGAACACCTGACTATGTCTAGCCGTGCATTTCGGGCAGTGTGCACACACACAAACATGCTAGCTTGTACACAGAAACTCACACACTACCAGCCTGCATGACGGGCATATCCTTGATTGTCCCTGATACAAAACTGCACCCACAAATATGTGTAACAGGAGCCTTGTATGGATAGTTGGTATGAAAGGGTCAGGACGAGGTAAATCGGAATAAATTGGAATTTGTGTTCCAGCCTATGGGTTACCTGTACAGGTGATGGACTGTGAATGTGTTAAGAGCTTTTAAATTTGTTTGTTTTGGGGGTTTTTAATGACACCTCAGCTTTTACTTCAGAATTTCATCTTGGACTAGTGACCTGTCCAGAGTGTACCCCGCCTCTCGCCTGTTGACAAATGGAGATAGGTACCAACTTTCCCACGACCCCTTGAGGATTAAGCGGTTTAGAAAATGGAATGGATGGATAAAAAAAACACATCAGAGCTTTAACAAGTTTGAAAGCACAACACTAATAAGCATCCTGATCTTTTTTTTTTTCTCTGTTTAGCATTTTTATAGTTTTGGTCCTATGGATTTCTAATCAGCTCTGGACTTTTCATTTCTTCATTCTCACCCCGTCGTTAGTGTTACTGTTATGTTATGGTTCAACTCTGCTTGGGCTCTATTTTTTTAAACGAATGAGCACTCTCTGATACGTGGTAGAATTCACTACAGATTCTATGATGATGAACTGGCCAGGTTCTGTTGCAGCAAAGCATTCCCAAACCATGATACTTCCAGCTCTATGCTTCACAGTTGGTCTGAGGTTATTTTTCTGGAATGCTGAATTTGGTTTATACCAAGCATGTCATCTAAAGAAAATTATTCTAGAAGTCCAATTGTAGTCTCTTTTTCATGCTTCCTCCTTGCACACCTCTCGTGAAATTTAAATATGCGCAGTCTCTTTCAGATGTGAATCCACGCACTTTTACATCAACACTAGCAAGGGTCTGCTGTAAGGTTGAAATCACTTTTGCGTCCAGATCGGGACATGTTGGCAGTTGTTTTGAATATCCTCCACTTGTAAACTACTTCTGGCAGATTTTAAGTGAATGTAAGACCCTTTAAGTCCCTGACCAGATGCATAAGATCCTACAGCCTTCCTTTCAGGCAACTGCACAACACTTCGGAGAAAGAAACATTCATTTTCTAGCTGTGATGGAGAATTTTTATTTTGCCTAGTGTTTGTGAATTGTTTCTATGGTTGTTTACAAATGGTGGTTTAGTAGTCCCTTCATGAAGTAGACTAATCATTTTTGTGTATGAATTTGTTGTTTATTTTTTCATTCCTTCATTTTCCTTATCAGTCTTGTTTCCCCTCAGTCCTACAGAACAGAACAACTCTATTCTTCTTAGTTTGAGTTTTAATAACAGATATATGCTCTCACAATGTGATATTAGTCAACAACAACATAAACAACAAAAAACTTTATCAATTCCTTTGTCTTGCAAAAACAAAAAAATACTGTCCTTTAAATCATGCATTTTCAGTAATGTGGGGGGAAAAAAATCTGTTTCGAAAAAAAGCACTTGCACATCAGGCATCAATAGAGCAAAGTGAAATACAATATAGCCGGGGGATGGAAGATGTTTTTCTTGACTGTAAAATTATGACAACTGTTTATACCATCCTCTACACCGTAGGAAAATACATTGCCTCTCTAAGCTCTGCAGATTTCCAGAACAGTTTCTCACATTTTTCCCTGTTACAGCCAGAAAACAAATTTGATTCATTTGAACATTATGTGATAAACTGACATAGCAGTGCATAAAGGTGGCAAAATATTACTCATGGTTTTTCAGAGTTCTTCCTTGAAAATGATCAAAAATTATTTAAATAGTACATGATAGATAGATAGATAGATAGATAGATAGATAGATAGATAGATAGATAGATAGATAGATAGATAGATAGATAGATAGATAGATAGATAGATAGATAGATAGATAGATAGATCAAAATCTCCCTAAAAGCTGTAAACATTCCACAGAACACAGATCTATCCTTCATTAAAAAAAACTACATGTGTAAGTGCTAAATTCAAACCTGAGAAGCCAGGCAAGGAAAACATTAATCAGAGAACTAAGAACTAGGCTCATGGTAACTTTGGAGAAGCTGCAGCGATCCACTCAACACTCAGGAACTTCGAAGGTGCTCCACAAATCTGCCCTTTTACAAAATAGCAGCGAAATTGTTCAGTCAAACAGAGGAACCTATAAATACTTCTCTCCTCAGCCTGCAACAAATTAGTCTTGGGTAAAAGCAGCCTCACCTGATCAGGGGACTTGTTTGCTTAAAATTATGTTAGTCTTTTATTAGTTGCCGGAACAGTCCATAAATATAGTCATTGTTCTAGTCTTTATCCAAGATGGGGGGGTTTTATCTTAAATTTGTCTGCAAAAATACTTTTGTGACTAAAAAAGATGAAAATATCAAACCAAGTACGGTAACACTGGTGAGGCCAAAATTCAGCTTTTTGGTTGGGGTTCCTTTAACAAAATATTAAAGTAAGTCAGAGTTTGGAGCATGGAGATAGATTGAGCTAAATACAGAACAATCATGGAGTAAAAATTTAAATTTGTGGTTATGACCTAGTCAAAGCCCAGACTGAATTGAGTTTAGATTCTTTGAGGAGACTTGAAAATAGCTGCCAATAAATGCTCTCATTCCAATATGACTAAGCTTTAGCTGTTTGAAATGAAGCCAAATCTCTGGTATTAAGATGGTTTTGGCAATCCTTAAATCCTAGATAACGTCTTTGACTATTTGTTTGCTTTAAAAAGTTTCAAAGATAGCATTAATTGATATCAGACATTTAGACACACAATTTTGCTCAATTTCAATAGAAAGAGTATGATACACATACATACACATAAAATCTGTTGTAAGATACTGATCATTAGTGAGTCTTAACTTTTGACCAAACAGGCTTTTATCTCTGCTACTGATGGGATTATATGAACTATATATTGCTGCTAATGCAGCATGGAGGGAGAGCTTTAAGGTTCCATGTCGGTAATTTTGCCTGCCAGTGGTTCACTGATGGACACTAGACCCGTAACCACACATATAAACTAACTGTCCAGCTTGGAAATAGAGGACTGGGTGGAAAATGGTCGTAATTATCATTAGTTCTTCGTGATTAATCATGTGCCTCATACACACACCATCAAACACACACGCACACACACGCACACACACACCCTGATGTGGCTGCCCTCTGCTGCGTGGCACAAAATGGCGGAGAGTCTGTGTGTCCTAGCAGAAGATGTGCCTGGAAAAAGAGCGTAATGAGAATGAGGCCAGGGGGAGGAGGAGAAGGTGGAGGAGGATGTGAGGATTTGGCTGCAACTTTGCATGTGTGATAACATTCAGGTGTGTGATGCAACATTAAGGAGTTCCCAGCCCTCTTAACACACACGCAAACATATGAAACCCTCATCTAAACACCCTTGGTAATTGATGTTGGCGCACACGCAGATGCTCATTGCTCATACAGAGCCAGAAACACGAGACATTTCATTTTATCCTACAGATAGTGTGACCTTCAATGCGCTTCATCTGTCCACCCCTCTCTCGCTCTTTCTCTTCACGTATTCCTGTTATCCAGCGCTCAGTGGCGTGGCAGGTAATTTGTGCGCAGCTATTGGAGATTAAAGTTTAATTAGTGAGCGGGGAGTCATTTGGGTCTTTCTTGAGTGAAATAAGGCCGCTGTGCGTGAATCGTTGTCAATGTGTGTGAGTGTGTGTGTGTGTGCATGCGCTCTGCTCACTCTCTCTGCCCTAACGCATCAGGGCTCATCAGAGAAGCTGGAGTGGGAGTAGAAGATCCGAGTCCGTCTTTCATCAGCGAAGAACAAAGGATGGAATCCCCCCCTCCTCCCCACCTTCCTTCCATCTCATCTCTTTTCCTCTCCCCATCTCCAATGCTCAGTTGGCAGAGTTCCACAGTCATATTCACACTTTCCCTGTCCCTGGTGAGACACACACACTCATATCACCTCCACTGCGACCATCACATTGCACCACATGCGGGAAAAGAAAGGGATGACAGGGTGCTCACTTTGTCTTCCTTCATCTAAGTGTGAGAAATGACCGATAGATCTGTCACCTGAAGTGAAGGGAACGTCACCTGAAACATCAGACCCTAATTGCTTATTTTTTCTAACCATCTTTGTCCGTCATTCTTCCTGCCACAATCGGCTTATTTCTCCCACAACCAGCTTTTAGTCTTCCACCAATCTGTTTCCCTCTTCTACAAAGTGCTCAAACTTTGTCATCCGTCTCTCTCTAACATGCTCACTGGTCTCGATCATGGGGGACATCAAACGTGCCAGATGGTCACGCGCTGATGACACGGGTGCGAGCCCCCGTCGCACACCCAGGTGTCTTCGGAGCTACGTTTTTTTTTTTTGTTTTTTTTTTAGCTAATGACGGTTGGAGCCTGCATCTCAGTAAGCGCTGTTATTTCACCAGGCTCGAGACACTGACGCAAATCGATAGGCAGCACGGCCCAGCGATAACGATCTCCGTTTCTCCTCTCCTCCCTGCATCTTTCCATTCGCCTCGTTGCTATGCCCTCCCCCTTCTTGCCGTAAACCCTCCCTCACATCTGCCTTGATCTTGCAGCTTCAATCTATCTCTCCCTAACCCTCCCACTCTTTTTCCTCCCTTGTCTCTGTGCCCTCAATCTCACATCCTTTCCCCCAGTCCTCTCCTCTCCTCGTTGTTGTTCTACATCTCTTCCTCCCCGAGCTGCCTTGAGCTCACAGCATCGCTCTGTCACTTTTGCCCTTCGTTGCCTCTCTCCTGTCCTACGCCCGGCTTCATATCTTGCCACTTATCTCCCGTTGCTCCCTCCATCTTTTTTTCACCCTCACTTACTCCCATTTCATATTTTTCCTTTTCCCTCTCCATCATTGCACTGTTTCTCACCTATCCCCCCGCTGGTCTTCTATTTCTTCCCAATCTCCCCTCATATGCTATTTTCCTCTCTTCTATATTTGGCCTCTAGTTCATCAGTAATCCTTCTCTCTCACATACGCTCATTTCTTTTCCTTGCCTGTTGGTTCACACTATTCGCATCCCTCTTTTCCTTGTATTGCTCATTTATTTTAGTGACCTATCATCACTGTGTTGGTGACTTGTCTGTCTTGGATAGTCTACAAGTCTGAAATTGTCATATTATTGTGGGAATTGTTATGATGTATTTCACCAAAGTACAGTAATGATTTTACAATGAAAAACTACCAACATATTTCAAGCAAGAGTAGGTTGCACAAGTTTGAATTGGGGGACACTTTTCTAATCCACACAAGTTTAGTTCACTCTCCCTTAACTGTTTTAAATGTGTTTGGTTTTCCTCTAATGGATATAGTTTTTAAGCACATTTGATACATTTTCGAAATGGGTCGCCTTTGGAACCATTCCCGACATCCAGAAGCTTACTGTTCATTGCTTTATTCATTGCGTAACCAGTACTGATTAGTGTTTGGGATCATTGTCTAGCTGGAGTACCAATATTTTGTTCAACGTTTATAGTTGTTGATTTTAGGTGCCCTCAGTATGATGCTGCCATCACCATGCTTAACAATTGGTACACTGTTTTTTTTGGATTCAAAGAGTCACATTTACTCTACTTCTTTATTAGCAGCTGCAAATTTCAGTCATGACTGTTAGTGTCTAATCTGGGGTTTCTTTCTTAGTTGATGCCTTCTAATTCCATTAGACTGTTGTTTCAGCAGTTTCCAGATCATGGTAGGCGTTGACCTTGGTGTTCCAAGCCAATTTCCTTTCACCTGATTGTGATAGTTTGGATCAGATTGTTGAAATGTGGGTATTCCAACAAAGATCCCAAACACACATCAAAACTGATTTTAAGATGGAAATAGCATGGTAAGATTAAGATGCTGGAAATAGCTCAACTTTTAATTTAAATATTTTTGGATTATTTTTGAAAGACAGATGCTCAAAATATTAATGTATGCGGACATATGCCTGTATTTAGTTTGTATTTTAAAAAATGCACAGTAAATTCCAACTTTAAACCCAATGGTTGTTTAAATAGACAGGCATGAGTTTTTTTGCATTTTGTTATATACATTTCTGAAACGCATTCCATAGTCTGGCTCTTGAGTGACAGCTAAATTTGCAGAAGGGGGAAAATATTCCATAAGGGATGCATTTTAAAACCATCTAAAATTTTCAATTTAGGAAATAGGCATAGTGCTGCATGCATGTGCAGACACCGACAACCCATAAAAAAACCAGCTGTTGGGCTTTATTGGGGTGGTGCAGGGAGAGATTGTAGTTGCTCTTTGGTTGTTGGAGCATCCTGTTCACCAGAATGATAGGACCCTTAGGAATAGTTAAAAAAGACCCAGTAGCTCTGATAAACTCCGGTTCTTTGAAATTGTTCTCATATACTTACAACCCAGAAGGGCCCGGCACTACCAGAGTGTCAAATCATGGTAGATGTACTTTGAATCCACCAGATTATCTATAAACGGATGTTGGAAACATTTGTTGGTAATGGTAAAATTTTGTGTCCTCAAAACTTTGTTTTTGTTTCTGTCCATAATTGGAGAAATATTGACCTCTCTGCTGAAACCATTTTGCAAGTCATTGCAGTTTTCTGGTAGTGACGTAGTGTTTGAAATCCATCTATATTATTGTAAGTGAATGGTTACGAAACAGAAAATCTTCGCCCCATAAATGGTTGTTTGGATAACTAGTAGCTGCATCAAAAGCAATTGCTTTAACTATTTATTGTCCCTAAATGTTCACTCAGTAGAAGTCAGTGTGACCTAAACTTCCACTGGATTACAGTTTCCACAACAAAGAACGGTAAGTATTAAACATAGTAAATAAGCATACATTGAAAACTAATTTCTCATTAAAAAAAATTGTATTTTCCTGCAATACACCATAATCATCTCTGGAAACTTGATTTTGTAGCAAAGAATGCTGTCTTCTCTTGTTCCTTACAACAAATTGGACACCATTGTGGTTTGCAGCCAACTTTAAGAAGTGAAGGTGAACAGTAGGCTGGATCCTGGATCGAAGAAACCTATGTGTTGACTGTAGGCAGAGTAAATAAGCCACTCAGGTTAGATTCCTTTCAATGCAGAGCATCAGTGGCTCCCCAAGATGACTGAGTTCTTCACCTTATCTTAGATGTGGCAGAAAATTAAAGGCCGGACTCTCTGGTACAGTACTTGGCTTGTTTAGTCTTACCTAAAGACCAGGAGCTTCTTCATGTCAATAGGCAATTAACAGAAATCACATGTTGGGTCCCCCAAGGCTCCATCCCAGGGCCCCATCTTATTTAAAATTTACATAGACCCACCAGGCCAAGATTATAACAACCAATAAGAATACTTGCCATAATTATGCAGATGACTCTCAGCTCTACAATGTCTCCAGATAACTTTGAGCCCATACAAACACTAAGTGAGTGCATTGAGCAAAGCACTGGATGGATGTGCCATCATTTTCTCCAGCTGAAAGAAAACAAAACTGAAGTAATTATCTTTGGACCTAAAGAGTAACAATCAAGAGAAAGAACACAGCTTCAGTTAATACAGCTAAAAACTATAGCCTAGGTCCCAGCCGAACTTAGTCCCGCCCACAACATGGTCTGGAAGTTCGGTCTGGCATTCCTCCGTTGAGGTGCAATTATGCCCGAACAAGATCTGTTCGGACCAATCAAATCGGGCTTACGATGATTGACAGGTGAACAACAGTAACGTAATCAACCACGTCACCAAAGAGCGCCTGGGTTGAATTAGTTTACAACAACGATGGCTGCCGCAGGAGAACTGAGTTATGTAGATTCTGCCATTTAGTCTGTTATAGAGGATATCGACACCGCATTAATTTTAAAAGAAGAATTTTAAGAGAGGAACAGATAACATCTGTTGCTCTGCAGAGCAACGTCACGCACTTCCGTTGCTCTGATTGGTTATAGGTATATCCAATTGAGTGCAGAGGCATTTTTTCCTGGTTCGTTTAAAACACGCTCCAATGGAATAGTATCAGACTCACATTCTGATTAGAATTGAGTATGGCTACCTCAGGTTATAAAAACAAATCAGGGCAGAAATTAAAGTATAATAATGGACTCATACCTGGACCTTCAGGGTCACCTAAATGCAAAAACGAGGTCAGCCTTCTATCTCTTGATGAAAATTTCTAGGATTAAACCACTAATGTTGGAACAGGACTAATGTTACAACAGGACCTCAAAAACCTCCTCCATGTGTTTATCTTTAGTCGGATTGATTGCCGCAACAGTGTCCTATCTGGACTGCCTAAAATGTCAATCAGACATCTGCAGCTGATCCAAAACCCTGCTGCTCACATCCTCACAAGAACCAGGAAAGTAGAGCACATCACCACAGTTCTAAAGTCTTACAAGTGGCTCCCTGTAGCTCAGAGAATTGAATTCAAAATACTTTTACAAATTTTAAATGACTGAATTGCTTAGCACCAAACTATCTTCATCCTTAGAATTAGAACAAGGCATGAAGAAGCAGGTTTCAGTGTCCATGCTCCACTGATATGGAACAAACTTCCAGACCACTGGAAAGCTGCTGAAACACTGAGTTCCTTTAAATCAAGGCTAACAACCCATCTGTTCAGAGCCGTTTTTGAGTAAGTGCTTAAAAATAACTTGAATTTCAAAAGTTTAAATGTCTAGTTTGTTTTGCATCTCTCATTGTTCCTTGTATAATTTTACTGTTGGCTTATTGCTGTTTTCATTTTATTCCCTAATGATGTAAAGCACACTGAAATGCCTTGTTGGTGAAATTGTGCCATACAAGTAAAATTGCCTTGACTTATTGCCTCCTCCTAAATACAACTGTTTGCATCCAAGATGAGGTTCATTCAGTCATGATAATATCTCATGAACATTGGTGACGGACATAATGAGCATACTTCAATGTATTGCGGACTTCACCTTATAAGCTTTTAACCACAACAAACTGTAGCAAGTCTCCAATCTGTCTATCTCCATCCATCTTCTCTCTTTCCTACAGCCACTCATGATAAGATACCAAGATACATAAACTCTTGTGTTTGAGAGACAGTATGAGGATATATGAGCAACTATGTATCTATTTCAGGTAATATCTGTCCTTTTTTCTGTGTATCTTTGTAACCAAAGAACCAGAGTTAACAACATCAGATTATCAAAGACCTTTTTTCCTCACACCAAAAGCTATCATCTGCTGAAAGCCTGTGGTAATTTTGGAGGAGGAGAAAAGTGGAAGCAAAACCAATCTGCTATAATGCTTAGTTAATAACATCTATCTATCTATCTATCTATCTATCTATCTATCTATCTATCTATCTATCTATCTATCTATCTATCTATCTATCTATCTATCTATCTATCTATCTATCTATCTATCTATAATGTACTATTTAAATAATTTTTGATCATTTTCAAGGAAGAACTCTGAAAAACCATGAGTCATATTTTTCCACCTTTATGCACTGCTATGTCAGTTTATCACATAATGTCCAAATGAATCAAATTTGTTTTCTGGCTGTAACAGGGAAAAATGTGAGAAACTTTTCTGGAAATCTGCCGAGCTCAGAGAGGCAATGTATTTTCCTAAGTTGTGGAGGACTGTATAAACAGTTATCATCATTTTACAGTCAAGAAAAACATCTTCCATCCCCCGGCTACATTATTATATATCTTATTATATATATATATATATATATATATATATATATATATATATATATATATATATATCTTCAAAGTTGTATGGAATACCTCATCACAGGGGCGGCTAGCCCAGGATGTTTTCTGAGAAGCCCTGAATCTGGATTTTCATTTTGGAAGAAAGAAAAAAAATCTCGGAAATGAGTTGCAGTACCAGAGTTCACCAGAGGGGCAGCAGCTACGTAAAGTTGCCTTTGTAGAGCCTCCCGGAGCCCCCTGAAGTTGTGTTGTTTATGTTTATACATGTCTATGGCTTTAGCAGCCTGGTGGCTGGGATGGGAGAGGAGAAGAAACTGCTGCATATAGACCTGCAGGAGAAGACTGTTGCTGATTTGGATATCAAGAACGTTTTTAGACAAAAAGTACAGAACCATAGACTGTAAAAATAGTGAAATTGCTGCAGATGTTGGCATATAAGGTTTGGGACTTTTGCCTGGGGGTTAGGATGATGTTCTGAAGGCTAAATCTGCGGTCTGCTGCCACTAGAGAAAGGGATTAAAGCCCCACTCCATCCACAGTTTTGAAATCAGGGAACTTTTCTGAAATGAAAGTGATCAGAAGTATTAAAGACTCTGCGAAGCAGCCATTCCCTGACTCGCAAGCTTCAGCGGGAGAAAATACTTCAGAATGAGTTTTTGTACCGATGCTTGGCACTGCACCGGACTCTTTGGAGACTGTCTGATCTGCCATTCCACCCACAGATGTTCCCCAAGGCCTCAGTAACTCTTTAACCTGCTGTCAGCTCCTAGAAAGGGATACATTAAGTACCTTGTTCAGGTTGGGGATTATGCTCAGATGCTGTCATGGGAATCTCTTTTTTTTATTGATGTAGTTTCCTGTAATCCGTGTAAAGCTGGTCAGGGTTGTGAATTTTTTAAATTATAATTTGTTATAATAAAATCTATTTTTATGTATGTATGTTTGTATGTATGTATGTATGTATGTATGTATGTATGTATGCATGTTTGCGCAGAAAGCAAAGAAAAGCAGATTAAACCAGTGTATGAATAAAAAACAGCGCAGGAAAAACTGCAGAGGCCAGATTGATGTCTAAGACAATAAGAATGTAGTAGCCCATTTGCTCTTGACAATTTAAATGAAGGTAACTGGAATTTTTTTTCTTGTCTTGAAAATGTTTCATCTTTCATCCAAGAATCTTCTCCCAATCCAGTCTTTCAGAACTGAAGAAGCCTCTGTCATGGATAACTGAGAATTTACATCAATGTAGCACATTTCCTTTATATGATCTGCTCTTAATGATTGTAAGCAGTATTCCCTGGACCGGTGATCCGAGGTGACTTCAATCAACAGCTGACTATGATGCTGTTAGTAGTTAAAATTACTGATCGAAAATTGTTTTGCTTATTTAAAGCATAGTAGTCTATTCTCTTTCAACTGCTTTAAGGGGCTCAGAATTGAAAAACTGAGAATCTTTTATATATATATATATATATATATTTATTTATTTATTTATTTTTATTTTTTAGTCATCTGGGCTAAGACCATGATCTCCTTCAGTCCTAAATCCGCCCCTGCCTCATCAGCTATGGACTTTGAATTGATGTACCTGAAATTACAATTTAAAAGTAACATTTTGTTATCTAATTTCAATCTACCACTAGAATAATTAGCTGTGTTCTGCCTAACATGGCTGATCTTTTATATTTTATTTGCCTTTTTATGTTGCTGTTCTTGCCACTTACAGATGCAGTATGACTCTTTTTAGTTGAAATTTGGAATAGTCAATATATTCTGACATAAAAAAAATTTTTCATAAATGGAGTAGTCGCTTTGGATATGAGGATTTTTATGAGGCACAAATTCATGGTTCCCCCAATAATGTTTAAGCCTGTAAATAAAGGTTTTCAAATACGCCTTATTTTCTTTAAAAAATCAGGGAAATATAGTCAAAAATTAAATAAATTCTCATTTACAGACAGGCAACAGCAACACTAGAACACACAAATCACCGTCAGCTTGAGCTCAGTTGGCCCGACCAAAAAGCAGTCTGACCTCTTCCAGTCGAATACAAGGTCACACATACACACTCCCGGCCAGACAAAGAGCATCTGCACAGTTGCTTCAGGGTGAGGAAACACTATGAAAGACAGAGGTCACAAACAGGACAACTTTGAGGACAACAAAATAAAAAGAGCAAACTGGAAGAGACAGAATGTGTCTTTATGCATGTCAGGAAAAACCATAGCATAGCGTCATCAATGAGATGTACTGAAGTGGCACAAAGAGGGAGCAGGTGCAGATCAGTTTGTGCATGCTGTCTGCGTGTGTGCCAGTGAATCTGTGAACACTTGCACATGTGTGAGAGCTGGGTACGTGTAAATGAGTCGAGGGATGGGTAGCCATGGGAGGGTAACACACTGTGGAGCCCAGCAGGGACGTCACACCAAACCTGCACCGGCTGGGCTCCCTCTAACGGGGGTGCAACACTGCATCCCATTACCTGGAATAAGATATTTGTGTGGAGTGTGTCTGTGTGTAAATGCGTCACATGAAAAATGGATACATTTTACATTTTCCAGAAAAGCAGCTTGTATTTTAGCCCTCATTGTCGACTGGGACTTCACAGACGCTGATTACTTGGCTTTGTCTTCTCTTGTCCAATCTTTCTTCTGCTCCAAAGTCTCCTTCACTGGATGATTCTGATTGAATACCAAGTAGCTCTGCGGCCCACTTCACAAGACCCCAACTGCCTTGTGCGGGTGCGTGAGAGACATAAACCATAAACACAAAATCAGCAAGTATGTGGGCATTGATAAGTTTATTGACACTTCATAGAGTCCAACGAGCATGTTTTTAATACTCTGGAGCTTCACCTGCACCAAGGAAGGTTACCCAGAGTCGATTATTCACAAATACATGCATGGTCATGTCTGGGACATATCCCAGAATGCTTGCACACAGACTCGTTTGTTGTCATCTTGCTTCAAAAAGACAAAATATATTCCACATAAGCACAAGGACACACAACGGGAGCAAGCAATCAGTTTTCTTTCTTGTCATTCCCGTCGCGCACACAACCTGTGCGCAGACCAGGGAAAAAAAATCCTCTTCACAGATGATGTGTATGTGCTTGATTGCGCCTGCGTGCCTGTAATTCTCCCTCGCTCATTCCTCACACAATCCTCTCTCCGTCCCCTCCCCATCTCATCACTCTGTCACCATGTCAACAAAGACCAGGTTTAGTCCTTCAAAGGGCAGCGCTCGACAGCTGCCGGATGGAGGTGACCGTGCCGAAAGACGGAGCGAGAGACGGAATGAAAAAATGGATTGAGGAAGGGAAAAGAGACAAATGATAGTTGGGTGGAGAAGCAGAGCAGACAAGGGCCTAATGATTTTGGGTCAAGGCTATAGAAGGCAGTAGAAAAGAACATAAGGTGATGGGGATGTACAGAAAAGAAATGGGTGAACAAAATGTTGTCCTTTCACAACCATATTCTCATCTCCTGTCCAATGTGCATCACCAAACTGAAGTGGTTCTGTTTTGGGCTCTTGAAAGCGCTTCAAGTGATCTATCCACAACACTGATGGGATGCAACTAATTTGAGTCTAAACAGTGTAGACCTTGGTTATGAAAGTCATAATTCCATACAACTTGAATGACTCAGTTACAGGCCTTAAGGCGAAATGTCTGAACAGATGCTTTGCTTATTTCCTATAACTTCAGTCATCACATGTTTGTGATGGGGGGGGGGGGGGCAGCTATGGCTGTCGCACAAGGGATTTCTGATTATATCATGCGAGATTATATAAAATGAAAAATGAGGAGATGAAAATCTGACCGAAAAAGGAAATCAGTGCCATAGGTTTTGGTTGTAAAACTACTTTGCAGTAAACAGTTATTTTAGCAGAACATCTCAATGTAATAAAAATAAGAAATAAAATGGATTTCGGATTCTTGAAGCAACTAAAGCTGTGGATGTAATATTTGCATTTTCCTGAAGTGCTTACGGACAAAACAACACATTTCAACATGCATTGCTGATGCAGTAGTCATTTCAGTTCTAGAGTTCATGTCTTGTAGCTGGAAATAGATGGGGAGAACAGTCTCAGGAACAAAATGAGCCTGGCCTACTTATTCATGCTGTATACAGTGCATACTCTTGGTTACTGCTCTCACTTCATCGCTATCTTGGTCTGTGAATACCATGGAAACTGTAGGTACTATTGTTGTTAGCTTAACTGGACATCACCTGAATGTGTCAGTCAGCGCAAGGCAAAAGAAAAGCATAGATCCATGCAGAATTCATACTAGAAGCCGTAAGGAATTTATGTTCTCGTCTTTTTACGCCTGACTTAGAGGACTGTTTTGATGTGCATGAAATCAAGCTCACCTCTGCATCCTGGTACAAGGTTTTGTTGATCTACCTCTTTTTCTCCAATCTTTATATGTTATTTCATCCCAGAGCTGCAGCAGTATGGCTTTCGGTGCTCCTGTTGTCTTTAATTATACCATCTTTGTGTATTCAAATAAACTGTATGCACGGTTGGTATTTTGGGATGTTTCGAATGTGTGTGCAGACATCTGTGTCTCCAGTGTCCTCCTGCCTCTGTGAACGGAAAAGCCAGCACTATCTGTGGCAGTGGATGAGTCATCCCTAAACTCCAGAGAGGAGAAAAGACAACATTGCTCAGACATGCTTAGACACAAACCTCACATTAGCTGGCCTTCCTCACTGAATCAAAATACACTCTTGCATCAAGTCTAATTTTCCCTGTGTTTTCAGGGGCATTAGAAAGACAGTTTATCGATAAGGTAATTCAATTTCAATTCTGTTTACTTATATAGCGCCAATTCACAACAGATGTCGTCTCAAGGGGGGGCGGCATGTTAAATACACTTTTTAAAGCTTTTCATCACATTCTTATGTCATTCCCTCCTTAAAAACATGCATAAAGTGTTTTTTAGGTTAATTTATGTATGTTTGAGAAATCTTTTGAAACTCTCGCGGCCACCATGTTGAGCGCTGAATGTCTGATTCCTAGCTACGCCCTCCCCCGCTCCCCAAGCACAAAAGCAGAATGTCGTCAACAGCAATCAGCTATCACCTGTGGAAATTAGGTTATGCCTAATTATTTTTCCCAATTGAGCAGTGTCTTCTTGAAAAAAAAGGCACCAAAGATGCTACAGTACTGTAATATCAGTGATGCTGTAACTGACACAGCATCACTGAATCAGGAACACATGGAGGAAATACTGATAAACACCTTGGTTAATCACCCGGAGCTATATGACACCAGCTGTTTTCTATATAGAGACAGAAATAAAAAAAATAAACATTATAAAGAGTTTAAACTATTTAGACAGGAAAGCTCTTAAGAGGTTTGTTAGTGGCTCTTAAAAGAGCCGTTCTTGCTGCAAAAGGCCCCGCTCCCCCACCAAGAAGTGAGCCATGAACAGCTTCCTCACCCGGACAGCCTCCCTGGAGGAGTAAACACGACCCAGGCCTGTCTCTACCACAGCACGTCCCGTGCCACTCACATATTATATTATATACTATTACTAACCCCAGACAGATGGACAGCAACTCAGCATTGTAGTTGGTGACTCGGCGGATGATGCTTGGACCTACGCAGGACAACAGCTCCTCAAACTGGGCCTGCTGACGCAGCGAGGGGCCAGTGTTTATGGATCCCCTGATTCCCTGCTGTATCGGTCCCATCTCCACCTGAGGCCAGGCCGAACACTTCTGGGAGAAATCCACAAGGCAATGCAACTTACTTCTAGTTTGTACATGCTGTATTGCATCAGAGTCACAATGCAGATTACATGGCTCTTAAGTCCAACCGATTCAGCAATTTGCACCCATTTTCCTTTCCCTTTTTTTCTAATAGCTGAGGAAAAGATAACTATCCAAAAGTCAGAAAGACTGAAATAAAATGTAAATCTTGGTGGTGTGTACTGATTTTAGTACAACCACACCAGTACGACTCAATTGCTTGAATATATGAAGGAATAAGTGAGGATTTGGAGGGAAATCCAAAAGGCAAAGCAATTTGTTCAATTTTGAACATTTGTACTTGCTTTTTTGCACCATACTTGTAATCTAAATTGCAAATATGTACAAATAAAAACATGGCCATCAGGTCCAGGAAACGTAAAACATTTTAAATTCTCACGTTTTTTTAATTAAATACATATTCAGTATCCTGTGTCCTCCTACCAGCATCGTTTTGCCTGTCTTTACTGGTACATTTCCACCTCCTCCATGTGTCTTCCTATAATCTATGTGTGACTGGCTGCTGGTGACCCCCTGTGACCTCCAACTGAGTGTCATGACAACGGGACACTGACAAATGTCGGAGCAGATATTGGCTTCCTCAATCTCCTAAGCCTCTCTCCTGGGTAGGAAACCACCCACGCAGTCTGGTCGAGACACTGCAGAGGAGAGAGACACGGGGAGATGTTGCGCGTTTGCCTACCCATCGGCCTGTCAGCCCGTCCGTTCCATTGAACCCGAGGTTATCGAATAAAGGGCACGGGAGGCGAGGATGCAGACAGGAAATAAGAAAAGGAAGCGTGATGTCTGAGGCATGTGAATGCTCTCCGTGTCATACTGCTGAAGTGTGTGTAATTGGGAAGGGGATTGCAGCGTGCTGATTGGAAGCAGCGGCAGGGCGGGTTGCTGCGTTATTTTGGAGCACGCTGTGTTAAGCCGAGTGTTAAAAGCAGATGTGTTAGACATGAAAGTGTGTGTGCGTGCGTGTGCTAAAAGAGAAAGACTAGAAGAGCGTTGCGTGTCTGGTATATTTAAGTGTGTTGTCAGGTTGTTGAGGAGCATGTGAGCTGAGCTTTAGTGAATGTGTGTGTCGCCCGGGCCGTGTCGTTCCAGCGGTGGTGTGTGACCTTTTTTTGCATACAGCTTAGGTGTGATTGGATGTGCAAGCGTGCGTGCGCGTGCAATTCCTCCCAGGCCGCTCCACCTTCCCAGCAAACTGCCTCTGCATGCATAATTAACCAGGATGACTGGGGAGGTAAACACACAGAGAGACGTTCCATCCCTCCACTCTTTGTGTGCCTCTCCGCTTTGTGCATCTGCACGTGTGTGTTTATTGGTGTCAGACAGACAGACGGACCAGGAGCAGGAAAGAGATTTGAAGCCAAAGTGCTTCAGAGCCAGATTTGATGGAACGAGCTCTCTCTCTCTCTCTCTCTCTCTCTCTCTCTCTCTCTCTCTCTCTCTCTCTCTCTCTCTCTCTCTCTCTCTCTTTGTGTTTGCATGTGTTGAGAAAGGAGATAAATCCCATCTCAAGCTTCCTCTGAAGATGATGTGATGAAAAAGAGGAGGGGGGGGGGGGACTGGAACCAGCCACCGTTCTGCGCATTATGAACCATTCGGCGGAACAATCAAATTCACCCCCCTCTCTTTCTCTGTCTCTCTGTCCCTCCCGCTCCTTCTTTTCCTTCTCATCATCCCTTGGCAATGTTTTACTTGGAGGCAGACGCATTTTAATGCTTCAAACGAACAGACCCTTCCCAGGTATGATGAAGCACAAAAAAGGGAGACAGCTTAGACAGGAAAAGATGTTGGATGCAGCTGTGGTAATCAATGTTGTATCTGAACAGTTTAAGAATGTGCCACCGTTAAGGACATTCTAAAACAAAATGTCATGCATGCTGTTATATTTTTCACGTTTTAAATAAAAAACGTAAAAGTGTGTATTCACAGAACCATTTGCTGTCTATTCTAGTCATGTAGTGACTAGAGGTCACGCTAAAATCTTTTGTTGTTGGCTATTTTGACTGAGGGGGTTAAGAAAATAAAGTAAATAATTTATTTTTATTCCTCAGAGAATCCATATCATGCCATCACACATTGAGCAAATCAATAAGATACATATATTGTGAACATTTCACCTGCAGTGGCCTGAATGCTTGGAATGGGGCTGAACTGCACTCAAGTATAAAGACAGAATGCACATTAAGGAACAGAATTGCTAGCACCACTTCAACCAAAATTTTGAAGCATCTCTAATTAAAGTGATCATAATTTGGAATGACTCTCCGAATGGCTGCTTTCGTGATCGCTTCAGTGGGAGGAAATCCCTGCATGCGCTCCTGCATCAGTGGCTAGGTTGAGCTGCAGTGATCTGTCAGCACCTGTCTGTGTACGCTGCAGTCCCAGACGCGCTGCATAACTCCGTAACTCTTCAATATGCTATTGATCACGCATGATGATCAGATGTTTTAATGGAAATTTTTTTAATGGATTAGTTACATGAGCTCTATGGATAAAGTTGAAAATGCCAGTACGTCTGCACCAAGTGGTCAGAGGTGATATTGCAATCTGTCAAAATGACCGATGGCTTTCAGATTTTTGGTCACCTTTCAAAAAAAGGGTCAAATACTGAACATTTTTCACCATTCTTCTTTGCAAATAAAATAAAGCACAGTTGGTTGGATCGAAGCCATCCAAAAACATACATGTTCAGATATCACTGTTAATTATTTCGAATGATATCAGTTGGAATTAGGTCTTTACTTTGATTAGATTACTAACTCATACTACGCTTTCATTCAAGCCGTTTAATAGCAGCTATGGTTCTATGTCGTTGTCCTGTTAGAAAGTTAACCTCTGTCCCAGTTATGATTCTTTTCAAACTCTAACAAGTTGTCTTCTAGGATTGCCTTGTAGTGAAATCCATTCTATTTGTAATCACTTTTGAGTAATGAAGAAATGCATTCTCACATCATGATGTTACCACTGCTGTGTTTAAAAATAGGGAGAGTTTTGTTTAGTGTAATATGAAATGCTACTTTATTTTATTTTTTCTGTTTTTTTTTTTGTGGGGGGTGGGGGGTGGGGGGGGTTGGGGGCATTACAAAACATACGTACAAAAACATGCCACTTCTCAGAGTTTCATTTGAAAAACACTGGAAACCACGTTCCATTTACCTCCCTCTCGATTTTGATTATACACCTAGTTGTTCTGGTCTGTCACATGAACTCCCATTAAAAGTGATTCAGGTTTGGGGTTAAACTGTGGAAAAAGTTCAATCAGTCAATAAAACTTTAGCTGTCATTTAACACAAAGTGCTTGACAGAAGTTAAAAACAGATCGATCAACTTGAAAAAAAACAGACATTAGAAATAATAAGTAAACAAACAAATAAACACCAAACATGTCAAACAAACAGGTAAGTAAATCTAAAAGTTTTGGGAGATGAGAAATTGAGGAAATGCAATAGAATGGGTGGGTTCAAGGTATATGAACTGAACTTTCGCAAGGAACCGTTGTATGTAATGTGCATGCAAATGGATGCGTGGTATTTGCTGCAGTTTGTATTTCCCACGAGCTCAGGCTGAGAAGCCCACTCACTAAATCATGCATCCTCCTCTGTCCTCTGCACCCCCTTCTCCTCGCCTTCCTCATCAAACTTATCATTCTATCACTGCTTCCCTGCTGTTGCATCGTCTTGCCGTCCATCTCATCCCCTCTCCTTTAGTTGTTCGCATTTTCGCCCTCTCTCTCTCTCTCTCTCTCTCTCTCTCTCTCTCTCTCTCTCTCTCTCTCTCACCTTGTATTAGACAACCAAAGTTCTCGCCTTGTTGTCTTTCCCCTTTCTTTCCCCTTTTGTCGCCATCCTCCTTTTCATCACAAAGGTTGAAGAGAAAACAAAAAGACATGGTATACTGGGAGATAGTGGAATAAGGAGAATTATCTTTCTTGTGCAGATTTCACTTTGTCGAAAGATGCAAAGTACAGCCAGCTTAGCAAAGGAGAAGAAAAGAACAGAAGGGGAAAACGTGGGTGTCTAACTGGATGCGTATAATATATAGATTAATTAGCTTGGATGCAGATAAATACAATATGTAAGTTTTCTTCTCCGTTTAAGCCTCCTTCTATGTTCTAATGAAAGCACCAAAGAATGGGCAGATAAATAAACAGGGGGAGGATTTGGTGATCTCAGCATGTACGCGCTATCCTCTCTGCTCCTCACTGAAGCGGAGACGTTGTGCATCCACAAATGCGCCAATCGGTCGACACCATGGTGCTGGGCTTCTGCGTGGAAGATAACAGTGGAAGGGAGGGAGGCGCAGAATGGAAGTGGAAGGAGGACGTGATGGGAATGTAGACGCCGACATACACACACGTGTGTGTTTGAGGAAAAGCAAGCGTGAAGCAAATCGATTTGAGGGAAGGTGTCTTTGGTGTCTTTGTTTTGTTTTAAAGGAAGACGCAATCAAGAGCAAAAAATACAATTACAGTCCCATGTCTTGCATTCCCAACCCCTACAACTTTTTTTAAAAACATTTTTTCAAGTTAAAACCTCAAAACTATTCCATTTTATTGGGGTTTTATGCGATAGAGCAACAAAAAGTAGTGCATAATTGTGAACTTCAAGTACAATCGAACATGGTTTCCAATTTTATTGCACAAAAATGAAATGGGAAAGGTCATTAACCCTCCCCCCTTAAACTGATACTCCGAAATAAGTTCAGTGCAACCTGTTCCCTTCATAGGTAATTAGTAAATAGAATCTACATATGTTATTTCATTTCAGTATAAATGCAGCATTTCTATGAAGAACCTCAGTCATTCTTTAGAGAACATTAGTGCTGTGTTACTAGGAACACAGCAGACAGATTAGGGATAAAATTGCCAAAACATTTAAAGCAAGGCCCTCAGAGACGATGTTGCATTCTTTTATTGGAAAATTAAAAGAGAATAGGCCCACTGCAGACCTAGCAAGAAATGACAATCCATATAAACTGATAGGAGAGCATTTACTCAAAGAATCAGGCAACATATTCATAGTAACTCTAGAGGAGCTGCAGCAATCCTAATCTTAATTGGGAGACATTTCTGAAAAGGAAACTAATAATCATGCATTCAACAACGGCATATGAAGTCCCATTTAACATGCAAGCCATGTAGGAGGCATAGCAATTTGTGAAAGATGGCTTTGTGATCAGAAAGACCAAGATTCAAATTGCAAAACCATATGTGCAGCAGGATGCTCTTCATGAGTGGTGATGGGGAAGCTGGACAGAGTTGATGGAAAGATGGCTGGAACTAAATACAGGAAAATCCTGAAAGAAAACCTGTTAGAACATTCCCTTCAAATCACTTGAGACTGTGTGGTTAAGGACAATGACCGTAATATTCAAGTCAGAGCAGAGACTGAATGATATAGATCAAAGTGTATTCTTGCTTTAGAAATGGTCCAGTTCAAGTTCTCATCCAAATCTAATTGAGCTTTGTTGCTCAGAGATGCACTGCATCCATCCTTACTGAGCTTAAATTATAAAACTGCATGGTACAATTTTGTTTTGTTTGTTTTGTTTTGTTTGTTTTGATCAAAATAATGACATTACATACCAATAAGCACAATAAAGTTTGTGGCTGTAACTTGGCAAAGGTTCAAGGTATTTGAATACTTTTGCAAGGCAATGTACACTCAAAAAATATTCAGTGTATGTCTTACTCTGCTGGATAAAAAAATAATTTGCATCTTAGCTGATCTTGCCTGCTGTGCTCAGCACGCTTGATTTGGGAGAATCCCACTCCTTTTCCTTGTTATCGTGTAAACAATAATGCCCACACACACTTAACCCCACGTGGGACAGTATTGAGCTGACAGTAGAGAAGCAAGGATAGTGGGAAAGTGGATAGTAGGTCTCCATTGGGAATTTACAAGTGTATCTTTATCAATGAATATTAGTGGGTTTTTTTATATAGTATTTTAAAGATGGGCTACAACTTTTCTTCACAACTTTTTTTCTTTGTAGATCAGCAAGACTCCCCGCCCCTCCTCTGTTCGTTTCTCTTCTGTATAAACATATTCACAAATGCGCACACATACACATGCAGGCGAAACAGTATAGTCCCAAAACGCAGTCACATACTGGAAGAAGTGCATCTTACACTATCAACACAAACCCTCTGCTGATGCATTTAGAGCACGCACACTCACATAGTATTAGTGTCCACCTCTCCTGGGAGGAAACTAGAGTTTTTTTATCTGAGCATAAGGCAGAACAGAGTGAGGGGCACAGCTGAAATTTCATAAAAACCCAACCAAAAATGATATCATTAATATTGCTAAAGGGTTAGAAAAATGGTAAGATATTAAAATAAAAACTGCCTTTTAATCATCAAATAGTTTACATACATTTGATACACATACAGTAGACTCAAAAAAGAACACACAATTCTACATTAAAAAGCAAACAATTAAAAATGGTGCTTTAGGTTATAGACTGCCCAATTAAATTAAACCTATTAAACTGAATATATGCGTATGTAACAAATTATCTCCTGTGTGTGTATGAATGTTTTTCTATGAAAGAGAAATTCATTGTTACTTTAAGTGACTCTTGGAATGCACCCTCAAGTTGACCGTAGGAACCTACCTTCATAATTTATTGTCTTTTTCTCTATTTCTTCTCCTTTTTCCCTTCATACCTTCAGAACCCCAGACCCCTATTCTCCTTCCTCCCATTTCATCTCTCCTCCCCCTCCCTGTTCAGGCTACAGACGGAGTGAGTTATGCAGTCCTTCCGTGAGCGCAACAGTGGTTACCACAGCAACCAGCCCTGCTATCAGCAGGAGCCCCATGAATTATCCCGCCTGGAGACCTACCGACAACACCCACATCATCCCCATCCGCAGCATCCACACCCAGGCCCTGGTCCACATCCAGGACCTGGTCCAGGGCACAACAGATCAGGCTATGAGGCTATGTCTAACACAGCAAATGTGCCCACAGGTGGAGCAGCCGGAATTGGAGGACCCAAGGACTGTTATAGCCAACAAAACTATACTGGGTATCCCGGAAATACTGGAGGCTGTGGAAATTCAAATGGTGGCTCTCCAGCCTCACAGACAAAAAAGTCCTTTAGAGGAAGCAAAGTTCCCCCACCAAACCCCAGTCAGCACCTGCAGGGTCCTGGGGGCTATAGTAATCATATGGGCCCAGGAAATTACTCTGCCCAATATATGAGTGAGGGCCATCTTCAGCAGAAGTGGGAGGATACGGCACAATTAGCACAGTATGAACAGGAGATGGTTGGGCGACTAGAGGCTGGTGCCTCCCCTGCACCTGGCTCCTCCCAGTACATGGACTCAAACATGTTGGGGCATTCCCAAACCCCATGCCACCAGCCTTCTACAGCAAGTTATACAAGTCCACACCATCAAACTCATCCTCCTAACCCTGCCCCCTCACCTCTCGTGTATCCCCAGAGTCACCTACACTACCCTCAACCCTCCCCCTCTCCATCCCCATACATGGAAAAATGCAGTCCCATGCCCCATTGTTATAAAGGCTACAACATGCCTCCAAATTCCCAGTATAGCAGACAGCTAAGTAGTCATAGCAGTTTAAAGCAGGGGGCGTACAGGTCAAACCAGAACAGCTATGGGTACCAGCAGCCAACACCCAGAGGTTATGAGCAGCAGGCTTCTTTACAGACAATGTCTAACCCCCAGGAACCCCACCCTAAATACCAACACTATAACCAACCCCAGCAAAGTTACTGTCTTTCAGAGCTCCCTGTCAGATCTCCAGAACAGTATTATCAGACTTGTAGCCCCTCCTCAAGCCATTCCCCTGCTCGCTCAGTTGGGCGCTCACCCTCGTATAGTTCCACCCCTTCACCACTAATGACGAATCCGGAATCATTCCAGTACGGCCAACCACCAATGACACCTGGAGCAGCCAACTCCTCATCATCTTCTTCAGCTGGTATGCAAGATCAAGCTGGTGCAAACACCATGCTGATGCCCCCGCGGTCCCATCCCTCACCAAACATATCCCACACAGCATCCCACAGCTATACTACTACGCCACAAGCGCCCACGATGAAAGAGCGCTTCTCAGAGAAGCTGTTATCAAACCCCAGCTTGTGGAGCCTGAATGCTCTCACCTCTCAGGTGGAGAATATCTCCAATAATGTTCAGCAGCTTCTGCTTTCAGAAGCACTAGTTGCAAACAAAAAGGGCAGTAAGCGCAACAGTGGTGGGAGCAACAGCAGCACTGGAAGTGGGGCCTCCACCAAGAAAGGTGAAGAATACAAAAGTCCTCCATATCCAGATAGTGGTATCAATGTGGGTGGGGGCCCCATGCATGAGCCTTACTCTACCCCACAGCACCAACCATTGCGTATGGAACTCCATGAGGGGGGCTACTCCAGCAGTGGTGATGAACCATTGGACAGAGGCTACTATTACTTTGGTCAGGGCAGAAGTCCAGCCCAGGCCCATAACAATACACAACTCAGTCTGGACACAGCCTCCTCTTGCTCCATTGCTTCTCCAGATGATATGTCTACTAGGTCTGGGGACTCGGGTCTGCACAACCTTACCCCTGATCCTATAAGATGTCAGGCAGGGCAAGGTGGAGATGGTATGAATACTCCAGTGAAGAGCATCGGTGATGAGAGATCTCCAACAAGCATTACAATACCTAGTCCTATGAAACAAGAAAGTGATTCCCAATCAGATATCCAACATATCAATCAGCCTGCAAAAGAGAACTTTGAAGAATCAGCTTGGACTGAAAAACCTGCTGAAAAAGAAGAGGAAGCAATAGAAAAAACTTTTGACTTCATAAGTAACTCAGACTCAAGCAACCCTACAGACAAAGAGAAATGGACAGATGAGGAGGGGTGCCCGAATTTCTACACCAAGATAAACTCAGATATGCCAGAGAAAAGCTATTGCTATGAGGAAAGTATGTACCAAGAGGTCCAGAGCAAATATGACTCAGATGCAAGAGACTCAGTTGAACAGTCTCCAGCTGATCTTTCTGATTCCAGTAACAAAGATCACTTTAGTCAAGAGATGAAGTCAGAGGTATTCAAATCTGAATCTCCATCTGCATCTGAGAGCTCTGTGAAAACGTTGCCATTCATTTCAAGGGGAGACCTTGAGCAGGATCCATATTCCACAGAGAAAGATGACAGTTCAGCAAATACTTCTCCAACTCCCCAAGCAGAGGTCCTGGAAGAGTGTAGCTGTGACAAAAATGAGAGCAGAAATCAGGACAATGAAAAAGACGTAGTAGAGGAGAGGGGAGAAAACAAAACAAATGAAGATGAGAAAGAAGAAATTGAAAAATGTTCTCTTTCGCATCTTTTGACTGGAGAAGTTAGAGAGGAAGTAGAAGAAGAGGCAAAAGAAAGCCAGTCATTAACTGTAGAGCACAAAAATGATGAAACTGTTAAAAAGAGTCCCTCAGATGATCTCTGTAGCAGAACAGAAATTCACAATCTAGCAGTTAATACTGACAGTGATTTTGCAGGGGAACCCGGTCATCTAAATGCTGCAGCAGCAACAACAGCAACAGATGTTTCAACAAGGGAGTCAGCCATTGGCGACACAGCACCTAAGCCTCAGTCTGCTATGCCAGTCTTCTCTGCTCTCAATGATAAATCAGCTCCTCCTGCTCAGGCTAGAGATCATATCGATCATAGTGATGCTAAAGTCCTGGAGCCAGACTCTCCTCAGTTGCCAGGGAAGTCAATACTCCCCTCTGCCCCCTCCTGGGCAGACACTCCACCATCTCCTCAAAAAGGTGATGATGATATAGAACCAGGCATAAGTTGTTCCAGTGCTGTGACACCACTAGCAAAACCAGAGCCCATGGTCCCATCTGCTCAACCAAGGACATATGGACGAAAGCATTCTAGAGGTAGAAGGAGAATGATGCATTCAGGTGTGGCATTACGGCGACAACTAAGTTTGAAGAAGGAAGAAGTCAAAGAGGACCAAGAAACAAGTTCCTCTGCACAAAAGTCAGGCATGGCTCTGAGCAAGACTGTTTTATTCTCTGATCAAACTAACCTTGTTCATCAAGATTCTATCGTGAGTCAAACTCCTAAAATGCTGACAGATGGTTTTCAATCCAGAATGTGCACTCGCTCATTTAATGCGCCGGATATGCAAACAAAAGTTGAACCTAATGTAAAGAGAAAACCAGGCCCAAAACCTGGATCTAAGCCAGGGCCAAAATCCAGTGCAAATCCAGGGCCAAAACCATTGCCAAAACCAGGTCCTAAACCTAGCCTAAAGATGGGTCCCAAACCTGGACCAAAACCTGGGAAAAAGACAGGACAAAAACCTGCAACAAATGATTTAGAAGTGCCACTGAGAACTGAAACCGCTGTGAGACAAAAACCAGGTCCAAAACCAGGTTCAAGGCATGGACCAAAACCTGGACCAAAGCCTGGATCGAAACCTGGACCAAAACCAGCCCTTAGACCAGTTCCCAAACCTGGACTCAAGCCTGGTGAGGTTTTGATTTCCACAGATTCTGCGCCCATCAAAGCCTCAGTTGGACGCCCCAGGGGCTCTTTTTCAAAACAAAAATTGTTGGACCGGGAAGATCCAAGAAAACAAGTCTCAGAAACTCAAACCAGGACCAGGAAAGCGCTAAAAACTACAACACTCCAAGATAACCAGGATGTAAAACCTCCAACAGAGGAAAAGCGAGCTCCCTCAGAGTTAAAGGTACCAGAAAGGGAGAACAATATGGTCTTAAGATCCCGAAAGCCCTCACAGAATAAACTAGAAAAAGAAAGGGGAGGGGAAGACATTCAAACCCATACATCAACAGAAAGTAAAGTCAGTGATGTCTCTCTAAAAGTTGAAGACGTCATAGTTGTGAAAAAAATTCTACCTCCAAACCCTGATACCATGATAACAACAAATATTTCCGTACACTCACCTGCACCACTTGCAAAGTCAGTCCTATCAGAGGAATCTACAGAAAAGACACTAACAACACCTAAACGCACATCTAGTGCAGAAGTCTCCACACCACCCGTAAAAAAGAAGAGAGGCCCAAAGCCCAAGGTTAGAAACTTGTCACCTCAGCCTGTCCCATTTGAAGAGCAGATACCCGCACGCAAAGAGAAGAGTGTCCGAGGCCCAAAAAGAAAGCGAGGACCACCCAGGAAAGCTTCTTTGGTCAGTAGTTCAACCAAAGAGGCCCTTCCTAATAACAGTGGATCTACCAACAGCGATGTGCCTGTGGTGCCTCCCCAATGCCCCACCAAAACAAAAGTTCTCCCCCCACGCAAAGGCAGAGGGCAGAAGTACGAGGCAATGGTACAGAAGATTACATCTCCTAGCTCAAAAAAACATATTCCAGCTACCCAACAGGACAGCAGTCAAAATGAGGATATTACATCCAAGGCTTTTTCTGAATTTGTCCTGAAGGAAGGCGAGACTTGTATTCAAATAAATAACACTGATACTCCAGAGTTTACAAAGGAGGAAATAAAACAGCAAGAAGACACAATCACAAAGGAGGATGCATCACAAGAAAGTGAAAAGCTAAATCCAGAAGAATCAGCAACAGATATAGTGAGACCATTAGTGGAAGGTGAGGTTACAAATACGAATGATGGAAGACAGGAAAAAAGTAAGCCAGAAACCAAGATTGATGTTGTGGAAAACAAGGCTTCGACATCAGCTGAGACATCATTAGAAGTTGGAGCTGTAGGTGAGACAACACAACAGACTTCCAACAGTGAAGCCACAAAGTCCAACAGGAAAGCCACAAAGTCCGTCAGAACTAAGAGAAAGAGATGGGCCATGGTGGAGAGTACAGATGCATCAGTAGTAGCTTTAGAAGCAGACAGTCTTATAATTACAACACCAAGACTTGCGAAACAGAGAGCTATTAAGAACAACCATGAAATGCACCTTAAACAGAGGAGGAAGAAGAGAAAAGGGGAGGCCAATTTGCAGGAAACTGAGATAGTAGATGAGACAAAAACAACAGAAAAAGAAACACCAGAACCTGTGGATAGGATAGAGGAAAAGTTGAACACCACAGAATCCATAGAACCTGTACCAATTAGCCAGGATAAATTCACAGAAACTCCTCAAGCCGTCTCTACAGAACTTATTCAAAAACCGCGAAGAGGCCGAAAACCATCAGCAAACCCAGTTAAACGAAAAAGAGGCCAATCCTCAGTGGAAAAGGCTTCAGGAAAGCCACTGAAAGTCCACAAGAAACCTGGGCCAAAACCTGGGATGAAAGATGCCATTGAGGTGATTGAGGCTGTAGTAAGGGCAGCTGGATGTGAACAGGACCAAAAAGAGGAAAGAGAAAAAGAACAAAAGGAAAGAAGGGAAAGAGAGAACATAGAATGCGAAGAGACTAGTATTGTGGGTCCTGTTGTGACCATTACAGAAAAACAAACAGAGTTCATTTCTGTGAAAAGAATCAGAAGGAGACCATTCAATAGGAATTCCAAACTGTCTTTTTGTCCTTATGTACGAATCAACAACTCCAGAGACTTTTCCTCTTGGTGTGCCATAGTTAACAAGCCTGAAGATGCTGTTGTATTTCAGAGACGTAGAAAAAAGGGCATTCTTAGAATGAGGAATCCTTTCACTGTTGCTAAAGTCGTGCCACACACTGCTGCCATGCAAATAGGGCCGCTGGTAAACATGAATCTGCCTGATATGCGTCTTACTTGTTGTTTGTGTGGAAAACCACCAAACTACAAAGACTTGGGTGATTTATGTGGACCCTACTATACAGAAGATAATATTCCACGGAAGATTTTGACTATCACACACACAAAACTTTATAGTGAAGACGGCAACAAGACCGACGGGAGTGCCATTAGTAGCAGTGAAGAACCAGGTACCTCCTCAAACACTGAAGTTACAGTGAACTCAGAAAAGGAGGGAAATAAAGAACCATCCCCTGAAGAGGCTGGAAATAGTAGACATCATCATCGGCATTACAGACGGCTATTCAGACCGGAAAGACCATGTCAGGAGGGTGGTCCGAGAAGACCTACCCTCAGAGAGAGATTCAGGAGAATGAAGCAGCTCCACAACCTCCGCGCAGCCACTTCAAAAGACCAAGAGGGCAATGAAAGCACGTTCCAAAGGCTACAAATGGAGGCAGTGGCCAAGGAGCACTGGGCTCATGAAAACTGTACTATCTGGACCAAGGGGATAATTATGGTAGCTGGACGGCTATATGGACTGAAGGAAGCTGCCAACAAGTCAGCTCAAACGGTATGTTAACAATCATAAAGAGGCTTGATATATTGTCAAGACATGTCATTTTCTTCTACTAATTTTTATTTTTTAAATTTGAACTGGTTTTGTTTTCTGTCCGATGAACCCCAGAGCTGTCACAAGTGCCAGAATTCGGGGGCATCCCTCAGCTGCTGTTGGAGAGGCTGCTCTTATAAATATCACTACATCTGCGCCAAAGAGATAGGTAAGACACTACGGTAGGAAACAACAAAAGACAAAAAGAATGAAATTAAAGCAAAAGTCAAAAAGGAGGGATTAAAATGAGTTTAAGCCTAAATTAAAACAGAGTGAAAAATTTAAAGGTGAGGCAAGAGAAGTAGGCAAACTGAGACGGAAGATGCATTGAAGGGCAGCAATATTGAATGTGAACCGATATGTCTGAAAGCTCTGAGGAAGAGAAAACCCGAAAGAGAGCTTTGATTAAAGGAGATGATGAAAATGGGAGTATGAAAGAAAGAGAAGGGAAAGAGACGGAGAGGGTGGGGGTTCTATGTGTGCATTATTGACTGCAACCCCTGTGGCTCCATCCATCCACGCGGCTGTCGAGGCTCTAAATGTGGGTGCTTGCAAACTTACTGATGTGTGTAATGCTTGCCTAAATGCTCCCTAATGTTCATCTTAGAAGCATGTTTCCGATATGTATGCCCCCTTAGCTCATTCATGTGTGTGTTCCTGTTTGCTGTTGCCATTAGAAGTGTCAGCATGTGTGTGACATGGCTTACCCTTGTGAAACCTCATACCAGAGAGGTACAGCGTTAGGATTAGAAGGCCTGCCACGTCTGCAGAGGCAGCAGAGAGAAAGGAGTAAGGGCCTTTTTAATCCTGCTGAGTGCACCAGCCATATCTGCCCGCCTGCTCTGCAACTCATCAACTCACTTGCGCCAATCTGTTTTTCTTTTACTTTCTATGCAGTTCTTTCTTTTGCGTTTTTTACTGTTTACCAGCTTTTGCCATCTTCCTGAGGTTCAAATATATTATGCGGCTGTTTTATTAAATTTCCTTGTCTAACTGTGACACAAGCTTATCTTTCTTGTTGCCTTTTCTTTTGCTGCCTGTAGGCTGCATATTCCATGAGGATGATTTTTCCATCAAATGCCCAAAACATGAGGTAAGAAAAGAAAATTGCTCTGCAAAACTAGTAAAATGCATGCATGCATATTAATCCTTCTAGTGTTGCAGATGACGTTTAAATGCCTGAAAACCTTTTAGTCCTTCAAATTGATCCTTTTATTTACCGCATCCCGTTGTAGAGTTGAAAATAGTTTGCACAAGTATTCAAATATCCTAAAACTTTAGATATTTTGTCACATTACAACAAGAAGCTGAAATGTATTTTAATGGTATTCACAAAGTGGCACATTGTTGTTAATTGGGAGAAAAATTATAAATGGATTTCAGCATTTGTTTACAGTAAGGAAGGTCTGAAAACTGTGGCTTAAATTTTGTTCAACCCCCTTTACTCTGATACCCCTAAAATAAATTAAATGCAGCCACTGAAAGACTACACCTTTGTAGGATTCAAAGTCAAAATGAATATTGTTGAATTTTACATATTTATTAGAGGACATAAGTGAACAAACAGAGCTCCTACTAATGCTCATGCTGCATTTTTAGTTTTTTTTTTTCATCACTGGCCCTCTTCACGTCCCACTTTTCCTTTTACACACTGTCTATCTCTGTGCAGATACAAAAGGTGAATTTCGCTTAGAAGAAACAGAGCCAGAAGTTCTGGTTATTATTTTGAAACCACAATGGACAGATTTATCAACCCAAACTCACTGATTTTTAAACATTTTCAGCAGCGTAATCCAACCCAACACCCTCAGACCTCTGCAATTACAACAGCTCCCAGCTTTTTTTTTTGGTGAACATTGACAGTCTGCACCATACCTGCGTTTCCTGGGAGACAAACACCATCTGCTGGTGATAAATGAACACTGCAGCACAGCGTGGAAGGTCAAATGCGAGGGGGTGGCAGAGAGAGCTAGAGATGCTGACATTCAGCAGAGAGCAGCAGTGCATTGAGGCAGCGGTGGCACCATCCTCCCTCCCCTCTCTGCATCTGCATTTTTCCCTTCCTCCCTCCCTTGCTCCCTCTTCCTTTCCTGCTCTCCTCCGTGCAGACTGGCAGGGATGAAAAGCTGGCAGCTGATCAAAACACCCCACCCACCATTGCTGCCTGTTATCCTCCCCGCATGCTCTCTCCACCATTACTCTCTAGTTCTTCTCCTCATTATTTCTCCTTCCTCCTTCTTTTTTCCTGTTAGCCTCATTCCGCTTCTTTGCTCCCCCGCTGCTTCATCTCTCCCAGAGTCTCAATCCGTTCACCTTCTGATATCCTATAAGCTCCCCGATTTGTGCCACCCCCCCACCCCCCTCCATCCTCCCTTCACCCTTCCTCAATCAGTCCCTTTTTCACCCGCTTCCTTTCTCTTCCTCTCCCGGCACCTCCCTTTCACATCCACTCCCACATCTGAGCGGCAGAGACGGAGTGTGAGAAACACAGAGAAAATGAGACCAAGTCAGAGAGAGAGAATGTTGTTAGCTGTGCGGAGGCAGAGCTGTCATCAGACCGAGGGATCTGAAGGGATGCACGTCTGTGCTGAGCCAGTTTAAGCTGAGCAACCTGATCAAAGGGAAGAGAAGACACGGATAAATGTGCACAAGCATCCCACCCATGGGTTCCCACCTCAGAGGACTCTCTGCCTCTGTGTTTTCACTTCAAGGCTGGATAAAATGCACCTAAACATAATGTATTATTAGTGCCTCAACATGGGATGATTAGCAGGTTAGCTGTAAACTCACATACATCCACATAGGTGCAGAAAAGCAGGAACAGGGGAAATACAGACAGCTTTGCGCCTCGGCTGAGCTGTAATGATAAGCCGAATCAGGACAGTTACATCAGAGAGCAGCAGACTGAGAGACTCGGAGACGGTGCGAGAAAAGAAGAGCATCAAAAGGAGGAGAGCTGTTCTGTGATGGTGAGGTAGAAAACTAGAGGTGTAAAAAAAAAAATGTGTTACTCTAGGGACCTGAAAACAGGAAGAGAGCGACAGAGAGAGCTCAAGAAGGAAGACGAAGAAAAGAGAGCAGAGCAGGGCTAGAAGATGGGCAGCTTGGAGGGTCAATGAGAGGCACAAAAAGACTGTGGAGAGGAATGCATGAAACATACACTGCCTCGCAAAAGTAATATAGAATAGAATAGAATAATCTTTGAATTGTCCCACAAAGGGGAAATTTGGTCATAACAGCAGCAAAAAAACACGTACAAACAGAACAGGACAGAGAACAGAAACGCACACAATTTTTACAGAAGACAAAATATTTACATCATGTATAATAGTTACAAAAACAAGTGATATACCCACAGTGATTTTTTTTAACCCAATTTGTGTCGTTTCATCCACAAACTTTGTATGATTTTATGTTATAGATCAACACAAACAGTTAACTGGAAGGAATATTACTGAGTTCTGTGTATAATTTCATCTCAGTATAAAAGACGGGAATAGGGTGTGGGATAACATCATGGAGTGGTTTAACAATGTCCCAAGCTTTTCGGTCCATCCATCCATTTTCTGAACCGCTTATTCCTCAAGGGGTCGCGGGTGGGCTGGTGCCTATCTCCAGCTGACAACCGGCCATGACGCTAAAATGGACAGAGTTTACCTAATTTGACAGGCTGGGGAAGGAGAGATTTATTAAGAGAACTCTGGGTAACTCTGGGGGAGATGCAGAAATCCACAGCTTTGATGGAAGAATCTTTTGAAAGCATAACTACCAGCTGTGCCATTTTGGATGAGGCCGGGGAGATGAGAAAGGCATTACTTATAGAAAATCTCAGGATATCTCTGCAGTTTGAAACAGACCTTATAGGAGACACAGCATGAAAATAAAGCCCTACAGTTTGATGAAATCAAAATGTCTTTTTCTGTTCTACCCCCAAAAAGTACTGCCCTACACGATAAGACTTTGTGGCTTCAGCATGATGCTGTAGGGATGCTGTCCTTCAGAGTAGATGGTAAGATGGATGCAACTGAATACAGAGCAATCCTGTAAGAAAACCTACAGAGGCTGCAAAGACTTGAGAGAGCAGCCTCTCTGTAGGACAATAACAGTACATGAAGTGAGAGTTTTAGAATGGTGTAGTCAAAGTCCAGAATTAAATCTAGTTGAGTCCAAAGCAATACTTGAAAAGTGATATGCACAGATGCTCTCCCTCCAACCAGATGAACCGTGAGTTATTTTGCAAAGCAAAATGTTCAAACCTGTAGGGATAGATCAAAAGACTTGGAGCTAAAATTGTCATGAACATTGTTTCTAGAAAGTATTAAGAGAGGTGAATCTAAATTCATGTGTGGCAAGGCGCACAACAAGGGCCCAGGCGGGATTCAATCCCACAACTCCTGGGTGAGCATCATGCATACTAACCAGTCAGCCAAAGGGAGATCCTGGTGGCCATGCAGCCAGGGCACATCATTAATTGGAGCCATAGTGACAGAACCTCCACACTGTCACACATGCAACATTAGATTTTTATTTGTTAACAAATCTAAAACTATTTCTCCTTCACTTCACTATTATCCCGTAACTCAAATAAAATGTTAGTAAATTGCGTGGAAATTTGTGGTTGTACTACAACAAGAAATGAAAAAGTTCAAAAGGTAAGAAAACTTTTGCGAGGCACTGTAAGTGTGTCGCTGCCGAACCTGGTCAGCCCTCTTTATGCAGCTTTTCGCTTTGATGTCTTCTGCACATTTCTGCAGAAAAAGCCCCACTCTCGCAGTTCAGAGTGGCCTGGAGGCTCTCCACCTGCATCACAGCCGCCTGAAGCTTTTTTCTGTTTCAGACCAAAGGAAAAAAGACTCATAAGTAGGATATGAGAGTCGCTGTAAATGTTTCTAAATGTCTTCTTTCTTCTTCTACAGGACCTGTAAGATATCTCTTGATTCCACATTCACCACCAAAGTCATTATTCTGCCATTTATCCTGCAAGCCAAAAATGTTGCATACAATGCAGAGATGAATGACAATTAGACAAGCATGATGACCAGAGGCCGCATCAAGGTGTGGAGCCGGGAGCAGCTTACACCGTGGAGAACTGAACAGCTGCTTGCTGAAAACGGTCCATCACAGTGAGGCGGCGGTGGGGGTGCGTGGACACTGTCTATCAGGGGGAACGTGCTTTTGTCTGGACCCCAGGGCAAACTGTTTGAAATGCAGAACAAGGAACATAAGTGTGTGTGTGTATGTGTGTGTTCGCGGCGCCGTGCTCGGATAGGTTTCTATCATCCACAAAGAACTGGACAGGAACGTCCCTTTGGCTGTCTCGTCTAAGGGGCCAACAGGAACCCGTACAAGTGTTTACCCTGCGTGTATGTGAAAACCACTGCATTACTATTCCACAGCCACACCTTCACCATTTGTTTGTGTATATGTTTCTGAGAGCAGAAGTGCATCTCCAGTTCAAGATCTCATCCTTCTTGGGGAAGAAAAAAATATATACATATATATATATAGATATAAAAACAAAACCACTGTACCAAGTTTCAAACATGGTGGCAGTAGGATCATGATGTTGGGCTGTTTTGCTAAACATCTTAACATAAAATACTTTAAAATTCTGCAACCAACCACTGGATGTACTATCTCAATGTCTGCATTTGTGTTTGGAACAAGAGACAAAGCTAAAAATAAATGAGGAAACTGTAAATTATGTGCTTTACAGGTTCTGAAGAAGAAAAAAAAGTATTTTAATATAATGCTCTTATCTTTAAAGGTGTATATTGATGTGCATTATGACTAGGCAACATCATTGCATCACCCTTGGTAATATGTCAGACTTTGTGTTTCTCAGAACTGAAAATATATAGATATATATAAAAAAAAAAAAAAAATCAACTCTGTTGAGTTTAATTCAACTCTGTGCACATTCAACATGTACAGCAGACGTACTCATCATACCGGATCAGACGAGGGCCTGGATTATGGAAGCGGAGTCATTGTCATGTCACTTCATATCAATGTACAGCTCAGAAATATCCAATGATGTATAAATACTCGACAGTCGCGCAAAGAGACGCTCCACCTGTCTGTTTGTGTATCGAAAATGTAGCCTCTTCTTCTCTCTGCCGGGCAATATAACGCCGCACTGCGCAGAGAGACAGTTAACGTTCTAGTCATATCAAAAAGAGACATATTTAATTATTAAAGCAGAAAAGAAAGTACAAAAACGCCACATCATTCTCTTTTCAAAACTCATTATTTAATGGTGTACAGAAGTATTTGATGCTGTTTAAATGTAAGATGTGATGTACTAATATAATTGTGTATAGTATTTCCTAGAGATGTTTATTTTCTATAAAATGGAATATGTTATTGCTTATAAAAGGTTATTAAAAGAATCCATTGATGATACAAAAAAAAAACATAAAAACTTTTTTGGAATGTCACTTGTCTTAAGTGGGAGCATGCCGTTTTATTGATTTTCATGTCTGTTTGTTTTGGACTCGATGACACAGCATCACTTTGTTTGAAATGTTTTTTGCAACGCCAATGTTAAATATACCAGCACCTTTCAATGCTGCTATGACCAAGGCCTGCTGTTTTTTTGTCTTCACCCAACACACACCGAGACAACCCCCAGGACTCAATTGTACAGTTTAAAGATTACTGCAAAAAGAAAAACAACAGAATAACATGTTTTCCTTTTCAATATTGCATAGTTTTCATAAATCTCAAAACCTTTTAGATGTTTTTTAGCAGAATTTTCACATCTAAGGACAAATGGTTATTAGGACTTTCTGAAAGTGTTTGGGTTTTGCTGAATGCAAGAAGCACAAAAAAATCTCAAAAGTATGCAACAATATTGTAAAGCTGCTAAAGAGATCTTAAATCTAAATTAACTACACAGACATAACAAGAAAGTGTATTGGCTAAAGTTTTAAAGTCAACTCCTACTGTCTTTTTGTCACTTTTTAGTTAAAAATGTGACATTCTGGTGATGGTAATAAAAGAGCCCCATGCATGTTTGAGCATAAAAAAAGGTTTTCATCATTTGAAAAGGTACAAGTAAGAGAATTGTCTGAAAATACTGTTTTGTTTTGATTAATTCATTTTGGTTGGTCGTTAATCCGTAAATTTAATTTGAAATCTGACAGTGTTTATTGTGCTAAAATTGAATGAGAAATATAAAAAAATAATAATTCTAGATTATATAATAGAATATCATACCATCACCAACCATCTCAGCCCTTTCACACCTCTGTTTAAACTGGTTTAACCTCAAGATGTCACTGCGAAGTATGGTAGGGGTATTTGCTTTTAATGTTGGAATTGAGTTCATTTAAGATCAAGTTCTTCATAATTTCAAGCATCAAAGAAGACAGAAAAACTGGAGATTCTCTCGCATTCCATGTCACAATTTTCTGTTTTAACCCTTCGTCTTCAGTTTAATCCAGATTTGGAGGTTAAAAAATATATTGCAAGTATACTCTTGTCTACCACACTTCAGTTTCTGTCATGGGATGAACCATAACCTTTGCAAGCTGAAGGAGAGCAATGGATGGTGTCAGTGACATTATGCTTTGATTTTCTGATTATGATAAAAAAAAAGAATTTTGTCATCTGTTTTTTTACCATAAAAAAGAAAACAACTTGAATTTGAATTATTCTACTTTTTAATCCATATTCTATTTTTTTTTTCATGTTTTTTATGAAGGAAACCTGAAGGTAAAGACATACCTCTTGTTTCAATCATGATAAAAATAATCTCATAAAATATAAAAATATACATACTGGGTGTAAAAGTACTCTTTGTATTTTTATTTATTTAATTCAAGGAGTGATGTTTGATCACATTTTGGCATTTATTGGCATCCCAGGTAGAAAATTGGTAAAGCTATTCATCTCCGGCTAAGAAATTATGGTCTTAAACTAAATCCCTGCTGTTCCAGCTATTGAAACACCTAGCATTTCCAATGTAACTGAAACCTCTTTAGTTTATGTTAATCAATTGGCTTGATCAAATTTCCCAGGAAACTTTAATTTACCACTTTCTGTTTGCCTCAAGAAAATAGGCCACTCTTCAAAAGGCAAAACACAAGAGAGCTTGTCATTTCAGCCGGCATATGTTTGAAATTGCTAAACAAAATATCAACAGTCCGATTATTTAAAGTTTAAACAGTTATCGTTATATTTTCATATTAAGATTCATCAATAAAATATAAAAACATCAAGCTTTCATTACAAAACAATTTAATATTTACATTTAAGAATGATACAATGAAACAATATAAGGGAGAGAAAAGAAAATGTAATTTACAAGACAGTACCTTCAAACAAGGCTGCTACACAAGCTTTCACCCCCACGTCTTCCGATTTCACATGACCAACTATAAAAAAAAAAAACGTACTGGTACATAAACCTTTCTCAGACTTTTTTCCAACCTTTAAAATAAATCATCAGTAAATGATGTGGTTCACCTAAAAAAAGAAACCATGGTGACAGAGAGAGAAAATATTTTTTCTGAATGACCGAGTTAACAAGAGGAAAACAATGGAAAATGCTGGTTTTAGAGCAACAAATGAACTCCAGAAATGTCAACGCTTTGCTTCAAAAGAGAATGTTTTTTTTTTATATCATATGTTTATAAATGTCCAAGATCTAAAGAGTCAGCAAGCTCCAGTCTATGCAGTTCAGTCCTCAACTAAAACTGCTCTAAGAGTAGCATTTAGATGGATTTAAGGGGAGGAAATAAGCCTTTATCTCTACTTCCTTAACAAAAAAAGAAAATTCCTCCAGATTATAAATATGGTGTAAAATATGTACACAGCAAAATACATGAATTCGTATCTATGAAAATAATTTCATAAAGCCTTTTTGTTACTTTAATCCATCAAAAGCAGCCTCACAGGGCTAGTGCAGACAAGAGACGGGGGACTTAGCCAGCTGATGACCTTTAACCTCTACACAGTGTGAAGCGGCTTCCCAGCACACAACAAATGTATGATTATTTTTAATTTATAAACCCCCACCCCCCCCACACACAAAAAAACAAAAACAAAACACCTCCACTGCAACACGCCGTGTTGGTGCAGACCTGCTAGAAAGGAGGACAGCGGGTGGAGCTACAGGGCAAACATTTCTTCACACCTTCTCTTTGTGGTCAGAGTGGGATGCTGCAACCAGTTCTCACAAGGAGGTTTTGGCCTGAGAGGAAGAATGGGGCTTCCTATTTTCTCACATTAATTCATAATTTAAAAACAGAGTGTGAACTCTAAAAGTGCCTTAAGATGTGAGGAAGGGAGGGTGGGTGGGTGGGTGGAGAGTAACAACCTGGGAATCTGAATAGAGACTGGAAGGTTTCTGTGGAAGCGAGTCTCTTCTCCACCTGTTCATGAGCGCTTTCGTATACAGGAGGCGTTTCTATACACAGCGTCCATGCGAGTCGACACCACCCCCCACCCCACCGCCTTTCCTTCGCCCTAGCCGCTGGTGACGGTGGTGCCGCTGCCCAGTTTTATGATCATCTGCTGGCAGTCATGGAGGGTCCTCTTGTCTCCGAGCTTCTCCAGGGTGCGGGCTGCGTCGGCCAGCATGCCCACTCTCTGGCCCGGAGCCGACAGGAACGAGGGAGGAAGGTAGCGACAAGCCAGCATCACGGCCTCAGCCTGCTCTCGTTGGCCGGGCCTTGCCTCGCACTCCTCTGCACAAAAAAACAAACAAACAAAAAAAACAACCCCAAACATTAGGTGAGTTATTTGCATCCAAACGTGTGCTCTCATTTTTTATTTCACTATGACCAAAAGGTAACACATTTCATTGAGATTTTAAGTCACAAACAAAAAAAAGAGAGAGATGAATGGGTTTTAAACATTGTTGAAAATAAAAATATGACGTGTGAGATTTATTCATAAAGTCAGATGCTTTAAATCCATCTGTATGCTATTTAATGAGCATACAGATGAGTGAGCATAAATTCAGCTTATTGGACAAACAGCATCATGAAGATGAAGAAACCCAGCAGAGAGCTCAGCTGTGGAGAAGTTTAAAGCAGCAATGAACATACCACAGAGCACTTGGTGGCAACATTATGCTGTTAGGAAAAAAAAACTGAAATCTTCCAATATTGCTCTCTATTATGCACCACCTATAATCTACATCAATTCTCATCAGTTTTGTTTTTTTCCTCCTAAAGAAACCGATCTTCATAGCATGATGCTACCAACACTGCGCATTTACTTTGGAAACTAAAACAGCAATTATAATTATTTGCATTGCACTGCAGTGTAGAATGCTTTATAAAAACATTTTAACTTTTTAAGTTCTAACACCACAATACATTTTATTTAGATTTTAAAGGAGACATATTATGAAAAAAAATCCCTTTTCCTGGGATTTGGGTTGTTATTGTGTGTCTCTGGTGCATATACATGCATATAAATTTGGAGGGAAAAAACATCCATGCTGTTTTGAGCAAGATATGATTTTCTTAATTGATCCTGCATTCAGTATCTGATTGAGCTGTTCAAAATCTGTCCGGCTTTCTACGTCAAAAGCCGGAATATTGGAATATTCACACCTCCTCAGAGCTGCCTCCACCCACCAGGTACAGCAGTAAACAACAGTTTCCGATTGGAAAGCACTTCTTCAGATTAGGAAACACCATGTTGCAGCTCCATGCAAAAAGCTCTGTTTTTGGCTGCTCAAAAGAGCTCAAAAGACTTTATCTGGTCCCAGTGGAAGAGGACAGAAGAGCGGCATGGGTTGACTTTATTTTTTATGGTAAGATGCTAGCGGTAAAAGCGGGGAGGATGGGAGAAGAAGCAACCGCGGAGTAGAAGGGAAACGCGCCGCCAAACTGAGCTGCTGAGAACCGGTCAAAAACCGGCGGTAAGGGCGGGGAAGGCTGAAGACCTGCCGCCGCACGGAGCTCAAAGAGCGGGGTCTCTGCGGTGCTAGAGAGCTGGAGTCGGCTGATGGAGCTGGAAAGCTTTAGAGTCTGCGTCTCAGGAACATATCAGAGTGCCAGGTAACTTGAAGTCATTTCTTCAATAACCATTCAGAAGTATTTTTGCTGAATTCTCTGAGAATCAGGTTCTCACACAGAAACATTGGGGAGTGGAATTATCAGAATAAAAATATTTAGAGTTAATTTTCAAATAAATCCAAAATACTTTATTGATCCCATAAGGGGAAATTCAGTAGTTTACAGTACAACCTGTCCACAGATCCAGATCTGTATTATTATTGTTAACACCGACAGAGTAATTGCAACCTTTATGGTGTAAAATGTTTTATCATGTCTTGAGTTATTTATCTGAGTTGACCACAGTGGTCACCATATAAACTCTGCATTAGTGCTGATTTCAACTATGATAGTGTTAAATCTGCACTTTTAAATTTGCTGTGCAGGAGACTCCCCTCCTACAGGAGCAGATTCTGGTTCAAACATGTTTGGTTGAACTCATTTTTTTTCTTATATGGCTTAATTCCCTTTTTTGTGTGTATGTTTGAACTACTGCAGCAGCCATGTCCATAACTTTCACACATAGTGGTAACAGTCATTATGTGCGTGGTGGGCGTGAGCAAAGATTGTAGAGGCGTTGGGCGTGGCCAAGTTAACAGCAGCTCATTAATATGTAATGATCAGCAGAAAACAGCACAATCTGCAAGGGGCTGAAACAGAGAGAAATACAGGTTGGTAACTATTGTTTCCTACAAGTTACTTCCAGGAAACAACTTCAGAAACATGTTTTCTGGAACTCTTAGACCTATTTTAAATTGTGGAAAAATAGTCACAATATGTCTCCTTTAAGAGATTGAAAAGTGAGGTATGAATTGTCATTCACTCCGCAAAGAAAGACTCTTTTGCTATTATATTGACTACAAACTCAGGACAGTAATAAAACTTAGATTTTTCTGTCCTTGTGTAAAGCAAATTGATCGCATTTCTTGCAACATGGAAATTGTGCCAAGAATCATCTTTTTTAGGACTTTTATTATATTGTGACAACTCGAAGACAAAGTACTAGAGCAAACCCTCAAACTATTCTTCTCATGAAACGTGTCTCGGTTACTTGCGCGGATCAGACCACATCTAAATACCCACTGCAGCTTCTCCACTCACGCAAACGCACCTGTTTTGGCCCCGGGCGTTGCTCGGCGCCGCAGCGAGCGGTCCAGCAGCTGATGTGTTCTGGTGGGACTGGCCCCCGCCATCAGCCTGGCGGTCGCTTCGTGAAGGAACAACTGGAAAGGAAAAAGAGGGCAAGAGAGAGATCAGAGGCAAAGCGGAGGAACAAGAGCGTGAGCTGATGACTCACACCTAATGTTCAGCTCCACCTCAGAGAGACTCAGAAGCTTTGTGAACAATCCTACCACACACTCGCCTAAGGCAACATGTCTGTGTCTGTATGTGTTGTGTGTGTTATGAGTGGAAGAGCCTAGAATTTATTTGACTGAGAATTGCACCAGAGAGTCCCTGTAAATGATCGGCTTTTAGTAGGACTGTAGCAATCTGCACAAAGAGCAATGTTGGATATAATATGTACTCGCACCAGCAGAATGTGCAACAATAAAACGTGCCTCTTTTCCAACCCAAACACTGGTCTGTTTGGAGAAACTTCAAATTGAACTTTCAGCTGACAGTCCTGCAATGTAACTGTGGGTGATCTACATAAAGTTGTTTCAGGTGGAAAATAAAATAAAAATGTCACGCCTCTGGGGGGGAAGCTTATTTAATGCGAGCGGACTGGGAATGAGACAATATTATTGTTCTAATTTTTTGTTTAAGAGTCCCAAAGAGGAGCTGATGACGCAATCCTGTAGCTATCCATCCATCCAGCGCTTTCAGCGATTCCAGAATGAGAAATCAAGGTAAATCCAGAGACTGTGGGCAGAGTTTGCTTTCTACACAGTGATTTCTGCACAATGTAAATTTCAGCAGCAGCATCCAAATAATGAAAGACTAATAATTCACTGCACTATAATTTACTTTCACTAATGGATCAAGTTGTTTTCCTTTTTTTCCAACTTTTTTACAATCATTATGTTTTAAGGCTCACTTCTCACTAGTTTTAATACTCAAACCTTAGTAGATTTAAAACATAAAAGTATTAATACACAGTACGGTCTCTCCACTCCTGCGCCGCTCAGGTGCATCATTCTCCTCTTAAGGTCTTAGAACAGGTGTCGTGTCCTAGTGAGGAACATAATTATGGATAGTCTTTTGTGCAGCTTTTTTTTTTTTTTTTTGTCTGGATGAGAATATTATTATAACCAGACATGATAAATTTGGCAAGCAGAGGAGACATGACAGGAGGAGATTCAGAACTGCATCCAATCATTTAGGACGTAGAACACAATGCGCGTTGTGCGCTCTAAAGAAAGGCTTTACATTGTCCCATTACAAAAAAAATAATCCACAAAGCAGCGAAGGGTGGACCTCGTTATAGCAAAGTAACTGTATAGGATAATTGCTTTTTTTTCCATCTTAAGACGGGTAGTAGTGACAGTGCAGGACTCCGCCAGTTAGCTGACTACCAGTCTTTTAAAACATGACATCTACAGCAGAGAATGCTGTCGCCTAGTATATGAGCAGAAAGAAACATGACTGCATGAGAAAGTGAAACAAATTAAACCATATTCTGTTCAGATACTGATGCGAAAACTTTGCTGGGAGCACAAGTTGCTGTTATATCAGTGCAGGTAAAGAATTTCCGCATCAGGTTTGGTGGGGAATAACCCGTCAATCATAAATATTGCTGGGGACATGTCCCCGCCGTCCCCGGTTCAAATGGCGCCTGTGGGTGTTACACATATGTGCACCAGATGAGTTTGTGTATTGTTGATTCAAATATGGGGTTAAAAACGGATGGGTCCACAGTGACAGCCACATTTCTTAGTATCCCTGTATTAAAAATATGCTGAAAGCCTTAACATGAATTTATCATTTATTGAATATAATGGAAAAATAAAACCTTCGATTTGAGACTTTGTCTTAAAAATTCTACGAAGATGGATGTGTTTTCATTCTTAAAAATGGCTTGGGAAAAAATAATAAAGTAATTCCCCAAACCATGTACTTGTCTACAACTGGGAGAATAATTTAAACATTTCTTTGAGCAGGATGGCATCTTAAGTCCAAAAATGTTCCATAACAACCAAAAGTTACAGACTATATGCCAACTGGTATTAGGAGTGATCCCATGTTCATTTCCAACATGAATATGAGTTTGCTGAACTCTACTGGGACTCTAGCTGGAACTGTTGTGCTTTGGTCAAATGGGACTAAGATCAGCAGGACTTGAGGTCAGGCAAAGGATAAATATGTAGGAAAGTAATTCATGTTTACTAATAAGTATGGTGAAGGATATGTGATGCCGCAGGCCTGTATATGACAATTTTTTTTAAATAATAGAACATTTGACATATTCTGTTCGACTCTAGCATATTTTTCTGCAAGCAAGTTTGCACCGGCGGCGTATTGACGGAGAGTTTTTCCTTGTATACCGTTCTGTTGTTGTGTGATTGTACAAAGTAATCCCCCAACAGAACAAGAGTTTTGATTTAACTGGAAAGCTTTTTACCATTAGTGCAGCTCATTGAATACTCTAAAAACACATGGAAACATTACATCGGTCTGTTTTGTTGTTTCTCTACACCCCCTTTTGTTAAAAATCACCAAAAGACCAGATTAGATTAACTATTCTAAAACATGTAGTGCCAAAAAGCTACACTGACTGCTCATTACACCGACCATAGAGCTCTGTTCTGGTAAAATGATCTGGGGCTGATGTTAGGCTGACCAATCCAAGACGTACGCTCTCTGCCACGTTCAAAAGACTCAGTCTGTCCTCGCGTAAGTGACGGAGAGCCCTTGCATCGACGGATAATGGCACTGTGTGTCTCCACTCCCGTGCAGAGGGAGAAGTATAAACTAGGCTCAAAGTAAAAAAAGGGGCAACCATTGAGTCTATCAGCAGAAAACAAAACAAACTTACAATGGTTCACCAGATAAAATGAATAAATACACCTTTTTCATTGGTCCCACTTTACCAGCGCGGACAATAAATGAGTATTTCAAGAACATTCATGCAGCAACTGAATGCCTTGCTAAAGCGGTTTGTTCACCATCTAAAACACTACGGGTAATAAATGACTTGTAGTGCTCTAGTGAAACGTTTTTTTAAGAATCGATTCTTATAGAAATCGAATCGATTCACATGTTTAAAGATCAATTTTATTTCTTTAGAGTAGTTTGCCCGTTTTACAGCTAAAATTGGAAGGAAAAGTCCCGACGACCATTTTAAGTCTTGTGTCTGAAAAGGTTAAGTGTTAAGTAATCGAAATACAGGCATATAGTTAAGATAACAGCTCGAAAAAACGTTTTTAACATCACTGATCAATATCGAATTGGATCGCACTGAATCGGATCGAATTGGATCTGATCGTGATAATCAATTCTAATTCTTCAGAATCAGAATCGATACTTGAAATTGGAGCTGATACTCAGCCCTAATAACTTGACGTACTCTTCTCATTGCAGGTCTGAAGGTGTGCGCCAGCTTGCGCAGGGAACAGAGGTCTTGCTGAAATCCCTGCAGTTCTGGTGGAGACGCTTGATGAAGGCTGGCAGGACCGCTGGTGCCCGCCAACGCTGAACCTGCAGGACTCGTCCCTTGCTGCTGCAAACGCCAGATGTTGGTCCTCAAAACCAGCAGGAGATCGCACACCATCAGCTCGACAACCTGTAGAAATATCAATGGGATTGGTTGAAGTGGGTAAACATGATGCGTTTTAGCGTCATAGAGAAGATCCGGGTGACAGAAAGAAGATTGTTGTCTTGTTCCCGTTCAAAAGACACCTGAAATACTCTAGATCTTTATATGATAACAGTTATTTTTACCATTTACAGGTAAAGTGTGAGCAAATAGGCCAGGAGGAAAACCTACAGAGATTTAGTGAAGCACAAGCGAAACCCCTTCGCCTCCAGCCTTCTCTGCTGTTTGCGGTCCAGCTCTGTGTTGCACTGCAGGTACATTGCACTCTTCGGCTACATACATGCAATGCAACTACAATGCACCACAGCTCAGGCCATAGACATGCCTCACCCACTCTGAGCTGCCAATCCACCAGAATCACCATCTGCTGAGAAACCACAGGGTAGGACACTGCAGTATCCCACAGAGCTGAAATGCTGCAGGGGGGAATCTGGAGATCTGAAGTCAGGTAAATCTTTCAGCTTTGTGTTGCGGAAGACTGTGAATGCATGCAAATAGTATCCTAAATGTACCCCCCCCCCCCCCAACCTTCCCAGATGTATCAGGTTGACTCATTCGTGTGTGTACCTTGTCTAAGCTGGAACTGTGGCAGTGTGGTCCCAGGTTGAGGCTGTCTCGGAGCAGGGCGCTGGCCTTGTCAGTGTGGCTCAGACTCAGCTGACAGTTTTCTGGCTTGGACAGCAGAGCTCTGACTGCCCTGAATGTGTTGAGACACGCTTTGGGCAGAAGACTCCTGCCAGAACCAGAGGGAAATCAGATAAAGGACACAGGTTAAAGCAGTGCAATGGCGTGACTGTGATTTAGTGTGTGTGTGTGGGTCTGTGTATGTGAGTGTGTGTGTGGAGTGAGTTTGGTAGGAGAAGGCCAAAGTCACATAAAACGCTCTTGAAACGAATGCAGAACTTACTCTGCATTTTGCAGACTGCGGGGCAGGTGCTCCACGGTTGGATAAAGCCTCTCTGCTGCAGCATCATCTCCTTGAAGCCAATTGATGATCACTATGGCAACCGAGGACCACCATTTAGAGTGGGGGTCGCAGCCTGGTGATTGGAGAAAAAGAAAAAAATGAGACACGCTCCCATACACAAGCTATTATGCAAATATTTAAATTCCCCACTGGCTTTTTTTCCCCTCCACATTTAACATGCATGACAATACACAAAGACCGCTGCTGTCTCTACTCGCAGCCCTGAATCAAGTCAGTTTGCTCCTCAGGTAGAGTCCCATCATGCACCCACAGATGATCTTTCAAAGAGGGTAATATATTCTGCGGCACACCAGTGCATGCTCCACAGGCACGTAGTACACTGAGAGCATCCCGAGGCTCTGCCAAGAAAAGTTTCCGATTAAAAAACCCCTGGACAGTCTCGCTTCCCTGCCTCCTTTCAAGGTGATCACAGATTTGACAGTGCTGAAGATAAATGAAGCAATCCAGCATGCCTCCATTTTATTGGGCCCCCTTTTTGCTTAGAATAGTGAAGACAAACGAGGGTGATGCAAGGGGGAGGGGTCTATTTGATTTCAAAATAATCTAAAAGGACTTTGTCCATTGGTTTCTTTGATTTAGTAAATACACCCAGGTAATCACACAGCAAGGACAAAATTATGTAACGAAATAAGCTGTTCATATGTAAGCATTCTTTTTCTGTTGGGATTTTACAGCAATTTTATAATTTGTCTTTTTTTTAAATATCTTACCATTTGCAAACACACAAATTCGAATAGATTTGTCAATAATATTATGTATCATTATTATTATTCAATTTTACGTGGTTTTAAATCCTAAAATAGGTATAATTTTTTATTTTTTTTTATTCTTACCACAATTTATTGTAAAATTATTATTTAGAAAAGGATGTATTTTTTTCATTAATTATATATATATTTGTAATATATATATATTATATATTTTAGCATTATTATTTCAGAAAATTCATCCATTATCTGTGCCATCTATTATTTTCTGCTTTTAAAAGCACAGTGTGTAATTTTCGGCCAGTAGGGGGCAGTGCAAACCTAAAATTATCACAAGCATGCGGTATCTGTGTCTTCGAGTAAGAAACTCAACAACAGAGGTCCAACTAGTGCTGTTTTCAAATGCTCAATTCCCTGAGAATTATCTATTTGCAGCAACATGACGAGCACATCAGTCTCTCTTTCATCGCTTGGAACTAGCGAAGAGGTAAAAATGTATTTATGGCAAAACTTTTTTGCATTTTGAGCGGAAATCAATGTTTTAATAGCGGGCTTGTTCCGTGGGCTTTGTCCATCCGGGCTCTTGTAGAAGTAAATATGTCATCGAATATGGCTTTCACCTGAAAAGAGGACCAGCGCATCTGTATTGTAAAACTGATTTTTAAAGTCATATTTTACAATATCGCCAATATTTTGCAATTAATGTGCTTTGTGTAATTATTATTACATAATATTTTAATGGCTATTTTCAAAGATGTACTGCAAAAACTAAACACTGTCACTTTAAGATATCCTTATCAGTTGCACATTCTAATCTGAGTTCGCCACATCATTTCTAATAACTGCAGAGTATAACTTGGTTTTGTAATGTTATTCTTAATGTACATACACTTTTCTTAATTTTCTATGTTTCTTGTGTGAATCTAACTGCTTCAATTACCTGTCACCTAGTGCTGTTACTGTGGAATTTCCACTTTGTGGGGCAATAAAGGATTCTCTATTCTATTCTATTCTTGGGGCCTATGTCTGGCAGACTTTAAAGAAGATAAAACAATTTTTTATCTTTACTATAACGTTGGTAAGGAAACGATCAAAAATTTCCGTTTTCTTCTTTTTTTTAACGTTTCTAAAAATAATTAATTACCTTTTAATATTCTAACGATCACCAACAACTACAAAAAATATAAATTTAAACTTTTAATATTCTATTTACTATGTAATTATTAACCTACCAGTGACAGTAGCCATGTTGGAACCGATTGCAAACGACTGGGAGGTGGCACCGGCAGCATCTGATGCACTAATCAACAGCTGGAGGTACTCCAAGGCATCAGCATAATCCCTGATAACAGAAACATACTAAAAGTTCAACAGGTGCTCCATAGCTCTCATTTATTAAGAACTTTTTAGCAATCGCAACTCTTCACGTCTATCCTCGTGTGTTTAGCAAAATTTAAAAAATTTTAAAATTCAAAAGAAGGTTATTTTTCAAAGCTCCTCGCTCTTTCTCACCCTTCGGCTAGGTTGGGACTCTTCTCGCCATGTGGCTGGGCGACACAATAAAGAGCCTTTTCAAGGAGGTGTTCTCTGAAAGCCTGAGTCACCTGGGCCAGAGGGTCCACTGTAAGAACACCAAACCACTTTGAATACAGATCCAAAACGCCATTTTACAGAAGGTTTCAGGGCAATACAAGATAATTCAATAAGAGTACATAAGGATGTATTAGGTTACTGTTTGCCTACCTGTGTTGCCAGCCTGGCTGTAGATGCTTTCTTTAGGGGTGCTGCGAATAGCCCAGTCCCCGTCCACAAAGAAGCGGTGGCCGAGTGGGTGACAGAGCCACTGCATCCCCGGAGGCACGCTGCCGCTGGACGACAGACACGCCTGACGGGCGCTGCTCAGGAACACACGCTGTCAGGAGACAGGACGGAGCTTTTGTTCAGGTTGGGGTTTGCTTGATTTCCGTCAGTGGAATTAATATAAACTTTAAACTGTTGGGGAAAAGTTGTTGAAGTACAAATAAGGATTTACAGAGGTAAAATGCAGGATCCTCGGCAGGCTGGCTTTGACTCGCAGCGCTGCGGAGACGTAGACCTCAGCCAGGCAGGCTACAGGCAGGCATGAGCCGGCACATTCTGCCAGGTTTAGTGCGCTTAAAGCCATGTGGACTGCTGATAGGCGGCTACCATTCAGCTTCCCTGCATGCACAGACAGAAAAAGCTTTATGAGAGCCATGGTTTTCATCATCACAATACAATTAATCAAAACTAAATCCTCAAGACAGATCAAAGATGTTTTTAGATTTACATCTAATTAACATAAGCTAAGTTGTTCCTTTGTGTCTGACTTCTGCTATAGCCATTGTGTTAAATCTACCCGTCATGTGTAGCTGGTGCAGGCGGTGGTAAACCAATGCAGCATCACGGCTGCTTTTGCACGCATCCTCCTGCAGGGGGCGATTGGTGCGCAGGCCTCCGGCCCTTGCAGCGAGCCAGCGGCCGACACAGAGGCGCTGGAGGCAGAACCTCAGCAGGGACCAGAGCGCCGCACAGGCCAGGTCCAACTGGGAGGTGGGCAGGGGCCGACCAAGCGCCTTCAGACAGGTCCGCAGGTTGTGACTGGCCTGAGCAAAATCCCCCTGCGGAAATGAATGAATGGTGGGAAAGCAGAGAGGAAAGGTGATGTAAGGCATGGATGAATCTTTGAAAATCTTCATTGCAAAGTTGATTAATAAACAGGCGATCTTACCCTAGCCAGGTCCAGGTCGGCCTGTTTGCGGTGTCTCCAGAATAACACGGATGATCCTGAATGCGGACGAGTTACCGGCTCTCCGTAAACCAACAATCGGATCAGAACTCCTGACACTAGAATACCATTCACCAGCCACACCAGTATGGTTGGCATCATCCAATCCATCCACCCCCAAGACTCCGCTGTGGAAAGCAAAGGTACGTTCAGTTATCAGCAAAAAATATGGTCTATCCCGTGCAAATAACAAGACAGACAACTTCACTGTGATTAGTATGGAATAAGTGGTTTTACCGGCAACGTCTACACCCAAGACACTTCTTCCTGCATGATGGGGGGTGATGTCCGCAGTATTTCCTGCAGACGTGATGCCGGACGAGCAGAACAAAGCAGCAAGCGGGTTGAGGGAGAGAAAGAGGAAGGTAAAGGCACACAACGCCATGCGGGAACGGTCCAGCATGCCTCCGATCACGCCATCTGCTCCCGATTGGTCCAGCAAGCCTGAAAGCGGCTGCAGGGAAAGCAGGATTTAGATGGTCACAACTAGTGTGAATAAGTTCACCCTAATTTAACCTGTAAAACTCATCGTCCCCCCCCCCACGGTAAATTAAACGTTCGTTAAACACCTTCGAGTCCTCTCCCATTGGGCTGTCAGGCTCTGAGTCACTGCTGCAGTGTGAGAACGATGTCGGCGAGCCCACGTCAGACGCCGGCGGAGTGGGCAGCTCGTTCTTCACTTCCGCCTGACTGTCCACCTCCATGGCAACAAGGTCTTTGAGAGACTCTTTGAGAGGCGGAAGAAAGAAATGACAAAAACAGGACAATCAGAGGGTCAAATCAACAGCTCGGGAGGTTTTAGCCTTTGCTCAACAGCACGATGCAGAACACAGACAGGATAAGAGGTTTGAATGCGTACTGTTCTTCTGCGCGGTCATTTTCAGAGCCATGTTCTCCTGTTTGAGCTTCTGGTTGCTCTGCTGCAGGTAACGAATGTAGTCGATCGCTTTCCTGAGCACCGCAGACTTGTTGAGCTAAAGAAGAGCATACAAGTTACTCCGAACATGCTATGAATGTCATAATAAAGATTACATGTAGCATCTACATCAGTCAGCCACCACATTATGACCAATACCAAGAAAGTAGGGCTGCAACGATACCACTTTTTTTCAAACCGATACGACACCGATACATGGATCTAAGTACTTGCCAACACCAAGCACCAATGCCGATACTTTTACCACACAAAAAATTGTATGAATTGAAAAACACGATTTTCTTCTCTGCTTGTTACAAGAAATGATGGTAAATTAGCCTAAAAAATAGAATATTAATAAAAATGATCAATAAACTAAACTTTCAAGTGAAAAATAAACATTTTCTGTGAAATTATTGCGGTGTTTCGCCATTCTAAGTATTGGTTCGTGGTATCAGTTAACAACCGATACCAATACGAGTACATTAGAATGGTATCGGTGCATCGCTAAAAGAAAGAAAATCAACTCCATAGTTTTTATTATAATATAATGTCCTACGGGGAAAAAAAAGCGTCTCCTATCAATAACACTGATGTTATTTTCACTTGCTAAAGAATTAGTCATATTTTTATGATCATATACATAAAAATATTTAGGCATCCAGGTCAGATCATTTCGTACACGGCTCACAAACAAGAGTATATGATGAAGAGTTTCTAACCTTTGCTTCAGAGCCAGCTACAATATCTTTCAGCTCCAAAATTTTATCATTGATGGAGGAGCGATAGCGCTTCTCGATGGCGTTATGGGCGGTGCGCTTCTCCCCCTTGTGCGGCTGGCCTGACGGCTTCCCGGCGATAGCGATGCGGTTGATGGGCAGCTTTTCGGTATCCACCATCATGGGCAAGGTGGTCAGGATAGTGCCCCCACCCATAAACGCCTAGAGATAGATGGAATTTAGTGATATTTGTCAAATTTAAATCTCACAATGATATTTAAGGCCTTTTCTGCCGTCATTTCTCACCTGCAGGGAAGTGCTCTGTACTGGGCTGGTGGTGGTAGCAAGTGATGTAGGAGAGGCCACAGTTGTGACAATACAGGGGTCGGTCTTTAGAGTAGCGAGCAACACAGACTCTGCCTTAATGAACTGGGGCTGCAGCAACACCTGACGCACGCACAAACACACACACAGATCAATAAACACAAGGCATCCAGCGGCAGTCTAGGAGAAACCAAGAGAGAAGCAGCTTCACACACTTACAGGTACTTGCTGCACTTGGGTTGCGATCGTCTGTGCAGGAGGGCTCGCTGAGGTGGCCAGGATGGGGGAGGCAGTGGTCAGGCCTTGAAGCTGGGTCTGAATCGTCACTTGCTGGACGCTGGGAGGCAAGGGCGACAAACTGGTGGCGGGAGAGCTCACAGTGCTGGGGTTGACAGCTGCAAAACAGGGACAGCATTTCAGTTAAACCGAGTAGGTTTTACTCAATAAAATATCTAACTTTCATTTTTCAGAAGTTGCCTTGATTTTATTTAAGAAATCATTAAGATTGATCTAATATGGTTATTTTGCAGTAATGTTCCTCAGAACTGATGCAAATAAGGAATACCAGCACTAGCAATCAAGCAAAGTCTAATAGTGACAACAGTCTTGTAAATGAGTGAAATACTGAAAGGAAGTTAAGGAGTTAAAAATTTCTCTCTATATATGCTACAAAATCCCTTTCTTTCTTGGTGCATCGAAAAACATTATGTTTTACTCCCTAAAAGACAACATAGCTTTCTAAAAAGACATAATTTTAACACAAAAATGAATCTAAACTAAATTATGGTAAAACGGCCCTGGGTGAGGGTGGTCTAAAAATATGTATATATATATAAGCAGAAAGAGGAAAGCAGAGGTTTGCCTGCAGCTTTAAACATGTTTTCGTGTCATTATATGGGGTAAGAAGCAGTAAGAACCATCAGAACGCCTTTGCTCAAAACTGGTGTTTTCTTCATTTAGCAATTAGCTCATCTTTTTCTCTGAAAAGGTTAACTAGGGCCTTGTCCTGAGTTCAAAGTTATCATTAAATCACAAAATCCCAAATCTAGATATTACAAAATGTTAAAGAAACTATGGGAGTAATTCCGACATGACCCACCAATATTAATTTGCTACCAAGTCATTGGACCGGCCGAAGGGCTTAATGCGTCAAACAGTTTTCAGCCATTCTGCCAACATTTCAACAAAGCCTATAAATTTCCTAACGGGATTTGTTAATAAGTGTGTAGACAGAAGGATAACCTTTCACCTATTTAGGAATCACAGATAAGAAGTTTCAGTGAGTAATCTCATTTCTCTTCTTATCAGAAAAAACTAAGATAACCGTTTTATTTACCAAACTGTACCAGGGGTCAGAGACTTGTGCCATGTGGTAATAAATTTTTTTTATTTTTTTATTTTTTAAACAGATGGCATCCGATAAAAAAAAAAGAAACCCATGTCATTTAACCTTTCAAACTGACTCTCAGAATATCTTCTTAAACATGTCAGTCAAGAAAGTTGCTCCAAGGTATAAGTTAAACACAATGGCTAATTACTGCATGTATAATAAACTACATAGAAGCTCCTGCACACTTCGATTGGTATTGTCCAAACACAGAATTTTGATAATAACTTGTAAATGTTTTATTTAGCCAGACCTACTGGATAGAAATGAGTGGCATCGCTTGATTAAAACAACATCCAAAGGCTCATTTGTTGTCACATTCTTTATGTCTAATTAAGGATTGCCGTAAAAGACACACAACAAATGTCAACAACACTAAAATGGACAAACTTATTAAGTGGACAAGAGCGAAGGAGAAAATGACAGCCCTTGAAGAGCCTATTTAGTCTTATTAAGGAATTAAGCAGCTTTACATTAGCGGTCATACTGAGCCATTAACATAGCAGTTCATACAGCACTCGTTAAAATAAGCCCATAGTGAAACACTGGTGACAAACTGGGGACGACTTTATAAGTCACAGCCAGTCAAATATTCCTGCTGGACTTTTTTTTGTATCATCTCATATTACATCATCCTTCGTGATGGGTGTTAGACTGTGACACGTGTATAAAAGAAAAGGAAAAATGTCAGAACACATTTTCCCTTACAGGGATTTAAAAAAAAAAAGATTTCTCATATTAAAGCTACACTTCTTCCCCTTCAACTTGTTCGTCACCCTACAGAGGACTTACCCGTGAAGCTACTTTGGCTCTTAAAGTTACTCGGGGCCTGAGGTTGTGCCTGGGGCTGAGGTGGAGTCTGAGGTGCCGGGGATGTGAAGAGCGCCTGCGTCGTGGAGCTGAAAGCCGGGTTTGGAGCGGGCGAACTGTGAGGGGATGCTGCCTGCGCGGGGGCCGACGGACTGACGGCCGGCTGGGGCTGTTCCACAAGGGGCTGCCTGAGGCTCTGAGGCTGTTGGCTTGGCGATGGTTGCTGCCTCTGTGCAGTGCTGGGGACCTGAGCCAGAGGAGACTGCTGGAAGGTGGGAGGCTGGAAGGCCTTGTCTGGGGCTGAGGAGCTACGGGTGATAGGCGGGCCCAACAGGGCATCCAAGTGGGGGTTACTGCTAAGGATGGAGGACGTGGTGGTGGAGGAAGGCTTGGGAGTGGTAGCAGGAGGAGAAGCAGAGGGAATGGTTTGGGACAAGCCGTTCATCTCTTGGGCGGAAGGACCCCCAGAAAAAGGAGTGGGGTCAAAGAGTCCTCCAAACTCCATGTCCTGGTTGTTGATAAGCTGAAGCATGTCTGTAGAAATGAAGAAACATCAGAAACATGAGGATTGTTTCTCATAAACTCAAAATAACCCATACAATTACTCAATAAAAAGATACAGACATCTGCTAACATTTGAAAAACATATGGGTATCATAAAAATGTAAAAAAAAGGGATGTGACAGCTAAGACGGTCCTACAGAGGCTGTGAGCAGAGCTTAGGAGGCTCCTGGAGTGTTTCTTTTTTTTTCTGGAGTGTTTCTATTCTCTGTCCAAGAACCAGGATCTGGACATAATCAGAGATACTTGACACAAGCTTCCTAGGCTGCTGGATAGTATGCAAACAGGACATCATTATCCAAAGCAGAACCAACCAGACTGATGCACAGCTTTCTGCCTCAATCTGTATGAATAGCAAATAATAGATTATGCACTTCAGATTATGACAATGATTTTATATTTACTTGTGTTGTGTTGTATATTTTGTTTTTTCTATAATGCATGGATAGTTTACATTGGAGCAAAATCAGAGAAATCCTCCTGTCTCTTTTTTTTAAGTTCCCTTGCCAACTGGCATACAATTAATAGATTTGGATATCTACTCGCTAGTGATGTAAGAAAACATAGATACGCCGATATATCATGATATTTTGTCACAATATTGTATTGACAGTTAAAAGCAACGTATCGATTTACATTTTTTTAGAATTTGAAAGTAACCATTAATCATGACAGTCATTTATGTAGTAAAATTAAAAGTATGACCGCTAGTTGGTTGCTGTTTTTAGCTTCTTTGTTCCAGTGGTTCAACTAGATCTAGTAATAAAACTGGATGTTTTATGTATGACACAAGTTTGAGTGTTCAGAATGCTGTGATAGTTATTCCACAGTTAAATTCCATTAAAAAAATAAATCACAACATATAGTGTTATTCATATTATTTCAATATATCGTATCACTCCCTAAATTTTGACATATGGTATCACTAGATTCCTCCCTTTACACATCCATACTCCTCCACACTCCAAGATGGTGGTAGCACACCAGTCTGGGGCTGGTTGAGAACCTGGATGACTTGCAACCTTCTTTTGAGTCGCTTTTCATCCCAAAAAAGACGAATCAATATTTTCAAATACTTGTATTTATTAGGTTTTCATCACAGTTAATTTGCTTCATATTCCACTTACAGACAGTCAAAACCAAATTTCATTCTGACCACTGTATTTAAAGGCAACCAGGGTACCCAAACAATGTGAGACCTATCATTCTTAACAAACATTAAGTGTCCTTTAGAAATATTAAAAATAGTCTCAAACTGCTTCCTTTGATTTGGATAAATGTATAGCATAAGAGCATCCATCGATGCTGTAAAGGCTGCGACAGCAGCAGAGCAGCCTGAATTTGTGAAACCACTGTTGTGTATGAGGTGATCGCTCTTGTCCAATCAGAGCGCCGCTCTCAGACTTCGCTATGCGGATCAGACCAAAACAGCTAGCAGAGGGAGAGATGCTTTTAGCCTCCGCTGGAGGTTACCATCGTGCGGCGTCACCAGGGGGGTTAAAGTCGGTCAAGTTTAGGAAAGCACGGCCGAATACTGTTTACCCAAGGCATCATGTTACACGTTGGCTATACTCATCGATCCACGGTGGAAAATCTTTAGAAATCTTGCATTACTACAAAAAGTTATTTTTTTCCCTCCCTCACATAGCGTTAAACACAAACTGCAAAACATTTTGTAATTTACACATATTTGAGCTAAAAAAATTTGTGCAAAAAAACACGAAATGTAAGGTTTTATTTGATCAAACTGTAAAAACTTTGTTAATTCGGTCAAACTGTGGGAGCTGAACCCAGACAGGAGGAATGAACGACAGTAACCTCTGTCGGAGATGCACGCAGGGGGCGGGGCTCGCTCACATAGCAGCACGCTAGCCTCACTAGCTTGGCTAAAACCGCTAAAAGTAGCGATAAAGAAAATACCGCTTTTGTGCACAGTAAAGTTGATGTAACAACATTTTATAACAGAACACCAACAACGTGAATGATGCATAAATACACCCCGCTTTAGAGAAAACGCGAAAGCTAAAGAACTAATGCTAACGATGTGTCTGATTAAAGACACGTTATGAGATGTTCAAGCCACTGAATTTGTCTCTGCTGTATAAAAGCTAGATGATACACAATAATATTAGCAAAATACATATTCTGCACAGTAAAAGTCCAAACAGTGTTTACGGTTGCAGCTCTTTTAAACACGACTAACTTAACAGCCATCATCATGCATAAATATAGAACTCCTTACCATCGATATCGCTTAAGAGAGCCGTGTCAATTTCACTAGGGTCATTAAGGGAAAGTGTTGGATCCAGATCCAACGAAGGATCGTCAAAAGACAGGCGGTTCATCTTCACTTTCGTCTGATTCTCTGGACCACAAATTCGGCTCGATGTGCCACCTGATCTCAGAAAGCTGTGGAATCCTTTATGTTCCTACATTTGATAAACTCCTGAATCCCAAATCTGACTCAAACTAATCCAGGATGCGGCACGCCTTCTCGCTTAATCGATCTGTCAACTAACTACATACAACAACCCCCCATGATCGTCGCTGGGAAACTTGTCAAACCAAGTCAAACACTGAACCTCATTCAGCTCTAACAGAGGAACCAACCCCTGAAGATTGACAGGGGAGCCAGCCAATCGATGAGCTCATACTACACTACCATGATTGTAATATTGTTTTGATTGTTGGACAAACAGATGAAACAATGTGGGGCCCATTTTGAACGTTTTGTGTGACAAAATATTCGGCAATATGATTAGTATTTAGTAATAAATATAAAAAACGGCCCTTACTTAGTAATTACTAATCCTTAAAAAAAGAAGCACTTCGATTGCTAACTAAATCATAATTGTGGTTCATATATATTGTAATCTTCAGTTAAGTAATGTTTTATACATCTTAAAATATCACAATAAATATACATTTTAAAGGCAACTGCGTTAATTTGTTGTGTATTGGCCTGCCACTCAACTACCAATCAAAATTACCCGTGGGAGGGAGCTGCCGGTAGTCAAGGTTGTCTGACTGGAATCCCCACCGCCCACTGTAGAACCAGCGAAATCGTCCAATGGGAAGCTGATAAACGGAGTGGGGTGATCCAACGTCACAGTCCTGAATCTGAGCGATTACATCATGTGCTGCTGTCCTGCTGGAGTGGAAGTAGCATCACTAAAATAAAACCAAGGTGCTTTTGTGATAAGAGAACCCTAAACCGTAGATGTAACTTTATAAAACGATATAAAATAGAAACTCAATGATTCCTAAAAAGAATCTTAGTAATATAGATTTGAAGTGTATATTTAAACATAACCTAAAATGTTTGTTTTTGACAAAAGTCTAAACAGGGATGCATTTTTTTAAATAAACACATGCAAAAAAATTAAATAATTTAAACAAAAATATGTACTATAAAAAAATGAGGAATGCTTAAATTATTTGAAAATAGGTCAGTGACCTGCTGTAACACTGCAAAGTTGAATGTTTGCTAATAACAGTGACAACCTGTTGGTGGGCTGTTGACATATATATATTTTTTTGCACAGATCTTTATTAACAGATATAGGTTCAAAGTTATCTTTAGATTTACCAACACATTTCTCCTGACTTGAAGTAACATTAGAAATGTTGGAGTGGTCTGGTCAGTTCCAACTTAAATCTGCAGAGGCAGCTAAAGATTAGGGTGATGGCAAAAAGACCTTACAACTTTAATGAGAGCTCATTACAAAATATTTTTTTTTCAAAATAGTAGAAACAGGGGAAAAAAGTAATTCAGCAATAATAAAAATTTTGATTGTTCTGATGCCGTAAAGCATCTTCCAGTTAAGGGTAGAAACAAATTCCAACAGACATTACAGTTTCTTTTTATTAAAATGTGATTAACATTAAGTGTTTTTAGTTCTTTTTTTTCTTAAATAATACTCCTCTCGCAATGTCCTTTTTGGAGATTTTAATCTCATTTAACATATATATACATATAAAAAACTAACTTTAATCTGTCAAATGTATTATTAATTTTAGCCTTAGCACAACACACAGCATGAATTAGACCCATGATTCTCAAACTGGTACGTGTACCACCAGTGGCACTTAAGCTCTCCCAAATGGTACTTGAAGGAAAGTTCTGAATATTTTTTTAAAGTAAAATTAATTTAAAAAAGCATAATTCACACACAGTATGGCTGTTGATGGCAACAATTACCAATAAATAATCATTTTTAGGAGTAAATAAGCCTCCTTTGTTAATTGTTTATAGTTAAAAGGGTAAACCTTCTCTACTGTATGTTTAAGTTGGTCAAGATTGTGGTACTTGGAGAGCTCGACATTTTGTCAAGTGGTACCCACTGTAAAAAGTTAGAGAAATATTGCATTAGATCATTTAGCCTTTACGTTTCAGTTTGTAAGTAAGATAAATTAATGTGTTTTAAATCATTGTACCTCTAGGGAATGTTTCCCTAGAGGTACAATATGATTTAAAGCACATTATTTTTAGAAAGTCTTTTGAAGTTTCTCTTTGGAAACCAAATCCAAAGACATTAAGGGGGATTCAGTAATGTGGTAACAGGATTTGTCACTGACTTTATGTCTAGGATTAAATGAACATATATCCATAACCAACAATACAAAAGGAGTGGGAGAAAACACCCATTTGACATTGATTGACTTCCAAGATTCAGACAAGATTGCATCAGTATTAAGGAGTAGAGAACTGTCCCAAAAGACAAAGAGTGAAATGAGAACAGAGTAATGAGGTAGAGGTCACACATTGCTAGAGTTTTATTGGGCAGTCACACACGTGCATAGGGTCAAATACAAATCTGATTGTAAGTAATGTCAGCAGACGGTAAGATACGGCCAAACAGACACAGAACACCTGAGATGTTCAAACTTTGACTACACATTGTGTATTAATCCCGTTAAAAGACATTCAGTACACAAATATAGCCAGGTAAGACATCAGTGGAACACATTTTGTAATCTTCAAAGTAACAAGTGACACTGTTACAGATCCAAAGTCTTGTAAAACACAAATACTGAAAATAGTCAAAGTTTCATTTGAAATAATCTCTGATAAACTTTCCTAGAACCTGTCAGTGTACACCCTGAACAGAAAAAGTTTTCAAAAAGGACTACAATTAATATCTCAGTTACCTGGCAACCATATTAAACAGTTGTAACAATACAGCATTAATACCAAATAAAACCCAATTACACTTTTGAACTAAATTACATTCAAATATGACAAAGAAAATATGGAGAAAATAAGATATTCATTGAGACTTTAGCAACTTTGTTAAAAGAACAATAATATTGAATGTTTTACTATAATCAAAGGTTCCTAATGAAAACTGTTGATTCAGTCTAATTAATTATTAGGCTTTTAAAGTTTATTTCAGGGAAAAATGTGTACTGTTGTGATAAGTAAATAAAGTCGTATTTTTCCCCCCACCTGTGCCAAATTTAATGAGTGGTTGGCAACATCTCCAACAAGAGCAGAAATGCCATGCTAGGATGAACGGCCTCTGATCATACTCAACAATGTTGTGAAAGATACATGAGCTATAAATATAAACTATAAAATAAATATAGAATAATCAGGACAGTAATTTGGAGGTTTATAAATTGTAATGCGTTAAATATATGGAGATCAATCCGTATGAATACACATTTTTAAAGCTTGCATCGTTCTAATCTCCATACTTGTGTTTCAGATGATTTTCAAAGCCAGCACTTTTAACATTCATCATAAAATAATGTTTTTGTTCACGTCAATGTCTAATATTTTTGCTGTTGCTATTCTAAAATGTATATCCTGAATGAACCCAAGCAAGCACTGGAGGGATGAAGAAGCTAAAGCAGAGTGCAAAGTTAAATCATATAGAGTCTTTCCCTTCCAATATTAAAATAAACTTTACAAACACTAAAGACAAAAAACGTATTTGTTTCTGCATCAAAGTGCACTTTTGATGATATAGCTGATAAAGACAAATGTATATACTCTAAATGTCTGTGCAGGTTTTGGAAATTGGATCTTATTGGATATAATAGAAAAAAAGAGGCTTTTCCAATTTGCTTTTAAAATGGAGAAGATTACATTAACACACAAAAAACATTACTCTTCCTCTTTTTTTACACAAATAAGTGCATATCTTAAATTTTGATGAGATATTATTAACATACATATTAACTCAATCACATCTTTTCTTCAGATTTTTAGCCCTGATCTCAAAAATACTCACTCTTCCATTTCTGAGCTTTGGTAGTGCAAGATGAGGGATAAAGGGAGCCCGAATAGGAAAATCTGCCCTACTTTGTACACCCATTTGCCTGGGATTTTTGTTTCATCATGTGAAATATCAAAAAAAGAACAAAAAAATGAATTGCCAAAACAGACACTGACCTCCAAAAAGTTTATTACTCTAAGTTCTTATATATTCTTAGTATATAAATTAAAATCCTAGTTGGATATTAAAGCCTTAATATTCTTTGGAAATGGCTTAAAGGTGCTTGCAGCTGGTTGCTGTTCCCACCTCACGTTTATACTTCTTTTAAAGGATGCAGAAAACATCCAACAAGCATATGCCTTCCCTTTCGGGGTTTGGAATGCGTTAATGAGTTTCCTTTTGTTGTTTTTTACTGCTATGTTTCCCTTTGGTTAGAGAGGAATGCCATAAAATGCTTATGTTTAGTAAGAGGAGGTGAGATTTTGTAGAATTTCGAAAATCTAGTAGTTACCACAGGATTTAATTTTGGTGTTAAAAAAAGAAACCAGCTTTCCTAGTGGAATAAGTGACAAACCACAATTCCTGCTCTAGTACGGCATATAGTTTAAATTTTTAGAACAACAAATGCAATTATCTAAGTTTAGTAAAAAATAGCAGGTTATTCTAACTGTGCGCTTCCATACACATTCAACGCATGAGCCTGGACTTACACTTCTTATTCATCTGTGCATTAAAACACTACTTTCCTATACCATGTGAGACGAGTTGGGTTGTCTTCATCTGGCGGGATTGCTGCCAATGAGCTGCAGGGGCTGCAAGTTCTACATTCCAAAAAAAAGATTTGTAGATCCATTTATAGTTAAACGCAGCACGGCAGAGTGTGCAGTAAACGCCTTTGACCTCAAGTCGAGGGAAGAGCAGGGAGGTGGAGCTCCCTTGCCATGCCACGTCCATCCAGTTAGCAGTAAAGTGGAACTACAAGAGCTGTTTCGGAGGGGAATCATTTGTGATGACCTTCCGATTCCCTGTTGGAGTAGTTAATGTTCGCTGAAGACAGCCTACAAGGCAAAGAGGGCGTCCTCCGTCCGTTCGGCCTTCTTGTGGGAGCCAGCAGAGGGACGAGGGGAGTGAGGAGGGTCGGCTCCGGCGGGAGACGGCAGAGTGTCCGCTGCCTTAGCTCGCTCTTCCAGGAACTTATCAAACTCTGAAAGAAAGAAATAGACTCATCTTTGACACAGATATCAGTGGAACGACATACAAATTTACACACTGCTGGGGCTGTGGGGAAATTCAGAATTTTGCTAAAACGCCCTTGACCTCCTGGAACTTCTCCACATTTGGTCACATTACAACCATAGACATAATGTATATTATTGGGATGTTATGTTGACAAAAAAGTTTTCTACATGTATTTAATAAATAAAAACCTGAAAAGTGTGTCATGCTTATGTGTTTATCAGGCCTTACTTTGATAATCTAAGAAAAAATCACAACAGAAGGCACCTTGCTGGCAGTCCCCCTCTGTGTGATTCCACCCCAGTATAGTCTCTGTTCTGTTTGGGCATCAGCTGTTTCTCGGAGAACATTAGTGAACTAAAAAAAGCACTCAGAGTACTAGTCCGTCCTCCCAATCATGTTGCAATCTAATTCTAACTTTTTTTATATCACATGACCAAGAAGACATTAATTTTTAGATGGTGGATTCGTCTTATTAGTTATTCACGGAAATCCCTTTATCAGTAATGGTGGTTTTCCAATCACCCCTAAATTCTAATCCCTGGTCCAACTACAGATTAAAATCAACCTCCACTGCTTGAGTTATGTTGCCAACTAACAGACAAACAAACAGATGCTGGCAAAAACATAACCTCCTTGGTGGAGAAAACAAACAGCAGACAGATTATGTCATTGCTGTGACATCCATCTAAAATTAACAGGCCAGGCAAAGTGAGTAATAATTACAGAAGTGGTTCATGGTGACTCTGGAGGAGCAAGGAAGATCCACAGCTCTGGTGTGAGAATTTCCTAGACTAGAAAATGTGGACTTTAATGGAGAGTGGCAAGAAGAAAGCAACTGTTGAATGTGAGGCATATGAATCATCAGATAAAACTAAAATTGCATTGTTTGGAATTGATGCCAATTGTTTTGTGCCAGAAGACAGATGCCACACATGGCTCTGGATGCACAATTCCAACGGTGAAACACAAAGGCGGCTGCATCATTCTGCAGGGGCTCTATTCTTTAGGAGGGACAGGGACGCTTTTCAGAGTTGATGGAAAGACAGATGGAGGTGAATACCAGACAGCTCTGGAAGAAAACCTGTTAGAGACACCAAAGCTTTAAGACAAAATGGGAGAAAACTATGGATGCACTGATACCGATACTGGTATCAGGTATTGGGGCTGATACCATGATCTCTTTGCTTCTCTTGATTCAATACATCGGTAAAAGAATTCATCCTTCAGATAAAAACTGATAGTCTAGTATAATTAATATTGTTTCTTATAGAGATTAAGAAGCGGGTGCCCCCTTTCGCTAATTTTGTCCAGACAATTCTAGTTTCGTTAATAATTTTCCCCGTGTTAGGTTATTGGAATAATTATTACAAATTATTATTAACCAGACGATGATGGCTCCTATAAAATCCCCAACATCACCATCATTTGTTGTAACAAACAGAGAAGAAAATAAAACACGTTTTCCAATTCATTGTATTTTCTGGTGTGGTAGAAGAATCGGCATTGGTAGTCGTTATCGGCAGGTTTCAAGTATCGGTATTGTACTGGTTCGAAAAAAGTGGTATTGTTGCATCCCTACAGAAAACCATTGATATTTTTCGTTCCACTTCACAATTATATGCTCTATTGCGTTGGTCTGAAATGAAATCCCAATAAGACACATTTACGTTTGTCGTTGATGCGAGAAAATTTTCAAAGATGGTTCAAGGGATATAAGAGTATGTTTTCAAGGTACTATATGCTGCAATAACTTTGCGGTACCTTCACTGGTTACTCCCTCTTCAGCAGCATCTCCTTTCTAGGTAAAAGAAAGAAAGAAAGTTATGAAGACAAAATCTTTGTAAAACACTGAGGTAAAAGTGGATACCGGGAGGTCACACAAGCCAACTGTTTGTAGAATTCACACCAAGGGGCTCATTAGGAATCTAATACCCATGCAAAGTTTCCACAGCAGAGCCTTGCTCATCTTCCCCAAGATCCAGCATTCAACCAGTTAATAGTTAAAACAGACTTAAAACAGCGTTAGGTCCAACATTTGTGAGGAAAAAGATGGGCTTAAAGTGAAAAAACAACAACAATATGAAGTTAAATGAAAATATGATTAGTAACATAAAATGGATGGGTAAAATATACAACCAAAGAAAACAAGAGAAAGGGAAAAAAACAAGAGAAAAAAAGAAAATCAAAGTATAAAAAAAAAGTCTCACCACGTCAGCACAGAGCCACTCCTCTATGTCATCCATGACAGAGGACTGCGATACGGGGATCTATAGAGCAAAGCCACGGACGAACCACAGGGTCGCATCAAAGCCACAAAAATAGAGACAAGCAAACCCCGAGAAACATAAACAGAGATGCAACACACACAAATAAGAAGAAGAATCACCAAAACCTCATAGACAAAGATGATTAAAAAAGTGGCATTTCCTGAAAAGGCAAAAGCAGCTTCCCTGGATATAATGGTCAGCTAATTAGCAAGCCTATATGTGAGGATAAAGGATCTCCCATTTGCATATAGCCCTCATTGCTTTCACCGTGCCTGCGTTGCTGAACAGCTGATGTCGCACAGCCGCAGTCCTTATTCCACATGATTAGTTAATCGCCAAATCGTTCAAGCGGGATTCAGAGATTGATTGGATGCGGAAAGCTGGGAGCACAGAGACCGCGGAGACACGGGGCAGTCGCACAGAGCATGAACGCTCACAGCACGCAGCACAAGATGCGGTGCTGCGTGGTGCACAGCGGCAATGACGATGGAAGCCTTGTCAGACCAGAAGGCATTTTGGTTCATTTAAATCGAATGTTCGATGAGGAGCTTTCTGTGCAATAAAAAAGGTGGAAAATCTTTCCTAAGAGGAAAAATATCTGGCTTTAATCCTGATTTTGACTTATTGGAGCAAAATTAGCCTCAAATATCACTTTAGAAATTATTTGGATGACAAAGGATATTTCAAGTTCTGACGCTCAACCTGATTAATTCATCCCTGAAGCAACAACCTCATCACTCTAATGCGCTGTATTACAGCCCAAAATGCTGGTGGAGATTCTTTGTGAGAGTATAGTGGATGCAGAGGAAGAGTATATTAAAACAAAGGTTGAGACAGCAGGCTTATAAACGTCACTGAAAAGACAAGAAAAACTCATGCATCTATAAAAAAAAAAGAGAGAAAAAATGCAGAGAAGTGCAAAATAAGACCTATCACAAGTCTGAAAATACATCAGTCTGTATGTAAAATGAGACCAAACTAAAACAATTAAATTCGTATGGCAACAAATCGTAATTCTATGTTAGTAATTTTATTTAGATTATTTAGAAGGGAAATATAGAAGACTAATAAAACTCCCCACAACACAGCAATCAGTACCACGGCCTGATTTTGTTTTTTAATAACCATTTTAAAAAATACTAAAAAGAGAACAGAGACAATATATTACAAGGCTATGTTTGTTTTTATGAGAGACTTTAAGGTAAGTAGGTGTAGCCCAGTGGAGAACTCTGTCTGCTTTGTCCTTGGTTTTATTATTACATACGCTCCAAGATCAGGGCCAGCCCAAGGATGAATGGGGAGCAAAGCTGGATTTCATTCAGGAGCCCCGCTTGCAGAGACCAAACCAGCAACCACTGCCCGTTGTGGTAACCATTAATCCCCTAAACTGAATGTTTGACAATCAGGCCAATCTGCATTGGTTATTAAAGAAACACCTGAGATAAATGTTTGTGGAAAGTTACTATTTTTCCAACTCACTCATGCTTCAGGTTTGCAGCATTCGTAACCAGTGGGTTGCTGGTACCAATCCCTACTCTCCGTCTCGGTTGAGTTGTTGTGTCCTTTGGGTAAGTCACTTCACCCACTTTGCCTGCTGGTGGCGCCAGTTGTGTGGCTTCTGATGAACGGGTGTATGACTAACTGTAGTGTAAAACTCTTTGTGGAGTCCTCTGGATCAGTCAAGTACCTTGGACTAAGGAGGGTCAGGAAGTAGGGTGCAACTTTAACGGGTTGCAATTGCGAGCGCACATATCATTAGGCCCAGAATTATTCATACCCCTGGAAGATTTACATTTAGTGTGTTTCTGATAGGAAAGGAGACCACAAAAAAAAGCCAAAAATGATATTTAAACTAATGCTGGACCACTTAAAAATGACTAAATAAAAAAATAATATATCGCCCCCCCTAGCAGGCCAGGGGGTGCACTAAACTACTAAGCCCGGCTACGCCTTGGGCCGGCTCTGTCCAGGATGTTTGTTGGTCTTCTTCTTAAATCTCCTTTCAAATGATCAACCTTTAAATTACGATCACGCCTCATGGAAACAAAATAGTTTTGAATAGTTGGTTTGCTTTTGCTGCATTGGGGGGAGTGTTTCCACTCATTTTGTTTCAGTTCAAGGCCACTGAGGGATGATGGAGCACAAAAAGGCTCAATAAGAACCATCAGCTACATTATTAGATCAATGAAGTGACGACTTAAATGACACTGACAGTAATGAGCGTGGTGTTTAGTGCTGTGTGAAAAAAACAAGTGTAATTGAGGTGGGAAAAATCTGTCACGTTTTAAATGAACAAATAATCCTAATTTTAAAACTAAAGCACTATGTAAAATCTTTGTCAACGATATAATTTTTTTTCTCAACTAATCCACTTGAAACTGACATGTGACATTTTTGTTTTAATTCTAATTTTCCCCACCCCAAGAATACATCTGTTTTAAAAAAATAAATGTGAATGCTTAAGGAGAATATAAACGGTTATTGTAGTTGATTAAGGATTTCAAAGCAGATTAAGGTGAGGCAAAAAGTTAAAAAAAAGGCATCAACTGATGAAGATGATGGATGAGGCTAGCGTAGATGCTGGTAAACACAAAGGGAGGGCTAGGAGGACACACTGTGGATAGAGTCCTCACCATTCCTTGGGTAATAAGCCAGCTGTCTATGGGCAGCTCCTGATCTGCTGGGTTATCATCCCCTTCTACCCTCAGCTGAATCAACAACAGAACAAGACCTTACACAAGAGAAGAAAGGCCCCAGCACAGCAAAGCACACAGTCCAGAGAAAGAAGACAGAGGAGAAGTCAAAAGTGCAAGAGACGACTTTCATTCACAGAGAATTCCAAACCAAAAAAGGAGAACAAAAGAGAAATGAAGCATCAATCCGTAAAGATGGAGATGAGGAAAACAAAGTGGGGAGTAAGAATTTGAAAAAAGTAAAGATACCAAAAAAGAAAATGTACTAAAAATACATCTGAATCTGTACTAAAATGGCTCAGACATGTAAAACGCACCAAACAAACCGAAATATTTGCTGAGAAAGACAGGAAATCCTTGAAACCAATTAGCGGGTTCCTAATCGGAGATAATTGTTTTTTATGCAAATCTGTCTTCTAAAACGTCATAAAAATCCAGAATGAATATGTCTGTAATTTAATACGTGACAATAATTTTTAATCTGCTTTCACCCATTTCCAACAATTTGTCTGAACCTGTCCACTTATTTTCATTTGGATTTAATGTGAAATATAAACACATTTTCAACAGTTTAACAATAATACACATATTATAACATATATTATAACCACTATCAACTACAGGGAACAATCACAGATAAAAATAGGACAAAATTCTGATACACGTATGGCATCCCCCAAGCTCTATACATGGTAAAGGACACAAACTGCTTGCTTCAATGTACTCACCCCACTCGCGTTTTGTTGCCTCACATCCAAAGCAGACGCTAGGCCTCCCAGAGCATGGGGATCTTCATATTTTACACTGTGCACCAAACCAGTGAAAACTGCAGTTAACACCGACAATTCAGAGGCAGGAAAGCAGAAAAACCCCAAACAGATTATAATATTCTGATGCAAGAAATCAGAAAGCAAAGAATCGCAAAAATACAGTCGGAGAGAAAGTGTTTCATGGTTTCAGGAGGATGATGGGAATGATGAGGGATCAGCCCACGACGGCTTAAATGGTGCTCAAAATGACCTGAAGGCTGTTGGGACTGCAGATACAGCAAAGATAACTAACAGTGAATGTTTGAAATATCACAGCCATGGACACAGAAGAGATAGGTAGGGGCTCATTTAAAGGTTTTCAGTGAAGTTCTAAATGGTTCAGAGAGAGTTAAAATAAAAATGCTGCGGCCTTATGATATCAAAATCAAGCTCTGCACAGAATATGACCCGAACATGAAGAGCACCAAAGTTACGCACGGAAGCGGGGACATTATGCTTAGGGCTGTTTTGTCTGCTGAGAGATCAGTTAGTAACATTAAAATTTGTTTTTTTCAGTTTTATAGGTTTTTCTCCCCATATTTTTGGCTGGTGTTCTGTTATTTCAAATTAAAATCAGACGTTTAGAATCAATTTGGACTCTGCATTTTTTGGTTTCTAGGTGCATACAAAAGCATACAAAATTATTGTAAAATCACTGCCGTTGAAATTTGCACAATAAGGTATCAGCGAGGATGGGTTTGCTAATTTTAAAACACGTACGAAGTACAGACTTAATAGTAACGTACTTTTTGCGTTGCTCAGCCAGCGAGCTGCTCCTGGTCTGGGCGAACATGTCAAAGTCGTCCTTGTTTTGGTCCGACAGAGACGTCAGCGTAGCGCTCACACTCTCAGAACCTACATCTGGAACAAGAGACGAGGAGAGGAAGATTGAGAAAAGCAGGTAAAGATCATCTTGAAAACTTTGAGTGCCTTTTATGCTCTGCACAAAATAAAAAAGTCCTGAGTGAAAACAAAATTTAAAGAAACGAGGAACTGAGCATATAGAAGGGAAGAGATTATAGGTATACTGGAAACTAACTTTGCACAATAAAACGTGATAACACTTGAACTAAGCTTAAAGAAGCTCTCAACACTAAAATGTACTTGTTCCTCTTTACAAAACTACTAATAGCTTTGTCCCTACCAAGATTAGCTAGAGCAGCAGACACGGACGCTGTGGCTCTAGGGTCAGAGCCGGACGGAGAGTTGGACATAACTCTGGGCGTAACCACAGCGGGCGAGCCCGGGCCCAGGTCTATGAGGTTATCTTCTGTAGCCTCCGCTAACATCTGTGAGGACAGAGAGAAGTTTGAAACAGAAATGAATGTGAATATGCAATGTAAAATAATGGGTAATTGTTTTACATACCAACTTAAAACTGCAAGTTTTTCTAGTTTTGCTCAGGTATCTAATGATTTAAAGGTAATAATATTCGACAGCACTCAAATCGGACCGTTTAAGCCAGTAGTTTACATCAGTATTTGTGGCTTAGAAACTTTGCAAAAGAACAGAGGATAAGTGCTTCCAAAAGTATTCGAACCCCCCTTTAGCTTATTCACTTTTGGACATGATTTAACAGCAAAATACTTCACTGCCTATAACTTTTTCTAAACCATCTGAATTTGTATCAAACTCCAACCTTTCACTAGTTTTTCGGGCTGTGCCACTGACATTCTACCAACTTTGCACATGTAGAGACTGAAATATTTTTCCATTCTTTTTTAAATAGCTCCAGTTGAGTTAGAAAGGACACAGAGCATTTGTGAACATAAACTTTCAAATTTTTTTCACAGATTCTCATTTGGATTCAGTTCTGGAATTTTATTGGGTCATTATTAGGGGTGCACCGGCCCAACTTTTTCAGTCCCGATACCGATGCCTGGATTTTGTGCATCTGTTGATACCCAATACCAATCCGATACTACTATTGAATTAATAAACTGTATAACTTACCCCTTTTACCTTTCTTGAAAAGACTAAAGGCACCAGACTTCACTAACTAAACATAAAGACAAAATAACAGATGGGAAATATAAAATTACCACAAAAATAACATTTTATTTTATTTTTTTTATTTATTGCAGATTTTCCACCTTTTGAGTATCAGTTCATGGTGCGTGATACATGTACATTAGAAGGTATTGGGGCTGACACCCGATACCAGTATTGGTGCATCTTTATTCATTATAGTATTTAGCTCCATCCATCTACCCGTCAACCCTGACCAGCTTCAGAGCTACTGCTGAAGAAAACAAACCATTACTAAGCAAAGTCTCTGTTTATTATACTTACTCCATTGTTCTGTGCGGCCCTGCCCGACCTGTATCTCTCATACCTGTGGGCAACAGAAAATCCTGTAAATGTTTCGCCTCATCTTTAAATACCACATGAGTGAGGCAAAAACAAAAACCATTCGGGAGAAGGAGTTGAGCAACCAAAGCACGTTTTGTCGCATTTGAGCATTACGGTACCTCTCGTATCGAAGGAATATATTGTTGAGGTCATCGTTGACGTGCAGCAGCTCCTCGGTCACTTCCTCGTTGGACACACGACTTATCAGCTCAACCACTCTCTGCTGCATGGCGCGGCACGTTCGGTTCAGCTCCTGGATGGAGAGACACGTCGACAGATTGATGCACGGAGGGAGGGGACACAGAAAACAAAAGAGCGGTGAGGACCCCACAGCGCAAGCACAAACCCCAGGAACAATGTGTTGAAAAATTTTACAAATGAGCACATGTTTTAAAAACAAATATCCTTCACCAAGATGAGGATATTTGCTCGACTATTCCAAGGTGTTCTGTAAGAACGTAGAAAAAGATTTACATAATGATTGTAACTGGCAGCAGTTTGTGAGCAACAAGCCAAATGTGTGGGGCTGACACGAATACCTGAGTGGATTTGGCCAGAGATTAGACTCTGCATGGGTTCCTGTAACACTGGCTAATTGCCAGGTCAGAGAATTTCACTTCAGTCTCACAGCTTTTCAAACTGCTACCGGTGTGAAAACTTGACACATTACACCACCTGGTGGACACACGCCGCCATGATAACTCAGTTTGAACGCCCCAAAAGGTAAACATTTTTTGTCTTTTTTGTGATAATTTTCTTTGAAAGAAAGATGTAGTAAGACAAACCCTCTAATTCTGACCTATAACTCACATACCTACGTGCAAGTTACAGAGAACAAATCCAGAGTTCCTGGAGAAAACTTGCACATGATGGGAGAAAATGCAAACCGCATATGCAACACGTTTTTTCTCAGCTAATTTGCAACGTGTAACAGAGTTTTCTCAAAATACCAGACAGTGTACCATTCGCTTCATCTAAAAAACGGCAATATTGAGATCAAAGAAATTCCTAATACTTTGCAGCACCATAACCTCTCTCTTTGATGCCTTCTCACCCGTGCTTTTCCACTGGACACCTACATACCGCATCTCTCATTTAGGCCTAATTCCCACTGGGTGCGGAAGAGATGCGGTCCGGTTTCTGTACGGCTGCAACACAGCCTGCAGAGCATTTGCAAAACGTCGCCAGAAATCACAGTGAATGCAACGAATGCTTAGCAATAGCTTGTGAATCATTGACAAAATCTGGCATAATACGTTTAAACATATACTTGTAAAAATAACGTGAACTATCAAACTGTGAACTGATATCCCTGCCATTAATAATGAAAGTAAAAGCAGGGGGGAACACGCAACACAGATTTTATTCAGGCTCATGTAATTTCTTGATTTTCATTCATTTCTTCTCAACTTCATGGGAATCTGAATGGGGTGTCTGGAAACTACGGAGCCCCCCTGGTCCCACGTTGTTAAAAAAAATTAAGTTGTACTATCTTGTGGCCTCAAGATAGTATCTCGTGGCCACGAGTTAGTATCTTGAGGCCACGAGATACTATTTTGAGGCCACGAGACACTATCTTGAGGCCACAAGATAGTACAACTTAATTTTTTTTAACAACGTGGGACCAGGGGGGCTCCGTAGGAAACATTATAACTGATGCACGAATTTAACGGAGTTCCACATATGCACCGCAGCCCGTGTGAATTAGGCGTTACTCACACAGGGCGTCCCTTGTTCCCACCGGAGCGTTTCACTAGCGAAATCATGTTCCACCCAACTGGTCCCGGGAACCACAAAATCACAGGAAAATTGTAATTGCATAAATGAATGGGAAAAGAAAAAAATGATTCTGTTAATAGCTGTCATAAACTCACTATCCATTCCACACTTGCAGATATTTCCGTCCATGCCTTTTAATTTTTCATGATATCCTTGTAAAAGACGATCACTGGATGTAAATTGGATGGTTCTTCACTTCAGGGATTAAATTCTCATTTTTCGGGAACAAATTAAACCCAGCCCTGGTATTAAGGGTAATGACGGTTTGTTTTTTTCAAAGTTAAGCAACAGTAAAACTGTTTGTACCTTTTATTTAGAAATTTTTCCTAATGGGTTGCACTGCTCCCTTGTTTTATTTCCTGCCTGGTCTGATCTAAACTGCTGAGTTTTATGCTTTTTTGAAGCTTAGCGTGTAGAAACTACACCTGGAGCACAAATGTAGGAGAAGGCCACGACACAACACTTCTAGGATGCGTCCGATTGGCGCCCAGTGGAAACAGACCCATCGACTATAACGACATCTATCAGTTGCGTATTGCAGATTACAGACGTTGCACATCCATTTGAAAGCAGGGGTCAGAAGTCCAAAATTTGCTGTGTCTGAACACAGTGGGCGACAATGATTCAATAGGTAGAGTAATTGTCTTGCTTTACAGAGGGTCGTAGTTTCAATTCTAGATTCCTCCGCCTTGCTAAAGCAATCTAGGCTTCAGAACAGGGACAGAAGCCTGACCCGATCCAGTCACAACGCTGATTGATCTATGGTTGCACCAATGCTAAGTTTTATCTTGATTTAGGGAAGCTTCAAGACTGAAAAGTTAATGGCAAGGGTAAAGAAGTGATTCTTCAGTTGACATTTTTAAAAGGTTATAAGACAGTTTCTATGTGTACCTTTTTATAGTTTAAAGTGAAATACCAAGTGTGAAGGTTCAAATCTTACCTGAAGCAGTTCTAGATCAGAACCATCTTCCTGGCCGGGGACCAGCTCTGTAAGCATCTCTGACATGACTTTAATGTTTCCTCTCACGATGTCAAGCTCACTCCGCAGCCGGGCAATCTGACAGCAAAAGAACTCGATAAAGGGCTTCCTTTCGTTTTCAGTTTAACGACACCTTCAGATCTTATTTTACTCAATACTTAATTACAAAGCTGTGGCTAAAAAGACAAATTATGAAGTGGTCATCACCTGTTCAGGGGTCGCTGTGACGGGGCTGGTGATGTTGGATGCCTGTGTGGCAGCGGGAGTGGGCTGGGTGGGTTGAGGAGGACCAGCAGCCGATGCGTTCGGGGCGAGGTACTTCATCATAGCTGGGTCCACTTCAGGTGTGCCCTGTGATTTGAGAGAAAACCGGTTAAAGCTAACTGAACTGCTCGACAATTTTTGCAGAAACAGTTCTTACTCCTACCCTCTGTGGCGTGTGAATTGGGGACAAAGCATCCAGGTCTGCCATCGGAAACTCAACGCCTTTCCTCTTCAGCTCCTCGTAGATATGGACCACGCCAGTAAGGTCAGGACTGCTCCTGAAGGCATCGGCCCAGGACTGTTAGGAGAAAAATTAATAGGTTATGCAAATGTTTTCATTTATTTTTAATGATCACTGAAAACGAAACTGTGGAAAAAACAAATAAAGAATCTTCCTCTGTAAATGTTTAACTGCATAAACATTCCTTCTGCTAATGCAGAAAAAAAAATTAAACAGACAGGATCTGTCGGCTGAGGTGACCTCATGTAACAAAATAGCAACCCTAGAAGCTGAATAGTTGCTGAACATCTGGGAGGTGGAGCATAAGGAAACAACTGACCTACAAACCTTTGCCAAAGGATTTGAACTTCTTGAATTTTTCAAAAAATTTGTTTTGTTACGCCCATGAATTTCAATTCATTTAATTTAAATGGGATTTTATGTGACAGATCAACACAAAGTAGTAATTAAAAAGTGAGAGGAAAGGATAACGACTTATACATTTTATTCAAAAGTCATGATGACAGAATGATATCAAGAGGACTATATAACAAAGCAAGCAGGACAGGGAGAGCTATTTTGGAAAGAAGGATGTGCAAAAATGTCAAGCTTTCACAACAATTTTTTTTTAAACATCATCAACTGCAGCAAAAGTTGGATCAACCGATCCAGAAGTGCTCAGTGTTACGGACGCAGGAGTCGCGTTAATGGAATGTTTTTTTAGAACAGTGACGGAAATCTGAAGGCTGTCCATCATTTTTACAGATTAGCGCAAATGCGCACATACTTTGAACTCTACGCAGGGAGCCCAGGTGAATAACTCAATTAAGTAGAAGTTGGCGGAATTTAAAGTTAGCAGCAGAGTGCAGACCGACCCTACATAACATCACCTAAACCCACAAGAGAAGTCATCTGTCTGGGGCAACACTCCAAAACATCAAGCAAGACAATATTCTCTTCAGCAATCCCATTATGTGAGTAATGCACAAAAAGGGGGCGCACTTCGGTTCAATTTGGAGCAGGAAACGCAGCAGGTATTCATATTTTAAGTGCAAGCGTTTATTTCGTATTTTTTATGTAGGCTAGTTCTCTGTTAAGCTTGTTTGGATCGAACATCATGTAAAAAGAATTGAAAAATTGACACGTAAAGATAGATTATGGCCGGACATCATCGTTGTCTAGCCAACCACGATCTGCTAGTGTTTAAAACATTCGGCAGAGAAAAAGGCGAACGTTGTTTGACGCTGACAAAGCGTGCGGTGTGAACGCACCATTAAGACTTTAAGTTGTAAAAAAATTAAATCATGTTTTATGTTATATCCAGTTCACAATAAGGTACTAATTTGTGGTGGACTTTTTCATAACTCATGATAAAATACACTGAAAGTGACAACATGACCAACATCAGTGTTAAAAATATAAAACATGAAAACATTTAAGACAATTTCAAGCAGTAAAATGGAAACAGACTTTACTGAGATTGGTACAAATGACTAAACAGACAAGGAAAAAGAAGAGAAAGCTAATTACTTGTATGAGGGACAGCACTTTGTCTTGCACAATGGTGGGAGGGTTGGTTTTGGGGGAGATGATTTTGACCAGGACGCCATCAATAAAATCTCTGTTGGCCACATGGACGTGAAACCTGTGACCACAGTTCTTTACACACGTCTCCAGCACCTGCAGAAAGTGCAACGGTCATACAAAGGCGTTACAAACAAAGAAACTAGAGATGGGCATCGAATCACATTTCAATAATCGATTTGATTCAAATTCTCAAGCATTAAAATCGCTTATCACGATCCAATTTGACATAGCATTGGGTGGGGTTACAGTTTATTGGGGGGGAACAGTATTAACCCTTTCATACATAAGCCTTAAAATGCCCCTCTGGACTTTTCCCTCCTATTCCAGCTGTAAAAAGGGTCAAACAATCGATGTCCAAAGTGATGTTTTAAGAAAGAAAGAAAGAAAAAAAGAAAGAAAGAAAGAAAGAAAGAAAAAAAGAAAAAAAGAAAGAAAGAAAGAAAGAAAGAAAGAAAGAAAGAAAGAAAGAAAGAAAGAAAGAAAGAAAGAAAGAAGGCAAGAAAGAAAGAAAGAAAGAAAGAAAGAAAGAAAGAAAGAACGACAATATTGGATTATGATTTTTTTCATACTGAAATCTAATTCTAGGCTTTTCCAGGTGAGGTAGGAACCTTCTCATTATCTCTTGTTGCTGAATGTTCTGCACAATATATTTAATGAGTTTTTTTTGCCAAATTCAGGCTTTTAGTACTTTTACATCCGTTTATTTCTTACGCTAATTTCTATAGTCCGCTCTCCCCCTTTTTGAACTGAACAAGAAAACTAATTGACCAAATCACTGCCTCATACTTTTCTTTCAAATGTATTAATGAGAAGGCATTCCGTTTTCATTCCTTTCTTCCTCTGCAGCACATTTACGTACATCAGGGCTTTCTTAGCACCATCTTTGCGGAATCATCACATATGCACTCACATCGAGCTGGAAGTATGACCAACCTACCGTTAGTGCCAGCATCACCTCTCTGTAGTTCTTGTTGCCGCTCAGTCTCTTCTTTAGGGCTCTCGTGGCGTCTTTTGGCCTGGAGAGAAAACAGCATTAAGTTTGCCCCGCAGAGAACGTGCGTAAAACTACTGACTTAGTTGGAATAAGACTCTTTTCGGGTGCCACAATAACAGATGCCAGTCGGCTTGTGAGTGAAAGTATTTGAGTGAGACTGAGAAGTACTGCCACACCATCTGCACGGCCCTTTCTTCCCCTATCTGAGTGACTACAGAACACCTCTCCCAAAAGGCAAGATCAAAGCTACCCATGCATAAGGAGCTCAAGCTGGCTTTCTGCCTAATACTATCCATCCCTTCAATGAAGATGAGGCATAATACGCCGTTATGAGCTCATTCATAAGCTCATAGCAGGTACTTAGTAAGGCTGCTGAAACTGATAAAGATGGAGACAAAATAAGGTCAAAAGAATTTTTTTTCCCTGTGAAGCAAGAAGGGCATGACTGCATATGGCGGGCATATTCTTTTATCATTGGGCGTTACATCTCTTTTATTTTGATATATGCCGTCTGCTCTCACACTTTCAAAAAAGCGTGCATTAGGATGACATCTAAACAAAGTTTCCTTAAGACACTTTCTTCTATATTTCAGTTTTTGAGTTTCAACAGTTTTACTGAACATCTGGTGGCAGAGAGGGCGGCGCAACAAGCGAAACGAAGAGAGAGCGTAGACCTGAGGAATGGGAAACAGTTGTGAAAAGAAGATGGAGGAAGGAGAGATTCACAGAGGCCAGCCGTTTACCATTTTTCCCCATTTGAATCCCCAGGGTGCTCATTCCAGTTTTAGACCATCACTTAAGGTGGGGATAAAAAGCAAAGCATGAATATCATCCAGATGGATTGATGGATGGACAGCGCATTGAGTAAAGTATGAAACTAGAAATGCTTTTATATGTATGAGGACCTGAAAATGACTTGAATTGCATAGTATTTTTGGGCTTTTCCTACCTGCTCTAAAATATAATTGTATTCGCTAAAGCTGCAAATAAGAAAATCTTGCAGAATTATAATCCCACACTTAACTGCAGACTGGGCATGTTTCAGTGTAGAAGGCCAGTTGAAGATCAGAAATCATCCATTCATTCAGTGACACAGGGAAAGAACAAACAGAGGGGTTTTTGTCTGGTGTGCCGACTTCTGGCAAATAACAGCAGGCAGTGCATTATTCGCCTCAGACACCCGGTCCGTCCTTCTTGCAGTAAGACGGAGAAAGCTCTGTGACAAGCTGCCACGGGAGGTCCAGTGATCCTGGACTGCTCCGTGAATAATAGTTAATAATACGGATGCGTGACATCGCTCACCCCTCGTCTGTTTCGTTTATAATGTCGCAGATCTCCATGTTCAGAGTCCAGTCCTCACTCTGCAGGCCTCCGTCTGTGGCTCTCTCTGGAGGAAAAAAAACCACACACACACACAAAAAAACGATGAGGTCAACCATAACGTTGGTGAAACTTTTTCTGTTCAGTTGTTTAGGGGGAAGAAAAAACGTTAAGAAACACTCAACATTTTTACATGAGTGATGCAAGAAGCTATGTCTTTCTGCATGCATGAAACATGGAAACAATCTAACAAAAAATAGAAAAAAGTGAATTAAACTTTACTAATAGAACTGTCCTAATTATATTCAGATTTATTATTCAAGAAAACCAGTATGTATTACCAAAACAAGCTCTATTAATCCTCTGCTTATAACAATTATAGAAACCATTCTGTCATTTAGCAAATTTTACTTTGATCAAATCCAATCACTGATCAGTATATTTAATAATATTTATTAAATGAATTACGTCTAAAGAGTCGCACTTTTTTAAAAGCGTATCAATACAGCATGATTTAGTTTGGGTAGGGAGGACAGACACGGGTTTGGGAGCATATTTGTTAGAATCCCACTATTGACCCCCTTTTTAATTCAAAGCAACTACCTTCATAAATGAAGCAGGGGAACATTTTCCCTTCAAATTGTCTTTCACTTAATTGCTGAGTCAAACCTTAAGCAACATGACCTTTAGAAATAAAATATGAAAACTAGAATTGTACCATTTAGGCTTATCTTTGCCCATATTGATTTCTAACTTTTTTAGGTTGTTTCCAATAAGATTTTCCCCCTTAAGGCCTCTTAAAGATTTCAGGAGGGGAAATGTGCTGCAGGTTCTGTGCTAGATGTAGCAGCTTTTCTCTGAAACCATTGATCAATGTATTCTCACCAGAAATAACAGCAGTACTTACCCTCAGTGAATGGAGTGAAATTATACGGTGCACCGATCCGACCTTTTCAGTCACGATACCGATGCCTGGATTTTGTGTATCTGTCGATACCCGATACCGATCAATACTATTGTTGAATTAATAAATTGTATAACTTCCACCTTATACCTTTCTTGAAGAGACTAAAGGCACCAGACTTTACTAACTAAACATAACTAACACAAAATAATATATATAAAATAACCACAAAAATAAAATTTCAAGTGAAAAATTAGCATTTTCTTTTAATTTACTGCAGATTTTCCACAATTTGAGTATCGGTTCATGGTATCGGTTAAGTTTAACCGATGCCGATACATGCACATTAGATGGTATCGTGGCCGATACCCGATACCAGTACATCCCTAAATTATATTTAGCTTTTTTAATCATACTGATCACTCAAAGCTATTTTCACCAAGCTGCACCCACAAACACACATTTGATATACAAACTAGTAGGCAAATTTGGGTTAAGTGCCTTTCCCAGAGACTCGTTCACAGTGGAATCCCGGCTGCCCTGCTATCATTTAATTGACAGATCAGAGCCAATCCAGGAAAACTATCATATCTTACTATTTGAGTGGTCCATCAAAAAGAAAAAAATATATAGTTAGAAATAAAAGTTGTTGGCCAGTAAAATCCCGATTTATGTTCCGCTTTTTAACCAATTCAGTGAGCGATCAGAGTAAACCGGGCGACATGAAGTGGTTCATACATAAATCAGTCCCATGCAATTTGTAGAGCACTTGCTCATGATAAAATCAGTACAAAGTGGTTTATGATGAAAACAAAAACATGTAAAAATCACAAAACCTTCATTAAGGCTGTGGAATAAAGAAGATGTAAATGGGTGGATTAAAATTGTACTCAAATTTCCAACACAAAACATTATTTCTGATCAGGAAGAATTTCATTTTTAAAAATTGTTTGAATCAAAATTTTTGTGCCCACTGACAGCTATATTTATAGGAGCCATTCTCACTTACAAACAGGAAAATAGTGAGATGGAATTAACATACTACATGACACAAGTACATTATTATAAATTAGGCAAGAAATAGTGAACAAAGTATGATGGAAGCCGCTTATTTGCTATCTAAAGCGTGGCTTCATTGTAGCTCAACAAAAGCATGGTATTACAATAAATAAGGTATCAAATTTATATGATAGGAACCTTGAAAGAAAAATTTGTTAGGCACATACAGGCCTGTTAGGCCGTTGCTTTATATTGCTCTGAGGTTCCTGTTTTAGAGGCCATATGTAATCATCATCTGCTCTATTTGACCTGACTGGAAATGATCCCATCTCACTGTCACACCAGCTTTTTTGGTGAAGCGATGACCTGAAACTCGCGTTATTGTTGTCCCTCGCCTCCTTTATTTGCCTCTTTTTCTGCTACTCAAGCCAAGTTGAGAATCTGAGCAAGCTGTTGAACTTCTGAGCAAGGACTCCAAAGCAAAGGGACATTCAAAGCAATTTAGGACAGTTAAAGAGATGTAGACATGTAATAACGGGTGAGAAAATATAGATATATATGTGTTATATAGTTTGAACAGAAATAACACACTAAGCTGATGTCAATGTCTGGGTATTAGGAGCATCTAGAAGGTAAAGTTTCTTTAAGCTCCTCAATGGATTGTAGGGTCAGGGCGGGACAGAGCATTGTGGCCGAGGAGCAAAAAATAAATAAATAAAACGACGCACAGGAAAGATGTAAGAACGGCAGTGAACAAATGCAGCTTTAGTGGTGAAAATTAAGTGCATATATTCATCCTGCTTTAGTCCCAGAGACCTCCCAACCCCCACAGGTCTTGATAATTAACATAAAAAGTGAAGCCGGTTGATCACGAGCCTCCGATGGTGACAAGCTGTACCATGTACTCTCCAACAAAGCTGCAAAGTCCCTGTCCAGCCCATCTCTCCTCAATGCGGACCATTAAGCCCCTTCCTTCCTCCTTTGCTACAACTACTTGCCTTGTCCGCCTAATTCTTTTTTTCATTTTGTTATAATATTTAACATTTTCTAGCCCAGCATGCAATACTACATCTCTAAAACCAGTTGTTCAGCAACTCCTCCTCACACATGTCACGTGCATCTCTCCTCCTCTACCATCTTTGGGCCAGGTAAAATGACCCGTGTGCCCATCACCTGCAGGGTGGAGATCACAATCACTGGGTCAAAGCCCCACAGGGTGCTGCAACCTATCGGCTGACATCTGCCTGAGGAAGCAGACAGCTCCGAGCAATGCTGAAACCCAAGATGCGCAACACAATGCAAGCTACTGCACAAAGCGGTGGGAGAACTGTACTGTAAAAGCCCAAGAGATAACGGTGAACCCGACAGAATGTTTCTACGCTTTTCTTTGTCTGTATTAAATGAGAAAACCATGAGTCAAAAAAGTTATTACAAAACTTTTTAAACAGTTTACTAAGCTGACGTCTGTTTGCAGGTAAAAGCTTTAAGTAGTGTTTGTAGTTTTATCTGACTGTTTCTGGATATTTGAGCACTACATATTTACCTGGTCTGGTTTTATTATTAAGGTTCCACAAATCAGAAAACAACGCAATGCTCAGGTTGGTTTCTTGGTAGGAAAGGGTTCTACAGAAACCTATAACGGCTCGATTTCAAATTCTATAACACTTATTAGGATTATTCTACATTAAACACACATTTGACAAGACAAAGATTGATACATTTTATGTTTTTTTTATATGAATGAACGTAGACAGAACACAGTTTAAAAAAAAACTGAAATAAAAAAAGCAGAGACAGACAAAAACAGTGAAATTGTTCTCAATTTATTATACAGTGACTGTTTAAATTAATTTGTGTTTTCTTCAAGTGCATCAGTGATAATTTTCACAAGAAGCTAAATTTGGATGTGGTGAATTGAAATTAAAGTACACAATCTAAATAAAATAAAAGATATTCTTAACTACAACCTTTAGACATTGGTACAAGGAATACAATCCTAAACCTCAAACATTTTTTTTCACTGCTCAATTTTTGTTTTTCCACATTTATCAACACTTGGATAATGATATCCAATTTGATCCTTATTTAAGGCTACATATAAGAACATGTCATAAAATCAATCAGTGCAATATTTACTGGATTACATTCTCCAATTATGACGGAGTCCTCCTCTCGCTACAGAACTTCAGCATCTGTGGCATTTAACTTGACATTAAATGTTCATGGAAACCCTCCATATAATCTGATTGAGTTTGACCGTTCTAGGTAAATAGAATGAGCAAATATTTCATGTCAATTCAATTTGAGTCAAAAACAACTTTCCAAAGGGAATTTAAATGTTGTTATAACTCGTAGCATCCAAGTATCTTCAGAGTTAATTTTTGGTGGTAATGCTGTGAACACGAAGCATCGCCAGCAGCAGTCAGATTTGCAGCGAATCTGAAGATATCTCTGACTGAAGACAGTCTCATGACACACCACAGCAGCTCAATATCCAGCGAGAGAGACTATATAGCGAGCCCAGACTATATAGCGAGCCCAGACCTACAAAATACTTTGTAATTACTATGACAAGTGATGCCCCAAATAAGTAGTGCTAAACATTGCATACTTCTCACATTTTTATTTGCAAAAAAATAAAATTAAAATGAAATCATGTATCAGTTTCCTTGCACTTTAAAATTGTGCACCACTTTAATAAATCTATTACATAAAATTTCCAATCCTCTCCATGCCATACTATATTTATGCTGAAATTCATGCAATAGAAACCCTGCTGATGTATTTCGTAGATATGTATGGACATACTTTTTCCTTGTTGACATTTCTGTATTGAAAATAATTTAATATCTGTTTTATGTACTATTCTAATCTCCTAATAAGCTTAACATGGTTTTTATTTGCTATACCATAGTAATCAAACTCATCAGAAAACAATTTAAATATATAACTGCAAGTAAAAAAATCTATATAATAAGTTTCACCTTTTTACTCAAATTTCTGCAATAAAATAGTGAATGTACTGACTTGTAAAATAGCTTTACGATGAATCACAATTACAACTGGCCTAGATCGCTTGTAATTTCCAACTAGACCAACATGGGGTGTGGTACGCTTCCTTTTCCTCCGCATATCTGTAATAAGCACCACTTTATTAGAAGCTCTGTATGTTTTAATTTAAAAACAAATACAATGACCAGTCTAGTCAATTGCTTTTAGAGAGCATGAGAGCAATCTCGGCAAGTCCTCTGACAGTCAAATATCATCACTTGGCAATGCTAAGTTGGCATTGAAGCTCAGTGGTTTAACTTCCTTAAAAGCTAAAAGTCCCTGTCCTCTCAGATGCAGTGGGGGATTTACCGTGGTACAAACTCAAATGAAGAAAAGTTAGTCGGTTTTTCAGGCTAAGGTTAGCTGAGAGCTCATTCCGAGGGGATGACGTTTGCTACGGAAGATGCCAGCAAATCTCGCTCTGTCTTCCCAACCTAACATTGAACTCTAAATATATCAGTGTAACACCAACAAAACAGCACGTGTCTGATAAACATCCTCCCGGCTTCACCTACCTATACACTGGCCGACTGGCGTGCTGTAAGGATTTCCAAGCAAAAACTCCATTTTGACAACAAACGATCCGCTTTGGAAATGACGGAGGATGAGGCCCAGAGGCAGCTACGACTGTAGCACCCGCCTTCCGATGAATCCTATTGGATGCAACGACAACAGCGCTGAGTTTGTTTGGCTGGAATCAGTGTCAGTTGTTTTTAGAAAAATAAAAAAGCTAGGTCACATTGCATTTCTCAAATGTGTCTCACTAATCAAACAGTGCTCTAGATAAAGTATTAGTAAAATAAATATATTTGATTTTTTTCTATTATTTTAGCAAATCAAACAAAAATATAGTATAAAATAAATATATTTTTGTTTAAACAACGACGCGTGAATGTACTTGAACGCATCTGAAAATCAACCTGTTGCTACGTGATACAGTTAAAACTCACTGGGACACTCTTATACGGCAACCTCTCTTTTAGACACTTGACATAAAGATAACGCTTCTCATCCACATACTCCTGAGTTTTCCACAATTCGAAAAGTAATCGTTTATTTAAACAAATTACTTTTGGAGATATTTGAAGGCGTCGACCTGTTGCTAAGTAACCGGGTAGCAACAAAGGGAACCACGGAAAACAAATGTGTTGGCTGTTTTTGTAGACCGTACACTGATTTAAAAAAGAAGAGACAGTTACTTTTTTATATAGTTGTCATTGGTGAGTAAAAACGTTCCTAGCATTTATATTCAGGTAATTACATTTATGGGTAGCCTACATTTTTCAACTCGTGAAAAAAATCTGACAGCCTTGCTGCCTGTAACAGAGTGGAAACTGCAACAACATGGACTCTGACTCTTCCTCTACGGAAAAGGAGATCCTGCAGGATGATCTTATAATTAAACAACTCAGTAAGGAAGAAAAACATGCCCTGCGCAACTACGATCTTAAGAGTCTCCATCAGAAAGATTACATATCCTTACACTTGGAATTCAAAAGTAATAAAGGAAAACTATTTTTTTTTCAATTGCTGCATTACAAAGTTTTGGGGCCTAAATGTGTGAACTTTTTTTTGTTGTTCCCAGACATCGTGAAGATGGACTTCGTACACGAATTCACATCTCTGGTAAGGCTGGATCTTAATAACAACCTCATAGAGAAGATTTGGGGCCTGGACCATTTGATTAATCTGACCTGGCTGAGTAAGAGACATTTTCATTCAGTTCCTGCTTGTTACTATTGGGTGTGAATAAAATCTAGAAAATATTTTATAAGGCTTTTTTTAAATATTCATACCATATAATCTTTCACACCTGGTCATTTTCCAACAACATTACTTGTATTTTTGGGGGGGCTTATTTAATAGACAAAAGGAGAGTGGTGCATAATACTGAAAGATGATGAAAATCTGAAGGATATATTTTTTTAATTCCTTATGAATAAAAATCCAAGCTTGTGTTAATTTGTTTTCAGCTCCCGTTAGCCAATACGTGGCTAATTTTGCTGAGTACTTCTGCAAATGTTTTGGGGTAGTTCTCTAACAGTTCAAAAGATATGATGACTTTCACAAGGCAGTGTAAACTCACAAATCACTGATGGCTGTTTAATGTATTTGCAGATCTATCATTTAACAAGATTGAGAACATTGAAGGTCTCGAGTCTCTGCGGAAGCTTGAATTGCTGAATTTGTCCCACAACAAAGTCTCTCTCCTTGAGAACATGGATACACTTGAGTACCTCAGCCACTTTTTCATTTCAAAAAACCTCATCAAGCAGAAGGAGTCTGTAAGATTATTTTCTTTATCAAAACACCCCCAGTGTGGAATGTTTTTACACAAGTTTGTGTACATCTTATTTGCTTTGAAGGTGCTCTATCTTAGGAGGTTTAAAAGCTTGTTCAAACTCTCCATCGCCGGAAATCCTTTCACCAAGAAGGACAATCACTCGCTTTATGTTGCTGCCTTTCTCCCAAACGTGACCATCTTAGACAACATTTTAATCAGCCCAAAGATGGTATGTCTAAAATTATTGTGCAGTTTTGTTGGAGTCTTCTGTTTTACAAAGCAGTTATGGATAATTTTTCTATTTAAAGCTTCAGTTTAGCCAAGTATGTTCAGCCATATCGATGCTTCATGCAGTAAGTGGGACAATTCTGTCTGTGCAATTACAGCGAGACGAGGCCTCCGTCAAATACCAATTAGAGCTTAAGAAGTTCAAACTTCAAGAGTTTCAGGAGCAGCCAGCTGATGGATTTGAGCAAAACCTTCCTGCTCAGCTGAAAATACATGAAGTATGATAATGAACATATTTCTAAACAGTTTTTGCTAACTTGTGTGTCTCATTTCTTGCATTTTGTCTAATTTAAGTTCTTGCTTTTTACAGGATGCATTTATGGACAACATTATGTCAAGTTCAGATGATGCTGAGGCAACAAGACCCGACTGCCTTCCAGGAGTTGCTCCAGCGCTTCAGACATATCCTCTGTTTTCTTTGCAGATGTATTCTCTCATCAACTTGACTAAATCCCTTAAATTCCTTGACTTTACACTTACAGCTGATAGTCAAGTGGTGGAGCTGTGCTCTCAGATATTTGCCACAGTCTCAGCTGAGCACAAACAGCTGCAGAAAGAGATGAACTCTTTCTTCTATGGCCAGATTGAAACTGAAATTTACTACCAGCAGAGAGCGTCAAAGATTCTAGCAGATTTTGAAGAGCAGCACACACAGGCAAGCAGAGAAGGCGTACATTTATTCTAGAAATATCTTTAGCCTAATAAAGTGGACCAAGCTCTTATTTTTATTCTGGTTGTCTAATGAGTTTATAACGATTTAGAGGAGAACAGAAATAAAGAAGCTAGAAGATCCAGAGCTACAAAAGACTAAAATCAGCGACTGCAAGGACGAAATCTCAAAGCTCAATAAAAGCCTCTTGACGCTGGAGTTTGACTTAGTCAGAAATCTTGATGTACGTCTATATGAGATTATGTTTCTATGTTCATTCTATCATCTGGTAATCTATTTGTTGGTTTTTGATTAAATCCTTCTGTTTTTTCTTTTCATCTCAGGACAACATCAAACAGCTAGACAGCTACATCTCAGACATGGTGGGTAACCTTTAGTCATAGTTTACAAAAAATACAGACTTTTGTTCTTTGTCAGTTTAGCAACTAGGAATAACCTAAGGCAATCCCACTTCTTTACCAATTTCAATAATATGAACGTTAAGATAATAAATAATTAAATTTATTGTTTTATGAACAAAAGTTTTGTTGACTCTAATCTGATAATGTGGCAAGATAGATAGATAGATAGATAGATAGATAGATAGATAGATAGATAGATAGATAGATAGATAGATAGATAGATAGATAGATAGATAGATGGGGGGGGGGAGGGAGAATATAAATAAATAATAATAAAATAATTTAGGAAACATGTTGGATGTCTCTGTTAAATAGTCTTATGGCTGCAGGAACAAATGATCTCCTGAACCTCTCAGTCCTACATCTAAATGAGATCAATCTTTCACTGCAGCTGCTTCCCTGGCTGGTCAGGACATCATGGAGGGGGTGTTTAGTATTATCCAGAATGCCCTGCAGCTTCCTCCTCATCTGCCTCTCCACCACAATTCTTAAAGGGTCCAGCTCCCGACCCAGTACAGAACTGGCCTTTTTGACCAGTTTGTCCAGACGTCTACAGTGTTTGTCTGTAGTGCTACTTCCCCAGCAGACAACAGCATACAGAAGCACACTTCTGATGACTGTGTGGTAAAACATCTGCAGCATGTCACTGAAAACATCAAAGGACCTTAGCCGCCTGGGGCTCTGTCCCTTCCTGTATGCTGCGTCTGTGTTGGTGGTCCACTCCAGTTTCGGATCCAGAACCAGCCCCAAGTATCTGTAGGACTCCACAGTCTCTATATCCTCCCCATCTATGTAGACTGGCTGTCTTGGTGGTCCATCACCAGCTCCTTTGTCTCAGTGGTGTTCATAAAAAGGCAAAAAAAAATTTTTACCCCTCCTGTCCACCGCTCACACACGCCAGGACAGCTGTATCATCGGAGTACTTCTGGATGTGGCAGGACTTTCAGTTGTTATGTGATTACTATTTAAGCTTCGTTCAACTAATTATGCATTTGCTCAGTTATGTGAGCAAGAAATACAATTCCAACCACATTCATAGCAACCCTTTTGGTTAAGATGTGCAAGAAGCCTAGCATTTAGATATAAACCAATATCAACGAAATCACTAGCGAAACAACTATTGATACCTCACGATTGATAGTTTGGAGTAGCCGCCCCATGCCTCAAAGGCACCAATTAGTTTTCTCTTATTCCATTACATAAGGCTAAAGTAAATGGAAAGAGACGTCTTTAGCCATTCCGCAAAACAACATCTCTGAATCTCATTTTACGTTTAATCCTCTTCAGCTGAAGCCACAGGTTTTCTGTTGGAGTTAGGCCAGGTGAGAGGCACATGGATGTTGATTTTGTACCCAGAGGCTAATGACCTGTCTACATGGAGATGAAACCAGCTGTAGCAGCGAAGATATTTCATAGAATAAGTGTCTCATACACAAGGAGCCGGCGTCTCAGGACAGCGTAAACATAATGTTTGAATCAGGCCCAGGAGAAAACCCAGTTGTCTCCATGGCTATGAGCTCGCCTGCATTTCTTCTGAGTGGATGACGTCATTGCCCCATATATTTAGCAAGCAACTCTGTGATAAAGTTAACAAGCATGGTGCTGTACATCGTTCTAATAAAGCAAATACTGACCTTATTATGGATTCTAGATTCTGGAATATGATTTACTGCCCCTCCTCAATCACCAGCAACAACGAAGAATTGATCCAGAGAACCACAGACACTATGCTTTTTGGGACTTTAACAAAGCCAGTCTGAGCCAGGAACTTTCCAAATATAAACAACATATAGATATTGCCTGGTCAGAGAGGAGAGGAAACTGGACCACTGTTACTGAACGCTACACACAGTCTTTCTGACCACGTCATGATCCATCTGATCCCCGCATACAGACAGAGGCTAAAACGCTCCAAACCTGTCGTTAGAACTCAAAAACTGTGGAGCAACAAGGCTGTGGAAGAGCTTTGCAGGAGTTTTGAATCTACAGACTGGGACACTGTCGAGGACTGCTTCTAACAGTATGGATGATTTTAGGGACACTGTCACCTTCTGTATCCACTTCTGCGAGGACAGCATTGTGCAATCATGCACCAGGGTGAGTTATAACAATGACAACCCCTGGTTTACTCGTAAAATCAAACAGCTGTACCTAAAAAACAGAAAAACATTCAGAAGTACAGACAGGGACAGCTACAGAGAGGCCAAGTACAGGTTCAGAAAAGAAGTTGTCATTGCTTAACACCAGCACAGGGGCCTTTTCCATTGAGCTGGTTCGGTGCTATAGCCTTAGCACCGGTTCCTTGGTTTTCCTCTGTCCAAGCACCTATTTTTTTGGTTACAAACGGTCCTTAGCAGAGCACAAACTTGAAGCTGGGCCAGATTGGTGCTTAGGAAGAACCGATTTCTTGAATACTAATCTAATCTAAATTTTCTATCACCGTTTAAAAAAGAAAATTGTGAAATACGTAAAATATTTTAACGTGATCCTTATTTCAGAGATAAATATTCACACATATTTGTTCACAGAAAACGTACACACATAAACATCCCATTGTATACAAATTTAACCAAAGTAAATGTTTCATCTGTGGGCGAGAATTATGATATCAACAACCCTGGAAGCTGTCAAAAAAATGGCAATTATTCACTGTTACAATTATATCACAGTTGAACCTAAATGCTCATAAAGCTCCCGGCCCGGATGGTGTCTCCTGCCACTCTAGCACTGTACTCTGATACTGTACAAATGAGCTGTCCCCAGTGTTTTCTGGCATTTTAAACTTCTCACGGGAGGCATATAATGTGCCTGCCTGCTTCAAGAACTCCACCATATAGTTCCTGTCCCCAAGAAACCATGGAACAAAATTAATACAGACCTGCTGCTCTTACATCTGTGAGTGATGTGGTCATTTCAGCACTTGGTTCTCTCATACTTCAAGAACCTCACAGCACCCCTCCTGGACCCCCTGCACTTTACATACAGGGCCAACAGGTCTGTAGACGATGCTATCAACATAGCTCTACACTTTATCCTGCAGAATCTGAACTCCCTGGGAACTTACGCCAGGATCCTGTTAGTCGACTTCAGCCGCTGCCTTTAACACAATCTTTCCAGACCTTCTCCAACTCAAGCTTTTCCAAATGAATCTACCTGATCCAATCTTCAGCTGGAACACTGACTTCCTGACGGACAGGAAGCAGCATGTGAGGCTGGGGAAGAATATGTTGGACTCCCGGACCATCAGCACAGGCTCCCCTCAGGGTTGTGTTCTTTTTCCTCTGCTCTTCTCCCTGTATGCCAACTGCTGCACCTCCAACCACCAGTCTGTCAAGCTTATTAAGTTTTGCAGATGAAACCAACGTTATCTGACTCATCTCGGACAGGGATAAGTCTGTCTACAGGATGGAGGCTGAATGTCTGGTTTCCTTGTCCAGCCGCAACGCCCGGAAGACTGTGGAGATTATAGTGGACTTCAGGAAGCACACAGGCCCACTCCCCCACATCAACCTGACTGACTCCCCCATCACCACTGTGAACTCATTCCACTTCCAGGGTGCCACCATCCCCCAAGACCTCCAGTGGGATTCCAACATCATCTCCATCATAAAGAAGGCTCAGCAGAGGATGTACTTCCTGAGGCAGCTAGAGAAATTGGACCTGCCAACACGGACAATGATGAAATTCTTCACTGCAATCATCGAGTCCCTCCTAACCTCCTCCATCAACGTGTGGCATGCTGGAGCCACCATCACGAACAAACAGAGACTGCAGCCTGTTTTGCACTGCTGAGAAGGTGATTGGCTGTAGACTCCCATCTCTGCAGCACCTGTACACCTACAGGACACTAGGGGGCATGCAGGTAAGATCACAGCTGACCCTACTCACCATGGATGCAGACTGTGACCATCTCCCCTCAGGCAGGAGGCGCCGGTCCATTCGGACCAGAACCTCTCGCCATAAGAACAGTTTCTTCCCCTCTGCTGTTGGACTTGTGACCCTGTGTTGTGCTCTCTGCACCTGTTTTTTTTTTCACTGATCATCACCTGTACTCATGTACTGTAAGTATCAATCTATCACATTTTTTTTTATACATGCTTAGAAGTGTTTGTCTTATGGTATGTTAGCACAAAGTACAGGAGCAATTTCCTAATGTTGTAAATGTGCTCAACGTTTGGCAATAAACCTTTTCTGATCTGATTCTGATATGCTTTTGCATAAAGCTCTCATTTGAAGCTAGATTTCGCGTGTTTTCCACTGGGTTGACTGTGCATGCTCTGTGTCCGTTTTTGTGTTCCTCTGGCAGTTTCACGGCACCACCAATAAGCCCTGTATAGGTGCTACAGCAGTTTGTGTGGAAACATGTAGACGAAAAATCTTTTTATTGTTCAGTGGCCACATTAAGATTGAAACTTGCCGCCAAAAAGAGGTGTCACAGATTCCAGCAGAGTTTAATGAGCATCACACACATGCAGGCAGGGATGGCAAATATATGCACAACCTCCCTAAGGAGGCCACCAGATTGTTTAGTTCAGATATTTCAAAGAGGTCATGATGTCATGCACTTTAAATGGGTCTAAAGGGCCTTTAGAAGAGAAACAGACCCACACTATAATAGATCTTTCACCGTATTTAACTATTGACATGATTTTCGTTTTGAAATATTCATACTTGGTTTCACACCCGAACCATCTAGAGTGTACAGAAAGTAAATAATTAGTGCTAAGAACTTTGAAAAAAAAAAGTTTTTTGTACATGTATTACTGTTGACCTTCGTTTTAATGTTTTTTTTTCACAGCTTTAGCAGGGAAATTATAGTCTGCAATAATGTGTTTAACACTGAAATGGAAAAGAAATAGCTGCTGAGACCTAACATTTCTGTATGTATAGCTGTCCACAGGCAATGATTCAGCCACCCAAAATGAAGTCCAGGAGACGATGGATGACACACAAAACGAGACGGATACAGAAGTTAACGACCCGAAAGCAGCTCTCATTAAAGAAGTAAGGAACTTTGTATTAAACACACGTGTGTGTTCAAATTACATGATAACCCCTCCACAACCCTCATCTCTGTTCACTACTGCAGATTCAGGAAAAGGAGGAAAAGAGGAACCGTGTGCGCATTTCAGACATCCACCGATATGTCGACTATTTGGCAAAACAGTTTGAGGACATGCATTGAAATTATTACAGGATTCGATTGCACTGGAGAAAATAAGTCATTTTTACTGTTTTTATTGAAATGCTTATAGATAAAAATAAATGTCATATTTGTGAAGTCAAAGGAAAATTATTATTATTATTATATATTTAACCTATTTGTACTCTAATACAACTAAATCTGAGTCCACCTGTGTCTAATTTAATTGTAGTAGCAATCCAGTTTTTTCTGTGAAGGCGTAGCCAAAGAACATTTCGATATAAACAGCTTCATTAATTTCAAAAAACATCCGACACTGCTCATCATCTTGAACAAATCCAGCCAGTTTTAAAACATATTATCAGTATCATGCTTTCGGGACACTTTCCTTTAGCTACAGACTTGAAAACGGGGTGCAGGCTCACCTTTCAGCAGGACAACAGAACCGAATATACAGCCATAACAAAACAAAACTAGCATAGTTCAGATCAAAGCACATTTATGTGTTAAAGTGGCCTAGTCAAGGTCCACAGCTAAATACAACTGAGAACCTGCAGCTAGACTTTAAGATTGTATTGCACTCCCCACCAAATCCAGCTGAGTTTTTGCTATTTTTCAAAATTGTTTGTCTATCACTAAAGACTAATGAGCTCTATGAAAATGTGTAGTTGTCTATGAAAATAAAAATAAATCCAAGGGTTATGAATACTTTTTACCAGGAACTTTATATAAATTATTAGTTTTAAAAACAAAAAAGTTGGTGATTACTCAAATCTCAAAAAACTTAAAACTGCTAAAGCTAAAAACTTGTTTTAACTCTTTTCAAAATTATTTAAAGTGGACCTGGCATGAAATTTGCATTTTTTGAGGTTTTTGATCTTTTAGTTCCCCAGCCTGCCTACGGGTTTAAAATGACTGATTAGTCTTTTTTTTGTTCCAGGGTATGTCTGCCTACATCCTGAAATTAGTACTCAGAAACGGGCCGTTTGGCAGTTCGGCATATGACGACACGTTTCGGCATATTACGTGTTGAGTTCCAGCCAATTACCCCCTTCCCCTGAACTACACCCTGCATGTCCCTCCCTGCAATTCTACAACAAGGCTGAATTACGGCAAGTGATCCTTTGATATAGTATTAAGGTACTTAGAGTGTGGGGGCCCAAACGTTGCGGGGATTTTCATGCCAGTTCTACTTTTTTTAATTAGTAAAAACCTGTAACAGACAAAGCTGTCACAGTGCAAAAAAGTAGTTCTAGTTTTCAAAGCGATCATCTAGTTATTCATTTATATCCCATTCACCCTTACTGGTTTGATCTAAAACCCGAGAGATGAACCTCAATTTGGACTGGTAGAGGTGAAGTGTCTTAATGTCAGAAGCATGTTGACTGTCCTTACTTCAGGGTCTCCAATAATAAGATCCATTAAAAAAAAATGTTTAAAAAATGCATGCCTACCACTGGCAGATGCAGAGTCTATTAAGCAGATTTGAATGGTGCGACTTTATAGTCTACGCTGAAGATGACTTCTTTATTTAGAGAATTTATAGGGATTATGGGAGTTTTACGAGCAATAAAAGAAAATGCTGATCACTTTATATTTATCTGCCCATGCTTTTGGTACGGAAATTCTGTGAAAGTTCTACTGCAATTAAAACATGGGCAGAAAAAAAAACGGAAAACAATATAAATTTCAATGTTTCGTGTCCCAAACGAAGGCTGTGAGGTCACCTATCAACAGGGATAACAACATAAAATCAATAACTGTCATACTAACTATATGCAACAAACTACTTGCACTCTCACATATGATTGTCTACTTGGCACTGGCTTTAACCAGGGGCTGATTTTCATAATTCAGAAGGAGACATGCGACGATGTACAGCTGATTGATGGTACCAAACATATTCAAAGGGATGACAGAATCAAAGAACTGGTGTTCTTTAAATCTTTGTATCACACGCTCCACATGCACCCTGAGGTGTGCGATTGTCTGCGTTTCTTTAACCTTGTTTTCAGACATTTGAGGTCTTCCCGACACAGAGGTAGGTCTATACACCTTGCAGGGCACACAGTTGTCAATCAGGAAACCTCTGTCCACCATGATCGCGGAGTCTGGACAGAGAAGCCTGTTGAGTCCCGATTCCATAAACAACTGCTTGTCGCTGATCGAACCGGCACAGAGATGGGAAATAAAGGTCACTGGACCGTGAGGTGCTATGCCAATCATTCCTTTCAGTGTACAGTGGGACTTGTAGCTTGAGTAGACCTCACTCTGTAGTAAGAGGAAAGACGGGGTTTGGCACCTCAGCTCAATGCAGTCCAGGATCACAGTGGTGTCAGCATAGTCTCTGAACTCTACAGGTAGGTGCTCTCTGATCTTCTCTTGTGTTATCCAGATTCTTTGTGCGCCCAGGACAGAAAGCAAAAAATTACTCCACGTGAGAATGATTGTGCTCACAGAAGATTGCTGGATCTGATAGCGGACAGCAAGGTCCCTCTGCGTAAGTCCAAGGGCAAGAAAATTCAGGAACAGGAACATTTCATCTATTGGGTCTAGAGACCGTCCCTGTGAAACAAACAATTAACACATTAGGTAAAAAATAGTTGGCTGAACATTTGAGGAGGACCGTCCCTGCCAAATCTGTCAATAAATAAATAAATATTTTAAAAGGAAGAATGAATAAATAACTAGATAAAATTTAAAATAAATATATGATTAGGGAACCAAAAAATTGAAATAATGAATAATGAATGAATTGACAGGGACAACCTCCATATACTTCTCCAAAGTTCTCTATTTGGGAAATTACATAATTGCAAATAGCATGGGCCTACCACGGAAGCACTCTGTGGTGCGGTACCATCGGTCGTTGACCCGTTCACTCGGACCATGTACTTCAACGATGGCTCAATGACCTGCCAAAACCGCATCAGGTGGTCATAAGTTGCAAACCTGGAAATAAATAAACGGATAGATAAATAAACAATAAGGTAGTTTATTTAACCTGAGGAGAAATGTGTTTTTTGTGAACTAAGACAACCATTGAAAATATTAATTCTATTTTACTGTCATTTACCATTTACCATATTTTACTGTCTGATTTTCAGCCATTCTTCAAAAAATGCTTCTTCTTGCTGTGTAAATCTATAATTTTTATGGTGCTACCGCTGAACTAGACTCGCACCTGTATATCTTAAGTATTAAACATACCTGCCACCTGTCAAACACCTCTTAGAAAGAGTTTCTGTATTAATTTATATTTCAGAAGATGTTAAAAAATGTACCACAATCATGATCTCTAATTGTTTCTAATTGGTAAACATGTCTACCCTAAGATTTTAAGAAGATCCTCCCGTCTTTCATGTTCTTTTACAATCAGACCAAATGTGCAAGTTTACTAAACAACTATATTACCTCTTGTGCATGGGTGGATATAGTTTCCAAGACTTGTACTCAAGTAACATTTCCCACGTCCCCCCTCCCCCTTATTTATCACCCAGTGTCCTACCTAAGTCCAGTCCTGGGTATTGCTCTCCCTCTGCCAACCCCGGGAAGGCCCTGAACTGAAGCTCAAGTCTCCTTCATTCTTTGAGGAGTGAGCAGGCCCTTCTTTCCACCTGAGGGGGTGGGGTTTCCCCAGCTGGACATACTGCACAGAAGGATCACGTTATTCCAGCCAGATCCTCCCCAACCCTTCAGGTGCCCCGGTCATCCAAGACGAAGCAGTATACAGCCCAGAACTGGTGCATGTTTTTGTGGGAGTAGCTCACATTAGCTGCTCAAGGGAACACATGCAAACTCCACACAGAAAGGGCTCCCCCTACTTCAACATCTTTTTACTCATTTAAAAAAGTAGCCATCCAAGACATCACTCAAGTAAAAGTTTAAAAGTAATATGTATAAAAGGCTACTCAAGTATTGAGTAACAGATAATTATTATTATTATTATTGTTAATCAGATGAGTTCTATGTCACAGATATTTTCTAAATAATTTCATCAGTCAGACAAAAATCATAGTTAGAAAAGAAAAAAATTCAAGCAGAAGAAAGCCTGCTTGAAAAATAAAACTTTTCAACATAAAACTTGTGAAACTAATACTTATAAACTGTAATGTATAGGGATGCAACGATACCACTTTTTCCAAACAGATACGGATACTTGGATCTGAGTACTTGCCAATACTTCTACCACACACAAAAAATGCAAGGAATTAGAAGAAAGCTTTTATCTTATTTTCTGTTTGTTACAACAAATGATGGTGAATTATATATATATATATATATATATATGTTTTTTTTTTTATGACCACAAAACAAAAGTGAAACATAAAAGTTTTCTGTGGAATTATTGCAGAGTTTTCACATTTGAAGTATTTGTTCATGGTATCGGTTATTTAACCAATACCGATACGAGTACAATAGAACGGTATCGGCCTCAATACCCGATACCAGTATCAGTATGGTGAATTCCTAGTATTGTAATGTTAGAATATTATAAAGTGCTTGCAGTGACAACGAATGCCGTTTAACGGATATTCAATTTATCTCCAAATGGCTTAGTAGACAGAAAATGACAGAACAAAAAAGCTTGTGTACAAAAAAAGAGCTCTTACTTTAACTTAAACTATAAGTTTGTATCATTGTCTGTCAGTGTTGGGAGTAATGCATTACAAAAGTAATGAGTTACAGGAATATATTACTTTTTTCAGTAACTGAGTAGCGTAATGCATTACTTACAAAATATACAGCAATATATTACTAGTTACAATTTCAGTAACTCAAGTTACAAATGCATTTTAAATCGTCTTTCTGGCCATCTAATGTAACAGACCAAATCAAGTTGGATACCACAGAACAAGATCCACTTCCTGTTGCTCAAAACTAAAACAGCAGAGAATCAGCATGGCGGAGGAAAAGATCGACTGTACATTTAAACAGCAGAATTATTCACACTGTTTTCCTAACCATCTATTGTGAGACTTCAGACGTCGGAGTCTCATCTTTGTCAACCATCTTTGTGATGTACACTTTCAGCAACTTCTTTTAATTAGATTTAACAAACATTACAATGAAATAGAAGGCATGCAAAGGAACTTGTGCCTTAACTTTAATAAAATAGTCCTAAAAATATAGTATTTGTTGTGTGACGCTTGTGTAAAATGTAAATTGATAAGTCGTGTTAGATATTTAAAATATTTAGCGAAAAGTAACTTAAAGTAAGTTTTATGGCAGTAATATGTAATGCAAACATATTACATTTTTGACATTGTAACTAGTAATGTGAAATATATTACAGTTTCTTTGTAACTTGCCCAACACTGTTGTCTGTTGCATTTATGGTTAAAACATGTCCGTTTACGTAGATGATCCGTAGAGTATAGATACTTCCTATTAATATTACTCAAGAAAAGGTAAAAGGTATGATGCCGTAAAACTAGCCCTAAAATTACTTTTACCCCCAAAAAACTACTCAAGGAAATGTAACTGGGTAAATAAAACTAGTAACTATCCACCTCTGCTCGTGTGTGAAAGCTCAGGGGTTTTTTTTAATACTGATGTAAAAACACAATCAAGAGCAACCCTGATGACACTGAATGCTCTGCCAAACATTATTTTATTTTGAGATGGGCTCCAAATTTACACATACCTGGTGAAAAACTGAATGTCCACATCGGAACCAACAAATCGCTGAATCCCAAAACGTGACATGTACATTTCCTCTCGTTTTTGCTTCAGCTGAGCAAGTTCCTCTCGCAGTCTCTGGTTTTCCTTCAGTACATTGTCCACAAAGCCAGGATCGGGACTGACACAGTAGTCGTGATCGTGGGCAAAACCTGCTTTCACAGTTTCCACTGGAGTAGCTGCATGTTCCCGAACAGAAAGGCTTCTCTCACTAAGAGAATAGTTGTTCCAATGAAATAAAAGTGGAAATGCGCTGGGTTTTAGCCTCCTTCTCCTTCCTCCTTCACTGGGGTTTTTCACGTCCTGTGCCACAAAGTGTCGACTGCAGACACGCATGTGGTTAGAAACAACTAGGTTTTCCCTTCTAATGTTCGCAATCCATCTCTTTCGTAGCTGATCATCGGATGGAAATGTGTGAAAACTGACCGCTGAATTATATTTAGCCGACGATGTACACAAAGGAACACAACAGTGTTCAGCTGTTGACGCTTCACGCCGCTGAAACCTGTAAGGTGGCTTCATCTCATACAACTATATAATGCTGTTATACTATGGTGTCTCGATTATAAACAAGATCTCAGCTGTATTTACCTCATTGTCCCGCAACAACACTGTCCCTCCCACAGACGTATCACCGGAAACGCTCTTACTGGCTTAATGAAAACCGGAGATTGTACTGAACGCAATGTAACGCTAGTTCTAAGAATCTAAGTACGTCGACATTTTGTAATCACTTTTTGTAGCTGCCTTCACCGAAAAGTTGGAAATAAACTATCTTAAGTACAACTCCCATAATGCACCGCAGCACATCATCCAATAAGAATCGCTCTCCAACCCAGTGTTTAGTTTTTTAGCCAATAGAATCAGATAGAAGCTGATTCGTCACAGCGCAGCGTTTATGTTCTGTCCAGCAGGCTAATGAAAGCTAATAAATTTGAGAAGCCTCACAGTTATTGTAGTGCAGATAAAACCACTGTCTCCTGCTGCGATCTGCTCAGGGTTAAAGTTCATGACGGTAGCTGACGGCGTCCTTCTTAAGCGCTCATCATGCCTGTCCGAGCAGAGTGCCGCTGTCTACCCGGCGCGGCCTGTCCATCCTCGGCCTGTCTTGTTCCCCCAGCGCCTATCAACACCCACCAGCCCGGGGTGGCCACCTCCCTACTGTACAGCGGGGCGCAGTATCGGGGTTACCAGAGGAGCAAAGGGAACTCCTACGATGTCGAAGTTGTTTTCCAGGTAATTTAAAATAATGTTGGTATTATTTAAATTCGCTTCGGTAATGTTTTTCATTTTTAGCAGACATGTCTGTATTTTTGGTTTGTATGTAGAGTAAATTTATTTTTGACACCTGCCTTAAAAGTTTACATTTGGTCCACCAAACCATCCAAATAATTTGATATTCCAGCTGCAAATTTTTATTTAATAAGGAGAGCAAATCTTAAATATAGCATTTAATAGTAGCTTCTGCATTTAAAAAGTGTTAATTGCTGTTTAGATCCCTTCTGCTGCTTTTTTGAGCTATGCATTTGCACTTTTTTATGTCAGACCTGTGAGACATAACGAAGTGTACCTTAATCTGTTTGTGTGGGACAGCATGTGACGATGGACGACTCGTATTTGTGTGGATACCTGAAAATCAAAGGCCTGACTGAGGTAAGCTTTGAAAACCAGGTCAAATGTAGTAAGACTGACCTTCATGCTTCCAAAGGCTGAACACAAACTGGTTCACGCTCGCTGCAGACAAGCTGAATCACGAGATCGCTTGATTGGTTAAAGTAGACCAGTTTGAGAGACTGTCAGACAGCTGGCCTTTTTAAGTTATGCAACATGTAGAAGAAAAGGTCAACGGGACTGGAAGTAAATTTTGGAGGATGAGTAGTTATTTTAGTGATAGTGAAATTTGAATGTTTATCATAGGAAAAAATATTAATCTTTTCTGTGTATAAGAGCATTTTTCCATTCATTTCTAGATTGAATCTTTTTATATATCACAGGACATTATGGGCTAATCTTGATGATGGTATGTTGGTCATAAACATTGCATCACAGATCATGTGCTTACTGCTACTTTATTTCTCATTAATTCCAAAGGTTTTCCAGTTAAAACCAGATTCTGATTCAAACAAACACGCCTGTGGGTGTATTTTAGGACATAATTTTAATCGCGCTGCTTCGGTGTGTGGGAAATCATAAGAAATAAGCGAAGATATCTGGAAAAGAATTGTGTGTTTTCCAGAAGCTTGATAGGGGCCACATTCAACTGTTGAAATGGTTAAATGCAAGTTTAAAAACCATAGGAATGTCCAGCTACATACTTTTATTTTAAAGAGACATTGCTGGCGTTCTATAGTGTGTTTGGGTGCAAAATATCCATATCAACCCCAGAACAAAATCAAAAGACCATGTGAAAATTCTGGCTGATATCATTCCCTATTTTATTGCATAGAAGTTGAATCCATTCATCAATCATCTTCCTTTCTTTCTGTGATTTAATTTATTTTTTGCAGGCTACATAAAAACTGACCCCTGTTAAACCCTCTACCCAACTTTAATTCATCATGAATTTTTAAATTCTTCTTATAGTGTACTTTAAGTTTGAATGAAATAAGACTGAACGCTATGCAGATTTTGTCCTAGGAGAGTCTGGAATGTTGGCTGGAGAAAATATGTGGACATCATGCATTTTTTTATTAGGAAACATCATACTTTATTTTATGTTTCCTGTCTCTTATTTGTGGTAGGAGTTTCCCACTCTCACAACTTTCTTTGTTGGTGAAATAATCAGCCGCAGGCGGCCTTTTTTAACGCGAAAGTGGGATGCAGATGAGGACGTGGACAGAAAGCACTGGGTATGTCTGTCCAGGTGTTTCTTTTCTTTTTTACTAACCCTATGTTTTTAAAGCATTATCTTTTTAATAATTAAACATATGTCGATAATTTGATATTATCTTTTAAAGACATATTTTATTTGAGTTGAAATTTAGTTGAAATTTCTAGCGTTTTATTAATTTGCAACATTAGGCCCAGATCTCGTTCACTGTTTTACAACAGATCGCAAATTGCCGTCAGAAATATAATAGAATATCAGAGCTTCAGTGATCAGTTTTCTGCTCTTTCTTGCCTTATTTGAAACTGTATTTTTCCAGAGGGTAAGGAATATAGATGTTCAAGATTATTCCAACTAAAAATTGTTTAAGATTATGGTAGATTGTCTCTGTTTCACACGGGGTCAAAAGTATCTGTAAACACTCAATAAGATTATCCTTTAACCTAGATATCTTCAGTAGCAGTATCGATTGTTCTAGAATTCAACTTATGATGAAAAAAGTAAATGCTGTGAAGTTATTGTTGATAAACATGATTGCTGCTAGTTGTTTGTTTTACAGAATTTATTGGACTGATTAATCTATGAAAACAGAATTATAGATGGGAACAATTTGTAAAAGTGCTTTGGAGCCCATTGTAAACAGCTAGCTATTGCAAGGTTATCAGGTCAGACATCTTTACATTCAGAAAAGTTATTCCAATGTAAGAACACTTTGCCAAGGTCTGGAAGAAAACCTAAACTGTCACCTAAGATTTAAAAAAAGGATGTGAGCAAGCCTGAAGTCTCCTTTTGAAGTGGAGAACAGTTAGTACACTAAACGTCTCCTACCATGTGGGAAGCCATGTTTATATTGCAGAAGACCGAGATCAAGACCCCCGATGATTAAAGCCCATACTCTCAAATCTGTTTGTGCCCCTCACAAGCACAAGCGAAATATCAGTGGTTAAAAAAAGGTTTTATGGTTAGACAAGATGAAGATTGAGCTGTTTGTCTGAAGTAACAAAAAAAATACTTAGTAAAATATTGTTACGCATTAAAATCCTCACTTTGACTCTTCTATCTGTCAAGCATGGTGGGAGCAGCATTATGCTGTGTGAAGATTTAATTGTCAGGATTGTATTATATATATTTTATGTTGACCTCAAATTAATAACTAGATGGGTTTAATGGTCATAATCAAGACACATGGTTATGATGCAAAATAGAAATGTGTATTGGCAAAAGACAATGTTTTACGTTTTGTTTTTTTTGCAAAAAGATGTAATCCTCTCGTATTGTGATATGATATATATATCACAATACGGGAGGGATGATATGATGTATTGCGATAATATAAGTAACACTTTATATGGGGATTTTTAAAATGTTAACTGTAAAAAAAAAAAAAAAAAAAAAAATAGCTGTCACAGCATTTTAAACACGTCACCCTTATTCATACTTTACACATCCTGTTTTATTGCTAAATCCACTGGAAGGAAGAAGATGAAAACGGCCAACAACTACCAGTCATCATTTTAATTTTACTACAAAAATTACTGTCATCATTAATGGTTTCATTCAAATTCCAAAAAATAAAATAGCGATGCATTGCTTTTGAAGACTGATACAATGTTGTGACCTAAAATATTGAGCTATTGGCGTAGCGGTGTTTCTTACATACCTATTACCAAACATGCTTATGATGAGATCTGTTTGATTCTCCAATGGGACTGTTGTGAGTGTATTGCTAAAATACAGCAATTTAATGTGGAAGAGGTTAGAGCAGCACAATAAATGCAGTCATTGGTGCTGTAATGACAAAGACCTGCTTGGATATAGTCAGAGTAGAACTGTGTATTAAAACTCTGCTTCCCGAGAAGAATTTTGGCCACTTGGATGTAGTGGAATAGTCTGTCTGCAATGCTCAGGAAGCACAGTTGTTTGGGGGGCTGGATCAGAGAAAATTTGGTTCACTTGGGCTCTGTGTCATATGTGCCTGCCTGAGAAAAATTAGACTAGTGAAATAAGCATTTGTCATCTTTTTACTACATTTTTGGAGTTTGACTTAGATAGCCGCTGTCTGATTTTAAAGAATAACAAAATAGAAGTTTTAAAATTCCTATTTTTCCTATTCTTTTAAAAGGGGAAGTTTCCAGCTTTTTACAAGCACAGCAAAACCTTTAACTCCGACAACTTTGATTACAAAGCGTTGGAAAACAGTGACTACATCTTCATGAGGTGGAAGGTGAGCAGCTTTTTTTACTTCACCTTTTCCGTATCAGTTTTTGAACTGTGCTCCGGCTTCAGCTGCTGTTGGTCTTTCAGGAGCAGTTTCTTGTTCCAGACCACACGATCAAAGACATCAGCGGCGCCTCCTTCGCCGGCTTCTACTACATCTGCTTCCAGAAGTCCACAGCCACGATTGAGGGTTACTATTACCACAGGAGCTCAGAGTGGTAATCCAAGGAATATTTCCACAAAATAAATATTTTCTCCATTTTTTTCGGATACAGTTATCAATGTGAGCTTTTATTTCTGCAGGTACCAGTCACTGAGTCTAAACTATATTCAGGAGCATAGTATGCCTATTTATGAATTTCGGTGACTTAAAGAAACTCTGCGTGAAGAGACTGCTCATACCGCCCTGCGGTTAACTGGGACATAACGCCACAACGTTGATGGATGACCCGTTTTCCTCTTTGGGAGGAAGCTAACAAGTGGCTGGGTGCTCTTGACCGGACTTGCAAAAAGGGAAGCACAGATTGATAAAGACTTGGACAAAGTTTGATCAAACAGAGTCCAGATTGAGCTGCTGATGAGAAAAGACAATAATGGGTTTCTTGTTTGGCTGTTTTCATTAATATTCTTTGTCATCCTTCATGTTTTTTGCCCTCTGTGTTATCGAACAACACTATAGATCACAGTAGATTCTGGTAGTGGAGACACGTTGCACTTTTTAGCGAGAGTTTGCAAAGGGAAAAAGCTACTTTTGTCCAACGATGAATATAATTCTTATATTTAATAGAAAATGTTTAATTACCCATAGTGTTTGTTGTTGGTCTACGGCTAAAGGAATGTATTATAATCAGTAATAAGAGAAAGTCGTTTAATGCAAGATCGTGCGTGGTTTTGCTGAATGTTTAGTTGAAATGGTTCCCGCTGGATCAGAACGGGTCAGAGATGACTATCGTTTCCTTAAATTCTTTTCTATGCAAGCCAAAGAACTCTAGTGGAATAATGTTCTTCTGCCTCTTAGATGTTTAATTTATTATAATTCAGACTCCTGTTTTATTTATGACATCAGGTATTAAATAATTTGTTGAAGAAGATCTTTCTGAAATCTTGGACCCAAAAGAGGAGATTTCTCGGTTGTGAGTAAGGACTTGAAAAAGGAAACATTGAGTGAATTTTCCTTTGAGGTTTTAGAGTTCACTTTATAAAACAGAACACCTTGAAAGTATCTAAAACCCTTTTTTATGAAAAATCTGTTGCCTTACACTTTAAGTTGCTTGTAAAGCTTTTCTCCTAAAGATAATTTCTCATCATAGGATTTTATTCAGTGTAAATTTCTGTATCATGTTGGGATCCTTTTAAGATTTTTGTTTTTTGAGCAGGGATGATGTCAAAGTGAATTTGGCCTGGGCTGGACTAAAGTAAGTTAATTTATTTAAACTGCTCAAATGAAAAGCACACATCACAATCAGAAAATGTTGCTTTTTATTAACCTTATTTATACACTTATGTAAAAAAAAAAGTGCAATGTAAAGGAGTAAATGTTCAAGAGTGTATCATGAAGAGGGTGTTCAAATTTTGATGGTTTAACCTTTTGGATGTTGAATCTAAATAAACAATTTTATACAAATGTTTGTATGAGATGGCCCTTTTTTTCTGTTCTGTAAGTGGAAAATAATATGCCCATCACTTCACGTAAGGAACCCCATATCGTTACGAGTTGAATCTAAGATGTTTGATGGGATAATTAACACATTTAAATATATGAAAAGTAGCAGCAATTAGGAATTCAAAATGTTTCCTACGGTAGGAATTCACCTTTTATACCTATTGCATTCTTTGGTTCTTCACACCTTATTTCCATCCATGTGCTTCAGTGCCATCATAAAAATTCATGAACGTTAAGCAGAACATAAAATCACTTCTTTAAATACTTTTATGATGTTGCCTGTTCTAGAAAATTCTTAACTCTCTCCATATACAGCATTTTGTTAATAAAATTCAAGAATGCCAGTTTTCTTCCTTAGTGGTGCTAAATCACAGTAAACCAGCTGCCACCATTAGATGGCAGCAGCGACAAAGTCAGTCAATGTGCAAATTGGTCACAAGTGGCGTGTGGTGGTGGTACGGTCCATGACTAAAGCGCTGAAACCTCTGCAGTCAGATGTACAAATATAGAATATAGCTTACTCTTCAACAGAACAGTTTAAAATGGCTCAGGAGTTGGGATTTTGTCTTGTAGTTGGAAGGTTACCGGTTCGAGGCTCGGCTCCGACTGACTCAGTCATTGTGTTCTTGGGCAAGACACTTCACCTGCTGGTGGTGGTCAGAGGGCCCGGTGGCGCCAGTGTCCGGCAGCCTCCCTGCTGTCAGTATGCCCCAGGGCAGGTGGTCCTACAATGTAACTTGCCATCACCAGTGGGGGAATGACTGAATGTAGAGTAAAGCGCTTTGGGGTCCAGAGGGACTAAGTAAAGTGCTTCACAAATACAGGCCGTTTACCATTTAAATGTTTTCTTTGGCTGAGGTCCCTCTTTAAAAACTGAAAATTGTGTATGATCTTACCTTCCCTTGTATGTGAGGTTATTTCCCCTATTCTTCCTTCTCCATTAATGTTGTAATTATTATATGGTATTAATGTTGTCATTTTCTTTCCTGGATGCTTTGATGCAGATCGACAAGAAGGAGAGTCATCCTGGCACAGTTCAATTTCGACTCTATGTTCTTGTATTGATTGAATTGTTTTTCAGGTTTTTTTATGTGCACCTGTTACCCTTTGTGCCTAGGGGCTTCAGCTCTGGCCCCTATCAGTGTGGTACATCCTGCATAGCTCTGCGCATTTCCACTGCACACTTTTGGCCAATTAGAAAGACTAAATGTCATAAATTAAAATATGCTAGAAAGACCATGGCATCTCAAAAGCTTTCGTAGATTTGTAATCAAACATTTATATTGGCGATTTAAAGAGAGCAAGAGAAATGGGCATACGCAATCTGCCTGTTGCATTCCGTCGGCGCCACCAGAGGTGAGGCTTAACACTGCCTTACTTTTGCAATTTTTCTATGCATTTCAAAAGGCAATGTTTGAATTCACTAAAATATGCTATAAAGTTACGGAAAAAAAATCTGAAATCGCGCAAAAAAGCCCAAAAATATAGAACAGTCAGGTGGACAAATTTGTAGCCTGTTTTACTTGTCATGATGAAACTTGCCTCCCCTGAACGCACAGTTCTGATTTCTGATGCAATTAGTTTTCATGGTTGGGACACCAGTGTCACTGTGTTTGTATTGCATCCCTGTGGACTGAAGAGGCTGACCAAGAAAAAAAACACCTGGTCCAAAACCAGTTTGTTGATATCCACGTTAGCCAAATACCTTTAGGTGGAAAGGTCAGAGGAGGCAAAAGATCTAGCTAATGGACCTTAATGAGTAACTAAGTTGTCAACTTAATTTTCCTCTAAGATAAAGTATTTTTGAACTGAATTGAATGATGTCTGGGGGAGTTGAGGTGGTGAGATCTAGGAACATTGTCCCAACATAGTCAAGTATGCTTCCTGCTATGTTCGATTTTTTTGCATTGTTGTATTATATTACGGCCATATATAACATATTATTTTTATAATTTCCAGGTTTCCAACTGAATTCCAACAGCAGGCAGGGTCTGGGTTTTTGGAGGACAGTAGAAGCAGATGCTCACCAATGGCACGATTCATGCACGACTGTTAACTTGTGAAGTGACAATGTGGAAGGTAATTTTTACATCGGCAAGCTTAATATGGATGGGCTTTTACCCTTCATAAACTATAAAAATAATTTGAAAGATATATTTTAGTATTTACTAGGGATGTTCGAAATTGGCTTTTCTACCAATATCCGATATACCAATATAGCCTAACTCATAATTTCTGATACCGATATAACCCGATACAGATATGTGGGGACCCTCCCTCATAAAAAACAAAAACTATAAACCCTTTTAGGTAACCACAATGAAATATCTTGTATCATGCATACGTGAGTTTTAAAAATTTAGAAAATGTAATAAGTACTAGAATTTTAGTTAGGCAATTGAAAAAGGTGCCATTTTTATTTTGTCTTCAAAAGTAGCTGGAACATTTTGTCACACAGAGAATAGTGACAAAGGCCCACCACTCAGGACAAATTTCTACTTTTAGAAAATGTTAACAACATTATACCTTTGTGGCTGATGACGTCACCAAGTGCGCCCGATAGACGGTCAAGGTTGGCCCAGAAGAAGCCTTTTGATATATTGAAAGTTATCTCAAACAAATAATATCTCAAAAACTAAACCTTTTAATCTGTCATATTTGTATATTCTGAGAGAGAAAAGAAGTAGCTGAAGAGTTTGATATATAATATGTGTATGGTGTGAAAAACTCATTTTATTAAAAAAATAAAAATCAATACCGATAATTTCCGATATTACATTTTAATACCAATATCGGTCGATAATGACTTCAGGCCGATAATGTCGGACATCCCTAGTATTTACTAGAATATTTTTGCCAAAAAATGTTTGAGCTCTAATATTGAATGAAACAAAATGGCAAAAATATCAGGAATCTGTAAGAAGGCATGTAGTTTTTTTACAGCACTGCACACTAGACCTCCTGCTTTTTTATAGAATGTCATAAACGGCAACCTGAGTGCCAATTAAGTAAAGTGATATTTAACTCCATAAATATATCAGGGAATATATTTAATGCAGCTTTTTTCTATACAATTCTATCTATGAAATCTATGCTTAGACAGGTGATTTAATGGGAAATTATTTCAAGTACTCTTCCTGGAATGGCACATGTGGATGTGGAGAACAATTCAATTGTTCTTTTGTATGTGATTGCTGGGGCTTCAGTCCTTAATCATTTGTGGGTTGGTTTACTTTTTGTATGATCCAAAATCTTTGCAAAAGTGTAAACAAAAGCCAGATATTTTCTCAGACTATGACACCTCCAACCGAACCTGTTAGCTCCTAGTAATCTAACCTGTTTGTATGTTTAAGGTGCACATTTCTCATTGTCGTCCATACTGACTTTGGCACACTGCCGGAATTTCCTCTGTGCAGATGATCGTTGATTTTCCTTTAGAGAGAGGCCGTGCAAACTGTTCAGTCACGCCCATCTCTGTTGGAGGAAATATAAATTCACCAGCAGGATGCCTGCTGCATATTCCTGGATGAGACTGAGAGGAATCTATTGCACCTCGATCTGCGTGGTATTTCCTGTCCAGTTGTCATGGAGCGTTTTCCCATCAGCATCCGATTAACAGGAGTCCTACACAAGGAGAAGACCAAAGTAGGCACAGACCAAGTCTTTACCTTTATGAAATAAACGTAGGGGAATATTCTGATTTAAGATTATGGTGTTTCTTCCTCCAGATGTACATAACTTCTGTGCTTTGGTCAGATCAGAGTGACGTTGTAGTTTACAGAAGTTTTAATGATTTCAGGGAAATGCATGTAAGTATTAAAAACTGCACCATTTTTTCTCAAAGCCAGTTTCTTAATTACTTCAATGATATTTGTTTTATTTATTGTAGAAACAACTGAAGAAGACGTTTTCATCTGGAAGTAAACTGAATAAATCTGGCAAGATCCTACCTAAATTTCAAAGTTGGTGAAAGTTGCTCGGTGTAGATAATACATGTCTAGCTGGGCAAAGCTGGAACTAAATAACTATGTCTCTATTGTTTAGGCAACAAAGTGAAGCAGAAGAGCCAAGGCAAAGGGTCTAATAAATTCCTGGTATGCCTTAAGTATTTGCAGAAATATTGTAACGAACTTCTGAGCTGTGATCAACGCGTCTCACAGTCTGCAGACCTGGTAAAGTTCCTGCAACCGAAGGAGAGTGAACTGAAGCCAGACTTCACCAAAAACAGGTAGGGGGGGGAGTTGGAGCTGTTTAAAGGAATGCAATGTGATGAGAAGACAAACATAATGGTAATGACCTTAACAAATAGACAGGTAACAGGGAATATTGCAACGTGTGTTAGAGCTATATTTCATTATCAGGGCTTACTGACAACAGAAAATCTCTTTTTCAATTCTGCGGTGCATCCTTTCTGTTTTTGCTTTGAAGCGGATTTGTAGGGTAGCACAGATGTGCATCGTCACACCATAAAGTCCATAAATCCTTCTCATAATAAATCAAAATTTAGCCTGTGGTGTTTCCTACCGATTGTGAGATCCTTATCATAAATTTAAAGAAGAAAAATTACCTTTTTTTCTCCCTCAAGATATACTAGTAGAATCAATCAAAGATAATTACACTTCAATGAAAGATTATTGAAAAATAATCATGAACTGGTAGCAAACAATCTAAAGAATGAAAATATTAATGCTAATTGTACTCTACAACCACGGCTACAAGCTAAAAGGGGGAAGTTTATGAAGAAGTATGCTCAATATACTTAATTATTTCATTCAAGTCTTGATTTTTGAGTATAATAAATTCTATTGTAGATGATGTAGGATACCATGGTAGAGTGAAATCTTTGGTTTTAATATCTTATATTGATCTGAGATTGGAAAGTTTGAGAGAAAAAAGAAAAGACAGCATTAAAGCAAGGCTATGATCAAGACTTCAAACCATTAACCTTCAAACAAGAGAGCTGCAAGCAACAGAGCTGGAAATAGGGGCTTAATGATTAGACAAGGCCGTTAACTCTGACAAAGCGGTTACTGTGACTCTCTCGTGGCTGGAGGGACAGTCGGCTATTAAAGTAGTTTAATCCTGAAACACTGGGCAAGCTTTTTCTTAAACCAGCTGTTGAACGTCGCTTCCTTACTCTGGATGCAGCATTAAGCTATACACTTAAAACAAACTTACTAGGTTGCCAAACATGTCATAGGTGAGGGGTAAAAAATTGAGCTGAAGCTTTGTGGAAGGAATCAACACAAGCAGTCGATCAATCAAATATAAGTCAATAATTACATTGATTGCAGAGCTATTTCTGAACTGAACAGAGAAATAGACGAGAGATCAGTCTGTGGCAAGGTGCACAACGAGGGCCCAGATTGGTTTGATCCCCAGAATCCTGGGTGAGAGTCACGCCTGCGTACTTCCTAATCATTAAGAACCCTCCTTTTAGAGAACTTGGACCATTTTTGAAAGGTTTTTAGACCAAACATTTCAACATAACACTTGTTGAGGTCATATAAACAATTATATTTTGAAGTTTCAGAAACAGCATTAGTGGTAGCTTTGTTTGGGTGGGGGATAGGTCTAGGAGGGACATCTTCAGGAACTTGGAAGTAGTCGGGTAATGCAGGTGTTAAGTTCAAATCTAGTGTGTTTGTGTGCACTAAGATAGATTCTACTAAACTAAGACAGACTTACCATAATTAGAGAAGTTCATAAGTATGCAGTTTGTCCATATGGAAGGGTAACTAAGACTCAAACAAGCACTTAGAAGTTTAGATTTTTTAAATTGCTCGACTAATTGAATGAATGATATTTGTGTATTTGCTTCAGCATCATGATCGTGCCCTCCAAGGACGACATCATGAGCTTTGGAGGACGCGAAACTAGCGGTAATGTGACCCAGCCATTCGTCACAGAGACATACAGATGTGTGGCCCCGTATGAGACCAAAGACACCAAAAATAAACCTTTCAAAGCCGCCATGAACGAGGCGCTGGACGTTCTCATCAAAGACAAAGCAGGCGAGTAAAACTAAACGTCGAGCGGTGGTAGTGTGGAACTGTCCCAGATCCACTTGGGGATCTTGTTAATGCGTGACTGTGTGTGCAGGATGGTGGCTTGTGGAGAATGAGGAGAAGAGGATGGCCTGGTTCCCTGCACCCTACCTGGAGAAGCTAGAGGATGATGACGATGAAGGGGAGGTGGAAGAGATACCAGAAAGAGGTATACACACAAAATCAACATCTTGACTACATTAGTTATTGACTTAGAGATTTTTCCTAAATATCTTTATGCCACCCACAGGGATGTTTTACACAGTCGTCAAGAGCTACAACACCACCGTAGTCGATGAAGTAAGCGTGAACATTGGTGCAGTGGTGGAGGTCCTACGGAAACCTGATAACGGCTGGTGGCTCATCAGGTAGCGATGTCTTGATATAAGTCTTTTGTTACTATGGATGCTATTTATTTTAGGTTTTGATTTGTAAATAGAATGCCATTTTATAAATATAGCTGCTCTGTGAAAGCTTTTAGAAGTTTTTTTTTTTTTTTTTTAAGAGAACCTCAGTGAACAAACAGCGTTGTGAGGCTCTGGGAACATACCAGACAGGTCAAGGATGAGCTTGTATGTTTAAAGCAAGGCTAGATTACAAAACAAGCCATATCTGTGGAACACGGCTAGAGCCCTCATGCTGTGCGGATGCTTTTCGGTAGAGAGAAGAGTAAAATTACTTAAGAGTTGACAAGCAGATGGATTTAGCTTAATTCACGGCAACCCAGGGAGAAAACCCGTTAAAAGCTGAGTAACAGTCAGAGCAACAAATCACATTCATGTGTTACAAGCATCCAAGGTTAAAATACCTGCAGTTGTAATTGAATTGAAAGGTTGAAAAGGTGATTCTGCAAAATGTTGATCTCTATTTGGATGCACTGGTTTTTATTTAAGGGCATCAGAGTAAAGAGGGTTGCACACGAATGCAGAACGAACTTTAGACAGTTCAGTATACTTTTACGTTTCTGTTATGGTTAAACTCCGCATGGAAAAAGTCATTTGCTAAATTGATGCTCATCTGGCCTTTTATTTGACAGGCACAATGGAAAGGTTGGTTACATCCCATCCCTGAACCTGCAGCCCACCACGTATCCTCACATTCAGATGATGCCCAAACGCAATGTGCAAACCCCGTCCTCGTTACTCGCCCCCGCCGTTCCTTTACACCACAGCCGCTCCTCTGGTAACCTGCCTCATCTGCACAATTCCAGGCCCACCTCCTCCAGCCAAATCCCAGCAGAAAGCCTCCACAGGTCGCAGTCTCTGAACGAGTTGTCTGAGGAGCTTTATGCTCAGCCAGTAGCAAGCCACTCTCTCCAAGCAAGAAAACACTCCACCACCCCAACTTCTACAATACAAGCCCCTCCTCCGCTCATCATGGTGCAGTTTGACGAAGACGACGAGCAGATTGGCAGGATCATCAGAGAAGAGTCAGTGGACAGCTTTGAGAGCGACAGCTTCAGCGATGATGGCCTCTCCATGTCTGGCGGCTCATCCCTCAGCCTAAGCTACGGCGCCAACGACGAACAGCTGCGACTCCCCCGCACGCCCCCTCCCATGGCGGCCAACCGCCTCAGCCCGAGCAGCAGGCCTGAGGGAACCTTACCCCCCAGTGTTTCTGACCCCAACCTCTACAAGGGGCCCAGGTTCCCCAAGGTGCCGCCCAGACCCCAGGCCCAGGAGATTCTTACCCGCTGTACCTCAGTCACCCGTAAGAATGCGACCAAAAGAAGCCTGTCGCCAACAGAGATGGAGGGAGGGGGTCGATAAAAGTTAGGCTTTATTATTATTAGTATTCTGTTATTTTGCATTAACTCTACACACTGGTTTGATGACAGTCTTGGAACATAAATAAATGTAAATGTTAAAAAATTACATGCTGCAATATATAATTTCACTTAAGAGATCAATACTCTGTTTAATATATATAAAAAAAAAAAATAAGTGAGCAGCTGTATGCATTTTCTATCCTGGAAACCTTGCACTGTGCTAAGTTTATGGGTAGAGTGGGGTGTAGTCGGATTTAGACTCTTAATAAAAAATGAGAGAATCCTGTAAACGTTTGTAGGTTTTAATATGATTTGAATTGATCATACAGGAGGACAGTAACTCATTACAGTAAAATGTAGAATACTGACCTTTCTCAAATTTACAACACGCTTATATTATTTTTAGTAACCTTGGTCTATTTATTCTACTAGGTAGAGTATGACTCTCAGGGTGAAAATCAGAGACTTGAAGGCACCTTTCTCTTTGATAAGAAAGCTGTGAACTTTGTAGACCTTTAAGGATGCCCAGTCCGAAGAGCCATCTCCATGGTAACACAGGATGTGTACTATCATTATCAAAACTCTCTGACCATGAGTTGAGAAAAAGAGAGCATGAATCAGTGCCTTAAATTTTGAATCAACTCTTAATACTTTAAAATTTGTCCATCTGATATCTGTACGTATATTCAGGTCACTTTAGAGATGAAATCTTCTGGATTTAATTCTAAATGCTTGTAACACCTGAAAGAAAATGTATCACTTGAATATTTTAAAAAATTCTGTAACATCGCATATTGCCTCTCCTTTTATACTTTTTTTTATTTCTCTATGAGTTTTGTTCATGTTGGTAAATTTTTGTCATTGAATTTGTGAAATAGCTCAGATTAAACAAATAATTTCCGTGGATATCAGTTTAAAAACGTGAACCTGTTATGATATAAACCTTCTAATTGTACCTCTGACTGTGTGGTTTTGATTGGTTTTCTAGTCTGTCAGTTTCTGAAGAAAGGCATGACCAGAACATGATGCTGCCCCCACCATGTTTCACAGTGGGAATGGTGTGTACGAACTGATGCACTGCACTACTTTTCGATATGTAGCAATTTGCATGTAGGACAAAAACCTCTCACTTTTTCTCTTAGCTGACCAGAGCTCCTACTTCCATCTGTTTTGCATACTTGTCTTAGTTATGGCAAACTTTAAATGGGAATTATTTTGGTTTCCTGGCAACAACGCATTTCTTCTCTGATGAAAGCCAGATTTACCAAGTGCATCTAAAAAGATTCTATGCAGCTTTGCAGTTTTTCAGTCTGCTATATTTCTATTTTATAATGATAAAATCTAATATATATATATATATATATATATATATATACACATCTTGGTTCAATGAAAAAAAAAAGTTGTATATAAAATACAGGTGAGCCTAATTAGGTGTTTTCTTAAGGTGTTGGGTTGCATTTAATTTTATTTAGGGGTATCAAAGTAAATGAGGCGGAACACAAACTCATTTTTATTTAGAAAAAATGCAAAAGCTCTGGATCACTTTTATTCCATTTTGTAAATATGAACTACCTTGTGTTGGTCCATCACTGAAATTCCCAATAAAATAAATATCACTGTTAAAAATATGAAAATGTTAGAGGTGTTTGATTTATGCAAGGTGCTTTGGTTACAAAGCAATAAGGGCTTGAGGAATCCTGATTTTCCATCTCAAGAAATAGAATTTCTGCACAATGTAAAGACCTTAAGACGTTTCCTGACAGGTAAAATCCTTTTTAAATGCAGGGAGGTTACAAGGTTTCAAAAACTAGCAGCAAACATCCTATCAGGCAGATTTCTTCATTGATTGGTCAGTTGGTTCTTAATGTAAGTATCGGATGTCATTTTCTACTTTGTCAAGGCAGAAAATTGCCGCTTTTCTATAGTTTTGTTTTTTTGTTTTGGTTAAGCCTTAATGATCTAAATTAGTTTCCTGCTTAACCATATGAATAACAGGTAAGAACCAAAAGTGACTACACAGCTTATCACTTTTAGAAAAGTTTTATAAAAAGAGATATTTTATTCATAAACACGAGTCACCACATTAGAAACTGGTTGAATTACCGCTAGTTGCATGAGGAAGCTGTAGATTTATAAACCAGTAAACAGAGACTATGTAAGGCTGCATTCCTACTAATTCTTTAGGGAAATTACCCTGGCACACAGCCAAGACGCTTATGCAACCTGTTCTTTCTTGATGTTACGTGAAATTAAATCCGGATGGTTCAGTCACTTTGTTTCCTGTTTAAAACCAGCATAGAGGAACTGATTTCAGGTTTAGGGCAGCACAGAAATAGCTACAGTGTGACCCGTTATCTGCATTTGGATCAATTCCCCATTTTTTTCCCTCCCTGACTGCATCAGTCAGCTAATGATCTGCAGAGTCAAACCTCAGGTGGTTTCTTTCTACAAGTGAGCTTGAGGACTCTGTCAGCATAAAGTCTTGCACTGTGGAGGAGCGGACATTTGGGGATTTTTCATCACTTGCACTACATGATCGTCCTCCAGTTCCTCCTCCGAGCTCTCCTCGCTCTCTGATGGCTGGTGCCCGTTGGTTTTGGTACTTTCTCTCTTTTTCTCCCGTGCGTCGTTACTGGAGGCTTTCTTTGAGGTGCCGTCTTCGTCCGCATCCTCTTCATCTTTCCCGTGAGAATAGGACTCCTCTTCTTGTCCGCTATCATAATCATCGCTTTCATCTCCTCTCTCATCAATGCTGCGTTTTGGATTTTCTTTGTCGAGGAAAAACAACGGCTGCGCCTGTGTGAGAGGGGTGGTGTCCATCTCTTCGTCCTGCTTCATACTAAACAAGATTTAATAAAAAAAAAACAAATTAAAGATCTAGTTTGCAGGATGCTTAAAGCAATCACTTGCAGCCTTTCCTGCCAGTGCAGTGACCTCAGTCTAGGAAACTTTCAGTTAATGAATTAAAACTTCATCAGAGGCCAAAATGCAGCTCAGCTAGCAACCCTAGGTCACTACAGAAAAGAAACACTGCCTCCGTTGTGATGCATCCATCAGTAAATCAATCTTACAATTGAAATATCAACTTCGTTTGCCACTAATAAAGTACGAGACCAGCTGCATGAACTGAGGAACTGAAGTTGTCAGAAAGCTCTATATAAACCAGCAGCAAACACACAAAAACAGTTCAATAAGGAGCTTCAAGCTGAAGAGTTGAATATCTCACCCTGATGATGCTCCAGCTACTCTCATTTTCTGCCACATGTAGTTGAGAAACATGGACGCCTGCTGCAGACGGCCAATCCTCTCCATGTGTCTTTCTGTGGGATGAAAATGATGAATAAACAACCTGTTTATTAATTCAAATCCATGTAAGGACCACACTGGGGGGAGAATAATCTTATTTACTCACTAAAATATAACAAAATACTTTTCTAATTCTACTGTTTCGGTTTTGTTCTTTGTACAGAAGTCTCAAAAGTAATTACAAAGGAAAGGCGGCAGAAGTACTCGAACCCTCCTTTTTGTGTAATTGGTGTTTTTTTACTGGGGCTACATGAATATGAAAGTTAGGATTCCCAACTAGGATTTTAAAAACCTTTTAAAAGTTAAGACGCTCTGCCCTCTAAGACTCGCCCCCTTCAGTGATATATTTATTTAGCATCTACCAGCATCCCTGAGATTAGTCTACAGTCTGGCACTTTCTTCAACTCATGTATAAGATATTGGACGGCCATCTCGCATGGGGGGCCCTTTACATGACACCACAGAGCATTTCAATGAGATCAAGGGTCTTATTTATAAAACTTTTCATAGAATCCTTACTACAACCATATCAAAAAATGTTTTACTTGCACAGCAAAATTTTGAGATCTGTAAAACTTTGAGCATTTACAGCTGTAGAAGTCAAAGAGGGTGGTTCACAAGTAACCATGGCAACCAAGAGGCGGAGAAAGCACAATTCCACTGAAACTGAAAGCGGTGGTTTTTTTGGGTGAAGTAGAGGCACGCAAAAATGTTTTATATCAATAATTCAATGTTTATCTATATAGGGCTTTAATCCGTCAAAAAGCGACCAAAGTGGTTCACAATTAAAGACATAAATATAGTTAGCAATAAGAAAATGTTTAATACAACAGTAAAGAGACTAAACAAAAAAATAAAAGCAGCAGCACAAGCAATAAAACAAATAAGAACAATACATATTAAGTTTAAATTATATGATCAATTATTGTAGCAACAATAAGATTGGAATAAGAGCAAATAAAATAGAAATAGAACCAAATACGTTTCAGCACTCCTAGGTATTTAAAAAATACATAAATGAAACATATTGTGATTCAGATTCCTGTGTGTGAAGCTCTACAGTCTAAAAATGTGGTTTAAATTCACAGAGCTGGTGAGATGTGCATTAGCAAGGTCCTTACTGTGCTTAAAGTTCAGCACATTATTTGTCATGTTTATTCAATAAATCACAAATTTTGTGCAGAAAGTTACTTGCACATTTTTCAGACTGCATTTTGTGCATAAGCAAGCTTTATTAATGAGACCCCTAGGCTCCAATTCAGCTTAAGACTTAAGCCCCTTCTTGAAGAATTACTGGCTTCTTTTAGGTCTGGTGTAGCTTTCTCTACAAATGGTCTCAAATGTTCCTCTAAAACCCCTGATACATGGTTTAATTCACATTGGATCCAATGATAAGAAGCTGGCCATGGCTGGTATGACATTATTTTTCAGGAAAACTGTTTGGTTTAAGTCGAGGGAATGCTGCAAGTCAATGACTCCATGCAATCCGCTGGGATTCCTTAAACAGAAAACTCTTAAACTGATTAGAATGTAATGCAGAATTAATTAGAACTTATGTACAATTGAATTGAAATTAATTTTCATGAAAAATGCTTTGAGTTTATGAGTTGGCACAATATAAATCAACTGAATTGATTTGAAGTTAATGCCAAATGTGGCCTCTGTTCTGGTGTTCAAATAATTCAGCTTTAAACTCATCTGTCCAAATAACATTATTCCAAAAGTGCTGGAATTTGGCTGTGCTCTCTCTGGGAAACATCTGTCTCGCCTCGGTGTTTGCCACAGCAAAAGGTTTTCTTCCTGCACACCACATCAAATAAAAATGAGTGTACTCCATTTCTGAATGCAAAGTAATGAAATTTCAAATGGAGTAGCAAAAGTCTACTGTAGAGTCAGTGACATTTTAGGATTTTCGGAGAATACTTTAAGTAACTTGGATAAACTTGCTTAGATTGCCTGACCTGGGCTTAAGTGCCTCATTTATTTTATTTGTATTTCTTTACATAATTCAAAATCCTAAATTTTTCTTTTTAAAAGCCACAGACAGATTTTCCTTTCTTACCTATGATCATCACTCATCTAGAGGACAGAATTTGCAATTCCTGCCTGTTGGGCTTTTGGGAGCTAAAAACACTACAAACTAGAATTTTTATATATTTCATAATCATTAAACGGAGCATAACGAAGAACAGCCACAATTTTCCGTCTGGCAACACTATGATGCATTTATTTCTAGTTCACAAACATCAGAAACAGAGAGGCCAACTTCTAATTGATTCAAAGCTACTAAATAAATTATATTCTTCCTATTTTTGGTGTTAGAATCCAGAGGAAAAACAAGTGGAATTATTTTCTGCAGGACCGGCAAAGAAAAACCTCATCTATGCAGCTTTACCTGCTTCCCATTTTGACATTTGTATGATATTTTATGTAGCAATTTAGCTGTGATAAATATGACGGTCGGCGGTGCTGTTATTTTACTGTAGGTGTTGGATCCAAGCTGAAGCCAAATGCTAAAACTCTTGTGTCCGCCTGCTGACCTGTGTACGGGATGAGACCCTCAAGGTGCGTCCGGGCCCCCTGGTACTTCAGCACCTCCTCGGGCGGCAGGTGCGTCAGCAGCACCTGGAGGACCGCCTGGGCGTCCAGGCAGTTCCTGGCGTTAGTGTTCCACACCACACAGTAGCGCAGAAGCGACTCTGAGTGAGACAGTGACCAGAGGTGTTAGACAATGGAAAAACAACATTTATTTTAGGCATTTATACATTAAATGTGTTCTTTTATTGTTTAGAAACGCACTTATTTAAGACATTAATGACATCCAAATAACTCGAGCTTCTCTGATGCTGATCCCTGGTGCTTCAGCACCTGCTAACAAGCTAAAACAGATTTATTTGTATTTTACCTTTTTGATCGATTCGCAGTTTCAGCAGGGTCTTTTGCAGCAGCTCGCTGCTATCCTCCACCTGACGAATTGCTAGAAAAACACAGGAAGGCATCATTTAGCAGCTGAGGTCCATTTGTTCCAACCAAGTTTAAAACAAGGAGACTATTTTGTTCACAAACGACTGATTGGTTTCCTGTTTTATCAGATACACAAACTTTGGGTTTTTAAAGCTGGTTAGAGCAGGGTGGGCTTTTCTGCAGCACATCGTGTCCCACCTGCTGTCAGCACTTCAGAGTCTGAACAACAAGTTATGAGTCGGTTTCCTCACTTTCTGTAGATACTCCAGTGCTCTTGCAAACAACAGCTATTGTTAGAAAAACAGCCCGCTTCAGCGTTTAAGCCTCAACGCACAAGTGACTCAGTGAGAAGCCATTCATAAAAGCCGATGGCAGATATACGCAGTGGAAATACGACAAAGACTGTTTCGTGTATTGAACAATCTTAGAAGGACAGCAGCATAAAGGCCGAAAACACACGTTCAGGTGAAGAGAAGTACCTTTGATAACAGTGAGCACTGTGTGAGGCTGGTCCAGTGAGATGGCGAGTCCCAGAGCCTTCAGATATTTCTTCTCGTGCAGCAGGTTGGACAACTCCTGCTGCCTTTAAACACAGCAAACAGACAAAGAATGCACCTTCTGGTGAGAACCGGAACACACTGAATGTGAGGTTTTCATTGTTTCAAGTATAAATAGAAGACTATAGATGCTTGAGGAAACATGCACAGGTTGGTAGCGTACAATTTGTGTTTAATATCCTAATTACATTAACTGTAGGTCCACAATGTGATGGTAGTTTTACATAATAATGAAATGCTTTACAAAAACGTTATCTGATTGTTGAAGAACATACATTCGGGAGTGATTTCTGTTAATTATATTAATGTGCATGCACATTGATTGGCGGGACTTAGGAAGAATAACAAAAGTTATGGAGCACTAGCCTTTTTTGTCATTTTATTCAACCCCACTATCATTTTAACGATACATAAAACTTTTCAACATGAATAAATACTGCGGCTTTAAGCCAATAATCATGGACATGAACAGAAATAAAAGGTTGAAACAAATCAATATGCCAAACAAGTTTCCCTACTGAATTAAATAACTGGAATACATCAACTCTTCGATTATATTCTTAAAGTGCGTTCACACCGGCCAAAACTTACAATGCCCAGAACGGCAAGATTACACTTTAAAGGTATAGCGGAGGATTTTTGTGAATTTCAGGAAACAACCGCCATCTTCACTTTTAGTAGAGAAAAAAAGCTGTCTCGACGACTTTTCCCGTGAATGATACCATATAGACGCAGATAACTTATTCTAGCAGTAATCTGAACTGCATTTCACCAAATAACATGCAAAACGTACAGCGGTAACGCTAGTTTAATATTCGACACACGTTCATTTCCTTAAAGTGGCGACTCTCTCCAACGTCTCACCGAGAGCTGCGCTCGTGGAGCGGATACACTGCTGCCGAAGCAGTTAAGGACCTTCGCTAAATCCTGACAAAGTTACCCCAAACTTTAGCCTACCTGCCGTGTCCAAACTTGACAACAGGGGAATCAGCGGGGAGCCCGACCAGTGCTGTCAGCACACGCCATTGTTGGAAATAATCTCCTAAAAACATGTTTCTCTATTTAAAGCCCTTTCTCTTCTTCTCATAAAACTTAAAAGACTAGCGACTCACAGCCATTTTCAAACAATCCGATGAGAACTGTGAGGCAGAATGCATGGATGATGGTGTAGTGCGACAGATAAACATGTGAGAGTGGGCCAAAAATTAGGAGGACTAATGGTGTAGATCAACCCGGAAGAAAAACACACTCCACAATACCATTAAGTCTCTGATTGAGGCCATCAGAGTCTCAGTAGCACCTGCGGCAAATAAAAAAAAACTTTTGCTGCTTTCCAAACTTCAAAGCGGCAAAAGCCACCAACGCAAATGTTGAGCTAGCTCAGCTTTCGCCGCTGTCCCCTGAACGTCAACCAATCGTACTACATGGATCCAATATTTTAAGGGTCATGCATTCAAAGTCTGTTTTTTAGAAACATTTTAGGAAGAATATGCTCTTCTAGTATCATGCAATCCTTATATGGAGGGAAGAGTCCAGGAAGGGTTAACAAATGTATAAAGTGTTTTTCAGCAGTTTTGTGGGAAAATGAAAGAGATGGGGATGAAAGCCATAAGAACAAATTAAAACCAATGGTTGCCCATATCTTACTTCAGTATCTGGTTCTCTTGTTTGGCTTGTTCCTCTGCCAGCTCCACTTCGGTCACATCCTGGTGATGCAAACAATGAGTTAAAACGTCTGTTTCCCAAAGAAAAAGCATTAGTAGAAAAATATCTTGTTGTAACATTAAAAAATCACTAGAAAACAATGCACTATAGTAACCCAACAACATATTTGCGGACTCTTAAAGACAGACCTATACTCTAGAGGTCAAGTATTCCTTTAAAGAAGAGCATGTGATTGAGGGCTGCAGTCCAAAAGGTGATGATCAGTGAACTCAACTCACCACCCACACAGAGATGTTCGAGTCTGCTGAGCCTGTGACCATCTTATCGTCTTTGCGGCTGCTGTGGAGCCCCCACACTTTGTCCTGGTGGGCGTCCAACGTCTTCACGCACTCGTTGGTCTTTATGGTCCACAGCTTCACTAAACCATCTGAACCGCTGAGGGGCAAAGGTCAACCAAAACAGGTTTAGAGATGTGCCTTTTTTTTTAGAGCTGTGCTCACATAAAAATAACTATATATGTGTATTTGGATACATATACTTAGTATTTGTGCTTCAATACCAAGCAGAAAAGCCAAGGAGGATGTTGTGGAGAAGTAAAACATTGTTGGGTTATTAAACATCGCAGCCTTTTAACATCTCACACAGCTCTGTCCTGTCCAGCTTTCAAAATGGATAAGAGTATCACACAACTACAAATCTACCAAGACGTGATCGTCTGCCTTAACTGACAGCCAAGAGGAAGGAACAATCGTAGGAGAATGAACTCTATAAAGCACTGTGGCAAGAAGGAAGCCATTATTGATATTGATTGAAAGGGAAGCAGCAAAGATTTTAATGTAAAAAAAAAACTAAACTGAACGTTTAAGGTCTAAACATTGTTCCGATCAAAGCATATTTGTCTGTTTGAGTGGTCCAGTCAAAACCTGCACCTTAATCTGACTGAAAATCCTCGCCGATGTGTTTGAGCAGCTTTTCTTTTTAAAAGGAATGGGCAAAAATATCACACTGGAAGTAAAAATGGCAGAACCCTTTTTTCTACAAAGTGTCAAGTAATTGGGGCTGGATACAAATGCAATATCAGATAAATCAGATAATAAAAAAAGATATTCTTTGAGGCATAGTTTGAATGAATATATGAATATTTTTGCAAAGTATAACTGACCTTTAATTTTTACATGAGCTTTCTTTTAAAACATCATAATGCTCTGATCTTGTAAAAGGAATGGACAAACGAGCAAATAGAAGGTAAGGTATTACCTGGTCAGCAGCTGCGTGCCCCGACTTACAAAGATAACCTTCAGAACTGATGCATCATGGCCCTCAAATGTCTTAAAGGGATATAAGTAGAACAGCAGATCTTAGTTATCTTCTTATGCTTCCTCAAATGAACCACCAGTACTTAATATGTGACATCCCCTGATGCTGTAACACCTTGAGGCAGCTGAAGTCCTGCAGGCCCCAGAGCTTGGTGGTGCCGTCTGCAGAGGAGGATGCCAAGACCTGGTCCACAGGAGAGAAACACACGCTCCAAATCCCACGACGGTGGCCCCGACACACCCCCAAGAGTCCCAGCTTTCCACCTCCCGATAAGGTCCAGAGTTTGGCTGTGCGGTCCTGCGAGCCGGACGCCAGCAGTTTGTCGTTCGGAGACACCGCAACACTGTTTACATCCTGCAGACACAATGGAGGTGAGAACCACAGGAGTTGGTCAGGATTTAAATTTAAAAAGTTTCAGAGCCTTGCCGATTAAAATCTTTAAAAAAAAAGATGACTTTAAGAGTCTCCCCCCGCCTCAGACAGAACCAGATTGTCAGCATTCATGCATTCAACAGTCGCTTCCAAGATAACAGGGCTTGACATTTTTACGTGTTGAAGGAATGCGACAGTGGAAAACAAAAGGAAAGTTAGGTAACCTGGCACAGATGATGCTCTGACTGTTCTTTTGAACATGCCTGAAGTGTGTGGGTGCAGCAGGAAAAAGTACCGCATGAAAATTTTTCTTTCCATGATCTCGCTGATTGGAGACAGACCTGTGAGTGAGCCATGTTCGAGAAATTATCTTGCATTTCCTTCTGAGCAGAGCCACCATGCATAAACCTGTTTCCACAGCGACAGTCGGACTTTGGGGATTTCTCTCGGCTTCAGATACAGAGTAAGATCTTGTTCAACAAATAAAACTGGCAGCCGCCTCCTGAGCTTTATAAAAAGAAACACATACACCAGTATAACATACTGGGTAGAATACACATTAAATCAAAGGAAATAAGACCCAATTGTGATATATAAATATAAGATATGAAAAAATAAATGATAAATATAAAAACCCTTCTTGAAGAATAACACAAAAATTGTCCAATGTTTATTGGTACCAAGGACGTCAGTTTGTTTTAAAAATTGCTGGGGATGATAATTATAAACTTAAATGCGGTTTGAGGATTGCTGGGGACAGTTATTAAATATTTATTTAGCCTCTAAGTATTAATTTGTTTCATGTTTCATTACAATATACACTGCAGAGTATAAACGTGGTGTAAACAACATCTTTATTAAATCAATAAATGTTAAAAGCCATAGGTTCAACTGTTTTTTTAACGTCAGCAATAAGCTGTTGGATGGGAAGAATTATTAAAATCCACACAAAGAACAATGCTGGATGTAATATGTACTCGCACCAGAATGTGCAACAATAAAACGTGCTCCTTTTGCAACCCCAACACTGTTCTTTTTGGAGAAACTTCAAATTTAACTTACAGCTGACAGTCCTGCAATAGGGCAGCTACCTGTGGGTAATCCGCATAAAGTTGCTTCAGGTGGAAAACCCCCCAAAATAAATTCCACCACTCTGGGGGGCAAGTTTATTTAATGCGAGCAGAATGGGAGTGAGACATTATTGTTGTTGTAATGTTTTATTTAAGAGTCCCAAAGAGGAAAATGTTATGTTGTTTTGGTGGAGGGAGCAGGAGGGAATTTTTCCCGAAGTTGCGCTGACTACGCAATGCTGTCGCTATCTAGCCATCCAGCGCTTCCAGCGATTCAGGAATGAGAAACCAATGTAAATCCAGGGACTGTGGACTGGGTTTTGTTTCTGCACAGTGAGTTCTGCACAATATAAATTTCATCAGCAGTGTCCAAATAACAAAAGACTAATAATTCCCTGCACTATAATTTATTTTCACTAATGGATCAAGTTGTTTTCCTTTTTGATTCCCCCCCCCCAACTTTTTTAGTTGTTTTATGTCTGTAAAACTCCTCTCAACACACTTTTTTTTTACACTTTTCCCAGACAAACATTAACATTTACTCACATTTCTCGCTAGTTTCAATACTCAAACCTTAGTAGATTTAAAACATAAAAGTATTAATACACAGTACGGTCTCTCCACCCCTGCGCCGCTCAGGTGCGTCTTTCTCCACTTAAGGTCTCAGAACAGGTGTCGTGTCCTAATTATGGGCAGTCATTTGTGCAGCTTTTTTTTTGTCTGGATGAGAATATTATTATAACCAGATGTGATAAATTTGGCAAGTGGACGGAGGAGAAATGACAGGAGGAGATTCACAACTGCATCATTTAGGATGCAGAATACAATGGGCGTTGTTCGCTGTAAAGAAAGCCTTTAAATTGTGCCATTACAAAAAAATCCACAAAACAGCGAAGCAGGGAAGGGTGGACCGCGTTATGGTAAAGGAACTGTAAAACTGTATTTTTTCCATATTGAAACGGGTACCAGTGACATTGCAGGACTCCGCCCTATAGTTGACAACCAGTCTTTTTAAAACATGTAATCTAATGCAGCGAATGCTGTAGCCTAGTATATGAGCAGAAAGAAACATGACTGCATTAGAAAGTGGAATGAATTAAACAATATTCTGTTCAGATACTGATGCAGAAACTTTGCTGGGAGCAAAAGAGGCTGTTATATCAGTGCAGGTAAAGAATTTCCGCATCAGGTTTGGTGGGGACAAACCTATCAATCATAAATATTGCTGGGGACATGTCCCTGCCGTCCCCGGTTAAAATGACGCCTATGATTGATACCCTAGGTTAAGATGTGTAAAAAATAAATTCTGTTATCATTGGAGTAGCACCATCTCACATTTAGGGTTTCTACAAATTTAGAATGTAAGCATTTTATAATTTTCCAGACGCTTGTTCCTGGATTTTCTGTCTTTATGATATAATGGATCTAATAAGTAATAGTAATAGTAATAAGTATGATTTGGCTCTTGTCTTTTTTGGGATGTGGACTAATTTAGATCAGCTAAAATGAGTAACACTTGGAGAAATCGGGACTCAGTTATTCTAGAATGAGCAGAGAGCATTTTAATCAGCCTTCTTTCATGCGTTAAACTGAACCCAGTTCAAGAATCTTGGGTACAGTTTAACACTTGACTTTAAACTATCTGAAGAACCAGAAAAAGAAAGCAGTGACATCTACCCTTGTCTGGTTTTTGATTGTTCTTTTTTTAATCTGTAAAACAACTCAAAAAGACAGATGAGTTGGATAAAAACTCATGTGGTGAACTAAAAAAAAAGATCCTCCCAAAAGAGAAACCTTATGCTAATTCTGCAGTTCAATGAAATCCTTTTATAAATTCACATTTTTAAGAAATAAAGTATGGACATGCAAACCTTTTCCAAACGACATGTACCTTTTTCCATTCCTATGTCAAGATTTTGAAAATGGTAGAGATTAAATCCAGATTATTTTTCAGGTTTAACGACTAAAGGACTACAAGTTGAGAAACCCAACCCTTCCTTTCTTTTATTCAGATCTTTTTTGGGTTATCAGAGTATCTAAGACCTTTTAGTTAGTATTCCATAAAATCCTATATCCTTAGGGTTTAAGTAGGACTTGACAGAAGCCTAGGTCTCCAAGCCGTTCCTTAAAGTGGAAAAACGTATTTGCATTAAACCAGGATATTTTCCAATATCTTCTTGGATTAAGTTTTTCAGCTTTTGATTCGTTTAGTAAACCACCTACGGCTACAGTATCATCATTCTGAATTAATCTAAATATACAAAAAGAAATCAGTATGTTTCATTTTTTTTTGTCTTGTACCTTATCGTGGGCCTTCTCTGTGGTGCGGGGGTTCAGTTGATGGATCTCTTCTCCGCAAAACTCGGCCGGCAGATCCCACACCTTCACGGTGCAGTCTTGACTGCCGGTCGCAACGAAAGATGCTTTCATCCTGGACACGAACAAAGGTAGAAATTGACTTTTAAGGCTCGATCAGACAAGAGCTGTCACACTGTTCGAATGCAGGAGAGATGAGAGAGCTCAGCTGTACCTGGAGCAGCTGATGGAGCCAACGGCATTGGTGTGGCTGGAGCCCTGAGCTACGCACCGGACCTGACCGCTGTCACTGTCCATCTGCCAGACACGCACTGACCGGTCCTACACTCAAACACACAACATCCGAATGTATACAGCTTCCTGAAATGATTTGATACATTGCAAAAATGCTTGTGCTCCATGCTAATGTTTCCATTTCCATTAGGTAGCAGAAGGTTTTGTGTTTACCTTTGCACAGCTTGCAAACAGAGAGCCTTTCTTAAACACGTCCAGAGTGAGAACGGTATCTGAAGAAGATAAACGGATAGAACAGAGCGTTGATAAACATCGTCATCCAATCCGCTCAACAAGTCACAAACCTGATCGTATCTGGCGCCACACACACATTTTATTTCATATTTTGTGTTTTAGAGACAATAAAGAGTGAATTAAATCTCAATTCTCACAAACTTCTGACTAATTTTTGCCACTTCTGCGCTGACCGATTTATTTCATTGTCAAAAAGCACAAGCTCATAACTGGGCTCGGTAAATCAGCTACAGAGCCTGGAGTTGCGTCCCATCCGTCTAAAGGATGGAGGCCGCCCTCTGCTGGTCGCTCACCTGTGTGTCCGTAGAGGATCTGGCAGCTGTTGGTGAGCAGCTGGAACACCTTCAGCTGGCAGCTGTTGGTGGCCACCACGATGTGGCTGTCATCTTTACCCAGGAACTTCACGTCCAGCACCTCGTCGTTGTACCCCACAAACTGTCAGAGATGCACAAGTGTCCATTAGCTCTGAAATAACCATTAATATCTATATAATCGATATGATGGTACCTGCTTAACACAGCTACCTGCAGCAACATTTAATTAGGGAAATTTGCGATATTGGTAGTAAAACATTCTGCTCATCATATATATGATTTACACATGATCATTAGGCTTTTTTAGGTTAAGTTTAATCCATCGTTATGAGGACTTGATTTCTAATCCATCATGCAACTTCAATGGATTTTATGAATTAGGAGCACAAATTTGAATCAACACATGGACATAATTGTTTATACAAGTAAATGTATACTAAGATTAATTTTCCAGATGGTTTCACCTTTAACAAGCATCTCGACTGAATATTCGATGCTTCCATTAAAAAAAAGTTTAACTCAATTTAAGTGGAAAATTTTAAAAGAAAGTAAAAATCCTCTGTTCATGGTAATTTTTCTTATTTTATATATATATATATATATATATATATATATATTCTATCATTTCAAGACATCTTTTCAAGAAAAATTTCACTTGTTCCATTGGCAGATTTTTTAACATGCAAAAAACACCTTGCATTTATATTTTTGACTTGTTTCTAGAGAGGCTTTTTTTTTTTCTGTGCTGCTTTTAAGCACGATCTGGGAATGTTTTATAAACTGTAGGTTTAATTATCCGTCCTAAAATGTTATTATATTAACAGACATTTGATATCGAAGGGAAGTGGACAGTAATTCTGCTCCCATCGTCTCCCAGAAGTTGCCCGGCCTCCCTGATCAAATTAGTTCTGTTCCAATGCTTATAAGCAGCAGAAAACAAAATGCTAAATCCAAACATTTGTGTGCTAAACAAAATCTCAAGTTTTCTGTCAGAAAGCTCAGCTACCCATCATCAAACCACTTAAACAAGCTCTATTAAACATTAGGTCCTTATCAAACAAGACGCTTCTAATCAATGACTTGATCACTGAGCATAATGTACAGGCTCTATTTTGATCAGAAACCTTGTTAAATGTAAATATTGAAACATCTGCATTTATAGAATCAATCCCCCCCAAATTATAATTCCATGTTTTTAAGCGAGAGCAGGAAACACAGAAGAGGTGGTATCATTGCAACAATTGTTCATGACTCAATAACTTTTAGAAGAGTGGTAAATTCGACTATTTTGAATATCTAGCCATAAAGGATTCAAACAAAACTTTGTTTCTAACATTATATAAAACCTATAATGACCTTCTGTCTGTAATATATATGGAGTATGACCGACTAATCATTGTGCGTGACTTCAATATCCATATTGACAACCAACAAGATAACAAGCAAAAACATTAAGTTACACTCTTCATAACTTCGGCCTGACCCAGCATGTCAAACAGCCAACACAAAATCAAAGATACACTCTACACTTAATTATTAGCAAAGGTTTGAATGTCTCGAACATCTCTGTAGTAGACCTCTACTAAAACCTTTTGTTGTTGTGGGGTTTCTAGGACTTGTTTAGACGACCGTTTTGAGCTGCACTGATTGTGGATACTGCTGCATGCTGGGTGTAGGATGTCTCCTCCTGATGCCCATATTTGCACAGAAATAGACAGATATTTTCTTTTTATGCTTTTCCTAAATTGCTGTTTGTAATCAAATTATAAATATTTTATTTTTTTGATTCTCTTGTCTTGTTTTTAATTTTCATACTTTTGCTGTTTTACTGTCATACTTTTATCATATGTTTGGTTTCTTTACCACCGAATCATGTGTCATGAATTACTTTGAGTTGAAATCGTGCCGTACAAATAAAATTGTCTTGCCTTACAGTGATCTGAGGCCTATAACCGTCCCGATCCAGTTGTCACTCAACAATATACACAAGCGGATCTACAAAAATGGCAGTCTAATGTTTTTTTTCCCTCTAGGGCTGACGCAAATATTACATTGAGCTATAACATATTTATTCTAATTAATAACTATAATGTAATTCTTAATTAAATCTGTGCATTATAATGTTTTAAACAGTCTAGGAAATTTACATTTAAACATTTTTTCCTTTTACTAATTATTCTTTTAAATTAAATGTAGTTGAGTAAGCGAAACAAAACAGCACATGGAGCATTCCAAGTCCCAGTACTAACTTGCTGCTGTGTGATAAGACTGGGCAGCTGGTAGAAGAGGATGTTATGCTCTGCCGTGACCGTGGCCAATCTGGAGGAGGCAGACAGGTGGAAAAGGTACGTCAAACTGCGGGGGTTGTCGTCCTCTTCGTCCTCCTCAGAGGAAGCAGTGAGCGTCGACGGAAGGCTCTGGGTATAAACGCAGCGAGCAGTGCTTGCCTCCCACACTCTCAGTATGCCTGCATGGGAAAAGGGGAGCACAGGTGAGGGATGGAGATGTAGGAAACAGAACATTAAGGTGGCTGTGGATCAAACCTTTGCTGCCAGCTGTGACGAAATGCAAGTTTGTGTTTTTTACGCCAATCTGAGATAAGTCTGTTTGCTCAGGAAGCAGCACGACTCCCTCAACAGCCTGTAGAGAAGAGACAACAAACATCAGGTTTATTTTGACTGGAAGAAAAAGAGGCGAATTCTTGTTTACATCTTACCTCATAAATAGGAACAGTTCTTGTAGCCTTGTGAGATTTGAGGTCCCAAACAGTGCAGATTTTATCTCTCCCGGAGCTACAAGTAAAACATTAAGTCGTTAAGAATCCTAAAAGCAGTAGGATCATTTAAAAAGAAAATCTACAGAGATGGCCGATTCCTCCATACCTGACCATGGTGTCGCCATTGCTGCTGAAGCTGAGAGAGGTGACAGCGCTGTAGTGGCTCTGCAGGACACACACGCACTGGCTGGAGCGCAGGTCCCACAGCCGAATGCCGCAGTCCAGAGACGAGGAGAACAGCTGCAGTCGACTGATGTCTGGGTGGAACTGGACCAAGCTGCCCAAACACGCATAAAAGCACATTACCATGGCTTTCTAACCAAAGTCACAATTTATGTGTGACCGGATGATGTTTAAGCTTCACGGCATGCTGTAAAACTATTCATATCCCCTTGAACCTTTTCAGATTTTTTTCATGTTACAAACCACAAACGTCGAAGAAGCTATCAGGCCGAGCAAAGGAGAGGATTATTCAGAGAATCCAGGTCTGTGGCAAACTTGGATCACTTTCCAGTAGGATAACTATCCCAAACACCCAACTAGAGCTACAATCCATGTGTTAGAACGGCCTCATTGAAGCCCAAACCCGAATCCAATTGAGAATCTCCAGCAAGATTTGAAAAACTATCTTTATAGAGGCCCTCTATCTGATCTAAATGAGCAACTATATATAGAATGAGGTAAATTTCAGCATCTAAACGTACCAAGCTTTAATTCAAAATAAAATAAAATAAAACAGCTTTGATCATTGTTTATCATTTTTCTTCCACTTCACAATTATGCGCTATTTTGTGTTTGTCTATCACATAAAATCAAGATGCACTTAAGTTTGTGGCTGAATCATGATAAAAAAGTTCAAGGCATTCAGAACATGTTTGCAGATGTACTCTACGCCCATGATGCCACATGAAATAAGTGTTCGAGTCGCATTCCTAAGCCTCCTTTAAACTTACTGTACAACTCCAGACGATCCTTTAAGGTTGTGAGTGCAGTACTGCTTTAGCACATCCCAAACTTTTATGGTGGCATCACAACCGCCTGCACGACAAATACAAATCCGTGACAAAAATATATTATTTCGATGATGTAGCAGAGTCCATGTGAGCCGTGTTAATCGTGGCATTGCTGACCCGTGGCGAGAAGGGTGGAGGTGGAGTCAAAGGTCATGCTGGCCACGGGTATAGTATGAATGGCCTTCCAGGAGCGAGTGCAAGTAGCCTCCCTCCAGTCCCACTGCTTCAGTAGCAAAGCTCTGCTGGCTGTCACCAGCAGCTGGACACAAGAGGAAACACATGTTGCCGTTTGAACCTGATCTGTTGTTACATCATGAGGCCTAGGTGAAGTACCCACTGCCTACCTCGTCATCACAGCTCAGTGCGAAGGATGTGATGTCCTCTTGATCGTCCTGCAAGGCAAATTTAGACAATGTTATGAGAGGGAAAAACTCACAATGCTTTCAGTGACAAAATGAATCTAAATCTATTTTTTTATATTAAAAAAAGACAATTAAGTGCAATTATATCATTTAAAATATTTGTGGCAAAGATATAAAAAAAATTAAACCCTCATTTATTTAGACTCAATGTTTAGCAGTAGTGACTTATAAAAGACTTCACATTAATGGTGAATGTGACCTAGTTATGCAACGTTATTGTTGGATTTAAGTTTAAAAGCAGATATAGACTCACATGTTCCACACAGTGGACAATCTTGCCTGTGCTGATCTCCAAAACATTGAGACGGGATCCACATGTGCAGAAGATGTACTTTTCATCATTGCTGATCTAGGCGAAAAAATAAAACCCATACAGACAATTTAGATTTAAAAGGGGATTTAGCCTCTAACTGACAGAAAAAATATCGAAGCTCACCTGCACCTTCCCTCCTTTGTAAAACGGCTCGATCTTGCTTGAAACAGCGTAACTGCAATGACATTAAGACGGAACTCTATCAATTACAGGTTACACTTTTCCATCACACACTTCCCGTCAGGCTAGCTACCTGCAGGTAAGACCTGTGTGCGACAAACTTACTTCGTCTTAAATTGGAGGTTTTTGTTCGCCATGATGCTAACCGGAACCACCTAAAGCAGAATATTTTGGGTAAACAAACACGATATAAATCACCGGTTTCTCATTTCACACGTTGACTGCAGCCACCACAACTCGTCCCGCATGTTGTTAACAGAGTCGCACGAGTTCTACGCCATCTGAACGAGCGGACCTGTGATTGGCCAAAAGTTTAGAACGTAAACGTATAGCTACGTGCGTGAACTTGTCCGCCATACTGGGAGAGTAGAGATTTATTTGAGGTTGTATTTACAGTCTATGGGTTTATCGCACAATGTCGTTTATTTATTTATTTATTTATTTGAGAGGTTTAGAGGTTTAACTGTTTCTGTTATAGAAAATATAATAACATATAAACTGGAAAGTTAAGGAACAAACCACTAGGAAGAAGAGATTCCAGTGTTGATACAATATTTAAATGTTCAATACATTATTTCTATATTTTAGTTTCCCCGAGTAGTTAATACATTAATGAACAATTTGAGAAATACACACACACAAGAAAAAAATGATTCACTAGAAATTTTACTTTACAATTACCTCGACAATGTAAGGTGGGCGAAATCTGACACTTTTACCGAAGTGTAAAAGTGTCAGACGTTCTTCTGATCACAGCTGCCCCTCTCCAATATGGCGGCTTCGTTGTCGTCACAACTTGTTAGCTATTATTATCTCTCCATAACCAGCTGCCTACGCTTGAGAATAAAGCCCAACATCATCCCAGTCCTAGAACTACATTTTTTTAAATCAACAAAGTTAAGACTGATTTTAAAAAAGAAGCTTTAATTGGGCTCAACAACAACAACCAGCAGACACTTCAAATTCTCCGTTAGACACGGGAAGCTTGAGTTTGATGCTAGAACAGCAGGGAAAGGACGCTGTCCACAGTAAAAAACAACAACCCATCAGTCTCCATTTGTCCGGGCGCACTCCCTTCTTCATGTTCTGTCAGGAATGTTCATGTGTGTGTTGTATTGATAACAAGGGCGTGTGTCCGTGTTTGACATGTGAGAGATCGATAATATGGAGTAAAGCAGCGCCGAGGATGGAAACACCGCAAGGGACGAGGAGTCATCATGGTGAGTGATCAGCATTTTTATTTATTTATTTATTTATTTATTATTTTTCATCTTGGATAATATAGACACGTTTAATTTAAAAAAATATCAACAAATGGGAACATATTGAGAAATGAAAGAACAAGTGTGTGTTTTGCCCTAAGTGCGAAAAATAATTCTTTGTCATTACGGTTCATTTTTGAGTGAATTAAATACTCAGTAACGCTTGATGTTAAAACAGGAGGGATTGCTTTATTGTTACTGTGACAACAAGGGAAGAAATTAGCTTTCTGATAATATTATTTTATGTTATCATGTGGTTAGCCATATGACTTTCTAGAACAATTCTGTTTTGTTGTCCCGTCCTTTATACCCAAAAGCTGTTGTAGGGAGCTGTCAGGGCACAGTGTTTATCTGTAGAGAGAACACGCTGTTTCATGTATAAATGTCCTCCTCATTGGTCTCGGTTTTGGCAAATAATACTTCAATTACATAGCTAAAAGTTGTTCAACAAAAAACTATTGTATAATGACTATTTGATATTGCATATATCTAGGCTGACCCAGACGTTTCAACACAGAGTGGGGGCTACGACGTGGAGCAGTTTGTTGACCCTCCAGACTATGATGTGATCTGCACCATTTGTCAGGGAGTCCTCAGATGTCCAGTGAGAAGTGCATGCCACCACATCTTCTGCAAGAAATGCATCTTACAGTGGCTAAAAAGGTCTAGCATACTATACATCTGTTCACTTTTGCAAATCTACTTTAACTTATCATTCAATTTGAAGATGAAGACAAAATGTATGTTTATCTTGTGTAGACAGGAGACCTGCCCCTGCTGCAGGAAGCCAGTAAACCCAAGCTTGATCTTTGCTATGTTCAAGCTGAGCAAATCGATTGGACGCATGAAAATAAAGGTAGGAAACATTACCAGGTACTTACACTGCAATAAAGAAAGTAAGGTGAAACTATCCATTAATATATATAAATATAGCCGAATAATTGCTCTTTTTTTTTTACATTCCCTGCTTTTGTAGTATATTTTGTTTCTTTACCAACAAATCATGTAAAGCACCTTGAATTACCTTGTTGTTTAAAGTGTGTTATACAAATAAAATTGCCTACCAGTTAAAAAATATTCATGGACCGTCATATAAGATATTTTTAAAGGGTTTAAAGGACTGGCTTACTACTCAACCAAACCGGACGTTGGGAATGCAATATTTAATTCCACATTTGCTTTGAATTTGTTATGAATTTATTTTTTGTTAAATTGACTAATTTTGTGTGCCTAATGTAAATTATGTAATCCGTGTGTCTGTGTCACAGTGTAAAAATGAGGTCCGTGGCTGCGCAGAAACCTTCTCCCTCTCAGAGCAGTACTGTCACGCCATGACCTGTCTGTACGAGCTCATCCCCTGCCCATACCAGGGCTGCAGGGCGCAGCTTCTCCGCAGGGACCTGGACACCCACGCGCGACACTGTGAGCACTGGCGGCAGCCCTGCCACATGGGCTGTGGTACAATACTCACTCACAGCACCCAGGCTCAGCACAACTGCTACAAGCAGCTGAGGCAGGAGTACGAAGCCAGGCAGAGGAACCACAGGGCCATCGCCACGGCCCTACAGAGGAAGATGAGAAGGATGCAAAGCACCATGGCCCACATGAAGAGGCAAATAGGGTTAATATGCGAGAGCCTGCAGGTAATGGACGATCTGCACGAGGAGGAGGTGGAGGTGGACCTAAGAGAGGGCAGCAGAAGTTCCAGCGGGACTTCAAGTGGCAACAGCAACTGTTAAGGGAGCCTATTGCTCTTTTGTTCTCCCACTTGTGTGTGTTTTCTGCAGGCTATGTGCTTAAAATGGGTGATTCTTTTGCCATTTTGTACTGTAGTTTTAATTATTTCTTAAATAAAATATTCATCATTAAATCGTCTTTGCATTATGCCTTAGTAGTGGAGAATAAATCTAATTATAGTTGATAGTTATAACAAATACTCAAAATGTAGAATTTTGGATACCTGGATAATTTGTGAGCCAAGCAAAACAGGAAGAAACATGTTTTAATATCCATAAGATTTATTAATTAATTAATAGAGTAATAACTATGTGATTGTGCATTGGTAAGTATATTACGAATTGTTTTATAACAGCAGTACCAGCATGTTAATGATAGAATAGCAACCTTTAAAATAATTTTGTTTTATAGTTTCTTTACTGCCAAAACTTTTGTCATAGTTAAATGCTGCCAACGTTGTACATACGTTCTAAAGTCTTAGTTTACTATAATAACAACAAACATGCTTAAAAAATAATTATCGAAATGATCTTAGAAAATAAGGGCAATAATGTTTGACTCACAATAGAGTTTAAGTTTACTAAAATGTCAATTTTTAAGCAAATATGTATAATTTTAGGGGACTCGTATATTAGTAAGCTACCAAAGGAGGCAGTAGAGAGCGTATTCGCTCCTCACGGAAACATCGCGATGACACAGTCTGAATAAATCCCGGCGGGACTTCTCACGGTTCTTCTTCCTGTTATACTGATCACGTAAGTGAGCGCCCTTATCCGCTCTTGTGTTGAAATCTTTAATAATCTCATGCATCGCTCGGCTAAACACGTTCGTTTCACATGTAATCAAACATTTAAGCTTTTCTTATTATTAATCTGAGGATATTTAAAGGCAGATTGGAGCTAGATGTTCACTTTTAGATTATGGATAAAATAATTGAACATGGCGGCGATACTCGTGTCTTCCGATTAAGATTAAATCAAAAATGTATCAAGATTTACCCTCTAACGCAATGTTGGTTTTTAATTTTTGACATTTACAGCAAATGGCGGACGACGCCGGTGGTAGAGGAGGTTTTCGCGGAGGGTTCGGCGCAGGTGGCCGGGGTCGCGGCCGTGGACGCGGCAGGGGCCGTGGAAGGGGCCGTGGTGCCCGGGGTGGCAAGTCCGAAGACAAGGAGGTAGTTTTTTTTATTTTTATTAACGAATACACTCCTGATTTATAGGGTTTATTTACAACTTTCATGTTTTCTTACTAGTGGGTTCCCGTCACCAAGTTGGGCCGCCTTGTTAAGGACATGAAGATCAAGACCCTGGAGGAGATCTACCTGTACTCTCTGCCCATCAAGGTAAGGCCGATCAAAAGATCCTTTAATTATTTATTATTAGACAGGCTGTAAAGAATGCTTTATTTTACGTGAATCTCGGTTGTTTAGAAAAAAAGCAGTCCTGTGTGGGCTGGAACCTTGAAAGCCTTTTGTGGCCTTGGATACATTTCCTAAAGTAGTGGTGTGGGGCTTTGTCTCTTTAAAAAAAGATGAGGGCTCCCATAAATGTTTTTTCTCCCATATGTTGCATGTGTAACTTGTCATTTTAGAACATTAGCAAGCTTATCCATCACTTCTGGCAAATATTCTTCATATGACGTTTCTGACAATTGCATCCTCCCACCAATACTGCTTCATCTTTCTACACATCCATATTAATCGATTCTTCAATCTTTCAATCGCTCCATTGTCTCACCTTCTAGTTCCTTTTTGTTTAAAATGCTGTGTAGAACCCCTGATTATAACAATTTTGTCCGTTTGTTTTGTAGGAGTCTGAGATCATTGACTTCTTCCTGGGTTCTGGTCTGAAAGACGAGGTCCTGAAGATCATGCCGGTCCAAAAGCAGACCAGGGCCGGTCAGCGCACAAGGTTCAAGGTGAATGTCAGATTTGAATGTCTCCATACCCTCTTTAAAACTTGCCCTCTAATCTGGTCCCTCTTCATCCTACAGGCCTTTGTTGCCATTGGCGACTACAACGGCCATGTTGGTCTGGGGGTGAAGTGCTCCAAGGAGGTAGCCACAGCTATCCGTGGAGCCATCATCCTGGCTAAGCTGTCAATCGTTCCGGTCAGGAGGGGCTACTGGGGTAACAAGATTGGCAAACCCCACACCGTGCCCTGCAAGGTGACCGGCCGCTGCGGCTCTGTGCTGGTGCGTCTCATCCCGGCTCCCCGTGGTACTGGAATCGTGTCTGCCCCCGTGCCCAAAAAACTGCTCATGATGGCCGGTATCGATGACTGCTACACCTCTGCCAGGGGCTGCACTGCCACACTCGGCAACTTTGGTAAGCCCTTCCCCAACCCCCCCGTTTGGGTTTCTGCAGCAAAAAAGCGGAATAGTTTGTGTTGGAAGTTTCTCCTTGCTCTGCTCAGCTTCGCCTCTGCTGTGGTGTAGCTGTCGTTATTATCAGGAGAGAAAAGAACGAATACTGCACGGCAAGAAGGCGTTTCTGTCGCCTTCTCTGTTCCCAAATTACTGTATTCAACACTTTTTTTAGAACAATTCCTCATGTCTTTGTATTTTCTGTGCATCATCTAATTGTTTTCCTCTTCCGTAGCTAAGGCCACCTTTGACGCCATCTCAAAGACCTACAGCTACCTGACACCTGATCTGTGGAAGGAGACAGTTTTCACCAAGTCTCCATACCAGGTCAGTGCAACAAAGACATAAGTTTTTATTTTATTGTGACTGTACAACTTTGGTTGAAATAATCTCTTTGTTTCAGGAGTTCACCGACCATCTGGCCAAGACTCACACCAGGGTGTCTGTGCAGCGGGGCCAGCCTGTGCCAGCTCCTACCTCCTAAACATTTTGTACAGAAGATCGTTGAATAAACGTTCTGAAAGACCAATTGATGCGTTATGAGTATGTTTTTGTTTTTTGGTATGTAGTCCAAGGGTCCCATACAATCACGAAAGTAGAATGTGAATTTGTTGGGTTTTATTTTGTTCAGGCCCTGGGGGGGTGTTTCCTTTTACATTCCCAAATCCTTTTCACTTGGTGGTGGAGGTACCAGATCTGCTGGGTGGCTGCACCTACTCATACTCATTACATGATTGGCTGGACGTTAGAATGCAGGGGGCTTTTTTAAATAGCTTTATTAAACAAATGGCAAATATACAAAACATAATTTAAGTGTGTAGAGGAATTAAATACAAATGAGTAGGGGAGTTATATAAATGCTGTACACACAAAATGTACGTATAAGAATCTTTGACCAGCTTCTTGATAGCCTGATTGGTTTGATGTAGTTAAACCCATCTTTGTTTAACAGAATAAACATTTTTACGTATAAAAATCTGGCAAACTTTCTAAAGCCAACGTGTGAATGAGCAGTACCAGAATTTCTTTTTTTTGTCCCCACAGGAACGGTTAACATTTGACCATATAGTACTTGCAAAGTAATTTAAGTTATGTTGCCCTAAAGATGTTTTCGACAAACGCAGCCCTCCCCATGACCAGATCTGGTATCTACTGTGGCTTCCCATGCCTAGGTCTGTGCCAAACTGGTGCTGTTCTAGCTGGTTAAGGTCAAATAGTCCATACGGATTTTAGCCTCAGCCATTAATAGTTCCTACTGAAGCGTATCTGCATGTAAAAGTTTTGGAGCGCTATTTTTTTGCACTGTCAAATGTGGATATTGGGTGTATAAGGATTATTTCAGTATGAGAACTGTAGTGCTTTAAAATAGAGCAGATGTGTTGTATGGATAGTAAGCTATGAAACCACACTGGGGAAATGGATATTTCACTATTGTAGAGATGTGCATAGGAATGTTATACAAATGATATCTTGAAAAACAGGTTTGCTTTTTCCTTCTTTTAGCTTGAAGCAATGATGAATTTTAGTTTTCCGTAACAGGGCTGGGTTAGAATCCATTTGGTTAAAAGATTACACTGGAGAAAACCCTCGAGATTAAGTCCTATTTTATGAAATCAGATTAATTTTGTGTACGTGATAAACTAGGTGGAGTTGGCAGCTAGTTTATGTTGGCAAAACAAATAAGCTGCCGCATTGAAACAATATCACTGTACTACCCCCTGTACATGAAGTATGGCTTGAAAACACCAAGTTTTTAATCACAAACTTTATTTTACAATTAATACACAGGACAGAAATGACCGTTCTTAAGCACTTTGGGCCTGAGCCGCCATCATTCGCTCTTTTTGCTTCATTAGACACTTCCTTGCACTGGCGTACGCTCCCAGGTCTTCATCTGCAAGAGAATTAGGCTTCAATTAAAAACCCTGAACGTGATTAGATTGAACTCCTTTTATCTAAAACAAAACATTTTACAGCCCAGGACCTGACAGTTTTTGCAATGTTAGCAGAAAAATGTGACAGTGACATGCAGGAATGCTGCCCATTCTATTAAAGATAATCCAAACACCATCACTCGGATGTATTCTCGCTCTAAAATGTGTTCAGGTTTCGGCAGAGAATCACTTACAGCGTGACTGGAAGTTCTCGGTCACCTCATTGAACTGCTGGATTTCTTTGGTGCAGTTCTGCTGGTAGCTGTTCCCTTCTCTCTGCTGACAAGCTCTCATTCGTTCCTGGACCACCTTCACAATCTCCTGGTCCACCTTACTGTGGTGGGGAAAAAAACCCCAACCAAAAACAGAACAGAGATTATGATTTGATCCTGTACAGCAATGAGCGAAATCGAAAAAGGTTGGAAGCATATGTGACCATGAGAAGCTACCCTATGAGAGCAAACTGGAAAACTGAGGGATCATGTCTCTGAAGAACAGATTCTGACCAGTTTTTTTTTGCCTTTACAAGATGCATTCGCTCTGCTTTAAAACAGAATAGGTTTCTGCCCTCATGTAGTTTTTATGTTTTGTTTTAAACCAGATCTCAGCATCATTTCGCAACACTTCAGTCTCACTACATAGCTTAATTACAGCCACAGAACCTTGTTTCCTCAAAACAAAAGTAGCTTATTACTTGATTCCTACAATATGTTTTAGAGATAAAGCATGACTTAATTTCTATGTTCTACAACAAATCAAAATATAAAAACTAAAAAAATGTGTATAGTTAATACATTTTCTTGAATGGAACATTTTAATGTTTAAGAAAGGATATAAACGTGCATTCAATATACGGCCTACTAAGAAAAAAAGATAACTGAATTAAAGCAGGATTCCTTGTATTCATATTGGTGTCATACTATTGTAGGATTTCTATTCATATGCATGAAAATCCGTAGAAACCCTGTAAATATTTGCTTTCTTTAGACCTATTACTGCTGGTCATGCTGCTTGTTTTGGCTGCAGTTTTTAACAATCACTATGGCTCCAGAGATGCTGGTTGCAGACCCGGGTTTAACTCTAAAATGCACACGTCTTTCACTCAGGGAGTAATTTGATAGATTGCATGCTTAGGTCTTCGGCATATCTTTAAATAATTCGTTTCACTCACTAGTCTCTCCTCCACTGCATCTCTGCCTCATAGTAGCAGGGGTAGTCTCCCTCCTGGCACTCCGTCAGGTCGGGAACACGGCGGAACCTCTGGTGGTAATAAACCAGCTTGTTTTTTGACCGAATGCTGTCGATAGTATCTGGATAAATGGGGAGAAAAACAAGATTTATACCGAGCAGAGGTAAAAACCAAACGATGGCCATGTTAGCTTGCAGGGTGTCCTGTTGTTAGCCCCGGGTTAGCTTCTCTTACCTCTAAATGTGGTGACAGGCAGGTCCACGGTGTAATAGAAGACTTTAGTCAGAATTAGAGCCGGGTTTGGTAGCGCCGTCTGCTTATCCACGACCGGGGTCTGCCGTGGAGGCTCAGGGTATGCACCTTTATCATAGTCTTTGGGCATTTTGTTGCTTGTTTTGCTCAAGATGACACAGATCCTACAGTTCGACCTCGACAGCGCTTCCCTCGAGCTGGCGCATGCGCGGTAGACGCAGCACAATGGCGAATTAGAGGTCAGCAAAAAAAGAAGAAGAAAAAAGAAATAAATAAAAAATCATTTGCAGCTGCGTATTTATTTTTTGATTGTTTTGGTAAAAGGATTTTTGTAACAAAACACTGAAAAATTTAAACGATTATTTTCATGAAGCGAAGGTCGAAGGATAAAGGTGATAGGTTGAGCCTTACTATTTTTTTAAACCACTAGATGGCGCTGAACAGCTGTCGAAGGTCAAAAGTGTCAATAAATAAAAACTTTTAAATATTCGAAACTAACTGGTAGTACAATGTTAGCAATTTGCACGTTTTGGTGATATTATTAATATTTAGGGAAATTACGATCTGTTTTATTGTTAAAAGCATATTGTTTTGGTGTTATTTAATTATCTCATACTTCTGTTAATTAAAGCTATTTAAAGCCACTCAGCAGGTCTCGGACAAAATTATTCTACACTTAAAGTGCTGTATAGATGAGGTATAGGGCATGGAGAACGAGATAAATTACATCTTAAATTCAAGTTTATATTAGTGATGAAATAGCAATTGAATTGTATTTTAAGTATAATACTCGCTTTTAAAATATTAATAATTTATTGTAATCATTACATCTTAATTAAATTAATTACAGACATTTATATTCCGTTCATAAATTACTTATTTGTCGGATTCTGGGTCTTTTGGCTTTTGATAATAATCTAATTGTAAGCTATTGTGATCTGACATTATTGTATGGTATTGCATTTTAGTATTGTACTTTTCAACAGGAGGGACATTCATATAATTCCCTCTGCAATTTAGTTAGGAATCTTTTTCCTTAGAGATCATAACATCTAACATTTCAGATACAAACTGTTACAATTAATTAGATTTCTATTTTGAAATAGCATCTCAGGCTGAACAAAAAATAGAGAAAAATATAAAATAAAATTTTTGCTCAATTTATTCATTATTTTGTAAAGCGCCCAGTTCCACATTCTTGCTGTTGATCCTGTGTATGGTTCTCTCCCCAGTAAGACAGTAATTAGAGAGCTATCTAAATACGATGAAATACATTTCCTAAGAGTCTGATGTCCTCTCTTACTTTATAGTCTATTTTCTTCCCTACTGAAAGTGTGATAACCCTTTTTCAGTTTGCTTGTAGAATCCATCAGAGTCTTGTTTTATTCAAAATATCTTGATATATCAGCATACTTGAATTGAAATGAAAAAGGCCCACAGCATCACAGATCCTTTACTGTACGTGTAATTGAGGTTCTTTTCCGCATATTCTTATTTGCTTAGCATCAGTTTGTTTATATTTTTAATGATATGACTGAAGAGGAATTTTTTCCCCTTCGCACTCCGTCCAAGTAACTAGCTTGCATATGGATAGTCAAAAGCCTGAAAAGCCTTATTTTGTGGAATTTCCTTGACTTACCTCCAATAATATCATTTTATTTTAGCTCCCTTACATTCTACTCACTAAGCAAGGTGGCAAGGTAAACATGATTCCTCTTCTACTCAACTGACCTGTGCCTAAAAGAAATGAGCTTTTCCATTTTTGAATTAACACCCCAGAAAAACAGGAACTGATGAGTTACTAATTAAAAGTTCCAAGACACTGATTAATATGTAAATAAAATGGATTAAGAATAAAATGGATTCCCCACAGGCGCAGCAAGAAGCACCGGGGTAGAGTATGCACATGGCCAAAAGACGACCCAAGCCACCCCGTACACCTCACTGCCTTCCTAGGATATAAGGCTGGCATGACCCACACTCTGAGGGAGGTGACCCGCCCAGGCCTAAGTATGTACGGCTACTTCAGGGAAACTACCAGATGTTTATTTGGAGGAAGAGGAAAGTGTCAGTGATCAGTAGTGAAAAAAAGTGAAATTGTCTAGCGTCTAAAAACTCACTTTCATACACTTTTATCACAAAAGTATGGTTACTATGTGCAGAATATGTTTTATTCATGGGAATGATTAACATCACCATTTTATTGAATATTGAATTCATAGTAAACATTACAGTTTTGGTCTAAGGTTTACTTAAAATTACTGTAAGCAGGACATCAAACTTTTAGGCTTCTAGTGATATATTAGGTAATTTTTCCCTCCCAGAATGAATGGATAAATCAGTACAACTCTGATTTAAAAAAAAGGTGGAGCTAGGTCAATAGGTTTTCATTTTTTGTGAAGTTTCTCAAAGCTAAACAGGGACATAATTATAGACACAGCCATGTTTGGATCAATAATTTCAATTTTAGAACATCTGCCAGCCTTTATTGGCTGTATTATCAATCCACACTGAAAAAAACAAGCTGTTAAAACTATGCGGTTAATCAGTTAAAATAACAGGAAAAGCTCATTATTATGAAATTTGTGCTGGTCATCTAAACTTCTAATCGAAACTGTATATATGTGCAGTAAAAACCTTGTGTCTCTATTACAGAGATATCAAAGCGAGAAGAAGTTGAGTCTGTTACCATAATTGAGACGCCTCCTGTCATTGTGGTGGGGATTGTGGGTTATATTCAAACTGTCCGGGGCTTGCGTGCTCTGAAAACCATCTTTGCCGAGCATCTCAGTGACGAGTGCAGGCGCAGATTTTACAAAAACTGGTGCGTGCAGCAGGACGGTATCTGTTGTACCCGTCCTTAATAGGGAGAACAGCCGAAAGCATACATATATTTTCACTGAGGTTTTTCTGTGTTTCAGGGCGAAGAGCAAGAAGAAGGCTTTCACCAAGTACAGCAAGAAGTGGCAGGATGAGACAGGAAAGAAACAGCTGGATAAGGATTTTAATCTGATGAAGAAGTACTGTTCAGTCATCAGGGTTATTGTTCACTCTCAGGATGGTCCAGGCAAGCTGCTTCTCAGTGCCACTGTATAACCGTACACTGTGAACCCAAATAAGTAATCATTACTAAAGCTGCTTACGGTAAGTGATTGTACTGGAATGTCTATTTGTTACAAAAATCAAAAACCAAACAAATCAAGCTATGCTTAGATAAAGTCTTGTGTCCAAGATAATCCATTACTAAAGATCATTAAAACTATTGTTTATGAGTGATTGCCTTAGCCGTTACTCATGTTTATCAGTATGTATTTCTGACATTTAACAGTTAAATTTATTATTTATATCTATAATAATCTTTCCAACACTACACAATAATTGACAATAAGGTCTTTCTTTTAGAAACATTTTAAGTCTGGGACAATATAGTTACTGCTTCAGCCAAGAACAACAGTATTTTTTTATTTAATTTTTTACATTTCATCACATTAGAAATTTAAAGCCAGATAGCTCATCTATTATGATATGCTCCTTTATTATGGTGTTGGGTTGGCTGTGTCGGTGGGATGCTCAAAGTCAAATAGAGGGTGTGATGATTGAGTGCTGGGCACTTTCTCTATGTCCTGATTGGTTGATTGTGATGTGACTGGGGAAGTTTTTGAATTAGCCCCATTGTTATAAAACTAAAGTTATCTCTACTATTAGTGTAATTAATCTTTCAGCTAAATAAAACAATCAACTCCTGTTCAGTAATGATAAAACATTTTTAACAGTATAAGTAATGACCACGCAAAGGTTTAACTAGAAACAAACTCCGTGTTTAAAGTGTAGCTACTCATCTCTCCTCCTTCTCATCCTCTTGGAAAGCTTTAAGATCCTTGACACCCTAATCGGGACCACAGTAGCGAGTCTGAGGAGGAGAATTGTGGATACAGTTTCAAATATCAGTTTAAAAATATTTTCAAGTCAATCCTTACAGCTAAACAAGATTATTTAAAGCATGGATAGGTTCTCACATCTTAAAATTGCCTCATAGAGTTTATAACATCACAACATGTTTCCAAAAATCAGATATAGCCAGGGTGAGATTTGCTGCTTTTGATGTCCCCCACCCTCTGGTCATTCATTTCTTATCTCTGGGGGTGGGATATGTCTTTTTGTTCCTCCCGGTGGTTCAACAGAGTAATATTTCCATTCACATGAATTCTGCAACCCCTGTATTTTTGCTGAAGGACTTAAACAACATAGTGGACTCAACAGCGGGGTGCCAGAGGACATTCGGCGCGATCAACGCAATTTTGACAGACAAAAGTAATACAATGATAAAAACACTGAATAATCCTCACTTCATGTCTGCACCGAGCCCGGCAGGGCTAGAAATAATTTTTGAAAGAATATGTAGCCTACCTATGTAGCCTACCCTCAGTTCAAAAAATCATGCGTATGGATTTGGAATCCATATGCATGTTTTATGTGAGTGCAGATTTGGGGATCGCGCTGGACCTTTTCAGAGCATTAAACTGAATACAGGGCGTTGTTCCTTTAACTTGTAAATAAGATGACTAAGCTATACTTAAACTCACTAGTGACCAGTTTTGTTTCAACTCCACGAACAAAAAATGCTATATTTATTTTTGTACGGCCTTGAAGAGGGCCAAAAATTGCACAGTGTGTGTCTGTCTTGCCTCTGGGATGCATAGAGCTGGTGGGGCAGCAGAATTAGAACAGGTTACATTAAAGGGATACGAGTTAATCAGTGCCCTGCTGAAACTGTACCCACTTTTTAATGCAAGTCTTTATTAAAAGTAGCATCCATCTCTGCAAAGAAGGCTACAGGATTCACACATAGAGAAACTGTATATGATAGTGGAATACCAGTCAGTTCCGATAGGCTACTGATTATATCAAAGTTGCGCTGGCAGATGCACTGTTTAAAAACAAACAAAAAACCATCAGGTTTCTAAATGGTGGGGAAAAAAATTTAATTTATAAATATTACCGGGGACATGTCCTGGCAACAATGACTCACGTCCAAATGAATAATCCCACCTTCTATGACTGGGTAAGTCAAGGGAATTCTTATCTTTAATTTTAATCATCCTAATAAACTTGATCGTATCTTAATATTTTTATGTCAAAAAGAATTTTGTTTTTCACATTTTTTGTCTGTTTTGAAAGGGTAAACATATGTGCAATATGCCCTGCAGCAAGCATACACAAAACTGTTGTTATTTTCATGATTAAAAATGTTTTAACCCCCCCACCCCCACCCCCCACGCACAGACACACACTCTTTTTTTTCACAAATCGCACACTGATTACAGCTAGTGGAAAGCGAGATGTCTTTTAGCCTCAGTGGCACAGGGGACATAATTCAGACATCAGAGCTCATTTTAGTCGTTGTACATCTGTCTGCTTCTAGATGCAACTGCTGCCCATAAAGCAGAAGAAGGCTCACATCATGGAGGTGCAGCTGAATGGAGGCACAGTCACAGACAAAGTGGACTGGGCCAAAGAGCACCTGGAGAAAGCCGTGCCCATTTCTGCCGGGTTTTACCAGGACGAGGTGATTGATGTCATTGGAGTCACCAAGGGTCATGGCTTCAAAGGTAGGAACTATGCTGTAAGTTGTTGCAGTAACAGGGCTGTTCACAATACACAAGAAAATATCGTTTGCGTCTGTGCTTCCTGCTTTTAGGAGTGACAAGTCGCTGGAAAACAAAGAGGCTCCCTAGACAGACCCACAAGGGGCTGAGAAAGGTGGCCTGCATCGGTGCCTGGCATCCTGAACGTGTGGGCTTCACTGTAGCTCGGGCCGGTCAAAAAGGCTATCAGCACCGTACCGAGATCAACAAGAAGGCAATCTAAAACTTGACCAAAATCCTTTTTTTTTTGTGCATTTTGTCAAATTTATAATTGTGTAACCAAATGAGGCAAAGTTTAATGTGATGAAAAGTATCTTATCAACTCTTGAGGCTCTGTATTGTGTCCTCAGATATTTCGTATCGGCAGAGGTGTGCACATCCAGGATGGAAAGGCGGTGCGAAACAACGGCTCCACTAACTATGACCTCAGCCAGAAAGGGATATTTTTTTCCTGACTCAAGAATTCTCAAGAATTGAAGCATTTTTATCATGGCACATTCATGTTTTTCCATCATACTTTCATTCTGTACACACCTGTATGGTGCATTATTTACCCGCTTTATCTCTGCTTCTGGTTTTTTTCAATCTGGCAACCCCATGGACAAACCAAAATTACACCTATATTCATCCTTGGCGATAGTACATATCTAAGGTTTATCTTAGCTCTATGAATCCTGTAAAATTTATAACATGGAATATTCGCGGCGCTAGCTGCAGAGATAAAACCATTAAGATTTTCAACCATCTTACAAGACTGAAGGCAGATGTCGTCTTACTACAGGAGACTCATAAATCAAGTTCAACAGCTAATGATTTAAAAACACCAGAGTATCCTAATATATTTTCTTCATGCTATAACTCTAGACAACGAGGAGTAGCAATATTAATAAATATATACTAATTTTAAAGTAATAGACACAGCTACAGATCCATAAGGTAGATTTATAATATTAAAACTATTTATAAATAACCAAAAGTTATGTATAGTTAGTATATATGGTCCAAGTGTTGACGACCCCTCATTCTTTCATACTTTCTTCTCGGTTCTGGCTAATCACATGGATTGCTCACTTGTTCTTGGGGGAGATTTCAACTTTGGACTAAATGAAGAAATAGACAGGCTCAGTACAGCAGGGACTCAGCGCAGATGGCAATCCATAGATATAGTTTAAACTGTACATGAGCGATTATGGACTCTGCGATGCATGGCGATCGCTTCATCCCAAAAACAGAAAATACACTTTTTACTCAAACGTACATCATTCTTATTCTAGATTGGACTATTTGTTAGTCAGCAGCTCACTGTTGAATGACATTTCAGACACTGAGATACATCCTATAGTGATCAGCGATCACGCTCCTGTTTCTTTAAATTTAGCAAATAAAATTGCAACCCTTCAATATAAAAATTGGAGATTTAATACATCATTACTTAAGGATAAAGAATTTATTAAATATATTGAAAAAGAATGGGCTTCATACATGGAATTTAATGATCTCCCTGGTATGTCGCCATCCACTCTATGGGAAGCAGGGAAAGCTGTGATTAGAGGTAAAATAATTTCATTCTCATCAAATAAAAAGAGAACAGAAAATAAACATGTTCAGGAATTAGAAGAAACTAAGAATTGAAGCATTCTCATAATGTTTTCAGTTTAAGAACATTTTTTCTCAAAGAAAGATTGAGTTTATTTAAGACTTTTTACATTGTTTTTTTTAATCAAATGTTGAAGGTGGAGTATAAGTGAATAAACCCAAAATATTGTTGCATGTGATAATATAGTATTCCTACATGATTCATAATGAAAAGTTTGTATGTTCCTTCTTTTAATATATTTGACACTTTCTAATTCATACAACAGAAAACAAAGCTGAATGCAAATTGTATTGGTGTTTTTAGTCAGCTTTTGATAAAAAGCGCTAGGTTTCCTGAGCCATCCTGATGAAAAAGTTTTTCTCAAATGTCTCCTTTGCTGTATTTCACTCTTTAGGGAGGTTTTCCCCACTATGGTGAAGTATATAATGACTTTTTTATGGTGAAAGGCTGCGTGGTCTGGTCCTCACACTCAGAAAGGTTGGGAGACTTCATTTTACACAATACTTACAGTTGAAGTACACTGTTGGACCATTCTGATTTTAAATAAAAAACGAACACTTAAGTTAATTTAGATTTTTTTGTTTTTACTAACTTGATCGTGCACGTCTTCCCGCAGTCTTTGCTCATGCTCACGTCACGCAAAGCCAGGGAGGCCATTGAGCTCAAGTTCATTGACACCACTTCCAAATTCGGCCATGGGCGCTTCCAAACGGCCCAAGAGAAAAGAGCTTTTATGGTGAATGAAAGAGAATATGTATTCAAGCTTAACTGAATATACATTGTGGAATGTGCATTCAACATCATATGTTTGCACTTTAGGTGTTTTAATTTTATTTTTAAACTATAATCTCTGCTTCATTTATAGGGGCCACTGAAAAAAGATCCTCTGAAGACAATGCCACAAACATTACCAGAGGAGGCCTGAAAGAATGGCTAATATCTTGGTGCTAATCTTGAAGAATAATACATTTATTTTACATATTTACAATGTGGTCTTTTTAAATAGTGTTGTTTTTAAAATAGTAACTGGAGTAGATAAAAAAAATAAACTAAAAAAAGGAACACATTTTGAAACTTCCAATAACTTTTTAATTCTAAAAGAACATACAATAAATGTCATGCAGGATGGTTGAATATCTCTTCGTCATATAGAGTTCTTCCTTCCAGTTTCACAAGTTTTGCACCACATTAAAAAAAGACATTCCTCGGTGTGTATAATGCAAATGTTTAAACTCCCTTTTGGGTGCGTTTATCCTGGTCCCCACAATTCCGACGGTCCCAAGACCAGCGTTTGAGTTCAGCATGGCTTTAGGAAGCATCTGTCCTTTGTTAATTACTAGGAAGTTTAGAATGGCCACTAATCTGCTGTATCCTAACACTCCCTCAGGGTTTCATCACAAAAGATGCACAACATCTACGTTCTATGCACCAACAGGGTAGCGTTACTCTGACAAGTATTCCTGAGACTCCATGGAAGACTGGTGGGAAGATGCGATCATGGAGGAATGGCAGGATGCAGGTTGGTTTTCCAGGCCAGATGTCATCAGCGGCAGATATAAATCATCCATGTTGGGCATGACGAATATTTTCTGTTCAGATACAGAAAGTTACAATGTTTATTAACTAGTGAAGATATTCTTTTGTCAGGTGATGGTAGCATGGGTGGTGAATTGACAGACTGACCTGGAACTCACACTGCAGTTTTTTCTCTATCCACTCTGTGACATGAGTGAAGGTTACTTCTCTTTCTCCGAGCATGGGGCGCACATGGAAGTCTAACCTGGGAGGCACTCGGAAACTATACCTGAAACCAGGCAAACGTTCGCCAGGAACATGACAGAAGGAGGAAACAAACATTTAGTTTTTGGTAAATATGAAAAGCTTGAAGAAGAAGTTTATTTTTTTCCAACCTGTACCTTATTTAAAGCACGCATTACATTCATTTACTTACCCAGACAAATTTGGAGCAGATGGAGTCCTTTGGAAGAAGTTTATATCCAGTCCCGATCAGCGTATATCCTTATAATAGGAGTTGTGAGGGCAGACAAAGTGCCAGCTTTAAATAAGGCATTCTCTGCCACAAAAATCTACTTCATTTAACCAATGTTTTGTTCTTCATTGCTAGAACTATTCCCCTCTGAGTTTGGGGCATCTTGGAAGTGCTTCTTTTCGTGTGCATGGGTGTTTTTTTCCCCAACAGTACTAACACGTGATCTTAATGACTTAACCACCGTCCTTCATGACCGTTGTAGTCTGAGCAGGGCTTTCTGTCTGCGCTATATGATGGAAGACGGTTAGACAGAACCTGCTACTGCAAACATCAACATGGTTCACGCTTGTGTGTTTCCAAATTGCACAAACAAAATGACTAACCGAACTTATGGTTTATTCAGACCACGGGCTTTGTCAGCGTCAGCAATGTCAATATAACATGTTAAGTCTATGGCGGAGGCCGTTGGAGGAGCGTCACGGTTTCTGCAGCGCTTTGTGAGCTTTGGCTCCATCAACTTTTCAAGCTTTTCCTGCTTTTCAAGCTTCAAAGAGCCAAAAGCCAGCAACGCAGAAGTTCAGATAGCTAAACTTTTGACGGTTTTGACGTTCCTGAAGCGGCACGTTAACCAATCAGAAGGTTTCATTTTAGTGATATCACTACACGTATCTCACCAATGGAAGACAAGCTCATCGTCGCTGTCTGCAATCACAGAAAACTTTATGATCCGTCCTCGCAGATTTAAAAAATCATAAATAACACTTCCTTGTGTTGGTAGGCGATCTGAACACCGATGCCGTTCAGGAGGTTGTCAAACTGGCCGCGGGACAGACGAAAGTAGCACTGGGAGCGAGCCTCATCCATATGTAGCTCCTGGAGCAAATGGTTAAATTCCCCAAACTCAGAATGCATCTGAATAACGGGGTGTATTCACAAATGGCGCTAATGCAGCAGAAGTTGATATTGTCTAGCTTTAAGCAAATAAAGCCAAGCCACTCTCTCAATAAGATCCATCATAGTTCAGAATGTCCGTCAACAAACGAAGCCTCGCCCACGCGCTCTTTTTTGCTCAGGCTTTGCAGGCTTCAACATAGAAGCGTCAAACTAGATGCTTTGTGAGCTTTGCTTGACTCTGACAAAGCGTGTGGTCTGAACGCAGCACAAGAGTGTTGTAGAGCATTGCAGTAACGTCACTTAAATGGCAGCTTGATGAAAGTAGATTAACGTCTATAAATAACACCGGAAGAACACAAAGAAGCACTTCCCAGATGACCCAAACTACGAGGTGAATAATGCTAGCGATGAATGACAAAACACTGGTTAAATTAAGGAGTTTTGTGGCAGATAATTCCTTATTTGGTGGCGGCATTATAGATATACGATGATCGCTACTGGATATAAACTTCTCCCAAAGGACTCCAAAAGGCTCCAAACTTGTCTGGGTGAGTAGGCAAACGTAATGCATGCTTTAAATAAGGTTGAAAAAAAATAATTTTCCCTTTAAAAAGAAGTCAAGGCTAGGAAGGTAAAGGTTAGGACCATATCCTGTCAGTAGGAGGAGGCGGTATGTTGATGGTCAGTATTCCAGAAAGCTCTAGGACCTCCACACTGAGCATCAGGGGCATGTTGGAAACCTCAGCTATTTTCTTCTTGATGTACTCATTTTCTGTGGCCTTTTGGAAGTATTTGGATTTAGCTATCTTGTCCACAAATCTCAGGATTTTCCTGCTTGTGCTACCACCTGCATGCCTATAACGGAAAAAAATGGCACATTTGCCGGACAAATCAATCCTTTTTGCAAGCCGATCTGCAAAGCATTCATGGTTTATAGCAAAAGGTTACCCATCAGATGCTGTAGGGGAATTCTTATCACCCAGTGAACTCTGTGGGTCAAATGGGGGTATTTCCTCTTCGTCTGAGGACCCAGCACTGGAGGACTCTTCATCGCTATCTGCCAATATACACAGCTTCGACTTAATGCTGAAAAACAGTTGGATGGGTTGCTGTGAACCTTGAGCTCTGAACTTTTTTCCTCATTAAACCAAAGCATGTTTCATGGGAATTTTTCTTTTGGGCTCACCCCACTTGCAGGTTCTCAGGAATGTTGAGAGCTTCACCCTCTGCCTCTTTGCCCAGCTTACACAAGTTCATCTTAGTCTCCAGGGTCATCTGAAGGCAGCCTGTGTACACCAACTCCAGGTCCAGCCACAAACCTGGAGATAAAACAGGAGGAGGGAGTAAAGCAGCAGGGACACAGGCAGACAGAGTTCCTAACACACTTTGATCTTAGCCATGAGGTTGTTTTGGAATCTCTTCATGATCTAATCTGGCTGGAAAGATGCTAGATCAGTAGCGCTTAGATTTGACATGTCACATATGGAAATGCTTGATTAAGAGGATTGCTAATCACTTCACTAAGTGAGACAGTGAGATGCGATCCTATTTGTTACGCAATAAATAAGATTATGACCTGAATTAACTGACTGTACTTCTCTTTGCTTGCTAAATAACAAAAGAATATTAATAAAAAACATTTAGTAAAGGATACCATGTAAAATATATTATGATATTTTTTGTATCAAAAATAACAGAGGTTGAATGTTCTAGTTTGTGGTTTTAAAATGATAATGAACACGCAACTATAAATTGAACTACTTGTGGCCTCTCCCCAATAAATCAACAATAAACTATAATATGTATTATATTAAACACATATTTGGGGAGAAAATGTATTACCATGATTCAAAAACTGTTGTACTGGTACAACTTGGAGTAGTTGGGCTGCCATTAGTGCTACTAAGAAGCAATTCATCCATCCATTGTTTATGCCTGTTTATGCTTTCAGGGTTTAAGGCGCGTTGTTACCTATATTCAGTTATCGTTGAGCGACATTTGGATGCAACTTGGGCAGGTGGTCAGTCAGTCAGAGGCAAAGAAAAAATATATGTGGGACAAACAACCATGCATGAACACACTAACTCCTAGGAGTAATTTAGAGAGGCAGTTAATCGGGTAAACTGGAAAAAGACTGGAGTGTATATGATGTCAGAGTAACATTGGAGTTGAAGTTTCCCTTTCTTGGCTTTCTAGATCACTATGTCACGCCTGTTCCTTCTTTCTAATTTACTTATCTGTATCATCTCGCTCGGTCCTCGGCCGTACTTAAGCTTCTCTTTATCTGCAACACTCTGCCAAGTTTTACTAGTTTGGAGCAGTCAGTCTCACAAACATAACTAGTGTTATGTTTGTTCCATCTGTTCAATACTTTCCGTTTCCAGTAATGGTGTGCTTAGACACCAGGAACAATGGCTCTTGTTTTACATAGATTTTGTTTGGAGGCACTGATAAAAACAACCCCCAGGTGGTGTATCAGTCACTGAATATGCAATGCTACACACTGGCTTGGATGGACTTTCAGTGTCCTTTTTTATATTTCTTAGTGATCTAAGGCAGACTGCGGAGAGCAGATTGAATTGCCAGGTTTTCATGATAAAAGTCCATTAGAAAAATAAATAAACTGAAGTACTGCTCGTAAATCCGATTTTAGTTGTCAGGCATCACTGTAGAGACTTGGTTGAGTTTTTGTAATTTTTTTCAGTCTGACTGACACTGCATTGAAATACTTAATCCAAATGCTTTATTTGAAAACCACCTGTCAATCTATAGATGGAGGTTGCATGGTTCTTTCAGGATTTTTTGTACTTCCAGGGTGCTGCATGAGGAAACACTACCTAACAACCCAACTAATCCAGTAATTCAATTTATACCTAATGTACCTAATGGTACTTAGTGGAAAAACAGAGGACCAGGGTTGGTATTAATGTTGAAAGTTTTTGACAATTGAAATAAAGAGCGAATACAGTCATAATGCACCTTAAATAGTATGCAGTATACTGTACCTCTGCGGTCCAGCGTAGGTTTTGATGTGGTTAAGACCTGAGGAAGACAGCTCCCCATGTCCAGATCAGCCAGCGTCAACTCGTTCACGAAGTACGGCAACTGTATGAGACAGGAGGAGAATTTCATCTGTAAATACGGAGTGTTGTATCGAAGAGGAAACCTCACAGAGGTAGTTATCTACCTCTAACTCAAACCACTGAGCAGGAAGGGATAGGGATAGCGTAGTAGATGAATGTGTGTGGAATTTGAAGACTAAGAGGGATAGTGGGAGTCTAAAAGAAGAGGTAATGATTAATGGGTGTTGCAGTGTCTTTTCTCCGTCGTATACCACCTGCCTTGGAAACCTGGAGAAGTCCATAATCAGCAAACACATCCTTTCTCTTGTAAGCAAAGAGAGCTGAAGAGTAACTGTTGTAAAGTTGTATGACCTTGTGCAATAACAATACTTACAATTAAAAAATGTAATTTTTTATTGTTAAATTGAAAATAAACGTGCCTTCTGCTAACACGATGAAAAGAATATTCGAGTATCTCATTTCAACTTTAGTTTGCAATTCATTCTGGCTCAACCAGGAAATAATTAAACGTTTGTTGTGCACTGACAGGTTGAGGGATCGCATATAAAAAACAATTGTCACAAGGACCAAATCAGCCAGCTTCACCTTGATCTTGCTGAGTTTCTTTTGGATTTTGTGCGCCACCTGATCGGCCCAGTATTTCTCTCGGAGAAAGTCCAAGAAAATCCTCCCAAATAGGGAATTTATCCAGGTTGGCTGGCCATCTGCATAGCATCCACTCGATTCAGTTACCACCCCAAAGTCACCTCCACCATCACGCCCAGAAACACAATCTTCCGTGGATATCTGCAGAGAATATCAAGAAAATTATTCCTATATAGGGCAACAGAATTAGCTACTCATTATGGTACTGGGTTTAATCCCCAATCCCCATTACAGTGCCTTGCAAAATAATTCCCAGCCCTTTGACTTAGAGGGAACAAAAGAACTCATGTTCATGTGTAGCAAGACAACAACCGCATACATACAGACAAAGCTACAATTGTATGAAAGCAGAGGCAGCAGTCCAAAAAAAGTTGAGACCTAAATATGAGCGGGAAAGTGGAGCATAACTACAGATTGCAGTTTGCAGCTGTTTTTGTTCCAAATTTTCAGCTATGAATAGGTATTTACAGGATTTTACTGGAATAGGGGATATTTAAACAAATATCCAGACAAATATTTAAACATATCCAGACATGAATTAAAAAAAACATTGTTTTATCATGACTGTGTGCATTTGCAAGCTAAACATTATTAACACCATAAGTGCAAGATATTTACAAAATATTTTCATCAAAATGTACTTTAGTTTATGTTGTCTACTACTACTACTAAAGTTCAGGGAACTACACTCAACAAAAATATAAACGCAACACCTTTGTTTCTGCTCCCATTTTTCATGAGATGGACTTAAAGATCTAAAATTCATTCCAGATACACAATATTACAATTTCTCTCAAACATTGTTCACAAATCAGTCTTTGTTTGTTTTTTACGTGTCCTGTCTAGCAGTTTGCCACTCAGAATTGGTGTCTGAGTACCAAGTACAAGCCCAACAGATTTACTTCGCTGTATTACTCCACTTGATGTATATGTATGAAAAAATCTTTATTAGTGATTACTGAGGGTTCAATTTCCTGAAGTCATGGACACAAAACCGAGACAAGAAGGAAGAAAGGAAGAAGGTGAAGAAAAGAAACCGGACCAGCAGAGACGCGAACCGACGACACAAGACAAGGAGGAAAACAAAGAACACAAGAAAACATCCCAGTCCTCCGCCTCTGCCGGATGGCAGAGAAGCGGTAAAACAAAACAAACAAAAACAACGAACTGAACAGAACCACACCAATAGTTCAGATCCAGTAATAAAAAAGTACACATTCACTACACACAAGCATGGATTAATGAACACAATACTAATGTTTCTGGTAAGCTCCTGGTAACAACTAACTAATGACAATAACCTCAGTTCAAGATATGTCCGTCCACACCAATGTCCCCACACATATGTGTGTGTGCGAGCCTGCAGGTCTGAATAAGGTTTCCCCATGCAAGTGATTGATAGCTGGTGTAAGGAGCCGTCAATCCGTCCTACAGGAATTGAGACAGACATTAAGGGAAAGGAGACGCATGCGTCCAGAGTCCCACATAGCGCAGGAGCCGCAGGCAGACCAGCGCAGAGCCGATCACCCACCAAGAGAGGAACAGATGGAAGCCCCAGGGGAACACCAAGCAGCCACAATGCTGGGGCCCGAGAGATTGCAGGGACGAGCCCACGGGCTCCGCCGGAAACCGGCTACGCCCAGGCAGGCCCAGAACAGGACCCGGAGGCCACGGGTATCAGGGGCACCCCGCCCCCCAGCAGGGCCCCGACCAAGGACCCGCCAAGAGGGGTCCCCCGCCGCCGTCGCCAGGCAGGAGGCGCCCGTAGCCGATCGACGGACAACACACGCCGCCGCCACCCCGGACCAATACCCACCGCCAACAACCCGGCCCCGCCCACACACCCACACGCCAGTGAGCCACAGTAGAAGCCACAGCACCTGGACATCCAGATCTACCAGCTCCCGGGTCCAGATCCCGCCCCACGCAGAGCGCCAAGATCTAGGGCCCAGCCAATGCCAGAAAGCCCCCCCCCAGATGAACCGACCAGGCAGTAGAACTTATGGAACTGGCAGGAGCTTGGGTGCCGGGCACGGTCCCCACCAATCCACCGGACGGCACCAACCTACTTTACAACCCAGGCACCCCCGTAAGAGGTGCCCCAGTCAATCGAAAGAGGACGTTGGCCCGAAACAGCAGCCGCCCGACACATCGGCCCACCCAGGACCAGCCAGGCATGCACCAGGACCGTGCCGGGCCGTAACCGGGACCCCCGGCCCCAGGCATCGAGAGCCATCATCGACCAGCGGGCAGGAGCATCCATCACCGACGGGGAGTGACGGAGGGGAAGAAGATGCACCAGGCCAGAAGGCAGCCAAACACCCAACCTGACAAGTAGACATAGACAGACAGAAACACTCATACGTACCCTCCCTCTTATGCGTACACACGAAAAAAGGACGCTGTACACTCATTCATACATCCCATACATACTCTATACTCCCAGGCCCAGGGACAGACGCCCCGATAGAGCACCCTGCCCCTGCACCCGGGAGACGGACCCCTTGCCCACCAGGACAGGGACAAGCAGACTGCCAAGGCCCCCACCCCGGCAAGAGTAGCCCACCAGCCCAGATCCTCGACCAGACGGCCTGATAATCCACCCGGGCTCCAACCCCTGATGGTCCAACGAACAGGGGTGTAGAAAGACCCCCGGCCTCTCTCCCCCTGCTCAATTTTGGTGTTGTTGCGTGTTGTTCTAATGTGCACTTAAAACAGAGGGGTGGGACATGGGAATACTGCCGGGTACCCCCATCTCCCTCCCCGGGCCCTCAGTGTCTAGATGCATTTAAACAGTGGGTACCGGCACCACAGGCGAGGCCCCTTAAAAGGGGCCCCGCCTCCAGTGCCGAGGTGCACACCTCCTGTCAATCTAAATGTGTGATGGTGAGCACTTCTGCTTTGCTGAGATAATCCATCCCACCTCACAGGTGTGCCACATCAAGATGCTGATCTGACATCATGATTAGTGCACAGGTGTACCTTATACTGCCCACAATAAAAGGCCACCCTGGAATGTGCAGTTTTTTGCTTTATTGGGGGCCTAGGGACTCAGAACCAGTCAGTATCTGGTGTGACCACCATTTGGGAGCAGAAACAAAGGTGTTGAGTTTATATTTGTGTTGAGTGTAGAAATCATCTGTACAGATATTGACCAATGCAGAGTGCATGGAGCAGGTCATGACAGTTAGCATGGGTGCTAAGTGCATTTGATTGAAAGATGCATGCTTGCATAAAATCTACTTCTTTTGCTCAAATCGAAGCAAACATCTATGTTTTTGAAAAAAAACATTTTTATCCAAAGGGTAAACTTTGATTCCAAATTTTTGAGCCAAGTCCGATCACCAATATAATACATCAGGGTTTGCACTGTGTGTGTTGGAGCTAAAACTAAGTACAAATGTATTGAACCTTTTTGGCAGCCGAGGGGCTTCCTTTGTCACTGGAGTTGGGGCAGGGGGCGGGACTGTTTCTATCTGAGCCAATCAGCTGCATCATGTAGATGCTGTAATCCAAAAGCGTTCCTGTTTTACTCGGCAAGTCGGCGATTTCCTCTGTGCCTTCATTAGCAGCCTCTCCTCCACTTGGTGCCTCTGAGTGATAGACACAAGATAATAGTTGTTTGAAAAAAAAAAAACCCTGAGCTCGTCATTCATCTTTATCAAAAGATGATTTGCTCACCAAGTAAATTCGTTCTTATTACCTGTGTTCTCCTCTGCGTTTGATTCACTTTGGGCTGCAGCCTTCGAGGCCGATAGAAGGTGCTGAAACCACTCCTCTTTCTCTCTTCCTGTGCGGCCAAACAGATACAGAGTGGCAGGAGACAGGTGGCTAGGAATGGTGGGCTTCTCTACTGTTTCACCCTCCTCCTGGCCATCCAATAAACTCTCCACCGCCAGTTCCCCCTCAGCGAGGATGATGCAGATTGGGTACTTCTTGTTCCAAACCCTCTTACAAGCTAAACCAGGAGGCACCAGAGACACCTGGGGGAACAAATTTGCATCAGGCACTGACAAATAGGAGTAATTTCCATTTAATTTTCATTCTGAGAAACCTTCATCGCACATGCTAAAGGATGGCATGCAAAATGTTTATTCTGTCATCACGCTGAAAGCTTTTGTAGACTACTCAGTGCAGAGAGCTCAAGTTTATTCAGTGCATCATCCCTCAGCCCTGTAGGTCCGTCACCTCAGTGTTAGGTGACAAAGTGGGTGCAGACAGTTCAGTGTGAAAAGTTCAGTTCAGAGGTCACCTCTGCTTTCTTCGTCTTCCACGTTGCGGTCTGTGAGGTAAACATTTTAGATTCATCTAATAAAATGCTCACCTTACTGTTGGTCAGCTGGTACGTACGGGTTTGCAAAAACACAGCTTCATGGAGCGGCTCATCAAAAGCTGCCCACCGGGGAATGTTGGCACGAGGTTTTGCCAAGTGCAGCCGGCCGCCATCCAGCGTCACATAGACCGAGTGCATCATGGACGGGTGGAAGGTATCAGGATCATAGCTGTGTGCTTCATTCATCCAGCCCTGATAGTAAACACATATGCCTTTAAATCTAAAATGATACATAACAATGCATGCAATAAAGAAAATGTGAGAGTTAATATCTCAGCAACGGGGTAAAATGTAACAGTACAGCGCAGCAGGAGGGGAAACATGAGACCCAGCAGAATGCATCCATCTCACTTCACAGTTGATGTATCTGAAATGTTACGGTGTTCATCTCAATGACTCTGCCTGCATTATGACCTTCTCCACAATGCTGAACCTTCAGAGCCCGCAGGCAGTTTGTTAGACAGAAATAACCTCAAAAGTAATCTATGAAGGGCTGTTTGTGCTTTACAGCATCTCACATATCTGCTGTCATGCAGACTTTTGCTCATAATATAGCTGCAGGCTCAGTTTCATCTAGCCAGATAGCTAATGTGACAAAAACAAAGCTTTTAGGAGGATCATACACAAAGATTACAGCCAGAACAATGACCAGGTTTATTAATAAGGAAAACAACAGGAGTAATGCTGAGTTTTTAAACACAATAAACCATCCACCACCACTAGAGAAGAATCTTTAACCTTTCCTCTTTACACAACCACAAGATTAGCCTTTTCTATATATGATTTAAGTGTGGGGACCCCATGACAAAAATGAACAATTTCTATGATTTTGTTATGTTTTAAACCACTATTGTTTTAAAAGACCCAGTGGTGACCCATTATAGGTTTTATTAAAATATTTTTTCTAAAGATTTTGTTACAACTCCACTAGTATCTATTAAAAGGCGTTTTTCCACTATTGTAACTTCTGGGAAACCAGATATTTTTCTGATGAGGAAATCTGTTGCCCCACTTCTCTCAGCCGCCGTGACTCTATACACACTCGACCCCTTAAGGAATCAGCTTAAGACATTTGTAGATCATGACTGTAGCGAGTAGCATCACTGATCAACACCAAAAGGCGCCCAGACCAGCAGAAACAACAAAAGACTGACATGGAGGATGCAGAGATGGTTGCTGCATTTCTGTTCGCTGTTGGTATAAACTGCTTCTGCAGGTACTCTTCTTATTTTTACAAATCCGGTTGTTTGACAATGTTTGCTCATTTCCCTCTGAAATACAACCAATCAGAGCGACTTAACCATAGCTCCTGGAGAGCAACTCAATTGGCAAATTCTAAGTACATACACCCATGCAGGAACTGTCGGCCTGGCCTGATGAAGTAGAGACATGCACATATCGATAAGGTCCGGTAAAATTACCCTGTAGTTTCAATAGTGGAAAAGCGCCTAATGCCATACACTCTAAAAAGGTTCCCAGGGCCTTCGTAAAGCAAACAGGCCCACACCATCACAGAACCACCACCACATATATCAGTGAACATGAGGTGCTTTTCAGCCTTGACTCTTTCCCCCCCCTTGAAAACTCACTTTTAATCTCATGTGACCAAAGCACACCTCTCTAGTATTAACCCCAGCAGTGTATAGCAAATTGCTTTTGTGGCGGTAGAACAGACAATTATTTTTCTGACATCTCTCCTCAACATCAACCTGCCACATGGATGGTATTTAGTGGTTATTTTGAAGATTTGGTTACCTAGAGCTGAAACTCTTTGCAGCAGTAGTCAAAAGTAGAGGTCTGGATATCCTTTTTATTATCACCCTTACCTTCCATCCTTAATTGTGGTGTAAAAATAAAGCGAAACAACCAATAAATGTTGTAGGACTGTACTTTCTGTTGTATTTATTGCAATGAAATCGGCATCTTGGGATCTCCGGTGCAAGACCTGAAACTCTCCCAACTGACCACTCTCAGATTTAAAACAGTTTTTAAAGATACTTGTAAGGTTAATGAACATTTGTTTTTGCTTTTATTCGTGTATTTATTAATCCTCTCATTTAACACATCTTAAGTATACGGAATCCAAAATCCAAATTACCTCAAAGATGTCTGAATCCATGAGCTTTCCATTTGGCTGATCCACATCAATGGGTCTGGACCTGCTTTTAAACCCCTGTTTGCCTCTGAAGTGGGCATGTCGTGGGGCAAACACGAAGACAACTACCAAGCACAATATAAAACCACATGCAATCCCCACGGACAGACCAGCCAAGTACGGAGGTAATGGGAGAACAAAGAGCCCATAAGCCAGCAGAGCTACGGGGATGAGCCAGTACAAAGGCAACGGTGATCCTGAAAACGAGACTTGAGACTGAGAATATGTTTTGTCATGTTTCCCCGTGGATCTTTTCTGAACCTCCACTAGTTGTATCACATCCTCATAGGTGCAGCTTTCCAGGCGCTTGTCTTTGCTTTGGATGTTTTGTTTTGGGAAGATCAAGGAATCCTTCTGGAGTCTTTTGAGTGAATCATCACACACAGCTCTGTGCTCACTGTCCGTTCTCTTTCTACATCTGAGGTCTGTATCTTCACTGCTCCAGTCTCTTTCACATCTGCCCAGGGAGCCTGGTGAGTCTCCTGTGCCCGACCCCCTACCCTGTTTTGGGCTTCCAGAGGTTTCATCCCCCATTATCTTATTCAGCATGCTCAATGGATCTTGCATAGCCTCTGAAAACTTCCGTCTGGTGTCCTCAAACTCAGCAATCAGCGAACTGCCCCGTGGTTCAATGGGAAACATGCTGTCGGTGAAGAGTGGAGGTACCCAGTCCTCATTTTCCCTCAGCACCCCTGATACAGCCCCATATTCTGGCATATTTGGATTAGTAACCTGCTTCCAAGGATGCAGATGCAGCTTGGAGTCCGACTTTGAGAGATTGTTGACAGGCTCTCCCCTGCGGGAGATTTCTGTGCTCAGGGATTTGACCAGGCTGAGGAGGGGTTTACCTCTCAGGGTGCTGCTCTCCTTTGGCCTCAGTTCCGTAGAGGATGATTTGACCAAGCCGCTCGAGATGAGGAGGTCCGCTGACGATGTTGTCAAATCGGATAAAGAGCCAGGAGATGAAGGAGAGTGGGGAAGGTAGAGGGGCTGAGGGCGGTGGCTTTGGTTCAGGTCTAGGTTCATCCTTAGACTGAGGTCATGCTGGCACTCCAGGGTTTGTGGTTTGTCTTTGGAAAAGACAACGGAGGGCCCTTCATCAAGGTGGTCCAGACTGAAGATAAGCTTGCTTTCCTCCATAATGAATACAAACAAGGAGCTAAGGTCATACACTGGAACCGGTAGATTTAGCTGCACATAATCTGTAGTTTATCCATATATACCCTGCAAATAAAATGGGAAAAAGACATGTCAAATTTTTGGCCAACATGTCAGCTGCAAGACATCCACTTTAAGCCAATTCAAATTTAGTTCCCCTTTTAACATTCCTGCCCTTGTTTCCAGTCTACTCAGTGCCTTTTCCTTAATTTTAAAATATTCTTCTGCAGACATTTAGAGAACCAGAGATTACCCAAGGTATGAGTGGACGAAGTGTTTTTAGTGCCTCCAGACCAGTAAGTGTTTTTTCTAATTTTGTCTTGTTTCATGGCTGTTTGTAATAATGTTACACTGCTGGTCATTTGTACCCTCACCACTTGCACCGTGGTAGTATTCGTAACACGTTTAGTTTAAACAAATATGACAAATTCCGCCAATCGCCTCAGGATGTTCTCTATTGACCCTGTATCAATTGGTATCCACCGGGTTTTGTATGCCACTTACTTTAAGCAGTTAAGCAACGTGGCACAATGATTTATTACATGAAACAAACATTTGTTTCATGTAATAAATCAATCTTCTGAGACAGAAATGCATTTTGAAAAATGTTACTATGTCATAGTGATTTGATAGGAATTTACCACTTTTCAATTCAATCACTCAAAAGAAAAACACTTTTTGGTAATATTCCATGTTGAGGAAACAGGTTTTTATTTACATCAGCTTCAATTAAAAAAAGCCACTAACATCAAAGCAGTGCCAAAACTTCACTTTGCTGCGAATATATATAAAAAGAAATCAGGCTTTTAGTAACTCTGTCCCATTATAGCTTTGAAATTACAGCAATTAGCCCCAGGCTTTGAGAGCATGCTGATCTACAGCAAGCCTTTTAAAAGTTTGTTTACACAGAACAACCACAGCCATGTATTATGTCAGGCAGACTGGACAGTCACATAAACTAGGAATATATAAAGCCAAAGGATCCAGGATGAGAGTGGATTAATTTTGAACTTCAACGTTTTAGCACTTGACAGTTTTCAACGCACACAAAGTGATGTTTGTATTTCAAAACCACCTCCATTCACTTGTTCTAATAACAGGTTTTAATTAAGTGAAAAATATTCATATCACATGCATTGAAATAGCACTTTTTGGAAGCTGTAGAACTGTGGAAGGTGTAAAGATTTTAAATAATCCATCAGATTTCCAGGTTGTGCAAAAGACTCATCGCTCCGATGCATTAAAGAGGGAAATCGTTAGGGTGGTTCCCACAATATGTCTCCACTTCATGAGCGTAATCAGGACATCAATTTGAACTCAAACCTGCTGGGCTTTTTTTTGTTGTTTTCAATCTAATTAACCCAAAGTGTCACTCTGCAGACGGTTAAGCTGCTGCTGCTGCTGCAGACGGTCCTATGTCAGCCTAATCAATTTGGACTCAGGAGTCGATTTGGAAGACGCTTGTGCTGACATAAGGAGCAATACCTTAAATATCACTGCTGCTGAGTGGAGTCAGCAGAGGCCTGGCAGCTTTCCTATGTGGACTCTGAACAATTTTCAGCTCAGATAAGAGGAGGGAAGGAAAAAACTCAAACCTGAACATGAATAATATAACAGGGTGGTTTTTTTAATCAAACGTTATATATGATAGAAGAAAATGTGTTTAGTGTTTTAGAGTGGTGGTTTCCAGACTATTCAACTAAAAGGATAGGAGACTTGTGAGTCAGAATAATTGCAACACAAACAGCATTAAGAGCCAGCACTTTCATGATCCTTAGTTGTGTTTTTAGTTTTAATGTGTTGGGTTTGTATCTTACTCAGTTCTCATTATTTTCAGTTCCCTCTTCTGTGTTGATTCTGTCCTAGGCTTTTTTTCTACCTTTTTTGGGGGTGCTGAAGCATTATGTCTTTTTTTCCTTTTTTCTGAATTAACCAGATACATTTTACATCAAAGAAAAACTCTTTACATAGTTAAGAGATAATTATTTCTCAGCATTTGAAACCCAAACGAAATAAAACTGAATTTACCAAAACAACAGGACATGTGCGAGTACATTGGGATGCAGCTGGGGTATCTTGGTTGCTAAGTTAATTTTACAAAACATCTCGTAAAAACACATCTTATAATGACTTTTTAACTGATCAAATTCCAGAATAACAAAGCTTTTTATACATTATTTGTTTAAATTAATTCAGAAAGAAATTTTTTTTTGCATTCCTTCAAGCATTTTGATTGGTTTAGGCACCAGAAGTCCACCAAACTAAACAAGAAGAGGAAATAAACTAATTTCTCATTATTTCAAAATGTTTTCTAATGTTTTCATACATTTCAGATATTTCTTATCAGTAATAGTGGTATCATAATACCAAACTAAATCCACCAAAGATGTTATGTTTTATCCTGCCGTTTATCTGTTCATCTCTGTCTGAATTGGTGAAAGAGTGAAATATTGAATGAATGAATGAACAATGTCAGAAATGGGCCAAGGAACGATCAGGTGAAGGATCAGGTGAAGGAATCTAAACTGTACGGAGGTACTAGACAGAGCTCTAACCTCTCATAGTTATGCTTTTCTATTTTTTAAACATAATTTCTGTTTCTAGTTTATGATATTTTTATGAGCAGTGAACCTAATGTTAGATTTATGTGCTAATATTAAAGCCAAGGTGCTACTGACTAGACAAATGATTGGATGTCCATTAACATTTGTATAGGCTTTGTGTGCGCACCCCTAAACCCCTGATCCAAGAATCGCCTCTTTATTCTGTTAATTATATTGTTTCTTAAGAGTTCTGTTATGCTTTATTTCATTAGGATCATGGTTTTATGATTTGAGTTCTGCTTAGTGTTAATATCTTTTCTGTTTTTTCCTCCTTTCCTTTCTTACTCTTAGGGTTTAAAACATTAAGTTTATCTTGAGCATTTGTGTTATTTTGTTAGATTTTTTACTCCTCTGCTTTTTCTTCGGCACGTTAGGTGTCTTCTTTAGTTGAATTTTATTCTGTTATCTTTTCGAACTTTGTTTTCCTTCTTTGTTTTACTTTATCCCTGCTGTTCTGCCTCATTACCAGCTGCTAATTACATCCGCCTGCTCTCTCACTCCCACCTGCATCTGATGACCCTGATAAAGTTTCTCTGGAGTTCGTCCGTCATTTCTCACGCTTCCCTCAGTATTTAAGCAGTCCTCTTCCTCTTATACTAGCTTCTTCTGTTACCTTTGTCTCACTCCATGTCTACTGGTTCCAGAGTCACATAACCTCCCTTCAGTTTTGAAGTGTCATTAAAACTCTTAATTTCCTCTGCCTCTCTGTGCCTACTTCTCAGTCAAGCTTCAAAAACATGACAAATACGCCACTTTTATTTGCAGCTGAAATCACGCGTACATGCACATAAAAATACAAAACATCTATTTCTCATCATCTAGAATTAAAATTGGAAGAAGTTTTTCATCTTTTAGGTCATTTAAGATTAGCAGAATTATTTGTTAAAGACAATGTTCTTCAAATTTAGAAGTTTACAATAAGATTAATATGATTTTAGATCATTTGGATAAGCCCAGATAATATCATGGCTTTGTGTGCTTCAGTTTAATTCCCAACATTTGAGTTAACTGGAGACCTAGCTATGGATGTATTGCTAGACCTCCAGAATTCTGGTTCCTTGTTGGATGCAACTTCCAGATATATGAAGGTGCTCAGTTATCTGTTCAACCAATTATAAACTAGTATAAATGCCATTGGAATATTTATAAATCATACTATTTAGGAAGAAGATAGGTTATATGTCCTTTGCATGATTTGATGTAAAATGTACATAACTCAGACCAAAACTGAAAGAGTGAGTGAAGATGCTGGTCAGAGTGTGTAGCTATTCACAGGGAATAAGCCATGCACTGAAATGGACAGAAATGCCACATCGGGGAGTAAGCAGTCATAGTTTGTAAATGCAATCAGTGATGAAGGCCTTATATTTGGGAGATATTTCATCTTTACTGATGAAAACAGAGTTTGAGTGTTTGGTCATAATGACCAGAGTTATAGAGTATAGTTGTAGTGATTAATGTTTTTATTTTGGGTTTTCGGAAGGGGGTTAATCTGTAAAGCACTTTGATAAACTTTGTAGTTTGAAAAGCGCTTTATATATAAAGTTTGATTGGATTTTGATTTGAAGCTTAGTCACAGGTTTTCCAAGTATCTGAGAATACAGTCAAATGAGTTACACAGTGCAGAAAGGTAAATAAAGTCAGAAGTGCACATCAAAAACTAAGATGTCTTATGCCATGGAAGATTTGTGGGCAAAACTGAAAGGTGTGCATAAGTAGGCTGGATTAACAAACCTTATTCAATTACACCAGATATATCAGAGGAAAGAGCCTAGATAACAGCAACTATTGTGAGCAACTAGAGGAAGGACATTCATAACAATAACCTCAAGTCATACAGTGTAAAAATGTATTTCATCAAATAGTACAGTAATGTGTGCAGACCTTGTAGTTGTTAAAAATTCAGTTCTGACTGTTATATAGCAGCAGAAATGGATAATGGCTAAAAATGGGTTAGCAAACCTAACCCTCACATCAGCGTTTTGGACATTTGCGTGCTCTGTTTATCCCGTATTGGATACACTAAATCAAACTAATATGATTACATAAAATATTAGTCTTTGCATGAAAGGATCAGAGATGCCTCTGGGATGACAAAATGATTGCAGAGTAAAAACAGGCAGAACATTTTTTCCAAGACCTTTAGACTAAGTGTTGTCAAAGTGGCTTCCCATGTCTGCAAAAGAATTTAAGAAACATGAATTCATAACTTGAATTGAGGCTGCTTGCTTGAAGAGCGTCTATCACCACTCAGGACAAAGTCAAATTTCCAGACGACTGAATTATCCATTCTTGGTGTGATCCTAAAAGCAGATGCAAACATATTTGCACTTGACATTAACAGGAATTACTCACCTGACTGCAGCATGTTTAAGAAGATGGCCTTTTTTATTCGGTAAAGATGCTCTTAACGTTAAATGCAGAAGTGTGCATGAAGCGCGGGCTGCAGTGTTCAGTCCGCCTGCTGCTGCAGAGCGCAGTGTGTTGCTACTGCAGCCGTATCCATCCATCCATCCATCCATCCGTGTGGCAGCAATTACTCGCACAACTTTACTCCCTCTAAAGCTCCTAATCGTCACGAAAATTCACTCAAACTTGATTAAAATCATTCTACCTGCTGCTGTTTAGGACTCGCTGCTCACTGCTTGAAGCGCACGCCCAGTTCAGGTCGTCATAATGCCATTACAGGGAGTCCTGACCGCAGAGAGGTCTCTTTAATCCAGATTATGCGAGTGGCGGCGGAGTCGGCGACTACTACTCCTCCTCCTCCTCCTCCTCCTCCTCCTCCTCCTCCTCCTCCTCCTGCTGCTTCAGCGTCAAAACACTGAGTTTAACCAACACCGCAGTCCTGTACGCAGACTTATGTAAGTGCACGACCTGTGAAATTCAGGGCCAAGTTGCGCAAAATCGCTGCAAACAAAAAACCACCGCAGTCAGATATTTCCCCCAGTTAAACAGTTTTTAAATGACCACTGGGGGGCTGTGAACCTCATATCATCAAACACTATAAAACAAAAAGAGTGATAACCAAATATTATTTTAGAATTTGTTCCAAGTGTAGCAGTCGCCACATGGAGGTTATTTTGAGCCTCTCTCTATAAAATGACATCTAAATGTTGACTACGTTTATACAAAAAATATAATAATAACATGGTAAAACATAACCTACTATAATATTCCAAGTGGCTATCTTCAATTAGTTAGTTAATGTCGCAGCATTTGATCTTTAAAGCCATACAAAATTATAGGCTATATATAATATATATATATATATATATATATATATATATATATATTAATAATTGTAATTGAAAATTACAAATTCTTTAAAAAATGTGATTCAGAATTGTGAAAGGAGTATTAGTTTTGTGTATTCTCTGTTTATTTTGATTTAATCAAAACTGACATGACGAAAATACTTTCTGTTCTGGGTGGACAAACATTTGTAAAGCTCTACAAAAGGTAGTGGTACATATATTTGGATAAGCGGCGTCAGAATGCGTAAAAATCAATCTTAGTAGAAGGCTATTATTTAACTTTTGGGAATCTTTTATTTTGAAATTCAACCCAAAGCGGAAGTTACCGGAAGTTACACAATCTCTTTGTGTTTTGTTTCGGTGCAGCAGAGAACGAGGGTTAGGTTCACCGACAGGGATGTCGTTTTGCTCTTTTTTCGGCGGAGAGGTCTTCAAAGACCACTTTAAGACAGGTATCTTCTTCACTAAAGTTACTTCTTGTTACACTTTTCAAGTTCTCTGCCCAACGTATCCAGTTTGTCTGGCTGTTATGTCACCGCTTGCGTCATACGCTATGTAACTTTTAAAGTTTATCCAACATAAGGGATTTAAATATGGCTGGGATAGAAACATAAAGCGGGAGTTTGTATTATGCTTGCAGTAAATGATTGCTCCAGTTGTAGAGACAAACTTGTTTTAGCTGGGGAAGTTTTTAACTGGTATGTAGCTTAAACAATAACTCTTACACAACTCTTATGAAACTGGATAATTATTACAAGATGGAGACATTTTTTGTTCAAAATTTATACAGTTTTTTGGTAAAGATTTCCCACCGGTGGGAAGAAAACGTAACTGTTTACACGGAAAGAACAAAACAATATTTCAGATTTTGGCACTAAACAGCTGTAAGAGCCAAATAATATAATCTTTTAAAAAACTGGTCTCATAAAGATTGATATTCAGATTTTTTTAATTACCTTTTTTGTTTTGTTTGTAGCTTTTCTAGAAACCTGTTTGCAAATAAATTGCTCCTGCTTTAAAAAAGATATAACTGATGTAATCGGAGTTTATTATCATTATTTTTTGCAAATTCCCCTTAGGCTCGTTGGAAAAATCTCAGTAATAAGAGCAGGATATGATTCATTACTTCTTCTAAAACACTTGCTGTATTAAGTCATGTTTAATAAAATTATTTTATGCAGATTTGGGTGCACCCAAGCCTGCTTTTGAGTGAAGGTCACTCATATAAGCAATGAAATAAAAAAGAAAGCAAGAACTGTGGTTATATAAAAAAATGCATTGTGTTATTTTTCCATTGTAGGAAGATTTAAAACAGGATTTCTTGTGGCTTTCTAAATTCATTGGCTCTCTTCTTGCCAGATAGTGTGCACTGTGCATTAGTCTCCTTCCTGCACTACATTGTCTTGGTCTGTCATGAAAAGACATGAAGTAAATGTGAAAAAGTTGTCGGGATGTGAATACTTTTGTAATGTATTGAAACTGAAACTTTTCTTTCCCTGCCATCGCTCATCTTTTTCCTCTCAGGGATTTATGTTTGCTCCAAGTGCGACCATGAGCTGTTCTCCAGTCGCTCCAAGTACGAGCACTCATCCCCCTGGCCGGCCTTCACAGAGACCGTCCATGAAAACAGTGTGTCCAAACATAAGGAGAGGCCTGGGGCTTATAAGGTACCTTCAGAACGGGCTTTCGGATTATCAGCCGAGTACCGCAAAAGAGTATTTACACATGTTTTTCAGACTAATGCGTGTTGTGTTGTTCCAGGTGAAGTGCGGGAAGTGTGGAAACGGACTGGGGCATGAATTTGTTAACGATGGTCCTGCCAAGGGGGTTTCTCGCTTTTGAATATTCAGCAGCTCACTGAAGTTCATCCCTAAAGGTACAATCTCAGGTTGCCTGGATTAGTCTTTGTTTCATTAATTCAGTATAATAATGGTGCGTTCAGACCCCAGGCTTTGTCAGCGTCAGCAGCGGCAAGATTGCATGTTAAGTCTACGATTGAGGCCGTTGGAGGAGCGTTGCAGTCTCTGCGGCGCTTCGTGAGCTTTGGCTCCAACAACTTTTCAAGCTTTTCCTCCATTTAAAGCTTGAAAGCTCAATGCTAGCAACACAGAAGTTCAGGTAGTTGAAATTTTGACGGTCTTAACACTCTTGAGACAGCACGGCAGCCAATCAGAGCGTCCAACTGTAGTGACGTTGCCCAACGTTGACGCTGCCTACCACAATCCACAAATGTTAAAACATCCAGCAGAGAAAGGCTGCGATCTTTGCTAGCTTCAGCTTAAAAATGTATCTTCTGTGTATATGCGTTGAACTAGTCGCTTTATGAGCATTGCGGTCTGAACTCAACATTCTGCGTTGCTAGCGTTTTGAGCTTTGAAGCTTGAAACGTTGACACAGCCAAAGCTCACAATGCGCCGCAGAGACAGCGACGCTCCTCCAACAGCCTCAGCCATATACTTTACATGTAATCTTGACGTTGTTGATGTAACACGTATGCTACTTTAATTTACATAACCACGATGTTAGAACTAAGTATGGCAATGGAATGGTTATGAAATAACAGAAACAGAAGAACCTATTTTCGTTATGGGAGCTTGGAGTGAATGAAAAGTAGGAGACAAAAGAATTTGGGTTTTAAAGTAGATTGTATTCAATTAATAATCAAAGCAAAAGACAAAGCAGACAAAATTATTTACAATTGACAATTACGACACATGGGGAAAAACAACAAAGGGGAAGAAAAACCTTTGGACACAAACAAAACAAATATGCTTCCGGTTTCTTTGTGCTGTGCAAGTTGTATCTTTTTTTCTTTTGGGAAATACAAAGAGTTCAGTTTTCCATTTTAATTATCCTTTTGGGTTTTTGTTTTGGAAAACACCACAGTTCAGTTTCTTCAGTTCTTGTTTAAGAGGGAAAAAAAAAGGAGGGAGGAGGGAAAAAAAATAGGGCAAGAATCCAACATAAGGTGTCCTCAAAATGGGGAAAAAAATCAGAAAAATAGAAGGTCCTACCAGGGATCAGCTTACCACCTCTTTAGCAGAGGAATCTGGTGGTTCAGGGCAGGGGAAAAAAAACCTGACCTAAAACACAAGGTCAAAACAAATAATTACAATCTGGTCTATTCAGCTACCGGTAACCTTTCTTTCATAATTCTTTTACATTTTTCCTTATCAAGTACGTACATTTCTTTTTCAGGTAAGTAAAACCTAAATAGTAAAATAAACTGCAGGTAAATAAGATTCTGTATCAGGGAAGGGGCAGAACAAAAGATGCCGGTTACCAAAAACCGGAAGAAAATTAATATTAAGGCTTTTCAGATTAGTTTCATTCTGCGTTGGACTATTGAAGTCAAAAAACATGAAAGCGCAACTCACCGTGTCAGAGAAGTTATGAAGGGATAACTTTCAGGTTTGTAGCACATGCCAAACACAGTCCAAGCCGGGAGCAGGGAACAGGAACTGGTGCCAGGAAGTGACCTGGGCAGTATCTCTTCTTATATAGTGCCCCTAGTGGCAGGGTGAATCAAGGCAAGGGAGATGGGAGGTGCATGTGTTTTGGAGACATGGGTTTCAGGGTCCCCCCCTGACCTCATGTACGTCCCTGTACATGGGTTAGACTGGCAGCAGGTTGACGGCTGACCAGAGACACCGGAACTCCCATCATCCTTAATGGCTAGTTTAAAAACTTTTCCCAGTCCATGGAAAAGTGACTGCATACTCTTCAGCAGTGGGTGCCCCAACTTGGTATATTGGAGTCTCTGTGGTGGACGTCTGTCTCGAGTTGAGCTTCTTATAGGCTGGTCACCATCGGAGGCAAATGTATCTGGAACAGGAGGTGAGTTGGTATTAGGGACGGGCGAGTGTTCGGCTTCGGAGACGGGTAAGTGTGGTTCCGGATAGAGTGTGTCAACTGAGGAGTTGAGGTCTGAGGTAAGTTCAGCCGGTTCAGACTCTGAATTAGTAGTTTCAGGTTCAAAAGGCTCAGGCTGTGTATGTGGCTCAGATTCTTGCTCATTGCCTTCGGGTTCAAGAACTGTGGATTTTATAGTAAGTGGTACAGACGTTGGATCGGGCAAGTTTGGCTGTGGTTTTGGAATGTTTACAGTTGTAGTGAATCGGACTGGATCAAGGGAAGGTGGGTCATACCAATTTATTGGCAGAATTTCATCATCAGATAGTTCATTTTCAGGTTCTATGGCAGGTAAGTTTGTCTTTGCAGGTCGTTTTGCAGGTGCAGGCTGGATTTGTGACGTAGCAGGTAAGTATCCGCAAGGCAGTAGTAGATCTCGATGCAAGGTTCTCAATGGCTTCTCAACATGCTCAGGTCTAACGGTGTACACAGGTAAGTTGTTAGCTTTCTTGACCACCACATAGATGTGAGGTTCCCATTTGTCAGCAATTTTATGTTTCCCTCTTAGTCTAACATTGCGGACAAGCACACGATCACCCACTTCCAACTCTGATGCAGTGATATGTCTATCAAACCGAGACTTGTTCTTCAGCATGCTCTTTTCTGCGTTGTCAGAGGCAAGCTGGTAACTCTTTTCCAGATGTGACCTCAGCTTCTGGACGTAGTCAGAATGACTCTGGCTGGGTTGGCACAAAGGAAGACCAAAAGCCAGATCGATAGGGAGACGTGGTTGGCGACCGAACATCAGCTCGTATGGGGTGAATCCAGTGGTGTCGTTTCGTGTGCAGTTATAGGCGTGTACGAGTGGTTTGACAAAGTCTTTCCAGTGTGATTTTTCTTGTTCTGCCAGTGTACCAAGCATGTCCAACAATGTTCTGTTAAATCTTTCAACCGGATTTCCTCTTGGATGATATGGTGTTGTTCTGATTTTATGGATACCTGCCAATGCACAGAGTTCTTTTATTGTTCTGGATTCAAAATCTGGACCTTGGTCGCTATGGAGTTTCTGAGGTATTCCGTAGTGTACAAAGAAGTTTTCCCAGAGACACTTTGCAACGGTTTTGGCCCTTTGGTTCGAGGTAGGTATGGCAACAGCATATTTGGTAAAGTGATCGGTTATGACCAAGATGTCCTTTGTTTTGCTTTTGTCTGGCTCCAACGTCAAAAAGTCCATACAGACAAGCTCGAGTGGATGTGTTGTTCTGATGTTCACCAAGGGTGCGGCTTTCTCTGGTAGTGCTTTTCGTTTTACACATCTCTCACAAGTCTTCACCTTGGTCTGGACATCACTGGCCATCCTTGGCCAGTAAAAGCGGTTCCGGACTAGATCCAAGGTGCGTTCAATGCCCATATGGCCCATTTGATCGTGCAAGCTTGACAGTACTTCAGCACGACAATCATGTGGTAGCACCAGTTGGTATTGGAGCTGGGGCCCAAGTTGCCTTCTCCGTACGAGAATGTTGTTCTGGAGCTCCAAACGATTTAATTCTCGTAGAAGGAGTGGCAGCTCTGGCAATTCTTCTCTCAGTGTGGGTGGAAGTGATTCACCACTCTCCAGCTGTGCTATCACGTGTCTGAGAACAGGGTCAGCTCGTTGCCTGTCAGCGATATCAGGAGACTTCAACTGATGGACCACCGAAAAAGTAAACTGCTCGTCAGCAGCATAACTATCCGGTAGACTGTCAGCGTACATGGACAACAAGTGAACGAGAGCATGGTCAGGAGCACTACAGGTTAATTGCCGATCACTGAGAGCTTGAACTATGTGTTGATCAATACTTATGACGTCGGGACTGTGGAGGTGTTGTTCGGTGAATCGGAGAATTCGTTCCTTCTCTTTCTGCGACATCATGTCAGTGGGAAGGTCACCATGGGGTCGACGTGAGAGACCATCTGCATCCGCATTCTGTTTGCCAGCTCGGTAAACAATTTTGAAGGTGTAGGTGGAGAGTGCAGACAACCAGCGATAGCTTGTGGCATCAAGTTTGGCTGAAATGAGAAGGTAGGTTAATGGATTACTGTCGGTCATGACGGTAAAAGTGGTCCCGTACAGGTAATCACTGAACTTTTCTGTTACAGCCCATTTCAAGGCTAAGAACTCCAGCTTGTGAGCTGGGTACCTCGCCTCACTTCTTGACAAGCCTCTGCTGGCATAAGCTATCACTCTTTTCTGCCCTTCTTGTTCCTGGTATAGGACAGCACCGAGCCCAGTGGAGCTAGCATCAGTGTGTAACAGGTAAGGCTTCTGAGGATTGGCAAAAGCGAGCACTGGAGCAGAGGTAAGCTTCTCCTTAATAGCGTCAAACGCCGTTTGGCACGCATATGTCCAACGACCCCTAAATGGTTCTTGTGGATTGAGATATTGTTGTGGTTTGACCAAGGGCCTCAACTTCTTCTGTGATGGTGGGTAGCCGGAGGTAAGTTCATGGAGAGGTTTCACGATGGTAGAGTACCCCTGGACAAATCTCCGGTAATACCCAGCGAATCCGAGAAATGATCTGAGCTCTTTCAACGTATTGGGCACCGGCCAGGACCTCAAGGCTTCGATTTTATTTGGATCTGTTTCAACGCCGCTCTTTGACACAATGTGTCCCAGGTAACGTACAGAGGTCTGGAAGAAAGTGCACTTCTCTACAGAGAGTTTCAACCCGAATTCCTTGAGGCGATTTAGGACTCTCATAAGTCTCTCCTCATGTTCTTCCAGTGTGGGTGCGAAGACAATGAGGTCGTCAATGAATACTAGCACTTCTTTCAGATTCATACTTCCGACACACTTTTCCATCAGGCGTTGAAAGGTGGATGGCGCATTGGTGATCCCTTGGGGCATCCGATTAAACTCCCAAAACCCAAGGGGACACACAAAGGCTGTTTTACCTTTATCTTGTTCCTCCATTTCGATTTGGTAGTAGCCGGATTTTAAGTCCAGGACTGAAAACCATTGAGATCCTGTGAGTGCTGTAAATGTGTCTTCAAGTTTAGGCAGAGCGTATGCATCCTTGATAGTTTGTAAATTTAGTTTTCTGTAGTCAATACAGAGCCTGACACTGCCATTTTTCTTCCTAACGACCACTATGGGCGAGGCGAAAGGTGAGTCGGACTCTCTGATTACTCCAGAATCAAACAGCTCTTGGAGATGTTTCCTCACGGCGTCGAGATCCTGTGGATGTATGGGTCGAGGCCTCTGTTTGAAAGGTGTTGGATTAAGAAGTTTTATTTGATGCTTCACTCTGTCTGTTCTGCCGAAGTCTAGATCATGCTTTGCAAAAACCCCTTGAATGCTGTTCAATTTCTTGATGATTCTGTTTTTCCATTCAGGTGTGAGTGGTGAGTTTTCGAAGTTGTAATCAAACAATGGTTCTGAAGAGGTGGCTGAAGTGTGGTCTGAAGCAGCCTGATTAGCGCATGACACACATTGAAAGGCACTTATTTCAGAAAGCATAGCTCGAGGAGGGAGAATCACATCGTAGTCAGACTCGTTTTTAACAGGAACAGGCAGTAATGCTGGATAATGAGCAGGAAAATCAACCAGGCAGGAATGGACCATCAAACCTCCAGGTAAGTGAAAGGAGGTTGGATGTTCAATCACCACTGCTTTCTCTGCATGCAGAGAATGAGAGACTATAATGCCATCTAGGAGGACTGTTTTGCCAGCTGGAATAGTCTGTGGACTTGTGCTGTGAAATCTAACAAGTCCATGGTGTTCTTCATTTCTCATTTTGTGTCTGTGTTCCAGTATTCGATGGACAGCACGATAACCATATGTAACCGGTTGAAAGTTTTCTTTCCGTTCATTGGAAAAGGAGTATACAGTGTCAAGCGTGTTAGTCCCTACGAGGATGAATGACTGACGATCCTTGACATCAGGCACCACCAAAGCCAAGGTGGCAACATCTAGTGGAATTCCAAGGAAGTCAGGAGGAAACGTGATGTCCAGATTTATATAGCCCAGGTAGGGAACTGCTTGGCCATTTGCTCCCTCAACTTCAAGGAGGTCTTCCAAAGGTTTCAGTACGTGATCCGACAGATAAGTGTTGTAAAATGATTCTGGAATGGTGGTGACTTGTGATCCTGTATCCAGCAGACAATTGATTGGTGTTCCTCTGATGAAAATTTGAGCAGTGCATTTAGTCCCGATGAGTCCTTTCGGCAGTGAGTTAAAGTGCTTCTGTGTTCTGTACTTGGGACACTGGGTTATGACAGCCTCCGCTTGTCCCGCAGGAGAGGCTGGTTCTAGTTTGACTGCTTCTGATTGTTGGTTCCATCCCATTGTTCCTGTCGTTTTTGGAGACTTGATTTTTTCTGTTTCACCAGGGCTGGGTTGGCTGGCTGGGTGCAGGTAGTGGCAATATGGTGATCTTCTCCGCATTTGAAGCAGAAACCAGCTCTGGGTCTTATGCTCTGTGTCTTACCGCTTGTCGACTTGTTTTGGTTGGTCTTCGCAGAGGTGTGGGTAGTCTGTGCAAGCAGTGCTGACATTTGTTGTTGCAGCTTCTCTACTTGTCTTCTCAGCTCATTGATTGGAGACGTTTCATTTGTATGACTGCGGGAATAGGTCTGTGCATTGAGAATAGAACGTTGCTTGGAGGAGCCGATATGTCTTTTCATTAAGCTCTCCTTTGCAAGATGTCGATCTTCTTCAGTCCGTAAAAGAAGTAGCAGATCCGCAAATGCAGGTGGGTTGTCTCGTTTTTGTTCCAATTGTAGCTTGGTGATGATGTCATTATCCCAGCACCCTCTGCAGAACTGTTTCAATAGATGCTTATCAATATCTGCTGCTGCGACTCCGCCCCTCTTAACGACAGTATTCACTGTTAAAAGGAGACGCTGAAGGTAACTGGAGGGCCTCCTTTTCTTTTCCTAATGTCTCAAGGTTCCTGGAGGTAAAAGTCCACTGAGTTTCTTTTCTACCATTTTCCCTTAGTTGTTAGTCCTACCTCAGTCGTAGTTGGTGTGGTCGTGCGTCTCTGTCTGCACCATATGCGTGTGTGTTTGTGTAGGTGGTTTAAGTACCGGATGTTCTGTTTATAAGCTAGCGTGTTTAAGAACTGGGCAAACAGTTCCTCTCCATCTTGCACAGTGGAATAAGCAGAGTCCAACACCTGTAGATACACTGATGGCAGGCTGTCGGGCTTCAGTCCCTTCACAACATCAGCAGCAGGAGACAGCAGACTTTCAATTAGTTTTCGTGTGATGTGCGCTGGAGGTAAGTTTACATCAGCTAATAGTAATTCAATGTGTGATCTCCATGTCTCATAATCAGTTTCATTCGCAGGCTTCGGTACTTTGCCGGAGAATGAACGGAGCCTCAGGTTTGGTATTGAGTGAGATGTGAGCTCTTCAGTCCTCACTATGTGCTCCACTACAACCTTTTGTATTTCTGGGGGATTTAAATCAGCTTGAGAGAGAGAATGTCTCTGAGGTGGAAACAGCGGCCTCTGTTGGTCAAATAAGGAATGACCTGTAGGACTGAATGGTTGAGCTGTTGCACCCTCTGGTTCCCCCTGCTGGCCAGGCAGAGGAATCGCATCGTCCACATTAGGTATTGAAAAGTCACTCCTCCCTTCAAAACCACTAGTTGGCTCCCCTTCCAAAGATTTCAAGTGCTGATTTATTTCAAGAAGCACATCTTGCAATACATTTTCAAACTGTTGTCCACTCCGTCTGGCAAGTAATTTCAGTTCATTCATGTAGTTGGGGGGAGGGTTCCCGACTGGGACTGTGCTTGCCACTTGCGGAAGCGTAATGCAAAATTTTAAATCCGGGTCATGCTCTGAAACATGAGTATATGGCAAAATTTTAGTGAGCTCCACAACCGCAGAGCCACATTTATATTCGACGATCAGGTTTTTATATAAAGGGCAAGTTTCATCATCAACTACGATTTTTTTAAATCGACCATATTGTTTTAAAATATCAAAAATATCACTATCTTTGCTTGTGTGAGTAACACCAGAAACAATTACACTTCTTGTAATATCAACCCCTGATTTGTCAAAAAAATCCATTATTCCGGACCAAAAACGCAAGAATGTTAATATTCCCTCAGATCACCATTTTCAATATGAAACCAAATTTTCATACACTTACCAAGCTCCTGGCTAGCTCGCCAAATGTAACACGTATGCTACTTTAATTTACATAACCACGATGTTAGAACTAAGTATGGCAATGGAATGGTTATGAAATAACAGAAACAGAAGAACCTATTTTCGTTATGGGAGCTTGGAGTGAATGAAAAGTAGGAGACAAAAGAATTTGGGTTTAAAGTAGATTGTATTCAATTAATAATCAAAGCAAAAGACAAAGCAGACAAAATTATTTACAATTGACAATTACGACACATGGGGAAAAACAACAAAGGGGAAGAAAAACCTTTGGACACAAACAAAACAGATATGCTTCCGGTTTCTTTGTGCTGTGCAAGTTGTATCTTTTTTTCTTTTGGGAAATACAAAGAGTTCAGTTTTCCATTTTAATTATCCTTTTGGGTTTTTGTTTTGGAAAACACCACAGTTCAGTTTCTTCAGTTCTTGTTTAAGAGGAAAAAAAAAAAAGAGGGAGGAGGGAAAAAAATAGAGCAAGAATCCAACATAAGGTGTCCTCAAAATGGGGAAAAAATCAGAAAAATAGAAGGTCCTACCAGGGATCAGCTTACCACCTCTTTAGCAGAGGAATCTGGTGGTTCAGGGCAGGGGAAAAAAACCTTGACATCTAAAACACAAGGTCAAAACAAATAATTACAATCTGGTCTATTCAGCTACCGGTAACCTTTCTTTCATAATTCTTTTACATTTTTCCTTATCAAGTACGTACATTTCTTTTTCAGGTAAGTAAAACCTAAATAGTAAAATAAACTGCAGGTAAATAAGATTCTGTATCAGGGAAGGGGCAGAACAAAAGATGCCGGTTACCAAAAACCGGAAGAAAATTAATATTAAGGCTTTTCAGATTAGTTTCATTCTGCGTTGGACTATTGAAGTCAAAAAACATGAAAGCGCAACTCACCGTGTCAGAGAAGTTATGAAGGGATAACTTTCAGGTTTGTAGCACATGCCAAACACAGTCCAAGCCGGGAGCAGGGAACAGGAACTGGTGCCAGGAAGTGACCTGGGCAGTATCTCTTCTTATATAGTGCCCCTAGTGGCAGGGTGAATCAAGGCAAGGGAGATGGGAGGTGCATGTGTTTTGGAGACATGGGTTTCATTGACACTGACAAACAACTAAACGCACCATAACAACTAAACCATGCAAATGTAGTAGTGGTGATGCTAAGTGAGAGGGTTTTCTCCTCATTTTTATCCCCCTCCTCAGATAAGGTTGATGGACAGTAAGATGAGCTGTGAACGAGGACCGTTGTAGGATTAGAGGCTTCTCTGTGCTGTTGGAGGTGTGGACATTGAATGAAGTGTTCTGGGACAAAGTCCTCTGCGGGAGCCCCTGGACTCTGATGAATAATGGCCTCACCGGAGCAATGGCGGAAAACCCTCGACTATGCAATTATCACAGATTGAGCTGCAAGATTGATCGCACAAATCACTCTATTATGCAAACACAAACTGTTTTTATCAAGTTTATGCTTTTTATCAGAAAGAAATGGGAGAATTTATATGTAGAGATGATTCTGTTGTTTGGCATCTGACGTTACATAATATTTTGTTGTTGTTTCTCCAGTGTGATAAGCATTTTATTGCACATTGTGCTGTTTAAAATGAAACTTAAATAAATGTGTTTAATCTAATTTGTGTGTGTTTTAGTGTCATGCACCAGACTGTGAAAAAGCTGCTGTTGCTTTAGATGCAAAGTAGTGCCACTAGGTGGCAGTAGTGATATTAAGGTCAGGCGTTAGACAAGACTATCAGAGCTGTTGATACTTAACCTGGACACACCAGCTTCTCCCATTCAGGCCTTAACACAGCTTAATTATGATGGCATTATGACTGAAAGCTGTGGCTTTATGAAGTGGGCAAAAACTTGAAACAAGACCAAAGAGAGGCTTCATCCTTTATTTGATCATCTACTCTATACCAACCTTTCAGTTGAATTCACTTTGAGAATCCCTTCAATCCTTCCAAAGTGTGTTACATTTGGTTAAATATATTTTATATTTAGTTAAAATGAATGATAAATGTCATATTTCTAACCGACTGGTGATAGAAATGGGCCTAAAGATTCAATAAGGTCTTTCCTAAATTTGTTGTATAGTGACAACATGGTTCAGATTTGGTCTCTGTTCTATCTCCATAGGTTCTCTATGGGCTCAGATCAGGCGAGTTCCCTGCCCTATCAGCTACAGTGACACCATGTTCATTAAAGCAGGTAGAGCTACCTTTTCCCAGTGTGCTCAGGTACCCCGGTAGATGGCTGTGTTGATTGGGGTTGATAAAAATAAAAAGTACATTTGGCAAACGCAGAACAGATGAATAAGGCACCCCAAATCCACACAGACTTAAAACTCCTTCATGGATCTTAAGCAACTTGGATTTTGTGGCTCTTCACTCTTCTTCCAAACTCAGGGACCTTGATTTTCAAAACAAATTCACTTAAATCTGAAAAGAAGACATTAAAGAACCGAGACTAGTCTGGCTTTTTTCTTCTTTTGAGATTGTCTCTAGTTAGAGAGTGGCTTAAAACACTGAATTTTCTCTGTGTGCGTAGGCTCTTCAGGGTCTCACTCCAGAAGCAATCTATGCCATGTTTCTACGCCTTTCACTTTTTTCAATCACAGTTTTTTTCTTCCACAAAATTTTCCCTGAGAACACTCTTCAGTACAGCACTTTATGAACAGCGGCTTCTAGAGTTACCGTGGGCCTGTTGACCACTTTTCTTAAAAAATTTCACCTGATCGGCTCCATTTTAGTTAGCAGAACTACATGCTCTACAGTATTTTTAGCTAATGGAAAGACTTGTATTTGAAGTTTCAAACATTCTCTTATAACCTGATCCTATTATAAACTTCTCCCCAGCCTGTATGCTTTCTTCCTTAAGGCTGTTTTTTCACTAATGTCCTCCAACAAACTTTTCAGGCCTTCACAACTGTTGGATTTAGCGTTGGCTTAAATCACACACAGATAGAAAGCCTAATTATGGATTGTATCTGATCAAAGTAAATATGAGTTTAATACAAATGCATCGAACACTGTTTCAGTTTGAAAAATTATGACAATTGTGCTGCATACATAATAAACTTGAAAGCCCTCCATTTAAATGAGCAATCATTAAGTGACTGTCATATTAGTTTTTCTGAAAACAGAGAATCATATCTATAGGAACATCTTTACTTTTTGAACACTGTCTCCTGTTTTGCCACTTTTGATCATGATGTGATAGTGTATCGCCTCAATATATCAGTAACTTGTTGTTTTTCAAGATTGTATGTCCCTTTCTGACCTACATTCATTTATAGTTTGACAGGGAAAAGGACAGAGGGAAAATAAAAGTACTCAATGCTCCCAGCTTGGGAATCAAACACTGCATAGATGTGTTATGTTCCACAAACCAAAAACCTTTTTCTTTTGGTTTGCTCTGATGTATGCTTAAAAACCAACACTGAGAGCACTTTGTACATTGCTATATCTCCAGAGCATGGTGCTATTTCTCTGTATTGACCTATTTTAAGATATTCTGTAGATGCAAAATCAGTGGAAAACACCCTTAAGTTAAACTCTTATGAGCTCATGTCACAGACATGATGGAATCTTTTTTTTTGTCTTTCATTCAGACTCTCTTTTGTTGACGCAGCGGTGGAATTTCAAACAAGGCGGGGATGTGGGGGCACGCTCGGTGGCTTTCATGCACTTTTTAGGTGTCTGGGATGAGCAGGTGTGGAGGAGCTTGTTTCAAAGGCCAGAAGATCAGAGCAGGAGATGAAAGCGTCGGTGTCAGACGGAGGATTAGGACAGGAAGTGCAAACATTCATACGAAGCTATGCTTAGGAGTTTAAGGCGAGGTTTGATGTTGGATGAGTCTTTTTGTCTGTAAGATGTGCAATCAAAACTTCTCAGCTGACTTGGATGGCAGTATTTTTGGAAAATATATGAAGTTTTAAGTTGCAGCGTATCTTTTTCTGAGCCAAATCCCACAAAACTATTAGCTCCAGTCCTGATGCTGCTGCTGAACTCACCTCACCTCAAGGCCCCCCATTAATTAACCAATAACTTCCATATGACTGATGATGCGTCTTTTTGTTGTCTTCTGTAAATGTGGCTAGCTGGAAGACACACTATTTCTGTGGCGTCTTTATGGGTGGGAAAGTTTGAAAAGGGAAAGAGTGACATCCTCACAAACAGAGACTAAAGGAAGAGCAAGATCAAGCACATGTGAGATTTAGGAATGAGGAGGGAGGAAAAGGACGCAGGGTCGTAATTAGCGTTTGCTATCTCGGAGAGCAGCCCTTCTGGATGGCATCGGAGCACAGCTGTACGGCCGCGAGGAAGCAAACAGGAAGAAGGAAGTGGTAATCCTCTGATAGCATCGCTCTTCCCCTGAACTCTGAAGCTCATCCTGCTTTTAACCAAATAGGATCTTTAATTACATCAAAACCACTGCTCCTCCAAAGTCTCCCCCAGCTCCCACAGGCCTCGAGGCCTGACTAAACACACTGACTCATTCGGCAGGACATCTTGTTTTAATCGGAACATATATGAGCTTGTTGCTTAATTTTAGAAGTTTACAGGAACTGCACCTGCCTCTGTTTTGCAGCCACACAAAATGACGGGTCATCGAGCATCTACACGCTATGTCATGATATCAAGGTCCCTCCAAAAACATCCGTCCAGCAGCACTGAGCTCACCAGCAAGGCTGTGATCACTTTGTTAAAAGGGTAAAGCCCCCTTAACGCAAGATTGTAATAAAAATACAGAAAGCTTTCATCAGAGGCAAATATATAGGCTGTATAAGATGTCTCTATACATACACAGAGTAAGCTGCTCTCCACATGTATTACTGTCCATATGCTGGCCAAATGTCTTTCTTTCTCTTTCTGAGAGCTCGAGGAGTAAATAAGGCTTTATAAATGATGCTGGAATGGCTTCAAACGGATTTTCTGGAAGCTCAAAACTCATTGTTTAGTTTCTGTCAAGACAGAAATAAATTTGCTCATCCTTTGTGTAATCTGTAGTTCAGTGAGCGTATCTGGTGTGAGTGAAGTACACGTAATTCATCACAAAAGGCCAAGAAAGGTTCTGAAAATGAATCAGTTACAGGAAATAGCAACACATCAAGTAAACAAACAAAAGAGTTATTGAAAAGTTAAAAATGAATAAACTAATAGAAGAACTAAACAATTAAATCAGTAAAGTGATTTTTTCCCCCCTAATTAAATCCCCAAAGATTTTACAATCTACGACCAATAAAATAGTTTCCAAAAAGTGTTTATATTGTAAATATAATTTTGTTGTATATCATAATTTTGTTATTAAGCGCAGGAATTTCTGTTTCAGTCGATCTGTTTGAAATTCTAAATCCAGGAAAATTAATCTCTTATTTTGTAGGCCTACATATTTTATCCCATCCTACCTCAGTTTCCTCACTGCACCTAAAAAACCCCCCACCGGTTTCAGTGTCTTTCTCTTGGTGTAGTTTAACACAACGTGTGTCATCATATGGGCGTATCTTCTGTAACCTCAGTAAAGTTCCAGATCAGATGTGAAACAAGAAAGTGCCACAGGATCCACTCTAAAAGATAACAAAAAAGTGTTTGAAAAAAAAATATGACGGAAAAATGAATAATAGATAACAACATAATGTTGCACTGAAATACTTGCACTACTGTCTATAAAAATAAACCATAAAAACTCTGATTGTTTAAGAGACGTCACACAGATATAATACTAAGACATAAAGTCAGAACATTTGTACATTTTTAATTGTATTGGGCACAAGGTTTCACAAAATAGTTTATGTTCTGCTGAGGAAGACTTGAATTTAGGTAGTTTAAAGCATAAATATTTTTAGAGTTTTTTTCCTCTCCAACAGTTTCCATCGCAGCCCACATTATTTGAAACAATTAATGTGTTTCTCACTGGATATGACACAGACACTAAAACAGTGGTTCGCAACCTTTTTGGGATCCTGGACCCCTTACATATTTTTTATAAACTCTCATGACCCCAACAGAAACTGCATTATTTCACTCTTTCAGGAAAATATGAGCTTTCAGTTATGATTTCCAGAACAAAAAATATAAATCTGCAGTAGATCTTTGGCATATTTAGACAGTTTCCAGGTAGATATAACAGAACAGGATATACGAAATATACAGGATATACAGTTATATACGAAAAATTCTGTATTTAAATAAATATTGTTTTATTACATACATATTTCTGAAAACTACTGTATAAATATACAGTAGCTTTCAGAAACATGTAAAAAACAGATTATCATACAGTAGCTTTTAGAAATATAAATGTAACAGTTCACTTCTATTTTTATGTCACTGGGATGTAGTTTCTGTTAGTGAGAAACTTGGACTTGGTCTTTATCATTTGTCAGAGCTGATTAATTATGGGCTGATTAGAATGGGGCACCAGGTGTCTTCAATTTTGACCATTTTCACAGTATTCTAATTTTCTGAGATACTGATTTTGGCATTTTCATTAATTGTGAATAATGATCATGTAAATTAAAATAAATGAAAAATGTTTGAAATATATCAGTCTGTGTGTAATGAATTAATCTAGTAGGCCTATACATGTTTCACTTTATAATGTAATTACTAAAATAAATAATCTTTTTCATGATATTCTAATTTAATGATCACCTGTGCAATATATTACACTTGGGAAAGAGAAAAAGGTCATGTTACCTCCTGTAGTTTACGTAGATAAAGGTCTCTGTCAAATCTGAGTAAAGTAATAATCTACTTCTATAAATATCAGGGGATCTTTTTTAAAATATGTATTCTATTATCAAGGACCCCTAGCAATACTACCATGGACCACTGGGGGCACTCACACCTCTGGTTGAGAAACACTATCCTAAAGATAGTAAGTCAATATAAAGTGAATAGTTTTTGTTAAAACAAATACAAAAAACTTTTCTTAATTTACATTTTACAAAAGCATAGTATGACAAAAAATATTCATACTTTTCAGAGAAATGCCTGTCTTAACTAAAGGAATAAACAGCTTGTTATGAACTACTTTTTGCATCTTTCCACTGATATGATATTTTTGACTAATTATCTTTTGTGACAAAGTCATTGAGCTTGGAAGGTCTACAGACCATCCCCCTAATCTGCAGCAGCCTCCATAGATTCTTGTTTAGATTCAAGTTTGGGACTAGCTGGGCTGCCCAAAAACATTAAACACATAAACATCTAAACTACTTAGAGTCGGAATAGATGTCTTAGTAAATGTTTCCTTGAAAGTGGAGTATGGTGGTGGCAGAATTATGATGTGGGGTGATTGTCTTTTTCAACAGGGACAGCAAGGACATGAGAAAAATATAAACAGGTCATATAAAATGATTGAAAATCATCAGTTGTAAATGCAGGTACAACATTACAAACATATGATTGGTACAAAATGATGAATGGAAGACTTCTTTTCATACTTGAAAATGCTGGCTGTTAAAGGATCAAACAACAAATTGGTGAAATGACTAAATCTCCTTAAAATCTCTTGACCTAAATTTAGTTTGTTTTTTGACTTATCATATTTTTTCCCCACTCTGACCTTAAAGAGAACCAGAAAAAGAACATTAGAAAGAAAACTTCATGCTTGTATTGCAAAGTGTCTCTGGTTTGACGGTGCAGAATCCAAACTCATTTTTCACCAAAAAGTCCTCTCTGAAAGTACGAGAGCTATTAGTGAGAAAATAAACAAAATGTAAAATTCAATGAGTTCTGCCTCTGTGTTGTCAGCGTTATCACTCAATCATCTTCCTGCTCCTGAGTGCTGGCAGCTTCAATAGCACAGACGGCCTTTAGACATACATCTGTTTGCAAACATCGTTCACTATCTGCGCTCTGATCTGTTTCGGGGAGATAGGCCCCTGCAGACAGCGGCACAGTTTTGTCTCAAAGCTTCAAAGGAGCACTTGAGGTGTGTGGCACTGTTATTGTTCGCCATCATCATTTGGGAGAGGGGGGTTTGTTCTTGTTTTCCTTGGACGCTGGAGAGGGCGAGGGGATGAGTTAAAAGAAGGCGGCTGATTGTCTTGAATGTTTATTACCAGACCATCTGGGGCTTTGAAAGGCCTCGAAGGTCCATGAAAGAAGTTCTCCAGCTTTGAGTTCGAATCAAGATCATGGCTATCAAACACAGCGTCTCAAGAGAGTAGATATGTCCGATGAGGTGTTTAAAAGTAACACCATCGATATTCTGTGGAAAATACTGCATTTGTGTCAGCACATGCCCAGAAATATAAAACACATCTGCATCTCTTTTTGGTAGACCAAGATTACATGTGTTGCAATCTCAAACTAACCCCCCCCAAACTCACCAGAGTTTACAGCAGTTTGTGGCTGCTCATCCTTGAAGCTGCCCTGTATTTAATCCAGATACATGCTTAATGTGCACTGGTCTGCAAAAGAATAAATATAAATTAAACCTTTTCGCATTTTGCTGCATTACAAAAGCAAACTTAAATACCACCTATCCTCATACACAAACACGGTGGTGAAAGTATTATTCCGTGGGGATCCTATTCTTCAGAGAAGACAGCTTGGTTCAGAGTTGATTTAAAGTGGGGTGGGCCTGCATGTAGGATGATACCGAAGGAAAAGGAAGTTCCCTTTCCATCAGGAGAACCGACCTAAAACTACAGTCAAAGCTGCAAGAGAAGGGATCACATCCAAGTATATCCATGTTTTATAATGGTACAATCAAAATGTAGAAATAAAATCAAATGAGATTGAAAATATCTGTTTGTAGAAGCTCTCCGTAAAATCTGATTGAGCTAGAGCTAAATTTTTATACAATTTGGATACATTTCAGTCTCTTGATGTCTAAAGCTGGCAGAGAGATCAATGGGTGTGAATACTTTTGCAGGGCTCTGTATTTTAAAGAAGTCTCCAAATGTTCCTTATGTGTTTGATCTTGTGTTTCCCCATAGTGCCTGTATACAAAATTACAACTCAAACGTATACCGTACATGGAGCTGTGCAGACCTCGTGACCCCTCCAAATGCCTACAGAGACCCACCGATGGGTGGTCTTGATAGTAGAAATTGCTCCTTTGGTTTATACTGATTGCTAACTCCTGTGCAAAAAATCGTCTAGAGGTGCTTTAGCTCTTTAAACTGCTCGGTGATTACAAGCCAATCGCTGCCTTATAATCTGCATCACTCCTGGTGTTTAAAGAGCGTTAAGGAGGTGTTCTGACTCTGTGCTTCTCCCTGTGTGATGCTGAAGTTTAAGTAGAGCGAAAGTATTTCAAACTCAACATGCATGAGGGCAAAACGTTAGATTATGCTTTAAAGGAACACGCTTTTTGTCAAATAGTAAAATCAGAAGCATTGAAGCATCTGCTGTGTTTTGGGCGACATGTTGGATCCTTGTTAAATCGGGGGAATTCCACAAACCTTTTAGAGTTTCGTGGCCTTCAGCACTTACATTGTGCAACATTATCTTTCTAAAGAAACTCAACAGCATTAAATCATTCATCTCCCTCCATATCAAAAATAATCATCATCACCTTTCTTTTTTTTACATTCTTCCATTCCAAAAACTGAAATACCCCATAATCTCCCCTGTCACTCATTGCAAAGTAACTCTGAAGTCTGTCTTTATTTGCTTGTCATGCAGAGAACACAGCCAGCATTAAACACGTTGAAGTCAGTGGTTTGCAAAGCCTAACTGCAACAATTACTGCAGGAAGCGAATCCTTATTAACTTCTAATCTGTTTTGGGCTCGCCTTCAGAAAAGCTTCCCTGCTCTCATGTGGACCAGCAGCTCTGTCGCGTCCCTAAAAAAAATCCCATACCTCAAAAGCCTAAAGTGAGACCAGATGAGGGCTTTAGGAAAGGGAGGACGAATATGTGTTTTTGAGCGCTGCGCTTCCACTGGCGTGGAGGTTGAAAAAGAAGACGACCCAGAATGTGTTCCCACAGGAATGAAGCTCTCTGACAACCTCTTCTGATTATCTGGCCAAGAAGAAAACGAGCTTGTGGTCACACTTTGAAGAGAGAGGACAGATATGTGACTTCATATTACCACAACTAAAGAAGTGATGAACCTGCGCTGACTTGTGAAATTACATTTGGATCCGAGTTGGAGCAAAGAGCCAAAACGTCAATGAAACACATTATAGTTCAGGTAAGACGCATGGAAATATCTTTTACATCGCAGGGGAGGAATCTTATCCTTCTTTTCTTTGCAAAGTTGCTTCAGCCACATATTAGGGTTGTTGTGCACGAACAGCCATTATTATTCAATGGAACCTCATTGAGATTCAAATACTTTGACTAGGCCACACCTCACCAAAAACTTGATATTTGTTGCTTTTCAGAGGTGGAATTGCTAACTGTGCTTCAGAACATTGTGCGGTTTTATAACCTAATTGTAACTCTGGCAGAAACTACTGAAGAGTTCCAGAACATCACACTGCCACCACCGTGTTTGACTCCAGATATGTTCATCTCTGACATTCTTTGTTCCAAAAAGTTGCACTTTTCCATTGGCATTCCATACAACTTTTCACAGAAAATCTTGGGGATCATCAAGGCTTATTTTTCTTTCCTTTTTTTTTTTTTACCAAATATTATTTTTCGCCAACGGTGGTTTTTGCCACTCTCCTTCACTTTCGTTCTAGTTGTTATATCCTATACAACGATGTTAACTGAGGTAAGTGCTGCGCTTTAGAGGTGGGTTTCTTTGATAAATATCAATTACTTTGAATTCCGTTGGTGTTAATGTTCAACAGATGGTAACATATAGCTTCTTGATATCTTTTATGCCAAATTGTGCTGTCGTATGGGTTCTATCTCAAGCCAACATTACTTAAAACATGAAACATACTGTTTTTTTACACCTCTATGTTTGTTCTGTCTTTTAATGTGTTTCCTGTCCACAATATCATTGTTAGGAAGAATAACGTTTTCAGCAAAGAATAGAAAAAAAAATCGTATTTCCTGATCTTGACACCTTTGACTATATTGACACATTTCGAGAGAACAAACAGATGCTATGTTTATGGTGACTTGTGAGCGTCAAGGCGATTAAATTGTCTATCGCTATCATTTTTATTAATCTTACTCAAACTAATATCCCACTTTAACACCTCATCTATCTCGCAGCAGGTCTGTTTCATCCCCTGCTTGGTCACATATTTGGTACGGTCCTGTCCCTCTTGGCCAAAAACAGTTACTAGCTTTCTTGTTTGAGTCTCACACACTTTCACATTCCTATGAAAGATCCCACAGGGTAGAGGCCTATCTCCTGTTTCTGCTGCACACACACTCGCTCCCTCTGGCCTGCAGGATCTAACCGGACAGGTGATCCCATTTTAGCAGAACTGATTCAACTGTGAGCCCGTGGACAGCCGAAATCCCCCCCCCCCCCCCCCCCCACCTCCTCTCCTCTCTTCTCTCTTAGGATGACAGTTCTTTTTCTTCTCACAGTTACTCTGACAGATTGGAATTCGAAAAACATGGGAAACTCCAGGAAGCGGACAGACAAACTGCTGTGGTTTTACACCAGTAATTACGCTCTGTTAACACCCATCTGATGGCTGTTTGTGTTTTTATTTACAGAAACCAGGCTGGACTTGTTTACATTAATGAACACATAGGATCCAGTGAAATTACGCGGCGTTCTGCCAACCCTGCACATACGAATCTTGGCTCATTTTAGCTGTTGTACACGTTTTGCCAGTGTGAAGACTACCATGCACCCCTATTTGGGTGGGGATTCTGGCCCCATGAACAGAAGCTCAGTGTTCATGCTGAGGGTTCAGATTGCGATTCAATGCAATGGAAGGAAAGTTGTTTTCTTTATTCTGTATTTTTATTTTTATTTTTTTGCTCACTGGGTGGAAATAGATGGTGACGGCGACACATAAAAAGGCAGGATTGAGGTTTTCAGCTGACGTCACTGCAATCAACATTCAAGGCGACAAGGAGTTTCAATGAAAGAAAGCCACACGGAGCAGCCCACAGGCATTTCACTGAGAAACCATATATAGGATTGGGTACCACAGATAGTCGCAGGATGGAACAATAGGCCTCCGTGACCATATGCAGAAATGTGAATAACTTGTCAAAAGTTTTAAATCAGTCCTAGTTTCTTCATATTTTCATTTCAAAGAGCCAACCTTTCTTGTTTTCTCTTAAAGTGGTCCCGATTAATGGTTCATGAGGGTTTGTGAAGTTTATTTAGTGTCCTAGTCTAAACTTTGGTTACTTGTTTGTTTGTTAAAACCATGGTTTTTGTTTTTGCCTCTAAACTCGAACCTGACCTTTTCTTAATCATGCATGGAAAAGGTTACTAAGTTCAAGGGATGAACCACTTCTGTGTCTAAATGTTTTAAAAAGGCAGATTTGAGTGTGGCCTGAGTGTGTGCTTTGAGAGTATACTTTGCAGAACCATCTTTTGCTGGAAATTTAGGGATGAGTATTTCATGGTTTGCTTCTACCCGCTTTCCACATCCAAAAAGTGACATTTTTGCCCATATTTCTTTGTGAAAAGCTCAAGGTCGTTCAGGTTGGATCTTTGAACATTTATTTCCAAGCACTGTCATAGATTCACAATTGGATTTAGGTCTGGACTTTGATTATGACAGTCCTACACATGGATATGCTTTGATCTAAACAATCCTGTTGTAGCCTTGACGGATGGTTTAGGGTTGATGTTCTCTTGGAAGGTGAACCTCTGCCCTACTCTCAGGTCTGTTGCTGTCTCTAAAAGGGTTTCCTCCATTGAGCTCCATTCATCTTGCCATCAACTCTGACTAGCTACCATGTCCCTCCTGATGAAAAGCATCCCCTTGGCATGATGCATGATTACAACTTAAACCTGCTTTGAACGTTTCTCTTCAGGTTTTCCTCCCGGACTTGTCTACTGCATTCTTTGGTCTTGTCACTATTATGTGTTCATCTATCACATAAAATCCCAATAGTCAGTGGATGTTAAGTGGAAAAAGTTAATAAAGTGTATAAAACCCTTTGGCGAAGCAAAGATCCCAAATAAATGGATGTCAGTCAGTCGCATGCTTGATTTTGAAATGCTGGCTCCACCTTTGCACCCTTTGTCAGACCTACATCGACATGATTAAAACTCTCCCAAAACTGTGCTGGAAGGCATGAAATTGTATACTTAGGTAATGACAAGAGCCTCCTCTTGAACATCTCCTCTTCAACTTTGCTCCCCTGTCTCCCCCACTCATCAAGCGTGCACAAACAAATACATGCCTCCCTCCTCTACTCTACTCAACTCTCCCCACACCGGCCCTGCCCTCACTCCTCCACCCTTCGTAACACACCCAACGCCACTTTGGAGCCAACCACCAGATCCCACACTTTTCACCGCAGAGCTGTGGATTAGAAAAGAAGGCATTTCCCGACCGGTCTGCGGCTTATGTGATGACATGATCGTCATTCACTTTAATTCCCTTTGGATTCCATCTCGCTCGATTCTCCTGCTACGATAAAGCACAGACAAAACAGTAAATAAGACTTTTGAAAAAAAAAATCCAAAGCTCCTGTATAGACATGCTCTCTGCAAAGGTATTTAAGTTTTTACTGTCAGGATGAAAGACATATTGAAAACTGCTCTTAGCAGCTGTTTTTTTGCTGCCGGAAAAGGAAGATTTTATTTGTTTATCTAGAAGAAAAACTTTTTTTAAAGAAAAAAAAATATATATATATAATCAAAAGAGTTCAAAGTAAAGCCAGTAAAACCATTCCACAGATTTAAATGAGTTCCATGTTGCACTTCAAGGCATGATGTGGGTCTGCTGTCAAGGCCGCACAGACTCCGAACATGTCTTTTCTCTGATCTCAGCTCTACTGATCCATTCATTGATGTTTCCTTGGAGCTGCAGGGCAAGTGTGAGAGTCTGGAAGTCAGTCTGGAGATGAAGCCTTCAATGCACCTGTGTGAAGGTAGCAGGACGCAAGCAGCAAAGGGTGGGAGAAGAACAGGAAGAGGCTTTGTGTGCATGGACGAAGAGATCAAAACGACATTTCTCAGCCCTTCATCTATCAGTCTTTATAACTGAGTTTGTCAGGAAAAAGTTGGGGAGGTGGGGCTTTGCAACTGCTTTGTCGTGGGCCTTTGTGCTCTGAGATCCTCCTTACCTGAGGGCCTGGCAGTTTAACATCTTTCATGTTTGAGAGAGAGCGTACAATCTGTTCTTTCTTCAAACAGTCAAAGCTGAGACACAACAATATGAGGGTTGAAATGTTTTTATGTGTGTTTAACCTCCTTTAGATAATCTGTTGCAGGAAATCCACAAAAAAAGTTACTCTGCCCTAAAGTATAAGTATTTAAGCATGCGATATTTAAAAACAGTACCCTTTCAACTTTTTTCACATTTCATGTTACAACAAAGAGTAGTGGACAACAGTAAAATGAAAGAAATAATATGCACGGTTTTTAACTTTTTTACAAGTGTATATCCAAAATGAAGTTGACAAGTTTGGATTTATATGCTTCGCCATCTACTCTGATACCCATAAGTGCATTCAAAGCAACTTACTGTTTTTAGCAATTACGTAATTTGTAAATATAAATACTGATCAGAGAAGCAACCAAGAGACACATGGTACTGTAACTCTGAAGGAGCTGCAGAGATCCACAGTTCACAGGTAGGACCTATTAACACAACTATTATTGTCACAAACTCCACAAATGAATGGGGAAACAGATGCCCATTAACATTAACACACCATCTCCACAGTAAAGCATATTGGATGTAACGTCAAAATGAGGAGATCCAGCGACTGCAAGTGACTTAGCACTGTGGTTGAGATTCACTTTCCAACGTGGCAGCGACCCTAGACATGTGACCAAAGCCAACACTGAATGGTCAGCAAGTCATTTTATCCTAAATAAAAGTTGCCTAGAGCTTTTATAGATAAATAACTAAAAAAACAAAACAATAATGACTTTGATTGGCTATCCTGGAAAGCTTGGGAGAAAAAAAAGGCAGTTTCTCTTCTAAGTCTCTGCTTTGGAATACTTCTGAAAAACGTCAATGTCCATCCATCCATCCATCCATCCATCTTCTTTTGCTTATCTGTGGTTGGGTCACAGATGTAGCATTCTAGGCAAAGAGAACCAGATTTCCCTCTCGCAGCCAAGCCCCACGGTAATAATCCCATGGAGTTCCCAGGCCAGTCAAGAGACATAGTCCCTCCAGCGTGTCCTGGGTCTTCCCCTGTGTCTCCTCTCAGTGGGACGAGTCCGGAACACCTCACTAGGGAGGCGTCCAGGAGCAGTGTTGCCACAATTATTTTGAAAAAGTAATACGATTACTGACTACTGATTACTCCTTCCAAAAGTAACTTAGCTACTTTACTGATAACGTTGTGTTAAAAGTAACTAAACTAGATTACAAGTTACTTTATTAGTTACTTTCAGCAGCTGCCAGTAGCACTTCCCACTGCCTCAACATAGAAACAATAACCAGTTTTGCCAAAACTCTCTTTATTGGAAGTGTATTTTAACGGTAAGGCTGGAAATATTCTTGCTTTTTAACCTCACATTGACACCAGCAACTATAAAGCTACAAGTTGTGTATTGGGGACCTTTGCTTGCTCACTGCAAGTACTACTGGAGAGTTGCACAAGGGGCAGGCCGGATTATCGTTACAGGACCCCCCCCCACAAAAAAAAATAACGGCCCCTCAATAGCACCTTTTTAGACATTTCACAACATTGTGGTGTTTTCACAACATTGTCAATAACTAATTCACAAATGAATAATTAATCGTTTCATAATCTAATCACAAGCACACTCATACCTGATGATTTTCCTTCTCTGTCTCTCTTCTACTGTCCTGTGTCTTTTTGCCTCTTTCTCTGTCTTTCTCTCTTCCTCTCAGTGCTCCTGTCTCCTCTTCTGTCTGTAATAACAAAAATATTATCAATAATCTGTGGCTACTCTTGGGGACGGTCGAGTCCTACTGTCGAACCCCCACAGAAAGTGATGCAGATCGTTTTGCCAAGTACAAAAGTTGGTTGTGAGGCATAAGAGAAGTTTTATAACTCCTATTAAAATATTGGAATGGCATACATCACACTTACGCTCTGTTGGATAGAAGTATGTAGCCCTCTAATATCCTTGTTAGCCCCCAAGACAAAACAACTGTATATTTTTATGAAATATTTATTAAGCACATTGATTTTAAACAAAAAACTAGAGATTAAACATTTGGGATGTCATCTACCTGTGGATTTTAACATTGTCCAAGGAATTTGAGAGATTATTATTGCTTTAAAGGGGATTACTTGAAGGATTATACAGTTATAAAAAAGTTTTTAATGGTAAGAGATCTACATTTTTATATATCTCATGTCATCAACATCAAGAGCCTTGAGGAACTGCGGGCGAATCTCATCCATCCCGGGAACCTTTCCACTAAGGAGCTTTTTAACAACCTCGGTGACCTCAGCACCAGATATTGGAGAGCCCGACCAAAGGTCCGCAGACTCTGCTCAGCGTTGAGATTGAGGAGGTCTTCGAAGTATTCCATCCACCGACCCAAAACGTCCCACTTCTAGGTCAGCAGCACACCATACCCACTGTAAACAGTGTTGTGGGTCTCGCCTGCGAGACGCCGGATAGTGGACCAGAATCGCTTCAAAGACGCACAGAAGTCGTTCTCCATTGCCTCTCCAAACTCCTCCCACACCCAAGTTTTTGCCTCGGTGACCAACCGAGCCGCTCTCCGCTTGGCTTGACTGTACATATGAGCTGCTTCCAGCATCCATAAGATAAGAAAGACCCGGTAGGACTCTTTCTTCAGCTTGACAGCATCCCTCACCGCTGGTGTCCACGGTGTTCAGGAGTGACCACCGTGACACACATCAACCACATTGCGGCCACGCCTCAGGTCAGTCGCCTTGACAATGGAGGCGAGAAGCATGGTCTTCACAAACTCAATGTCCGCTGCCTCCCCCGAGATGTGTTCGGAGTTCTGCCGAATGTGGGAGTTGAAGCTCCTTCTGAAAGGAGACTCCGTCAGATATTCCCAACAGACCCTCACAACACGTTTGGGCCTGCCAGGTCTGTCCAGCAGACAATGGCTACTTCTTTTGAATCAAATATATATAAAGAAAAATAACAAAATGAAAATAACACAATAAAAAAATAAAAAAGAATACTTATTTTAAAAGATTACTTCTCACAACTTTAGCGTTATTCTGTATGAAATAAGCAATGTAGATATTATATTGAAAATACAGAAAAATTACAGAAACTAGCATAACAAGCCATAACTTTTCTTTTCAAGAACTGGTGTGTTTCTTTCCTTTTTTTTTGTTATATTTGCAGAGATGCAGACCTGCAGGTTGCATATCCCTAGTTTAGATCAAGAATAAGCTTGTGTTGAGTCCCATTTTTTTTATTTGTAAACTTGTTTATTTTGTTGTTTCTCCCTCTTTGCAAATATATTTCACTTTGTGCTTTTCTATTATATATATAAAAAAAACAGAGTTTGTGGTTGAAAAATAAAAACATTAAAGCAGCAAAGACTGCCAAAACTCTGTAATGTATTCATTGGACATATTTGATGCAAACCAGTGGGAATCTCCTTGACTTTTAATTCCAGACGTTTAATGTACTGTAATAACTCTGTAGGAAAGTGTAGCCATAGATCTGCTAAAAAACTTTCTCCTGAGTGGTGATTTTAACACTGCTGCAGTGGCTCCAAGGGTTCTGCAGGGAATTGCAAATAGGTGACGGCTTTTCCTTCATCCTGAAGATTACAAAATTGGAGTGGAACATTCATCCATGGCTGCAGAGGATTTCTAATTTGCTGTAATGGCTGACACATGTACATGCCATCAGCAGGCCTCTGGCCATGGAAATCTCTATCTTCTGGCGCACGCAACAGGGATGCAGCACCAGAACAAACCTGTGGGCAGGATGGCTGGAAACATTGCCTGGATTGCACACACGCATGCATAAACGCCTGCACATGAGTGTGAGCTCACCGATGTGGGATCCAGCTTCAGTCCTGCATACACCCAGGCGCAGTGTAAAGCTTGCATTTCTACAGCCCTGTGTGCTTCTTTAATCTGTGTGTTTACAGTCCAAGGTCCAAACCTGTCAGAGCAGCTCAAAATGGGGCAATTATCACAAGGGGAAGGAAATTAATACGTCTAATGAAAGCAAGGCCGAGACTGTGACCTTGTTCACACTGACTGCGCTGCTATAGAAAAGCTTTGAAGCAGTTACAAAACATGTAATTATTATATGTTTGCCTTTGCAGAGAGCTTTGTTTGAGCAGGAATCAACAAACACTGGCTTTTTCACTTAAAAACTTTTCATATTCTTCAAGTGAAAAGTTGGACTTTTTTGTAATAAAGTTTGTGAAGATTTCGATAAAGGGCTTGATACCCCTCTGAAGAAACTGAGAATGAGCTGCACCCTCTGACAACTGAGGGGAAAAAGCAAGACTGGCTCTGTCGGCTGGTAACATAATACACCTACCGGGATCTCTAAAGCTCTCTAATTAACATTCTCATGCCTTGTTTGTTTAGTTTGTACAGGGCCTGAAGTGAAAACAGTGCTTTCACCCCAAGTAAAAGTTATTTATAAAGTTTAAATGTTAATTTTAATATTATGATCAATACATTTGCATTGAGGCAATATTGCAATTCTGTTAACGAAAAAACCTTACGAGTCTGCAAGTTTCCAACAAATTTACTGTTTTTATAATTCAAAGTTCAAACGTTTTTTTTCAGACTCAGAATTTGATAACACAGGACATTTCAGTAGAAAACATCTGCTTTTACAATTACTGTGACACAGACCTTTCATGTAATTATTAGTGATGGAGAGTTGCATATTTCTAGTCACTTTCAGATGATGTCTAAAGAAAACTTGTGCACATTTTCAAGTAGCTCAGAAATTCCATTGAGATTTGCATGAAAACTGTTTTTTACATACTGAGATGCTTTAAGTTGAATTTATTAAATCCTGTCTTGTGCTTTAATAATAACCATCAGCTCTTTAAAGATCAGTGTGCAACAGGAGTGTCTGCTAAGCTATGGATTTCTTTTTTCGTAGCACATTCTCTTTGTCTGAATGAATAAAAAAATGCCTTTCATTGCTTTTGAGCAGCCAGGTTAAGATCCCAACTTTAATCCCACTATCAGTTATGTGAAGATCCCCAAATCAACCAGTTTGTTTAAAGAAATTAGCAAATATTCCAGAGAAAAAGCTTAAAAAAGTAAACCTGGTCCTCCTTCTTTTTGTCTTAAATAATCAAATCGCTGCCTCCTTAAAGAATATGAGCTAATGCTGTTGACTAAATATTAAAACATGAAATAGTCCAACTTTACAGTGAGACCGCCAAGTGTATTCATGATCTCCATCTGAGCATTCATTGCTTAAGGGCTGAGTTGTTCACCTCTTCTTTAGATAGATTATCTACCCTTTACCACTCCACCCTCTTTTTCTTATCCTCTTATCCTTCAAAACAGATTCCCCACAGTCAGTTCAAAGTCTGAACTTCATCTTGCTGTCAGAAGAAACCTTATACCTGCTCCGGCTTTACAAAGTCAGAGAAACATCTCGCCGCTGACCCCTCCTGTACATACCCTGAAGGTGACACTCTCAACCTGTCATACCATATGGGGCAGGGAGCTGTTCCTCTCCTCTCTCGAGCCCCTTCGTTTCAAAGGTGTGTTTCGTGATTGGGTTTTGGTTTGGTGTTGTGTCTCAAGGTGCAGCCATAGCACAAAAGGTGGTAGGAGCTCTCAGGGGAGTCTGTTGTTTGGAGTCATGTCCATTAAGATGCAAAGAGGTATTTACTCTGTGTGGGTAATAATCATAAAGTATTTTTATGGTTTGTCACGAGCCATATAAGAGACGCAGCCAACGTGCAAAGAAAGTAGGGGTGTGACGTTATGTAAAAAATCCCGGTTCAGTACTTACCTTGGTATAGTTTCATGATTCGTTTCATTTTTGGTACAGAAAGGGAAGAAAGTGAAAAAAAAAGTTTTTGTGTAATGATATTTAAAATCAAATTTTCCAAACAAATTTCCCAAAAATTGTTCTTTTATGACAAAAAAAAATATATAATAAAAATATTACAGTTTAACAATTTTCTTTTTAAGAAACTGCAATGTCAATACTTTGGCTTTCTTCAAAAGTCAAGACAATTTGGGATATGAAAGGAATATTTTAGACTGCCCCACTGTTTTAGGCAACAGTGATAACAAAATTAATTGGGATTTAAACAGAGTTTTGGGGGGGGGGGGTTAACCTGGACCTGTAACCTTACTTTTAGCAAATATTACGTTCATTTACTCACCCAGACAAGTTTTGAGCTACTTAGAGCCCTTCAGGACGAGTTTATATTGACTCGCGATCAGCGTATCCATATAATGCATGGGAGTCAATAGGGGCAGGAGTATGCCGACTGTAATAAGACATTATCTGCCCCAAAACGCATTAATTTAACCATGTTTTGTCATGAATAATTAGAGATATTACCCTGTGACTTCAAAGCTCCAAACTTGTCTGGGTGAGTAAATGAATGTAATATTTGCTAAAAATAAGGTTCAGGTTGAAAAAAACAGAAGTTTCCCTTTAAGCTGTTATCTGAGTCAGCTGACAGGATGTTGCATGAGTTATGCAGGTGAGGTGGAAGACATCTCAGTGCAGTGCATGTCTAATGGTTTAATCAGTGCTGCAGATTTCCTTCTTTACACGGTTTCGAACCCTGTGGTTTATCTTGCTTTCATAGGTTTTCATTTAATTTGGCCTTTTAAACCCTTTTGCATGTATGAAAAAAAACGATGACATTATATAAATAACTTTCATTTAGTATTTATTTTGCACACTGTGGTCGGAGAGATGCTTCAAGTAGCTGTTGCTGCAAAACAATGCAAAAGTCATTGACTAAATCCCAGACAAAAACATTATTAACACACATTATTACAGTCAGCTGTCCAGATTTGCATATATTTTATTGCTATGTGGGTTACTACTTAACAAGAAAATGGGCTGTTCTGTAACACCGAGAAGCTGAAGTCTTCCTAAACGGGAGACTTTGACAACAGAAGCAGGTATTCAAGGTCCTGCTCCCAATTTAAAAGAGTTGCTGGTCATAACATCTAGGCAGATTGTATTGTTTGTACTCTATTTGTTCAAAGAGTTGCATGGATTGGTGGCTAAAGTGCTAAAAATAGGTGGAAATACTAGAAGAACCTGGAAAATGAAAGATAAAAAAAACCTAAGCCCTACCTTCAAACTTCAAACTTCCATTTTCCCCCTGGGCTTCATGCTGCTGGCTAGTTTATTTGAGGGTACCAGAAAAGAGGAGGCTGAATAGAAATGCAAGCCACACTTTTCTGAATATGTTAAATATTTAAAAAATGTGCTATAATTTTCCTTTTTCATTACAGTTTTGCACCACTTTGTGTTAGTCTTTATCATAAAATCTTGGGAGGAAAAACTACATTGAGGTTTTTATACGTAATATTACAAAATATGGAAGAGTTCAAGTGTGAACACTCTTGTGAAAATTTAAAGCTTAAGGCTTTATGCATTTTTTCTGTCTTGAGCTTGTTATGATGCATAATAGTTTGTAATACAAAAAGCTATAGTTTTGTGTTTTTGTTTTGTTGCATATTCGCACAGTGAACTGTGAAAGGCTGCCATCGGGAGTTTAAGGGTGGAGACTTGCAAGGCGTGTCCATGAGGGACAAATGAAAAGCGCGGAGGAGAAGGGGAAAACACTTCAGAGTGCACCAGAGCGCTGGAAGGTCTCAGCATAAAAACAACCCTGTTTTAAAACTAAATTAATCCCGATTAAAAGTTATGTTTTGTTGGGTAACCATTCATTTTTAGTTAGGATACATTTACATACATGTACACTTCACTTTTGACCAATCGTCGTTCTCAAATGGACTGCTGAGGGAAGTTCTAATATTTGCGCAACAGGTTCTGTCTCATACAGATCTTACACCGATCCATGTAGGAGGAAGAAGCATGTTGTCAAGGTTTCGGTCATTTGGCGTCCAGCAGGTGATCAACTCATGGGATGTGGGGGCTGCAGAGTCAGGTTTAACTTTGGGAAGGTGCTCTCCAAAGTCTCCGTGTTCCTCACTATGGTCCTAATATTCACTTATTTCTTCTACTGTCTCACTGGACTTTGCGATTCGGCTCCCAGGACTTTATACAGTCAAGAAGCTGCAGACCGGGACTATGACAACCTGGACGATCGCAGCCAGGTGCTGGTGGACCTCCGACCGCCTCCTCCTCCTCTCCTCCCTGGCGCGCAGCTCCTTAACCGGACAACCTCACCAGATGCGCCGCAGGTGGACGCGGAGCAGCAACTGCAGCAGAACGAGCAGGGCAGCGAGAAAGAGGCAAACAGCATCCCCGTTTCCAATACGTACGGGACTAAAAGACTTCCAAATGCGATTATAATCGGCGTGAAGAAAGGGGGAACCCGAGCCCTGCTGGAGTTTCTGCGCATTCATCCGGACGTGAGGGCTTTTGGCGCAGAGCCTCATTTCTTCGACAGGTTTTATGATAGAGGGCTGGAGTGGTACAGGTAGGCTGATTATTCATGTCAACAGGTTGTTGGTTTACAATTAATTTAAAAATATATTAAGATCTCTTTTTTTTGAGAAATAACTTTAACGTTGCTTTAAATCAGTAAACCAAGTAAAATGTTGTGAAAGCAGTAAAAAAACTTTCTGTATAAAATTATTATTATTATTATTATTATTATTATTATTATTATTATTATTATTATTATCATTATCATTATTATTATTATTATTATTATTATTATTATTATTACTACCGACCTCTGGTAACAATATTCATACTGAAAAAGTTAATGATCCGAAAAAAGGCATTAAATAATGCAAATCTGTTCAAACATTCTTTATCAACAGGAGTTTAAAGATTATGCAACAAACAATCCAGATGTTTCTTAATCTACAATGTAGAAAATTAGTTTAAATCATTTTTTTAATTTAGAACCAGATGTGTAAAGATAATGGTTCAGTTTGGTTTTTTTGTTTGTTTTTTTCTTACTACAAATATACACATAGAGTAAAAATGTCAAGGGGTAATAAAATAGGTATTTTAAAAGTATTTAACTAGTAACCCAGCATTTGGGTTAATTACATCACAGGAGGCTCAAAAACATCTGGTAGAATTAACATCAGGGCAGACAAGTGACTAATGACAGACTTTAATGTTAATTCAAAGCCATTTGAGTTGTAGCTGAGATAAAATGCCGTCAACCCTTCGCATTTGAGCCCCAGTTTGACTCCGTTGACCCCCAAACATGATGAATGCTGCTGTAAATGAGGCTACTGACTTCAACATAGGTTTCTTCTTCAGAACTCTAATTTGTACATATTTCTGTACAGTTCTGAGCGCGTTTAGCATTTGGCTATTTTTTTTTTTTTGCACATGCACCAATAATTCAGCAAGTGATTGCTCTATTCTGCAGTTGTCACCTTGAGTAGTAAGATGATTAGCCAGCAGTGTTGCATGCAGTCTAAGCTCACAAATATTCTTTTTCTGACTGCTGAGTAATGGGATTTTATTTCTCTTGCTTTCATCTGGTGTTGCCTGGACCAATGGTGATGATGTAGACTGTAATACAGGTATAAGGATGCCAGGGCTAGCTGACTATACTCCCTGAAACTGGAGTTCAGTGGAAGTAGCAGGCCTTGAATATCATCTTGATGAAACACAGCAATCAGATAATCAGGGCTATTCCAGTCTGCCCTAGTCCTCTTCACAAATCACTTCTGTACATTTTGTTGTTGCCAAGTCCCTGAAATTCACACAGTGTTGTCAAATATGTCTCAAAACTACAATAATCAGGAAAAGATTAAAGAAAAAGAAGAAAAATTCAAATAAACGGTTTTACAATCATGCAGTTTCGAACCATCCACCTGCTCCTTTTTCAGCAATCACCTCTCCTGTGTAAGTACCTCCCAGTCGGACAGCTCTTTATCAGATCCTCCTGTTATACCACCATCCTGTTCCTCACTGTGTCATTGGTTTGTGGTAGATTGGATTCACCACTGGACTTTAGTTTTTGTAAGTTTTTGGTGTTCCTTATTTTTAAATACCCCATTCAACTTTCACCTGCATGCCTCCTGCCTCCTACCTGCATTGTGGGTCCTGCAGTTCAAATTTTATAAGTAGCTTTAAGATCCAGATGCATTTGAATGGGATTTCATCTATAGGTGATAGAATACATTAAATCAACGAAGATATTTGGTAATAAAATCTCTTACAAAGTAAAAAAAAATAAATTCTGAAAATGTATGTACTAGAAAAAAATTCCAATTAGGACAAAGCAGACCTCTGAGTACAATGGAAAATGATGGAAAACAGGAATAAGGCCTTTTAATGAAACTGAATGCTATATGGTTGGGGTTAAGGTGACAGCAACAAGTCAAGGTTTTAAATACAAGACTTCATTCCAAACCATAAACAGTGAACCTCGTCCATGCTGAGGTAGAGCCTCCTATGCAGATGTGCTGATGTATACTGTCAATAAATGAGCCAGAACACATAAAGACTGATGAACTCGGATGAGCTTCACATAGTACGCTCTGTGTATGTTGAACTGCAGATCAAAGGGTCCCCAGGGTCCCAAAGGAGCTTTTCATCATCTTGACGCCCATTTATAAACCATTTACAACCCACACTTCCACCTGTCATCCTGTGTTTGTTCTGGTTGTGCTCTGCATAGGAAGCCAACTATGATCACTCTGCTGTGTCAAGAAAAGAAGGTTTAACTTGGCCGTTACCACCGACTCTTGCAGATGTGATGATTTCATTACGGTGTATCATTTATACGTTTCTAATAAGCTTCTGATTCAGTGGCAGCTACTGATTATAGTTTGACCTGTTTGACCAGAACTATCATTTCTGAGTTTAGATAAGGCTCTGAAGAAGGTTTTAGCTCAGGATGAAGCTTATGTTGATTATCTCCAGATGTTCTGCAAGCTTCTGAACCTGGTCCCAACTGAGCTCTCATCAGGCTGACAGAACAATAGTATTCAGAGACCTCTGAGCTAGAAAGGTGCCATAAGGAGAGGTGAAGGTTATGACAGGGTGAGGAGCATTGATAAACACACACTTCAGAGACTTCTCAGATGTAATTCCACCCTCTCCTGCCATTCTTCGTAACCTTCTCGCTCTGCTTTAACGGAGAACATTCGGCCACATGGTAATGGTTTCACTGCTGATAATTTTAACATGCTGAAATACTTTTTTCCCCATTCTTTCTCTTTATGGACCATATGAATTTTGTCTATTTCCTCCCCCCTCATAGTTTTTCTCCTATTTCACATGATCACATTTGCCTCCGAGATTTTCACACATACATTTTGCATATTTTACCCCCCACTCACCACCTTATGATGCACTCATTCTACTCCCAGTTTGTTTCCCTGTATTCCTCTTAGATATACTTTATATGTGGGAATAGCTGTGGCAGATCTGGTGCTTGCAAAGCATGTTTTATATGCGTTTTAAATGAGCCTGACTGTTTCTGTAAAGATACTGTTTTGTTGATCTACTAATTTTGTAGCAACACCAGCAGGAGCTGTAAAATAGATCTGTCAAACAGGGAAATATGCAGAACAGCAGAAATCAAATACATGGTTGACTAAGCATTGTAGTTATTAGATTTTTCTTAAAACTCATCAAACTGAATCTGTAAGATCTGCATAAGAGTTAGAAAACGTACTCAATGTATCACAGAAGGAGGAAAAACTGAAGGACAATGGTTTATTGTTGTAACTTTGCATTAACTCTGGTGTTATTTCTTTTTATATGTATTAGTTAAATATTAAGGTTGTAAAAAAGTCCCATAAACATAAATCTTTAGCTGTCAGTAAATGCCGGATATATGTAAAATGTGTTTGCAGTAGTCTACAGTGAGAGAGGCTGTCTTTACTCTAGCTGTTATTCTGCCTTTGACAGGCTGAAGAAACTAAAGTTAACTGTCTGTTCAGGTCTAACATATATGACGGCTAATGCAAATTATAAATCATATAATGCGTAATGGAAATATACTGATGCATGGTTCAAAGTATTTTCTACCAATAAAATCCAAGAGGTGTATGGATTTTGTATTTAACCCACCTTTTAATCCCAGATTTTTGTGGATTTGTTTCAGCAAACTACACATTTAAAAAACATTTTTGATCAGATTTTCAAGTAGATTTTTTTTCCCCAATCTTCTTTCTGAAACTGAAGCTCAGTTGTCACACTTCAAGGTGAACCTTACCTTCCGTCTCAAGCCTTTTGCAGCATCTTACAAGTTTTCTTCCAGGATTATCATAATTATTTTGCACGGCGAATATACAAGAAGAGGCATAAAGGAGTATTGGCTTGTATTTCTAATGGTAACTACCCTCGTTTTTGTGCACATCCAGTTTTTCTAACTTTCAACTAGTTCTACTACAACGCTACCCCAGTATCATGCCTTTTGGAACCCTTCAAGGGTTTTCATCCTTAATTGTTTCATTGTTTCATCTTCCTGTCAACTCCAACCAGCTTCTCTTACCCAACTGAAGAAAATCCCCCCCCCCCCCCAGATAAAAGACGTGTTAAAAGACGGGATAAATAATATAAATATAGACACCTGGGGGCAGCCAGAAATGCTGTACGAGCTTAAAAGGACAACACTGTTGAATAAGGGTAAAGATTTATGCAAAAAGGACGACTAAAATTGATCACCTGAAGGATATCTTTCAGAGTTCCTTTTAATCCATAGAGTTTGATCCAAATTTTAAATTAGGAAAATTGTCATCTTCCCAAGGAAATCTGCTTTAACTCTTACACTGCCATCTCTTAAACAAATCTATTAAACATTTAATATTATTAAAGCATTTTGGCAAATTTACACTGAAAAATCTGACAACACCACAAGATATAACTATAGCTAAATATTATCTGTCTGTTTTTCTAGAATCTTCAGTTTTCTATCCAGGAGTTCATGTTCTAACACTTATTCTGCAAGTCTTGATTTCTGACAGCTGAGAATTTAGAAATTGACTTTTATGCTCATGGGGCAACATTTTCCCAAGTAAGGGCAATTTTCCCAATGCCTCCATCAACATAAAACCAGAAGGCCATTAGTGATGGAGGCTTGGTGCCCCTGATTGGTCCAGCAGACCAGGAAGTGGGTTCTAGAGTGTAGAGCTGTAATGTGTTTTAATGACAGTGGGTTTTGGCCATAGTTGGGTTTAGGTGGCATTATAAGGTTTGGGGAAAAGCCCATTTCCAAACCCCAGATGGTGAGAATTATAATAATTTAAGGCACATTGTGGTTCATTTTGAAGTGCTTGTAAACATTTTGGAAAAGTTTCAGTGAAGTCATTTTAGGTCTGTGAGAAAACTAGTCAAAGCATTGATGGTTCTGTTCCAGGAGATGCCTCAGATGCTTTGTAGCGATTCTTGGTTACACAGTCATTTTTAGCATAGCATTAGCCAAGAAACAAAACTAAACTAAAAACAATGTCTTCTTATGACACAAGCTACAATGGCTTGGTCACAGATCCTGTAAAAGAATTTCATCATTATTCTACTTTTTCAACTAGACTTATCTCAGAGCAAACTGAGAACATTTTTTCCCTCTTTCATGCCAGTACCTTATCTATATCTTCTCCTGATAGGGTGAAATTCATTCATACATTTTATCATGCTTTCAAAACTGCTGCTTGGTTTATTTTAAAATGCTAGAACACCAGATCATTGTTCTCCATTGAAGTTTAAAATGAAAGAAAAGTTTAGAAGTATATGCAAGATTTTGCAGTTAAATCAGCCTAACTCACATTACATGTTTTAACACCAAAATAATATGCACTCTTTCACAATGTTATTTTATCAGGATAAAATTTAGCCTGACAGAGCCTCTGAGATATCACAAAAGAAATGATGCAACTTATCAGATTCCTCATGTTCAACCTTGTATTTTTTTCTCCTTTTGTTAATGTGCACATGTTATTAATCAAAATTCTTCTTCAACAAGGTGAACTGTGTTTTATATTGCAGAAGGTTTGAGCTATATGCATGCATGCATAGAATTTCAGGAAAATCTGGCAAATAACATATGGAAGGCGTTTGTCAAGAGGCCCAGGGCAAACTGGTACAGGCATAATACTTTATAAAAAACCCATTGTTTGGTCATTGTAGATAATTAATAATATATTTTTGAAGTCCCAACAATGTTTCTGATGGAATTACTCTGTCACCTGCTACATCAGCCAAGAATGACTGCCAGGCAGAAAGACTTGCAGTGAGCCCAGTCCGACCAGTTAGTCCCACCATGCATGCACCTGCAGGACAGCCCATAACATCACCATCACTCTGTTTATCACCAGTGTTGACCAGAAGTGGTTCGATAAAGATTAAATAGTTACTTCATACTGCGTGAAGTACCTCTGGACTGGAAAACTATTTTCTAACTATTGAAAATAATACAATCAGATTGCTGCATTTATTCATTTTGGTGGTGAACAAGCATTGAGGCAAACCTGATGGGAAAAAAAATCAGAGATATAGTAGAAAGATAATCTTTCTAATTATTCTCCTTCCACAGCAGCGTACATCAAGGATCAGGAGTCTGATTTGGGTTAGTTAAATTGTGGTTAGTTAATTTGTGGTTCAAACATGGAAGGTTGAACTGTAGCAGCGTCTATAATGTCCAAATCTGTCAAAAGCTGTTTTATTTCACAACATATACATAGTATATTACTTTCTATATAAAGGTGTTCCTCCTGAAACACAGTTTTCCCCATTTTCTATGGTAGTTCTTTGAATACTGTCTTCCAAGAGACAACCAGATCATTATGCACACTACAGGCTGTAGTGAAAAAAAAGATAATTAGGTTCGATATGAACAAAATTAGAAAAAAAAAGCACATGGGCATTTGTTTGTATTTGTAAATAAAGACAAGATGTGCCCACTATTGTGAAACCATGTTTCTATTAAGATTTCAGAAAGAAAAACACGCTTACCGTAGTCTTTTAAATTGAGATCAAGGCTAGAGCTAAAAAAAAACATACTAGGAATGCTGACTCAGTTGTTGTAAAGTTTACTATTGTTGGCAAAATGTTAAAATGCTAAAGAAATTACCCAACCTCATGAGTTGCATTAAAGGGAATAATCAGCAAAGTTACATTTTCCCACTGAATAGGTTGTAAATGTCTGTTGTACATGTTTCAGCACTGCAGGAAACTTTTAAGAAACTTTACGTGATTAATTGAATATAATAAAATAAACATCATGATTAGGGTCACGCCTCACAGGACAATGGATATCTGCATTTAATGACAGTAAATAAAATTGTTTTTCTGTCTAGATGAAAATGGTCCACTTCATATTTAGTGTATGAAGATGGGCCATCGACGAGTATGCCATGTTTTCTGTGCTACTCACAGGTTTTCCTAGATGATCATTAAACCCGTTAAACTTGTTTTTCATTTTTATGTTAAAGAAAAAGATGTTTTTGCTTTTTAAGCAATTCAACTTGTTAAGTCAAAATCACAGCACAGTTTGTTAGATTTATTTCTAAGTCTTGTCATGCTACTCTACCTCTTTTAATGTGAGGTTTACTAACTGTTTCAGCAGCTGTAAGGCACCACCCACTGTCCACCACTATGCAAATCATTTAAACACTGCTTGTGCATAGTCATTCACAAAAGTATCTAAAGTAAATCCATCATAGTCATTCATAATAAGTCAGCATCTATTCTGAGTGCAACTGGTACTGGCATTATTGAACTTCCCTGGAAGGTATCATAGACTTTTAAGATAAAAACACTCATAATGGACACTTACAGTCTTTTAGTAGGCATCAACAACTCTAAAGTAATAACATAAATAATTTTAATGCTTTATGGATAGTCACTTCAAGTAGTTTGTGTGAAATTTCACCACATTAGCTAACCTCCAATTGAGACAACCTTTCACTTAGCCCAATATTGCATTATTCATGCATCCTCTACTGCATCTGATATGAGCTTGTGAGAACATACTTCCCAGATGGACTGCAGCTTCTAGCGTCAAACACACAAGTATTTATACAACCACAAACATCAATGCATTTTGGGGGGATTTTATACAATAGACAAACGAAAGTAGTACATCATTGTGAAATACAAGGTTAACGATATAGAATTTTAATCATTTTCTTTACACATAAATTTAAAATGTGCACCAGGGATTTTTATTTAGCCCTCAGTATATACCGTATATATATATATTTAGGGAGAACAAGTATTTGCTGCTGTTTACTACTTACGTCTTCCGACCTAAAAAGCATGTAAAGGTCTGTAATTTGTATGAAAGGTACTCTTCAACTATGAGGGACAGAATCTAAAACAAAAATACAGAAAATCACAGTGAATTATTTTTAAATAATCAATTAATTAATATTTAATTATACATTAATAATTAATGATTAACTAATTTCCATTTTTTGCATGATTTAAGTATTTGATCGCTTATCAACCAGTAGGAATTTAGCCTCCCACAGACCTGTAAATTCTTATTTAAGAAGCCCTCCTGTTCTCCACTCATTACCTGTGTTAACAGCACCTGTTTGAACTCGTTACCAATTTAATAGACACCTGTCCACATACTCAAACAAACTCCGACCTCTCCACGATGGCCAAGACCAGTGAGCTGTGCAAGGAAATCATGGATAAAATTGTAGAGCTGCAAAAGGCTTGGGTGGGCTACAGGACAATAGGCAAGCAGCTTGGTGAGGAGGCAACAACTGTTGGTGCAATCATTAGAAAATAGAAGAAGTTCAAGATGACGGTCAATCTCCCTCGGTCTGCAGTGCCATGCAAGATTTCTCCTCATGGGGCTTCAATGATCATAAGGACAGTGAGTAATGAGCCCAGAACTACACAGTAGGACCTGGTCAAGCTGGTTGGACCACAGTCTCAAAGAAAACCACAGGTAACACACTCCGCTGTGATAGATTAAAATCCTGTAGAGACAAAAGTAGGGCTTTTTGGTCTAAACTCCACTCACTGTGTTTGGAGAAAGAAGAAGGATGAGTACAACCCCAAGAACACCATCCAAACCGCGAAGCATGGAGGTGGAAACTTCATTCTATGGGGATGCTTTTCTGCAAAGAGGACAGGATGACTGCACCGTATTGAGGGGAGGATGGATGGGGCCATGTATCGTGAGATCTTGGGCAACGATCTCCTTCCCTCAGTAATGCTGCGTTCACACCGCCCCAAACGGCAGTGTCTGTTGCGGCAAGATTACATGTAAAGTCAACGGTCGAGTCCGTCAAAGTCTCTGTGGTGCGTTGTTTGCGTTGGCTCAGTCAACTTTTCAAGCGTTACAAATGGCAACGTAGCAAACTCCAGCAACGCTGAAGTTCAGCTAGCTGAACTTTTGACGGACTTGATGCACTCGATGCAGTGCGTCAAGCAATTGTGTCTCACTGTAGTGACGTTGACGATGTCTAGCCAATCACGATCAACTAGTGTTTTAAACATCCGGCAGAGAAAGACGTGCTTTGCCAGCTTCAGCTTAAAAATTTATATACGTCAAACTACATGCATTGGGAGCATTGCTTTATGCAAAGAGTTTGGTCTGAACGCACCAGAAGAGCGCTGAAGATGGGCCGTGGCTAGGTCTTCCGTTGAGTCATTGAGACCTTATAGAGCTTGTACTGCATGCTGGCTCTCACTGACTGACCGTTTATCCCCCAGCATAGCTGCCACTTACCACATGGCCAGATTTATCAAGGTTTTATCCACGTTTAATGTGACATGAGTTGAAATGAACATCAAATGTTTCATTTAAACTTTTGTTTCAGAAAATTATACGCGATTGAAGGCATGATTCATTTGCATCAAAAGATTAAACACAGGCGAAAAATTCACACCTCACTATTACTCTGCAATATTTTCTTCCCAGTCCAATCAATCCGCTCTGCAGACAGTGTCATCTGTTTCACACCTCCCATCAGCCGACGACAACAAAAGAAACTAAATCAAGAGCAAGTAAAACATATAAAGCAATGGTGCGTACTTGTAAATTCCCGGGCTGTGGAAACTCGAATGTGCCAGGATCACCTCTCATTTTCCATTGTTTTCCTGTTACGAATCTTGCTATTAGGCAAATTTTGCTTATTGCTATTGCGTACTCTGTATGAGTTGAAGTGTCAGGAATCAAGGACTTCCGTATGTGTGGTGCACACTTCAGAGAGGAAGATTACATCCCAAAACAAACAGGAAAGTGCTGCTGTGCAAGTACCCCTGGTAAGTTATCTACTAACTAATTTGATGCTGCCTACTACTGCATCTTCTTGAAGCTAACATGTTTACACTGAGAACGTGCCAACCGGGGTAAATATAGCATGGAGTTAAGCATCGACAATCAGCTAGTGATGTTTTTAGCAAATTGGCAAACGGCATCACGTGAAATTATATGACAACAGAATATAGGGATAAAGATACAGTCTGCTTAGAAAACTAATTAAAACAGAACTGAGCTTTTGTCATACAATTAAAAAACATTAGAGCTCATGTCTACAAAGGTATGTACTTCTGCAACTCACCTGCACTGCAGTTTGGAGCATTTCTCTGTCCTCTCGCTCGCTCTCTGTCTGTTCTAGCTCCATCTGCTGAAGTTCAGCGTATGTCTATTCTACTCCAGTTCATAAAGGTTTCCCTTTGGCGTTATGCTAAAATAAGTTTCATCATTGGATGTTCTATAGTCAGACACGTAGTCGGCTGGTCATGCATTCAACAATGTAACAGCTGATGGGACGTGCAAAACTTAGGCCATGTCCACACGTAGCTGGTTTTTTTTTTTAAATGAAAATTTTCCTCTGCTCTTTGAAGAAAAAAAATCTCCATCGACACATAACCGGATAAATGCGTTTTTCAGCGCATTCATAGACGTTGCAAACCAGTAGGGGGCAGTAGTTCTCCCAAATCCCATCCGCTCAGAGTAATTTCTATCCTCCATCTTCAGCATGCAGCAGTCAGACAGCTTGTAAAAGCAAACAAGCAAAACGTGCTTTAACTATGGATAAATGCTGTTTTTGAGATTAAACACAGGTCTCACAAGCGATGTTTGAGCATTTTTTGCCGCGGATAGTGACGTTATGGCTCTTAAAACTCCGTTTTCAATCGTCCACACGCTGATACTGGAAACGGAGAAAACGCAAATCTCCACTTTGGCCAGAGTTTTTAAAAAGATTTGTTTTTGGTGCCAGAATTCTCCAGTTACGTGTGGATGACAGGCTAGACCGTTGAAAAATATATCCGTTTTGTGAGATACCCGGCTACGTGTGGACAGGGCCTGAAGTTGACACTGGGCGTAGCGCAGATTGATTGTTATGGAAAGAAAATAGTAGACAGTACTAATGAGGTGTGAGTTTTCTATGATGCAAATGAATCAGGGTTTCAAACGCATGTATTTTTCTGAAGCAAAATGGCACAATCGTTTGATGGCCCCGGAAACTAGCCGGGACTACTTTCTTGAAAAGCTTTGAATGGCAAAAGCTCTGATCAGGAGGTAAAAACAGAGTTGGATCAATGTGCATACACTATGCTGCTGGTGAGGATGGGATACAACTTCATGTCTAAAATTCCGAACTATCCATTTAATGTTTTGCACATAGTGTGGTGAGTTCATTTCTGGTTGCATCGGGCCAGGACACCTTCCATGTGTTTGTGTTTCCCACATGGCTAAAATACCAATAAAACGCTTAGAAGTTTGTGGTTGGAATGCGACAAATTGGGAAAACACTCCAGAACTATGAATACTTTTGCAAGCCTCTGTAAAAGAAATGAGTGGGGTAACTCTGTACTTCAAAGTCTTTGCTTTTAGTTGTTATTTGAATGGAAGAAAGCAGGCTGTTTCTCCGTGTAGCTATAAATAAAATGCTAGAATAAATGCTGACACAAGCTAATGGGTGGCTAATAAGTAACCTAAATGGATAGAGGATCACAAAACGTCCCAGCAGGGGAACAAACAACCACATTTAAAAAAAGTGTCAGACTTCTCCTTTGTTTAAAACCACACAGTCATTCCAATTGACTTCCACTATTTTTATGCCTTTCCCCCTTGTCAGAGGTGATGAGAAGTAGTATTTCATTTAGACATGGAAGTTCCCCCTCATCCTGTGAGGTGGTCTGTAGCCTCAAGGTTTCCTCTGTCGCCCTTTGAGCACAACAACTCTGCTGGGAAATATTTTCCCTCACATTGTTTTTTGGGCTCTCTTAGTTTTATTGCCTTGATTTTTCCACCAGCTTTTTTAATTGGGTCTCTGCTAAGAACAATATTTTGGGTGAAAATAACCCTATCACAACAAAAGTCTCCGCTAGGGAAAAAAAGTTTTATTTTAATTGGTCCAGTAAATTAAGTCCTAGAGTTACCAAGCTGTTCTTGATTGTGAAATGGACATCGCAGATTTTGATTTTTAATAATCCTGTGTTCTCCTATCAGACTCTCTGGATATGCAGGGCTGCAAGCCTTTTGTTAAGATGCTGCAGGGGCGTAGCAGCAGCACTTAAGTGGGAGAACCCATAATCTGAGAGGCAGGAAGTCTGTTGGCCACATCCTAGCAGCAAAGATTTTTTTAAATATATATTTAATTGTGCAATCCAGACCGCCTCCAACATATCAGCATTGTAATCTGCTCTGTGGCACTTCAGGGAGGAAAAGTGTTAAATCCTTTAACAGCAGGGAGTTCCAGGCTCATATGGCTTGTCAGCAAGGCTTTTTATGATCGGCTAAATAGAAAACATATTTGTACCCTGAGCTCACATTTAGATACAAAAACAAGACTAAACAGTTTTTTGGGGTTAAGCAAGAGTTTTAAGTTGGATGTACTATATAACATTTTACATTAATCATCCCGGACAGATTTACAGTTCTTCTTGTCGCCATACGCAGACCAATTTATGACAGAAATTGCTCCTTATTGATTCTTTGTTAATGAGACTGATTGATCAATGGGGGATGGGCACTTGGAGAGGGGTAAAAGCCTCAACGCATTAACTATGCATGAGTATGGAAAGAAAAGTAATGGTCATTATCTAAAGTGTCACTCAGCTTAAGGACCGAAGGACAAATCTAACCCTTTACACGACGAATCAGAGGGCAGAGAGAAGGACAGAAGCTAATTCACTTATCAGTAAACACCGTTACCTCTGTGCTCTCGTGTGTACATAGTGAAAACCACAGTAATGCATGCAAACACAAGCACTGAGCACAATCTGTCACACAGAGACAGACGTATTGATCAGACTCAGATGAGCAGAGCGTAAGGAGGCAGAGAATAGGCTGCTCACAGCTCTTGCAATTTGATAGTAATCAATTAATGGTCTTTTATTATGGGGATCTGTTAATAGGAGTGGGTTGAAATGACTCACCTTGAAGTAAACACGAAATACTTTAAACTTTTTTAAAAGCTCTGTTAGCAGTAAGTGCCAGAAGAATTTATTTGCCTTTTTAGCTTTTCAATTCACATAAATTCACATGCTTGCTTTAAAACGTATTTAATTGATGTATATTACAAGTTGTAAATTGAATTAGTGCCCGGTTAATTTTTTTTTTAAGCATTATAAACCTAACACTAGAACGAAAGAAGTTAAAGATTATTAAGCTCATTTTTTACATTTACATAGTTGCAGGGCAGCATCAATTTGGATGATGCTCCCTGTAATTCGTCTTCCGTCTCCTGTTATCCACATTTCACTTTTTTTAATGTAGAAACTACTCTTACATGAGTTCCTTTTGTTGTTTCTGTGTCTTTTCTGTCTTCTCAAACCCCCGGACGGTCGTGGCAGATGGCCGCTTGTACTGATCGAGGTTCTGCTGGAGGCTTCTTTCTGTTAAAGGGGACTTTTTCCTCTCCACTGTAGCTACATGCTTGCTAAGTATGAGGGATTGCTGTGAAGTCAACAACTCAGGAGACTGTCTGCTGTCGCTACATGTTCGTCCAGCAAGAGTGAATGCTGCAAGTTAATGACTTTAAGCAATCTTCTAGGACTCCTTAGATCGAAAACTTTTAAACTGATTGGAATGTATGTATGATTGAATAGGAATTAATTTTGTAGTAATGTACCTTGAGATTAAATCTGTTGTAAATTAACACGATATAAATAAACCAAACTTACCTGCATAATTTCATCTCCTGGTGTCAAGGACATTCTTTATTGCTGAGGAATTAGGTAAAATAGCATTATTTTTGTTTTCCCCTTTCAACAACATAAAATAGCTTGTAATGTAAGCTTTTTGTCATTTACATATGGAAACAATAAAACAGAACTTAAAAAAAAAAGGTTTATCACCTGTTTTCCTCCTTGGCTGAGAGGTGCCAACATGGTTGAAAAAGTCAGTTAAAAAAGTTAGTTTGGGATGGTCCTTAAATGTCTTTCCTAAATCCACTTTAAGTAATAATAAGCTAATTTTGTGCCATATGTAAAGGGAAAAAAACTAATAAATTACCACCCATAGTTGAAACTCTCCCACCACATATTTGTCTGTGGATTTGCTTGATCCACCTCTTTTCTGAAACTTTCAAGATGTTTGCTTTTCACATTCATAAACTGACACTCATATACTCATTATTCATCCTGAATAATGCTGCTTTCGACTAAAGAATCTTGATTGATGCTTTGGACCACCGACAACTACTTATATGAGCGACTCCAAACCACAATTATAAGTGCAAGTGATTTCACCCAGTATTTAAATCAAATAGGTCTTTTATGATCTCGAATGAACAAAAAGATTCTTCATTTAATTAGTCGTTCTTATTCTAACTTACGGAAAAAAAGCTACAATATTAATACAATGCAAACCTTTCACTTGCTTTTCACTAATCATAAAATCAGCCTTTGATCGTGAAAAGTCTCAGAAGGAAAATAAGTTCCCCTCGAAACTAATCTACATTTCTGAACGACCTCTTCTTATGGCCATTTGGACTCAATTGAGGCTTCCAATGTGAAATAAATAAAGCCCAAATGCTCCGTTACTTGTTTATTTTATGGGAAACCACATGAATCCTCTCCATTTCCAGTAACACAATAAGATGTATGTAGCCAAAATGGGCTACAGACAGTTCCTCCTCCGTTTTAATCATTGCTCATCGCCTGTTTGTCAGGCAAACCGCCTTGCTTCTGAAATCCAAGTCTGCCACAAGTCTGGCTCACACAGCTTTCCTGTCAGTCACGAGCACATCTGAAACCTGAATGGTGCCCACAATGCCTGCTTGATAGATGGACTAGAAATTAAACCACTGTAGAAACAATGTGCTCAAACAATATCACATATATGTTGTTTGTGATGTACCCATGAAACGAAAATAAATAAATACATCGGTTTAGTTTTTTACGGACATAGATTGTTTTACATAAACAAGAACATATCACATATTTCAGCACAGTATTTGTATTGGTCTATTGTGCACAATATTTTTCTCCCTCACAGCCATATGTTTAACACACTAGCTGATCTCAGCAGCTGGACAGCCCGGTCACACTTCCTGCAGACATATTGGACTCTTTAAATATGTGCAGGAACCAGCAGGGGAGGCGAGGAAGAAGTGGGGTGGGCTCTTTGCTCTTACAGGAAGAAGAGGGGGTGGAAATCTGTAGGAAATTGCTGTTAAGTGGTTCTTGAGGTTTTGTGGTTTTAGACTCATCAGACCCAAAGTGAGTGGATGGTCCTGCTCTGCAGACCTTAGAGAGCGGCTCGGAGGGGCTGCAAACAATAACACCGTTTTGGATCCGAACCTTTAATCATGCATGCGTTGAGGTGATTTAATGAAAGATGGGTTAGGGTTACTAAAATGTGTGTGTGATTAGACTGGCAGGTGTGCCTGTAGGTTCGCCCCTTCAGATTTTTGAGGTTAAAGCGAAATTCTTACCCTTTGAACTTTTTAAATTTTTTCACATTACAACTATAAACATCAATGTATTTTGGGTGGGTTGTTATGTAATAAACCGAAACAAAGTAGTACATCATTGTGAAGTGGAAGGAAAGGGAAACATGGCTTTCAAAGATTTTTTTCAAATAAATCAAAAATAATTGTGGTGTGCTTTTGAGTTAAGCCAGTTGTGACCAAATTACTAAATCTAATGGTGCGTTCGATTTACCTCGGAAATCGGAACTGGGTTTGATGTCACGCCCGAGTAAACAGCGTTCCAGTTAATGCGGTCGGATTCCAATATGGCAAAGTCCAGGTAGCCACTGCTGGTATCTCCTCAAACAAACAATATCTTAGGCTGTTCTCTCCGCATTGGAAACTGTTTAGAGTTGAAGGCTTTGCATGCAAGATGAATTTTAGACCCATTCGTACAAATGTATCTTGTAAAATAGACATGTTTCCACCACAGGCATCAATGTTGATGTGAGGAGCGGCCATATTGTATGTCAAAGTCGGAGCAGGAAAAGATCTATCATTTTCTGAGAAGTCCGACTTTTTGAGGCTGTTCCAGTTGATTTTTCACCCTCGGTATTTCCAAATTCACACTACAAATGGAACGCACAATAAGAAGTTTTTGACTTACGTGAAAAATGTTATGTTTAACACAAGACCAACAACAAGAGCACACCATCTAAACAATTAAACATGGTGGTGGCTGCACCATGCAGTGGGTTTTGCTGTTTTGTGGAAAAGGGAAGCTGGTTAGGGTTTTGAGGTGAAGATGGATGCAGCTAAATACAAACCTATAGGGGGACACCTGTTAGAGGCTGCTGAAGATTTGAGACTTTCGTGGAGGTTTAACAACTTTAAACATACAACCAAGGCCACAGTGGAAATCATAGTTATGTGTTAGAATGATCCGGTCAAAGTCCACACGCAAAACCGACTCAGAATCAGTGCTAAAACATTGGAGGTTTGGATAGAAGCTGCTAGAGTTATTAATACAATATTCTTGGAACTGCATTGGTTGGATGAAAATACCTAATTGGAAATTTCTTCTTTCCACCCAGAAACCTGATGCCCCGTACTCTGGATGGGCAGATCACTATGGAGAAGACACCAAGCTACTTTGTAACCAAGGAGGCTCCCAGCCGTGTCTGCACAATGAACTGCCAAACTAAACTGATCGTTGTAGTGAGGGATCCAGTAACGCGCGCCGTCTCCGACTACACCCAGACACTTACCAAGAGCCCGGGACTCCCATCCTTCCAAAGCCTTGCCTTGAAGAACTCCTCCACCGGACTGATCGACACAACTTGGAGCGCCGTACGCATCGGCCTCTATGCCAAACATCTGGAGAACTGGCTCCAGTATTTCCCCCTGTCTCAGTTTCTGTTTGTCAGTGGTGAGCGACTTGTATCCGACCCTGCTGGGGAAATGGGACGGGTCCAGGACTTTCTGGGTCTGAAAAGGGTCATTTCAGACAAGCATTTCTACTTCAACCAGACTAAAGGTTTTCCCTGCTTGAAGAAGCCAGAGGGGAGCAGCAGACCTCGCTGCCTCGGAAAGTCAAAGGGCAGACCTCATCCCCAGATCCCATCTGAGGTTCTGCAGAGACTCAGAGACTTCTACAGGCCTTTTAACCAACGTTTCTATCAGATGAGTGGACATGATTTTGGCTGGGACTGATAAACGAGGATCAAGTCTGCCTTAAGAAAAAAACCTGTTCATGATACAGTTTTTCAGATCTGAGATTCTCAGGGAGGGGTAAATGCAAAGATAATTATAACTGTGGATGCAACATGACATGCAGCACTCATAAACTGTGACAGTTTAGTTCTAAAGGTGGAGCAAAGACTGAATCAGTGCTGCTAATGTGCAAATATACACATTGAAGACTTCAAACCACTCACTTGTGTTTCCCTTTGATTTGAGGGTTTCATTTTCCGTTCTTTTATCTTGATCTTTGTTTATAAGATGACATAATATTTATAGTTAATGTTGATACAAATAGAACACTTTTATAAAAGACACACTTATATTTATTACCATGTACTGTTAATTACATGGCAAAGAAAGACATAAAAATGGCCTTTTAACCGACAGGACATTGGGAATAATGTCATACTACGCAATGCTTGGACAATTATTATTTTTTTTTTTGTTACATACAAAAAAAGACAATCAGATGATTTGTTTGATATTGCATTGTTTGCAGTTGATGTACAATTTATACCTCAAATGTAAAAAACTCAATTAAACGCACACGCAAATATTGTATTTTGTGTTTATTGTAATTTTTTCCCTTTTGAAACATCAATTATTTCTCAGTTTTAACAGTAACGCAGAGCAAATCTATCTGGTCTCAATTGTTCACAATAATTGGTCATCAAATATTGGTGAAAGACTTCTTTGCCTGCCAAATGTTCAGGGGTACATTCAGGCAAAACATACCAAACTATGAAAACATTTGCAGTTTATTCAACGTCCTTCAGTTGATACCGATGAAGTTTTCTCCTTCAGATGTTAGCAGATTGGAAGGAATTTTGGAGGTCAACATAATTTCTGATTTCAAAAGGGAGTTCAGTGAAAGGCCTTGGTCACCAGCGGTCACCAGGAGAAGAACTCCTTCCCATGTTCAGTCTCCATGGTAACAAGTTGCCATACTTCCCAAAACATTGGCAACATAAGTAGAGCTGTTGTCAAAAGAAAAACGTCAGCCTCTGACTTGCTGTTGCACATACTCTGAGTGTATAGGTGTTGTTGTGAATAATCCATTCATTACTAAATTCTGGGGGCAAAGGATTGCTGGTGGTGTTCCCTACAGGACAGCTCTGAGTTATTCCCATCTAATCCCATATCCATCTTCAATACATATCAACCGTATCTCGAGAGAAAATCGGAGAAAAGCCCTTCAGCATTCAGCCAAAAATGAAAATACAACGCAGGCTGCTGCTCATCTGAGAGCTGTCGTTCCTGAACGAGTCAACACTGGACGTGTTTTAGTTTGATGACAAAAGGCTTCAGTGTGAGTTTCTGTTCTGCCTGTTCAGGCACATACTTTTTTTCAATATTGACAGGATTTAAACTGCAGTCTAACAATAACTTAAAAATTTTACTTCAATAACAGAATTCCAGCACTATAATCAGTCTGGGAAGTGTGCAGGAAATGCAAGACAAAACCGAAGAGTTAACATCACTCATCTCTCAGTAAATCTGCTTTGTTGCTGTTTAAATTCCTGCTACCTGTTGCTACAATCAAATGAGCGTCATCACCAACTATATCTTAACATCTGTCTCCTTTATTACCATGCTTCTGGTTTGCAAAACAAACCACTACCAGCATAAATGTGCACTGTGATGTGAACACAGCTGTAAAGCCCTACACCGATGTTCGGCTGGCTTTTTAAATGAAAAGTACAAATTTTACTTGTTAAGCATTGGTCTTTATCTTTAGTTTTCTTTGCTCATTGAACAGAAATCAAACTTTGTATTTTAATGTTGTTAAATGAGAACAGTAAAGGGCCAGATAGTAACTGTTTATCTTTATTATAACAAAGAAAAAAATCACCATACATGAATAAAAAAATGTAACAACATTATGCCAGACGTCTGAACCTATAAACATATTTCAAGATTACTGTATTGCTAGTTATCTAACAGCCAACATTAATTTATATCGCTGAGGTCCTGAAAACCGATGGGCAGCATGTTTTCAAAAGCCAGCCTAAGTCTTATCTTTTGGTTTCGCTTTTCAATTAATTTCAGTAATTAAGAGTATTAATTCCTTATTTTACCTAATTCTAAGCTAGATTTATTTATTTATAATATTTATTCATTTATTTATAGGCCACCAAAAAGGAATGAACTTTTTATTTAAGAATTTTCTGAGTTGTTATCAATTTTACACAACTCCTATGAAAGTATAATTTTAGCTGGTGATTTTATTCTACATATAGATAACCTTTTAGATCCTTTATCAACAGATTTTTTAAATATTTTGAATTATATGGATTTTAGCCAGCATAGCATGCACTCACAACATAGGAGACACCCTGGACTTGGTCATCACCTATGGCCTTTCCATCAGTGTGTCCTCTGTTATTGACTTGGCTGTCTCTGACCACTACTGTGTTTTTCAAAATCACCAGTTCCAATTAGAAACCTCTGTGAGAACTGCCAGGAAGCGCCATCTAACACCTGAAGTGGCTGCAGGTTTTCTAGAAGCTTTTAAAAAGTTCCCCCTTGTACCTTTACCAGCCCACTGTGATTTAATTGTGAATGATTTTAACAGTAGGCTTAAATCTGCTGGCTCCACTTAAAGTTGTAAACATACATTCAAAACGTACCATGGAGAAACGAAGCTCTTAAAAAATTAAAGAGGAGCTGCATGGTGGCAGAAAGGAAATGGAGGAAAAATAAATTCACAATAAATCATCAGATAAACATAGAACATCTCAAATTATACAATAGCGCTTTAAGAAATTCCAGAAATACATACTTTTCCACAATTATGTCAGAACATAAAAATAATGAAAATATTCTGTTCTCCACCATTGACAATATTCTAAATCATACCTCTAATACTTTTCAGAATACCCCCTCAAACAGTCTCTGTGAGGAGTTTGCAGACCACTTCAGAGGGAAGGTAGACACCATCAGATGTAATATTTTATCCTCTCAAACAAACATGGTTTTAGACAAATCAGAGTGTCTGCCTTCACCAGAAGAAACACTGGACAGTTTTGTCCTGGTAGAAGCTGGGACCCTTGATAAAGTTTTCTCCTCAGTGAGGCCCACCACAAGCGCTTTGGACCAAATTCCCACCCATTTTTTAAAGCAATTTTATGGTTCTTTTAAAGACGAGATTTTAAACTTTATGAATTGCTCCCTTCAGACGGGATTTTTCCTGCCACCTTTAAAGCGGCGGTAGTGAGGCCCCTGCTGAAGAAGAGCTATTTAGATTTGAATGATTTAAACAATTACTGACCGGTATCTAACTTAGCATTTTTAAGGAAAGTTTTAGAAAAACTTGATTTTATTCAACTCAATGATTTTATCAACGCTTATATTATCCTAGAGAAATTTCAGTCTGGTTTTATGGTGAACCACAGCACAGAGACGGCTCTTTTAATAAAAGATTTTAGACTAAGAAGGTGACAGTGTTGGTTCTACTGGATCTAACCACTGCCTTTGATACAATAGACCACACTATTCTTTTAACCTGTTTAAAAAACTATATAGGGAAACCTGTTCTAGTGAAGTTTTTTTTTGTATTTTTGTAATTAATATTATGCTCACCAGCTCACGATGAAGGCGAGAGCAAAAAGTAGGATGTGTTTTAAATTACCCTGCCTCCATGCCTTGAAATCTGATCACTAGATAAAAAAACCCCACACATGGTCAATTCAATTCTTCTACCCATCAGTATCTGATCTTTAGTTCTTAAGCATGAGAAAAAGAAGGACTTAGAAAAATGAGTTCACAGAAAATATTGTTTTACACTTGCCCTAAACGAGATTAAACTGACTGTAAAATACTTTGGTGGGTTATGAGAGATGACTGAAACACGAAGAATGTTTTTTAAATTTATTTAACGAATACAAATAAACCACAAAAATTTTGTTCTGCAAGGTGAGATGCGGAGAGTTCTGAATTTCTTCTAGAACGTATAAAACAGAGTGGTGTTTTTATATTTTTCTTATTTTTTGTTTTGTTTTCGTGTTTTTGGAAGACCAGTTTTGTGGAAGTAGAATAAAGGATAGTGTTGGTAGAGGCACTTTTCCATAAGGTGCCGTACTTTAGATAAAGTAGGAGCAAATTATCAATATGAGGCACACAATTTCCAAAGTTTAAATAAAAATAAATCAACTTATTTCCATTAGGGTGTCCAATTCTGACGTTATTACCAAATTAAAAAGTTTGTGTTCAGAATAACTTCACAAACAAAAAACATGGCTCTAACCTCATCTGTTCCACCACCATGAGTTTTTTATGAACTGATATTCATAAAAAATAACGATGTTCTGGAGTGACACAACCAGATCCCCCACTTGAATCTGATACAAAGCAGATTAGGTTAATGGCATGAAGGCGTTGCAACCACTGCTTCCAAAAACATGAATTGTAAATTGGTAATATCTATGAAGCTATTCAAAAAGCTGATCAGCAATTATAAGGGTGTGACTTTCCAAAGGCAAATAAAGTTATTTTTCCTTTGATTAATGAGAAGGGCATAAATAACTTAGGCGATAATCATTTAATTGATCGACTGCATTTATGGCATTAGAGAAACCTCTGCAGAACCGTTCCTATTTTTTGTTGTTGCTAACATTATTTCCCAATTTTAGTTCATTTACATTTTTATGGTTACATTTGAACCATTTTGGAAATTGCTTGTCTATCACAGATTTTAGAGGGAATTAGCCTATTTTAAGTTGGAATCATTCTGTTCTATTGTTTTTTCCAGCACAAGAGGTCTGTTCGGCTATCTCCCGATCACATTTATGCATTTATCCTTTTGTTTTCTAACAAAACCAGTGCATTAACTGTTCAACAAGTACGCTGTAAAGTTGTGCCTTCTTAGATTGATTTCTTTACTTTTTGAATGTTTGTCCGGACGTCATTAAACGGAAATCACACGGCCCTCTTCATTGCCTCCACAATGGAGGCCACATGTACAGTTTAAGGCCTGCGTGTGTTGCGGCCTTTAATTACAGAAGATGTGAGCTCACACAGAAACCCCCACTTCTTCTTTTGCGGGCTCAGAATTAACAACAGAGCTCTTTTCTTTCATGGTGTATTGGCCTGTAAGGTTAAAAAAAGAACAAGCATCTTCAGCGGTGAAACAACCACAGATCGGAACCCACTGGAGAAACGAAATATACCCCAAGTTCCATAATGAGTGGAAATTTGATTAAAGAAAACTTTTTTTTTTTTTTTTTTATCTAACTGATTAAGAGGAAGCTTTGTTTGTGCAAATGTCTTCGGGTTTTGAATAGAGTGATGTGTGCATTTATAAGTTTCATGAAACACACACTTGTCACTCACACACTCAGCAGCTCCTGCATCTGCTAATTCCACTCAGGATTTCTGTTTTGTTGTTATCCCTGGCACTGGATTTTAAAGACCCACACTAAAATTTTAAATATCCAAGTCCAACTTCATCCTTGAAATGTTTTAATACTCTGCGTTATTACTTGGCATGCTTGGTAGAGCTGTTCTGTTCCAGCCCAGCAGCAGGCTTTCACATATACACTCGTTCTGCCATCTGGGAAAGACATAAATGTCCTTAAGGAGCGATCCCAGGAGTGAACTTTCCCTAAATCAGCATAACATCATGGCACTTAAGATAATCTACAGCCTTCACTAAACACTTGTAATTATGTGAGAAATTCAACTGAGCTGAAGGACAGGCAAGTTGTGGCCTGTTGTGATACAGCCAAAATGGCTCACTGTTCAGAGCGCTATTTAAGCGTGGGTGGTTTGGGTAAAATAAAAATCTGGATGTCTATCTGGAGCCTATCTCCATTGATCACTCAGTGAGAGGCAATGGACTTAAACCCAGGACTCTTTTACACCAAAGCAACCGTGCTACCAACTGTTTAACCATTATTACAGTCTTAATGAGACTTAACGTCAACTAAATAATGAAGATCAGAGCTGATCCTCTAGTTAGGAAATGATGTACTCATTTAGCTCAGCCTTTTCTTCTGCAAAGACAAATAAAAAGACTGTGAGCCAATGACATCCATTAAGTTTCTGTAGGGGTTTTATTCTGTTCTCTAGACCACATTGGTCGCCTCTGCAGATCGGGAGGTATTTTACAGCTGGCAAGCAACATCAAGTTGATTCACATACATCAATTAAAATGACAGAGTGCAGTTTCCTGACAATAAGGGGCAATGCATATCTAAATAATTGCAATCAAGCAGTATTTTTGTGTTCGAGTGATGACGGATGGACATACAGGCCAGAAATTGCAATTGCACAGTTTCCTACTTGTACAAGGCAGATAGTTCAACCTCCAGAGAAATATATGCAGCGAAATGAGAATCACATCAGACTCTCTTTCATCACAGGCAGAGAGTAAAGAGGGAAATATGTAAAACAACAACATTTGTGAAAGGCAAAAGTTTTCAGCATTTTGTGGGTTAGTGATATTATTCAGGTATTTTTGTAAATGAATAAACTGTAATGTTAGACTGAATGACCCCAAAGAAAAAAAAAAAGTCACATTTCAGTGTAGTTTTAGCGTGACTGGCGCTAGTGTGAAAAGAAAACAAAGCAAAAACATTACGGTGAAAGTTGTTACCTGTCCAGTAGAAAGCATGTGACCTCAGCTTGTTTCCTTCGATTTTGCTGCTCCTTCACTTATTTCGATTAAGAGAATGCGAAGCACATGTTAACTCTAGTTTCCACAGAGACAATAGTTGATTGTGGAGACAGGGTCGGGGTCGGGTGCGTGTCGCCGGAAGGCATGGACACAACAGCGGATTGCGAACTTCTCCCCGAGCGTGCATCTCTGATCGGGTTTGTCAGTTGGTTGGAGAAAGTTTTTTATGTTTTTTAAGTCTGTTCATATAGCTCTACATTTAAAGTTGAGTACGAGGGGATAAGGGTGTTACTGCGTATAAAAAAATCAGTAAAGGCGTTTTGTCCACAAGGAAACAGCGTCCCGCGTCCATGTACTGTAGAGCCTTTTTATGGTTACATGTTATGAAGCAGCGAATACTTTTCAATGATTGGGCATTATTTTATTCATATTCAACAATATTTTGATGGATATTTCCATAGATTAATGGTAAAAGCTATACACTCTAACCATAAATTTTAGGCAGTAGCTCTGAATTGTTTTTGAACCCTAATACAACTCTGTCTGCAGCTTAGACCCCCTTAAATGGTTTAAACGGGTTAAAGAAAAAGCATTACAAAGTCAACTAAAGGAATAAAAAACTTGAAGTTTGAAACTAAGAATAAAAACAGATCATAGTCTCTTTTGATTTAGTAAAAACTACCAGGATTTAGCTTCTGCTTCCTGATCAGGGCTTACTACTGTCTTGTTAAATCCTGGGGAATTGCGACTCCAACTTTATTTGATGAGGGAGCGATTTAAGCTGGAAAGATTTTGGTCACAGCAGTTCTGTGAAAACAGGAACCGTTTTATGAATATGGGTTTAAGGAATTTTATTGCAGCGTTTCATAAAATTGTTTTTCTGGACTCACATGCTTCTGTAAAGCCTACAGAGTTTTTTTGTTGTTGTTAGAATTAAAAATACCAACTCCTGTCTTACAGGGCCCTGATTAGGAAAAGATGGAGGATGAAAATTCACAGACATGCTTCCAGTCAGTTTACGAGGTACAAATGCAGACATTGCTGCCAAATAGAGGGAAAACTTTCATACTAAAAATAAAAATCTGTGGAAATGCTTTTTTGGAAAGTCATTCATTTTCATTTGGCTGAGGCCATATTCGTACAAAATAAAGTGCTTCATTTTAGCCCATAAAATCATAACCTGTTCCCCTAAAATAACTCACCTGCATCTGTGTAAACCAAACCATAGAAGTTATTCACCAGTGTTTCACGCATACATTTATTTTTGTTTTTGTGAAAGCTCCCATTTATGTTGCTTTAACAATTATAGAGCCACGTTTTTTAAAGACTAGTGAAAAAATTTAACACCTTGAAAAACTATTCCTGCTCCTTAAACCTTTTAAAATTTTTCTATGTTACAACCACTATCATCGATGAATTTTATTCGGATTTTGATTGATAGATCAAAAAGTATGGCATGCATATATCCCCCGTCCCCCTTTTCTCTGATACCTCAAAATAAAGTGGAAGTCACCTGAATAGCGAATAAAGTCCTTCTCTGTGTACTTTGATCTCAAGAAATGCAGCTGTTTTCCCTCAGTGTTCTTTTATAGAACAATATTAAACCTGCAGCAATGGTTTAATAGAATCCAACAGACAGCCTGACATTGCGCCAAGTCTGTCCTCCCAGCACTGGCTTCCAGTCAAATACTTAATGGATTTTAACATGTTAGTTTTTACATTTACAGCCTTGCATGGACAGGTCACTAAATACGTCTGTGATCTGCTGTGCCCCCACACCTCTAGTTGCACATTTCGGTCATTGGGCCAGAACATTCTCATAGTCCCTAAGACCGTCTTTAAAACCCGGGTAGACTTGTACTTTTGGGTTGTACCTCCAAAACTATGGAATACCTTGCCAAAATCCCTCTGTGAGGTTGACTCTACTGACAAGCTAAAGCTGTAGACAAGCTTTTAGTTGAATGTTCCATGTAATGTATGTTTTGATGTAAGGTGAAAAAGAAAGGAAAAGATCAAGGAGGTATGAATACATTGGTGGTTCACCATATAAATTATAACAATGGGCAAAAAATGTCAGGCCTCAGATGTTTAAAGGTGATGGTGACATAAATTAACAGACTTCCAGCTGTAACAGTGAACAGTGACTCTAAATCCAGAAAGTGGTTTTTAGATTTGTTTGCAGGGTGATAAAATGAAAAAAGGTTCAAATTGTGTAGACATTTATGCAAAGCATGATAGTTAAATATGCACGAATATCAATGAAAAACTCTCAAGAGTTCAGGATATATTAGACGACGACAAGTCAAAGTGTGTTCGGGTTAATATGCAAGAATAACTTGTCATGCATAATAGGTCCTATGCGTGTCCACAAAATATCAAATCATTTTGGTAACCTTGTGAGCGGGATTCTCTGATGTTCCATGTCTTCTGCGTCCTCTCTGACTCACAGCCTACAAAGGTTCCGAGTGTTGGTGGTTGTCTCCTTAGAACAGCCCCACCACAGACCCGTCTGGTGGCATTCAGTGCAGCACGCAAAGCCAGGCATCACGAACTGCTATTTTTCTGAAAATGCAGACAGACAAGAGGCAGATCCAGACTGGAAAACACTTAAATTCTCTTTTTCATGGGAAAGGTCTTATTCTGCCAAAGAATGGGCTTGGTAATACCTCATCAATTAATTTCTTTTGGTCCTTTAACCTCATATATAGTTACTTTACATGGAGTTTAATCAAAATGACATGGAATTATGTATATTTGTAAGTGATTTTGAGTTATGTTGGTTGAATCTTCATATATTACTTCCAATAAGCCATATTTCTTCCCACAGTCTTTAAAAGTATATTTATGTTTCTTGTGTCTTCGAAAGACTCTCAGTGGTTGCTTTTCACTTGTTTTTTTGACATTTACCTCTGCAAATGACCATTACAGCATGCATACTTTCCGATCATAAGGATACATGGATTACAAAATAAGCATAAGGCATAAAATACTGTTTACAGTAGATTGCTAGTATTTTAAAGGCACAGTGTGTAATTTTCGGCCAGTATGGGGCAGTGCATACCTAAATTATCACAAGCATGCGGTATCTGTGTCTTGGAGTAAGAAACTCAACAACGGAGGTCCAACTAGTGCTGTTTTCAAACGCTCAATTCCCTGAGAATTATCAATTTGCAGCAACATGACAAGCACATCAGTCTCTCTTCCCTCGCTTGGAACTACCGAAGAGGTAAAAATGTATTTATTGGTAAATCAATGTTTTAATAGCTGGCTTGTTCCATGCGCTTTGTCCGTCCGGGCTCTTGTAGAAGAACTTTCCCCTGAAAAGAGGACCCGCGCCTATGTACTTTAAAACTGTACTTTAAAAACATTCATTTTGGGAGAATGTGCAAACTCCATTCTTGAACCACCAATGTATAATGCTGTTAGGCAACTGTTATCAACTTCATTTATCAAGCAACATAAAAATCCATCTAACACCTTAGAAATTACCTAAGGCGTGTATCATACCTCAGTAATAGTGTAGGCTACTGGTTTTTAGCTGGTTGGCAACAGGAAAACATGTATACATTTGAATTTCAACCTGGGTTTGCAGTAAACTCCGGCCAATTAACATTTATCTGCCAGATGATCTCTTGTCTTTCCGACTATGAGCGATGCCTAGAAATGGGCCTCTGTGTCACCGAATACTTTCACTCCAGAGAAAAAAGAAGGTTGCAGATTGGTAAATGCAATTAAACGTTTTTAGACACCGTGAGTTATTTCCGTTATAAATGACAAAATTTATTTTCTTACATCTATTAAATGGGGGTTCCAATTAGCGTAACACAGGCGAGGTGTTCTCTGCTGTGCTTTTTTACAGAGCAGGCCCACCACTGATTAGATCAACTCTAACTGAGGTAAATCTTTTCTAAAACAATTAGTGTGAAATTATGCTGCAAGGATAAAAGTTGAATTTCCTTTGAAAGAATTTTAAACATCTTTAGTGTAATAGTTACACTCTAATAATGCGGAGACTAACCCTGACCAAGTAACAGCAAACCTAATTAGAATCCTAGATTCTAGCAAACCACATTATAAGGTGTCACAAGTAGGATAAACATTAATTTAAAATTAACCCTGGATTATAAACAAAATGTGCACCTCTCAGGGGATTTCATATCATTGTGTGATATATTACTCTATATAGATTTATTTTTTTGTAGAGAAGTGTAATGAGTTAGGAACTACATTTTATACAACTCCACTAAAGATTATGTTGATCTCATCATATCTCATTTTAAACGTGATTTAACTGAAATAAGAGGAGCTTTACTATACAAATTTTTATTAATTAATAAAAATATTTATATATGTAGTACTTTTTATATATTCATTTATTCAGCATTGTGTTTATTTGTAGAACAACACTTTTTTCTAAGCACATTTATGTATTTTCTTGATATTAATATTATTTACTTGGTTTATTCTCTTTTTATTTGATATCTTTACATGTAGATTTGTTGATTTATTTGTGTGTTTTTTATATTTAATTTATAATCAAAGGCAAAAGTTTTCAGTTGTTAATAAATTTATTTTCTTTTGCCTCTTTTAAAAATAATAAGTAATCTTATCTTGTCTTGGGATCTTTGCCCCTCAACTATAACTGGACACAGGACTGTACATAAGAAGCTATGAGAGCAGGTGTGTGAAAATGAACTCCATTCTCTTCAGCTCACATAAAACCTTCCCCTTAAAGCTCCACCACCGTTTGGCTCTGTTTTCACCTGGCTGAGTTTCACGTCCCGGCTGACATCACTGTTGGTTTGTGTTAGACCGGAAACCTGCGGTCTGCGTGTAATCCAGGCTCCCCTCACAAGAGTCAAATATACCTTCACAGGCTGGGGCTTTATGACAACATCGCCGGTTACTGTGGTGAGTGTTAAATCACAGCTGAATTCGGGCTTTGAAGCCTTTGTTAATAGCTAGGAGAAGGTAATACCTCCAGTCACACAAAAGAAGAGGAGTTGTATGATTCATATCTCATAAAAGACGACATCTGCTGCGAACATACTTGACACAAAGCTCCACTCTGACCCTGTGGTGAGGAAAACTGGTTGGTGAATGCACTTCCCAGCTTCCAGCTCTTATTAAATTTGTGATAAATGTTAGAATGATGGACACGTGGGTTCCCTAAGGACCAGGGTGGGTGAGTCTTACAGATAACATGCCCTACAGGTGAAGCATGATGATGTATTCTGACTCGGGTTACAGCAGAGGAGCCTGGGACAGGTTGATGGAGACTTTGTTTGATGTTGAAACGAGAGAAGCCTGTGGGAGAATAGTGCCCAAACCTGGGAAAGATGTTAAAACAAACCTCTCAGCAATGTAGTTAAGTTAAATTTACACAGTATTACAATTTAACCATGGGGAGGTTGCTGATTGTACATGTCAGCATTGTTTTTCTTCATATTCTTAAAAACTGAGCAGAGGACTGAGTGTGATCTTATCCAACCGTCAAAGGAAAGCTGATCTCAACAAAATCTAAAAGAGGGTGAAAACATTTCCAAGCTTGAACACAACTAAAAGCAGGAAGTTTCTAACATATGTCTATAAAAAAAATCCATTAATGACACAAATGTTTATCAAACTGAAACCAAAAGACAAACAGATACAGAAAGGGCAGTGAGGGTTTGATGTTGTAAGTTTGCTGACTAGCAAGGGAACAAAAAGTCTCTCATTTTTTTTATAGATTTGATAAAAAGAAGACAGAATATTAAACAAAAATCAGAAGGAAAAACATTACATAAAATATCACATTTGGTTAGCATATCAGTGAGTGAAATAAGTGATTGATTCCCCACAAATTACGAAGACTAATACCATTCCTTTATAGCCACCCCTTCTTCCTTTTTTTTCTTTTTTTTTTGCCTTGATGGTAAGTTTTGGCATCATGTAATACTAGTGGACTTATCTTCACTGTTTTAGACAAGGAAGGATTGTTCTCGTTCAAGATCCAATGGTATGACCTTTTCTTTAGCTCCTCAATACGATAATCATCCTGGAAAACCCAAAAGCATAATGCTTACAGAACGAAGCTTGATTGTGGTGTTCTTCAGCATTGTCAGCTCTACTTTTTCTATCAAATCCAGCGGTTTAAACTTAAGCAGCTTGACGTTGTTCTCATCTGATCCCATTACTTGTTCTGTTTGTAATTAATAGAATGATTTGATTTATTTGTTTTTGATTTATTTATTTTGAGACATGCATTATCCTTATTTTGGAGCAAATTAACTATCTCAGTTTTCCACTTATTTTCAATCTTCCATAGATAATACAAAAAAATAATGTACAATAAAACGAAATCAAATCCCAATTATGAGAAAAAACCCAGAACATGGATTCTGACATCAGCTTAGAACCACTATCAAACTAATCTTGACAGATTCTCTGAAGCATTTATAAAAAACATTTACTTAGGTTGGAAATTCTGTCTGCATATATTGAAATGTCCAGAGTCAATCATTCAAGGAAGCTCCACCATTCTTCACTGTTGTTCGCAGACACTCATTATTGCACCACTCTGCAGCCCTTCAATAAAAAAACTGCCTTCTGCTACAGCCAAATATTTCATATTTTGACTCATCTGTCCATAGCATCAGTTGCCATTTTTCACCCCACACCCATGTTTTCATGAAAATTTGAGTTGCTTGACCTTGTTTCAACATCAGAGGTATGGCTTTTTGGCTGCAACTCTTCCATGAAGACCAATTCAGTGCCGCCTCTTCTCCAGACAGTAGATGGGTGTACATGGGTCCAACTGGTTTCTGCCAGTTCTAGGCTGATGGCACTGCTGGACATCTTCCAATTTCAAAGGGATCCAGATGTCCAGGAGTTTCTGGCCATTTAGAGCTGAAGACCGGATTGTCAGACAGTGCAGGTGGACTTTGGAGGACAGCAACCTTTTGGAGGGGCTGGCAAAAACAGCTGAGGAACAGGGCTTTAATCTGGATAAAACAGGTTTGGTCTAGCTATTTTGTTTTTTACCACAAACTCTACCGTCTCACTGTTAGTGTGCAAGCCTGCACGTCAACAGCTAGGACACCACCCACATATCCTCCTTTATCCCGCCATAGTGTAATCTTTTGTGAAAAACGCCTGATCGCCGCACATTGCTGCCACAAGCTCAGCACTTATGAAAGACCAAAATACTCACTGATGCCGGCATTGTCTTTTGAAACAGCCTTCTTTCATCTGCACTAAGTTTCCTTGGCTAACCTCAGCTGTGTCTGTGATCCTAAATGTTGTGTTCTTCATTAGCTTTCTTCTGAATAGCTAGAAAAGCACATCTTGAAACCCCAGTCTGCTTTGAAATCTTTTTCTGTGAGCTTGCTGATACAGTATAACTACGTTGTGTCTTGATGCTGTGCTTAATCTTGCCATGACATGAAACTATCTTCCACAACCTCACCTTGGTATCAGAATTTGGCTGTTCCTCACCCAGTTTTAAGCCTCCAACACATTTAATTCTGTTTCAGTTAATGACTGTGTTTCTAACTATGTGTGACATTGATTACCTTTAGCACCTGTTTGGTATAACTGGTTTATCATACACCTATAATTCTACAAAATCCCTGACCTTGTGCGAGAGTACCTATAAGAAGAGATGCTTGTTTGAAGGCAAAAGGAAGAAACATCAAATATGGATTGTATTTTAATTTTTCTTTTGTATGCTCACTTTGCATTTAGTAAATTCATAAAAATAAACAATAATTATTTACTGTATATTTCTGAATGTATTCTTTGTTTACAGCATTTTTGTCCACATCTACCTAAAACTTTTGTACTGTACTTAACTGTACTTACTGGGAGTAGGCTACTCCTTACCTCTGAAATTATTTGACATCAAGCACATTTGAGTGGTGCATACTCAAGAATTATCTAGTTAAAAATTAACAGATAATTGTCCATTTGATCTCTTATTTTGTCTCTGACTACATCATTTACTAAAGTGAAGGGCTTTTATTACAAAACTACAGTGATAGTTCTAAGTATTACAACTACAGTATTAAAAATGAAAGTCTCCTAATTAGTTTTGACATTTTGACATATATATATTTATAATATTCTAAATCAAACAGTGCTTAATTCTGAGGGGAAACAAAATGTTTTTGTAACTCGTATCCAAGTACCTGCAAAGAGTCATTGTTGATCTGTGGGTAGGAAGGATCTCAGGGAGCAGTCAGTCTTGCAACAAATCTGATTAAGACTGAATAAGGCTGTAGATGTATGACAGTCTCATGACTAGCGTGAAAAACTAACAGCTCAAGTACATAGCAGATAGCAGAGTGAATATTTCTTATTAACATGCCCTGGATGACACAATCAGTTGTTGGCAAGCACTGCTAATCATCCTCATTTGCTTTTTCCTCTTCTCTTTAAATCTTTGTCTGGCCTCATGATTAGAAAACTGGGTGGACATACAGCTTCAAATTAATTAGAACTATTTGAAAATGTGTGTTTTTTCTTTATATTTTCTTGCAAATACTCAGAGGAATTGAAATGCATTGAAGAGCTGAAATTTAATTCCCTAAAATACCACAAAAAAGTTACAAAAACTTTACAAGCAGAGAAGGAACCACGTGTAGACAAAATTGTTAATTTTTATTTGTAATTACATTTTAGATAAAGCACTGACTTTTTATCAAACATGTTTACACCTCTGCTGATGAAGTCAGACATCGTCCTTTAAAAAGGCTTTTTATATCCATGATTTGGATTTAAGTTCAATTTGCTGTACAACAGATAATAAGCGTTAGTCTTAGAAGCCGATCACGCAGTAATCTCTAAATTAATCAAATCCCAATTACGACAAATAATCAGCTATTTAGTTGGTAGCTCAGTGCTGCCATCTGTTGGATTCTCTCAGCCAGTCTGTGCATTTCTTGTTCCTAATGGGCTGGTCTCTCCACTTTAAAACTCATAGTAACAATGTCCTCGATGCCAGCCTGCAGTTCGTCGTATTCCTGCACTGCGGAGACCCCTTTAGGGGTCCCGGTCAGAATGAGATCCCCCTCTTCCAGAGTGATGAAGTCGCTGATGTAGCTGATCAGATAGGGGACCGAGAAGATCATCTGCGAGGTGCAGCCGCTCTGTCGCAGCTGGTCGTTCACCTTCAGCGAGAGTTTGACGTTCCCCGGGTCAGGGATACGATCTTTGGGGATGAAGTCGCTGACAGGGCAGGAAGTGTTGAAGGCCTTGGCCAGAGTCCAGGGCAGACCCTTTGACTTACACTCGTCCTGTATGTCCCGGGCTGTCATGTCCAAACACAGCGCGTAGCCCGCCACATGCTCCATGGCGGTGGACTGAGGGATGGATGTACCCCCTTTGCCGATGACCACCCCTAACTCCACCTCGTGGTGCAGGTTGCTGCTGTACTGAGGCACCAGGATGGGGGAACCCTCTCTCACATATGCAGATGGGGGTTTCAGGAACAGGACGGGCTCTGTAGGAATGGCATTTTTCAGCTCTTTAGCGTGGTCTGCATAGTTTCTACCGACGCAAATTATCTTCCGTCCCCATTCCCAGAAGCGAAATATATTCCGTGCAGCCATAGTGGACTAACGTGATCTTAGTTTAGTTTCAAGCGCTCTAAGCAGGTTAGTGCGGGATACTTTGACCGACCTCAATAAAACTATAGACGTAGAGGACTTAGATGAGCCTCGTCGTTGACCCACAGAAATGATACGCCAGCCTGTTCACCATATTACGAGTGGCAGTTTTTTTTTTTATTATAAAGAATTTGGAATAATTTTGAATTCAGTCAGTGATATAATAAATTCAATAATCAATCCATCTTGCGAGGCCGGTGTTCTGACAAAACAGCATACTTTGTCAGAATAGGATACGGTAACTGGAGTTATTTAACCAATTTTAACCAACCCACAAGTTTTATGTTCTATCCCTAAGGTCACAGAAGGACAAATATACTTTCTTTTAAATGCCTAAACCTAAAATATAAATCATTTAAGTTGATTTGAACAGATTTTAAACACCAAAGGGAAAAGTACGTTTTTTTCTGCTGCGAATGCGCATTAACTGAACATATGTTCTATATTATAGAATATTCTGATGGGTATGCCTTTTTTTTAGAACACCAGTACTCTCCAGTGGTCATTGGGCGAAAGCCAGGATACTTCCTGGACGGGCCGCCTTTCCAACATGAGGATACATGAGAAAAACAACCCTACACACATTCACACTGAAGGGCAAGAGAAAGTGATTAACCTGACATCTATGCATTTGAACTAGGAGGAAGCCAGAATACCCAGAGAACCCATGTATGGATGGGAAGAACTTGAGGAGATGATAATTCTGTATCCCGTAATAAATATATGCACATTTTAGAACTACTCCCGCGGATCACTGAAAAACAATATGTGCAATCAAAATGACCGGTCTCTAAATATAGGCCTACCATCCATCAATTTCCCCACAAATGTATTCTTCGGTCAATTAATACATCAGCACGTTTATATTTGTGCACCAGTGTATCTCTCCATCTGTCTATAACTACATAACCTATACTTACTTATCCATAAGGGTTATTTAGAACAGCATATTTTATGCAATTTAAGAAAATAGTAATCAATTTGGAAGCTACAATAAAAATAAACTAATTCAATGGAAAGAAACAGATTGTTTTATTAATGTTTAGTAATAATAATAATAATATGATAAAAAAATGTAAGATTTTTTTTCTTCACACAACGTTGACACTCACAATATGGCGGCAAAGTCCGAGCCGGAAGCTCATGCAGCTTCTATCTATGCGAAATAACTCCATAATTAACCCACGGGAAGCCAGAGGACCCGTGTACATAAATAAAACTTTAACTAAAAATCATTCATTTATACATTTGACCCGTTTATCACGTACTTTTTTAGCCTAAAATAAATCGCACGCGTCTATCTAATCCGTATCTACTGATTGATAATCATTACTTACGCAAAATACGATCAGATTTGATTAGTAATGTCTAGGGGGCATAGTGTTGAAAAAGAGGCGGAACTGAACCAAAACCAAACTTTTCTGGTTTGTACAGCCGTGATAACCTTGTCGCTACTGTAATGTTAATCAAGTCACTTGTGGGGAGTGCCTGCACTCTGATAGGAGCGGCTACAGCGTTAAAGTTTGGTACGTCAGCACTATTTTATTCTGCATTATTGCTAACGTGTTAGCATGTTAGCCTGCTTGAGATCGATGTCACGTCCTTACATGTTGATGATGTGTTTATGTTTGTGTCGCCAGTGAGAGGTGAGGGCTGTGGAGTGAATACAGCTTGACTGTTTCTGCCTTATTAATTTCACACTATTTATTTTTTTACCATTTGACAAGAGGATATTTCAAACTGAAAGTCTAATATTAATTGAAAAAAATTCAAGTGTGTTTTTAAAGAACAATATTAAGCTAACGTTTACTTTTACGGTTGTCAGCACGCTGTCCAGTTTTTGTAATAAAAAAAAACGCTTTTAATTAACATGTTTTGGTCATTGTAAGACAATAACCAACATAAAGTTATAAAGACAAACTCGAGAGAGCATATATCAACATTTTTCGTTTTGTCTCTTTCTGTGAAGCACCTGTGGAAGTGAAGGCCCAGGCAGCCGCTCTCCTTCACAGCACGGTGAGGAAATCCTACCTGGTCCAACAAGCCAACATGAGAGTTGAACTCCTGCCAGCGCTCAGTGACAACTACATGTACCTGCTGATCGATGAAGACTCCAAAGAAGCTGCCATTGTTGATCCAGTAGAGCCAATAAAGGTTTGTACTTATGATGGCAAACTAAATGTGTTAATAAAGTTTTTATTAAGACAGCAAACGCTGGATTTCTGGTAGTTTTACAAACGTTTTTCTTTACACATCAGCTTATTATTTTCTTCTTTTTTTCCATCCCAGATGATTCAAATTTTGGTGGGTTTTTGTTTTTTGGGGTTAGTTGCTTGTTTAAATTGAATCTGTATTAGCCCCTAATATTGGTATCAAGTGGGAATATTTAAAGGGGAAGTACAGTTTTTTCTGCAACCTGGACCTTATTTGTAGCATGCAATATTTTCATACACTCTCTCAGACAATTTTGGTGGGGCTTCCAGTCCTTTAGGATATATTTATATCCAGTCCTGATCAGTGCATATCCATATAATGGGAGTTGTTGAGAACGCAAAGTGCAGCCTCTAAATAAGGCATTATTTGCCACAAATCTCCTTCACTCTACCAAAGTTTTCTTATGAATCACTAGCACTAGTCTCACAGGGGAACACTGCTAGCAATTCGTAACAAACCACTAGTGAAATGAAGGAGTTTTGTGGCAGGTAATTCCTCATTCAGAGGCTTTATCTGATCGCCCCAACAACTCCCGTTATATGGATATACACTGATCATGAATGGATATAAATATATCCTTAAGGATTTGAAGTCGCACCAATATTGCCTGGTTGAGTGAATGAAAATATTGCGTGCTTCAAATAAGGTCCAGGTTGCAAAAAACTGTGCTTTCCATTTAATACAAACGCCTGGAATGCAATATCCAGCAGATATCCTCATACTGTAGTCATTTGTGATTTTATTTTAATGTATCTGTGTATATACTCCAACTCTATATTCTTTAGAGCAGGGGTCATTAACCTTTTTCATTCAGCCACTGTTGCAGGAAAAAAAGAAAAAGACTTGCCTACAGTAATAAAAATAAGATTAAGTATCAACTACACAACATGTTTTTCTTTAACTGAAAGCTACTAAATATAGCGCAAATGTATTTCTGTTCAGATTTTTTTTTTTCCATGTGAATCATCCATTTCAAATGAAAAATTATAGATATGGGGGTGAGCCCTTTTCATAAGTACAGAAAGTAAAAGAAGGTGGGCAGCGTAGCTTGAAGCTAGTTACTTTTCAAAGCCTGTTGTACATACAGATGTTCAGGAAAACTTCTAAAACAACCCTTTTTAATTGAATGCATAATCAAAAACTCTTTTCCTTTTGGCTCTTTAAGAATGTTAGTTGAGGGGCCAAGGAGCCAAATCTGGCTCTGAAGACGCAGGTTCTAAAGCCTGCTTTTTAGTTGGACATTTTTCGCCATAAAACCATTTACATGAATTGTTTCCTCTATTCTCAGATGAAAAATTAGTTCTTAATTGTTAACATAAGATATACATTAATTCAAATTTTAGATGGAATCAGTTCATACCTTGCATGGGCTTAATAAACGTGTGCTCACCTATCATATTAGTAGATTTCTGTTGTATAGTAACTTAAAGACACCAGCTAACAGACTATGCATTGCTTTTCACAGTCTGTTGCATTTGAGTACAAACAGCAACTGCAGACTTGTTATTAACATACCTGGTTTAAAAAAAAAATGGGGCACTTCATTACCAGCAGTCTGTCAAACATCTGCTTTAGATATATTTCTTAGAATAGCTACTTCTTCCTTTTTTGCTCTCCACTTGTCCTTTTTTATTTTTATTTTGCACGTGTACTGATGATTGCCATGTTAAAAAAAAAAAACAACAACAAAAAACGAGCAGGAAATAATCAGAAAAGCACCTAAAGTTTGAACTAACTTCAGAAATCTTTGAGAACCATTAATCAAGATGACATGGAGCTGCAGTGTAGAATCCGCATAAAGAGTTGAGATCTGGCTTCAAATTAACTTTAGAAGTGAGTGTACATGGATGTTTTGCCTTGTGTCTCTTGTTTGTCCTGTGACGGTCTGGCAGCTCTTCCATCTGTCACTCTGCGGCAGCCGAGACGGGCTCCAGGTCCAACCCTTGTTCGCCCGAAACCGGATGACTAGGACAGCACATTTTTTACAGTTTTTATAATGTTTAACTGACACGTGTGGTTGACAAATTAGTAGAGGATAAATAATTAGGAAATATCCGTCCATCTATATTAGCGTGGAACTTTTTTATTTATTTTTATTTTTGGTCTGGACCAACTCCATTCCTCAGTAGCTGGTGTTCTGCATATTTTTTTATGTCACTGCTGCTTGAAGTTCTGTAGAGGCTTATTAATGAACTATTCATATGGTATATGCTAGTTTTTCTTCAACTTCGATGTGTTACACAACAGAGACGTCTCAGACAGGCAGGCTCTATAGGACAGGAGGTGGAAATCCCTGGTTTGGGAAGTGTATTGAAACATAATATATCCTCAGTGTTTTTGCCTCAAATTCCCCTTTCTTAAAGCATCTCCTACATTCGCTAACTCAACTCTTCCTGACGTAGAAAGTCTGCACCTTCAGCCTTTTCCTGCTTGATTGACTCACTTTTTGTAATCCCTTAAATTGTCCTGGCTGTACTAACACAACCCTGCTCTCTAACTTAACACCAGTTTGATTCCTCTTTGTCTCCTTTCAACAGGTTGTGGAAGCTGTCAGAAAACATGGCGTTAAACTAACAACCGTTCTGACCACGCATCACCACTGGTATGCTTTGTGTTAACTTTCAACTTTAACAAGTTTGCAAACGCGTACCGGCCTTAGACATTTCGGACTTTACCCCTCCAACCGTGTTCTACACCTGCCTGCGCCTCGTCCTCTCGTAGGGATCACGCAGGTGGAAATGAGAAGATGGTGAAGCTGATGCCGGGGCTCAAAGTCTACGGAGGAGATGACAGAGTTGATGCTATTACAAAGAAAGTTTCCCACTCCAACAGCTTCAAGGTGAGACCCTAGCGTTGTTCTGTCCTCTTTATAATACTACAGCGACCGCCAGAAAACTTAATGAGACTTATTTGGGGTTTTCTAAAGCTTGGATCACTCAGTGTGAAATGCCTGTTCACGCCTTGTCACACAACCGGTCACATTTGTTACTACGTGACCAAAGAAAACAGCTCTGAGCCACCTGCTGTCTTCACAGGTTAGCAAATGTTCTTACCTTCATCCATTTTTCACATGTTGGGTTTCAATGAGTTACATATTTTGTGTGTGTGTTTTGTTTTTTCTTACATGCAGGTGACACGCTGTTTGTGGCTGGCTGTGGTAAATTCTTCGAGGGTACAGCAGAGCAGATGTACAAAGCCTTGATAGAAATTCTAGGACATCTCCCTCCTGAAACGGTAAATGCAAAGGATTCATTTACTTTTAAAGGTTTACATATTTTCCTGTACTCTTCTACCCTTAATTAAAATCAGTTAACTTTAGATGTCACGTAATGTGCAAAAAGAACCAATCTATCGGTATTTTCATCTCTGTATATAAAGGCAGCTGCTCTTTAAGTTAGTTAGAGATCATTAGTGAGCGAACCGCATCATGAAGACCAAAGAACACACCAGGTCACATGAGAACTAGGGCTGGGCAAAACGATTATTTTTGTAATCGATTAATCTAATGATTAATTTTTCAATTTGATTTTGTTTCGATTTGATTATCGATTGTTTAAACATTATTTGATTTGTATAGAAATTTGACATTTGTTAATTTATGTATTTCCATGAAATAAACAAATTTCTTCATTTGAACATATTTTAATTGTGAAAAAATATCCCACATAAAGTTGTAGTATTAGTACAATCTTATGTTAGAGGTTGAATTTAACAAGTAGTTAAATTTTGTGCAAAGAAACCATATGAATAAAGGTTAGAATACCCCCAAAAAGTGTGAACGAAAAGTTTTTTACAGTCACTTTATGCAAAAAAGTGCTCTTATTTTGCTGCATTTTCTCTTGTTTCTGACATAAGATTTGCAAGAGAGAGGGAGAGAGAGGCGCTGTTCATTCCAATAAAATGCTGCACATTTTTCTAGTTTTTAGATGGCAACTTTGAATCCGACAAACTGGAGAAGCATGAAGTAAAAAAAATAGTATTCAAAAAGGATTAGGCGTTACTAAACATGACAATCAAGAGTTCATTGCCCCATTGCTTTTGCAAGCACTTAACCAATGTTGTATTAATGTCCACGACGGCTACGTTTAGCAGGTTGTGCATTTCCTTTGTTAACAAACATGTTTACCGCGACCAAATAACACTCTCTCACATTTTCGGCTTCTGCTCATAATCAGTCTGTGCGCATTCCGACTCATTCTGCCAACACCCGTCACAAATAAAACCCAAAAAAGCTGATAGCAATAACATACACCAGACGCAGCCGTGTATGAGTATATGCCCTCTACGTGGGGGTGTTTGGGTGATTTATAGGGTAAAATACATAGTGTTCGTAATAAAGTTGAAAACTTACGGTGTTCAATCATTTGCTGGAACTGCTCCTGGATGCCGTCGTGCTTTTATGAGCCATTTCCATTTTGCAAACCCGGCAGAAGACAAAATCGCTCCCTTTTATTTTAAAATAGTTCCATTCCTTTGAACTGTGAGTTCGGATCGACGTATTTAAGTCAACTGACTCCCTCATGCTGACACTACTTGCTCCCGCCGTGTTTGTTTTGAAAGTGACGACGCATAGACGCGCATTTTTTTGCATCGACGTACTTTTTACGCGTCCCAGCCCTAATGAGAAAAACATTTAAAAGATTGTTGGACTACACACAAAATGTTATGTGGAAACTCTGCACTTGAACAAAGCAGAAAGGTAAAAATAGCGTGTTTATTATGAATACTTATTTCAAACAAATACTTAAATAAATATTTGTATTTGGGAGCAAGATTAACTTAGAGTGTGATTGTACCCAGGAAATGAGTCACTGAAGTCAAAGGTTTGGCTGCACTCCTCGCATCGTTATGCCGCACAACGACGAGGGGGGCAGTTTTTTTACAACTCTTGCAGGGACAGGCAGAGAGAGGATTACCACATAGCAGTCAAGGCAGACAACGCCGTCACTATGATGATGCGTGGACAATAACCACCAAACACAGACAACAACGTAACTCAAAGAAAGACTAAAGAGCACGGCTACATTTGGAACACAAACTATAACGTAAAACGGAGAACTTCTACAATTAATAAAAAACACATTACCCATAAGCCTTTGCGGTGTACAACCTTCCCCAACTGTTCCGCCCCTGTTGGTCTCTTTAGAATGACATTCCTTTTACATTTTCCATTGCTGTATTTATGGAAGAACATCAACCAATATTGCATATCCACAAATATTCTAATGATAACATCAATTAGAAGTGTAATGTGAAATGTTTTTATTTTTATACCTATTTTGAATTTTACTCAAATACAAATACTTCCCCCAACAAATACAGATACAAATAACGTGTGTGTATATGTATGTATGTATGTATGTATATATTTATTTATATATATATATATATATATATATATATATATATTAAATATGTTTACCCCGCCTCTCGCACGTTGACAGCTGGAGATAGGCACCAGCTCCCCCGCAACCCCTTGAGGAATAAGCGGTTCAGAAAATGGATGGATGGATGGATATATATATATATATATATATATATATATATATATATAGTTTCATTCAGTGCATTTCCATCATTTTTGGTGAGAGATAGCCATATAAGTATTTTAGCCTATTTATTTATTTAATGTTTCTTTTCTTTTCGGTGTGATTTAAGTTTTGTTGGTCATTTAAAAAAAAAGCGTGATAAAATCGAAATCGTGATAATGTAATTGAAAAATCGTGTGTGTGTGTATATACACGAGCCACTTGGAGTCCTTCGGAAGCAGTTTTTATTCAATTCAGTGTTCATCCATATAAAGGGAGTGGTGGGGGCAGGGGATTTGGTGCCTGTGATAAGGCATCATCTGCCCTAAGGCTCCTTCATTTAACCATATTTTGCTATTAATCATTAGCACTACTCCCCTCTGAGTTCAGAGCATCTCTGAAGAGTTTCTTTGTTCTCTTCTGGGTTGTTTCAGAGGGCTATAATACAACTACACTATTACGCGATTAAAGTGACGTCACTGCCGTGTTTCATCCCAGTTGTAGTCTTAGCAGGACTTTCACTCTGTGCTCTACTGCCGTCGGCTAGACAGAATGTGCTAATGCAAACATCAACATGGTTAGCATTTGTGTGTTTCCAAATTGCATTAACCGAATGACCAACTGGACTAAGTTCAGCTTCTACAGGCTCCCTTTTCTACAACCTACGCAGACTACAGCTGTAATGGTGGGCGGCTGCAATTGAAATCCCAGATTACTGTAAGTAGGAATCAAACCCAGGAGCATTACACCGCCGCACCTCTAAGATGTTACGAACTCACAGGGGAATATCCCTAACTATTCAAAACCAAACATTGGTTAAATGAAGGCGTTTGAGGCAGATAATGCCTTATTACAGGTGGCAGATCTCCTGAACTGATTGACTCCTATTGTATGGATATACACTGATCACAACTGGATATAAACTTCTTCCGAAATATATGGAGATATATGGATCTCCAAACTTGTCTGGGTGAGTAAATGAACGTAGTATTTGCTAAAAATAAGGTCAAGGTTGAAAAGAAAAGAACTTCCCCTATGACGAAACTAAGTATTGCATAATTCTGAGGAAAACCTGTTTGGGCCTGTGGGAATCTTGAGACTGTGTCAAAGATTCACCTTGCAGCTCAACAGCAAATCTAAAGAGACAGACCTACAATAAAATGTTGTAGCTAAAAGCAGTGACCTTGGCACACTGTTGGAAATAGATGTTTAGACGCTTTGCTTCCTGTCTGAATGTTCTTATTTAGCAAATAAAAATACGTAAAACTTTCAGGCTCTGCAGCAAACACTGGCTTGTATCAACTGGGCCGAATACTTGTTTGTAAAAAAAAAAATGAATAAACAAATATATACCTTCTTCCACTTTGTATTTATCCATTATTTGGTGTTCACCAATCTCATGAAAGCCCTATAAAATACAATGAATATTGTGGCTGTAACGTGGCTCCAACATAAACGCAAGGCAACTTCTTTCCAGGCAAAACAGTAGAAAATATGATGGTTTTGGTTTTGTTACACCAAATACCGTCAAATGCTCAACTGAGCTCAAATAAAGTTTTGTAAATAATGGCGCAATGTTAAAAAAACCAGACAGAACTTCAGCAGATTATATACTTCCCTGAACTACGGACATGGTTCAATCTATGATTCATAACAGAGGCCAGTAAATTATGGGCCTGATTTATTAATATTCCAAATAAGGAGCACAGAACGTACCTAACTTCTGTCTGTTTTTTTTCTTTAAAGCGTGTTTACTGTGGTCATGAGTACACGGTCAGCAATCTGAAATTTGCACGCCATGTTGAGCCGGACAATGAAGTCATTCAGAAGAAGCTTGCGTGGGCCAAGGTAACGGACTTTTGTGTCATTTCTGCTTTCAGATGTCTAAAAAGAATCCAAGCCTTTGTAAAGGTTAACTGCTTCTCCGTTGTCTCTTATTTATTTATTCTGCAGGAGAAGTGCAATGATGGAGAGCCAACTATCCCGTCCACTTTGGCAGATGAATTTACATTTAATCCCTTTATGAGAGTAAAGTATGTACAGCCTGACTGAACACCAGTTCACTGAGTGGATTCTAGTTTATTTAGAGCTAAGTAAAGCACTTTCTTGCTAACTCTTATTCATTTTGATGTTTGTTTTAGAGAAAAGTCTGTTCAAGACCATGTGAAGCAGACCGATCCAATTGAAACCATGAGAAGTCTTCGGAAAGAAAAAGACAGCTTCCGGGTTCCTAAGGAGTGAAGTCCAGAGTGTTCCTGTTTTTACCTCCTTAAAGCACTAGAAGTTCTACATTTTATTAAATAATAACGTCAACTCGACCTCAATGGCATTTAAAATAGATCCACTACATTTACCTCTCACTAAATGCACCTACTTTCTCAGTTCAGATGTATCAACTATCTAAATGTCCTTATCTTGTTATATTTGGTCTGATTGGCTGATAGGACTGGTTTAAAGGATATATAGCTTTAAGAGGTGAATTTATTTTAATTTGTAAATGCTTAAAAATATGTTAATATATTGATGTTCTAACAGTTTTACATTTGCCCATTTCACGAAGCTAATCGTTCATATACGTACACAATGTCTGTACACGGATTTCATATGTATTAATCTAAGCTTTAAGATGAACAATGTGTCATATCTGATTCTCTCTTTGTGTCCGTTCAATATTTGCTTAAAGCCCCATGTAAGTAAAAATACAGCAGATCTGAATTTTATTTTCTAGTTTCATCATGACTGGTGTCAGCATAACTAGTTAAATATACGTAATTTTTGTATGGCACAATCTTAAAAGATCACTGCATGATGTTCTTGGCAAAAAGCAATAAAACCCATCTGGTGGAAGAAAGTCAAAGGAAACATGATTATTTGAAGTATCAGTAATAAAAAAAAAAAAAACATTTGTGACAGTACTGCATAATCCATTGGTGGCTAAACAATGGAGCAAGCGGCACAACTGTGCCCCTTTTTTTCAGACTGCCACATAGGAAGAAAGTGGAGGAATCTGAAAATAAATCAGCCTTTGGAATTTTATCCAAGAGCTGTAGCTCTCTTGCTAATCCTTCAAGTAAAGTAAAGAAAAAATTCCGCTTGGGGCTGTAAATGTGAACACATGCAGTAGGTGTTGTGTGGTTTGTGTTGCAGTGAGGCTTCTATTTGAGTTTTCACACTAAGCCTGACAGCAGCCTCTTAAAACACTGTAATTGAATCAGCATGTTTCCAAGATGGCATAAGATGGCAAAAAAATAAAATGCATTTGCTGATCATTTTTTCATACTTGCTTATTCTTTCGGGGTAATTTCTCCAGCAATCACTGTGCAAGAAGTGGGGTACACCCTGGAGAGGTCGCCAGACCATCCCAGGACAAACAACCATGCATGCACACACTAATATCAAGGGACTATTTAGAGAAACCACTAGACCTAATAGTCGTGTTTTTTGGACTGTGGGAGGAAACTGGAGACCCAAGAGAGTACTTATGGGCGCACAAGAACAACGTGCAGAACTATGCCACTCTACATCTGTTAAACTATGAATGTCAAACTAGGGATGAATAGGAAAAAAGTAAACCTCAGTAGGTGTGTCTGTGTAACTAAACAGTCATTTGTGTTGATTTCTTTGTGTGGATTATTTGGCTTGTTACCAACAAAAGAATTTAAAACCAAAAACCCAATTAAAAAGTTTTAAGTGGGGGGAAAAAGCACTTCAAACGTTTTTATTGAAATAAACTAAATGTAATTTAATCATGTTTGAAATTTTTATTTATATCTCTTCTCTGGTTTTTCTATTCCATTAGTAACATTTTTAAAATACAGCCTTTTTCCGTGTTGAATTTGTCTGACTCGATTAAAAGGTCTGTGTTATGACGCTGGATTAGGTCACGATAACTTCCTGGTCTGAATGCAAAATAGAGATTTTTTAGTAGATTTAACTTTGCATTTTAAGAGTCGATTCGCTTTGATCAGATTGTTGTCATACGAGCTGCAGAAGGTGTTAATAATACCGCTGGGATTATCAGGTGTAAATCAGCACAGTGTACTATTTCTGTTTCCTGGTTTGTGAACAATTAGCACAGGTATTACAGCAGGTGTGTTAGTGGTCGCGTGCATGCGCTCGTGGGAGCGATGAAGGTGAAGGTGATCTCCATCCTGGAGGACAACTACATGTACCTGGTGATAGAGGAGCAGAGCAAGCAGGCCATAGCCGTGGACCCCGCTGTACCCCACCGGGTGAGACATGACGGGGATCCATCGGGACCGTTTTTATCTACTCGGAAAAGTTAAAGTTTAAGATTGAGAACATTTTATCGGTGGACAAACACACCGTTTTACAAGAAATCAAAGAGACCCAATCCCCCAAAATTTTAGACAGCAGGTCTATCATTTAATCGTGGATTTATTAATTGCAATGGAGATTTGTTTGTTTTGTTTTTCCGACAGCTGCTGGAAATAGTCAAAAGAGAAGACTTGTCTCTCGTTGCTGTTCTCACAACGCATTATCACTGGTAAGATCAGAGCCAGCGTCCGAAACCACATAACCAGTCCTTCATTATTTCAATCTTATATTCCCCCCCTTTTAGCAGGTATTATTAAGTCGTTTAAACCGTTTCCCTATAGATAACAACCAGTTTCACACTGGTTTGATGATTCCTTTAAATTGACCCAATGTCTAACTGATAATCGCCTTTGTTTTTACGATTCCAGACAATACAGAATATTTGACCTTTTTGTAGGTATGCTCTTTAAAGATGAACACACATAATCTTAAAGTGGTAACTTGGGAGGGTGGTGCTTTCTGAATGCAAACAGAAAATCAAAACGGCGACTTTCTGTTTTTGCATCCAGTTGTAATTACACTTGTAAATTTGTATTACTTGTGAGCCTGGTAAAGGCCTAGTTGCAGGTGGCAGCATTTTGTTACCACACTCCAGCGCTGTTTGTGGTATGTCATGAAAAGGACTTAACTATCATTCCCTAGTACCAGTATGAAAAGAATGAAAAAAATAGAAATAACATTTTAAAACCTTTGTGTAACCTGATAGGGATAACCACATGCCTACGTGCAACTGAGCTGTTTATGATTTTATTAAATTTATTTTGTGCTTCCAGGGATCACACCCGTGGAAACGAGGCTCTGGTGAAGGAGATTTCCGGCCTCAAGGTTTACGGGGCAGATGATCGAATCAAGGGGCTGACAGATAAAGTCGCAGACTCTCAGGAACTGAAGGTGAGCAGACATCCCCTTTGACACTTATAACACTCACCAGATATGGCTACAGTTGGTGGCAATATGTTCTCCTTTTTGCAGTTTAACTCCATCAATGTGAAGTGCCTGTTCACTCCATGCCACACCTCTGGTGATATGTGCTACTATGTCTGGGAGGATGAGTGCACAGACGCCCCCGCTGTGTTCACAGGTACATGAGCTGGAGAACCAGCTATATACAAAAAAATGAATAAAAATAGACCTCAACTAGCTGGTTCTTTTTCCTGTAAGGGGTTGTGGAAAATGGTTATCTCATGTCAGTCTGGTGTCTTTCGGCTTTCAGGAGACACGCTGTTTATTGGTGGATGTGGGAAGTTTTTTGAGGGTACAGCAGAACAGATGCACCACAACCTCACCATTATGCTTGCTTCCCTACCTCTAGAAACAGTGAGTAGGCCAGAAAAAAAAAATATTTGCTTGACTTCATAGTGTTAGGCTCTTTTTCACACCAAATTAGGACTGGTACATTGTCCTTAGAACCTCCTGTTCTATTGCATCTGGACTGAGGAAGCCATAATTCCAACCACACAAGTTTTGGCTGACTTCTGTGGTTGTGGTGCAGACTTGGTCAATTGTGAAGGGGGCTTTATTTCCAAAATACTTAAGCTGTATGAACCATGTCTATATATGCTACAGTATATGAACTAGAACCTGTTTTAAATGAGGGTGTCTTATCGTTGTGTAGAAGGTGTTCTGTGGACATGAGAACACTATCAAGAATTTAAAGTTTGCCCTGTTGGTGGAACCAGAAAATGAAAAAGTTAAAGAGATGCTGAGCTGGGCCAGGGTGAGTAGAATGCATTCAATCAATTAAAGACATCCTGTCAAAATTTCTACACTTTAGGTGAAGTCAGGTAAAAACCTTTGAGAATTCAAAAGATCAGAAGTCAATATTTAAACCAGATAATCACTATAATTCTGCAGGGTTTAAACGTAAAAGAGACTTCTGCCACATAGTGTTGTATAAAAAATATTTGAGAGTCCTCTTTTAACCCCGTGGTAGGCAATAAAAAATTACGCCGCATTTTATTTTTGAAATTACAGCCTTTTGAGGATAAATTTGAACTATAGAGAGTACTACTGATATTTCAAGCTGATTGGTTTGGGACAAAATTACGTGTGTATGTAAAGTATACTGTATTTTGTATATCAGCCCAAACTGAACTGAAATTTAATTTGGAAATTTTCAGCTTTAAGAGAATTGCATGTTATTTTTTATGTGTTCTGTATGAATTCTATATTTCAGACTGGAATTTTGCCTTTTTTTATTAATTTCTTGCGACACTGATTCTTTACTCTCCTTGGCCCTCTAGGCGAGAGATGACGATGAAAAACCCACTGTGCCATCCACGCTAAAAGAGGAGTTTGATTACAACCCTTTCCTCCGCCTCTCGTGAGTTTGGATGTTTAGTTTATATACATTGTGTGTGAAACAGGAAAAGTATGCTCATATAAAAACCATTCAGTCTTTTGGGGGGGAAATATTTAAAGACATTTCTAAAAGGTTTATAATTTTTAATATAAAAAGACTGCAAGTTTTATTTTAAGATGTGGTACTTCCTGCTATGAGATTTCGGTTGAAGGTTTTCTGTGCTTTTTTTCTTTTCTTCTATTGTAGGGAGAAAGCCGTGCAGAAGTTCACTGGGAAGACGGACCCTGTCGAGGTGATGAGGGTCCTTAGGAAGGAGAAGGATAAATTCAAGAAGCCCAAAGACACACTTCCCCCTCAAGCCATGTTGGCTTTGCAGTGGGGGCTCCTCATGAGCTCTAAAAACAATATGAGTTCAGGGATTAAAGAAAGCAACTGAATGATTTGTTAAAGACTGTGGCACATTTAAAGCTGTATCTCTTAAGTTAAGAGAGATCAGTGGGATTTTATTTTTGTTGTAAATCAGCATTTTTGCACAGTTAAAACCAGGCTGGGTTTTAACTCTATATCTCTCCATAAAGCCCTGTCTGCTTCTACAGCTCATAATCCGTGATCAGATCCATTCATACATCCCAACATGGAGTAATTTTAAACTATGAGATAATGCATAAAACTACAGAATGAGTTATTGTTAAACAATAACTCATTCAATAAACAATTTTAGGAAATGTTCAGGAGCTTATAGAGAAGATTTAATTATGCAGCATCTTGACATTAAAGGATAATGTTATGCTGCAAAGATTGTATACAAATATTTCAAAATAACTATGATGGCACAGGGCTGTGGAATATTTACATTAAAGTAGGCATGGGCCGATATGAGATTTGTGCTGAATGATACTATGATCTCATAGTTTTATAACGCAAACATTTAAAACAAAAATGTTTATGTTGTAAGTGCTTTTATTTAATATAAATATTATATATTACTACTTCTCCCAAAGTAATATAGAATGTTGATCAATAGAGGTACAGTGTTGCCTGATATAGTACCGATATAGAACAAATCTTAATTTCTGATACCAATATAAGCCGATAACTCTGATAGACGGCAACCTAAACATTAAAGCTCGGCTCAAAAATGCAGAGGCCATCGGAAATATTGCAAGTTTTGCCAAACAAACAAACAAAAATATCTGGAAAACTTTACTTCTGATTTGTCATATTTTGAAATTTTGAGTGAAAGGAGAAGTAGTCGAAGAGTTTGATGTGTAATATGTGACTGGCATGGAAGTAAGGAATAAGTTGTAATTAAAAAAGTAAACAATACGGATAGTTATCAATGTTTTATTTTAATGCCAGTATTCACCAAAAATATTGGTAGGTCATCCCTAGTAATAACATTTGCTATTCACATTTTCATACATAGACTTGAGCAAAATATAGAAAGTCCCTACTGAATTTAGAAGAAATGTCAATGTGAATATAGCCATTCACAAATGCTTTGAAAGTGCACAATCTGGAGTATCAGCCAAAGCAACATTGGTTTTGTTCTGCAAGAATACTCTTTTGCAAGGTGTCCTAAATTGTCCAGGTGAAAGTACTAGAGGGCCAAAAAAGTCCGATTTTTGTTGTATTATTAGTAAAGATGCAGATAAAGTAAATTCATTGATATTTGTGTTTTACTTACTATAGACTATGCCCTATTTTAAAAAAAATTACCAAGATGTGCCTCATTCTGCAGCACACGTCTGTATAGTTACAATGTTAGACACTCTTCATAAGATCTGCATGCACTGGCACAAGCAGGTGTTAATGTCCTGATTTGTTTTAAGGTACAAGTCCAGATAAATTAACGGGATTATTGACAGCACCTCTAAGCAGTTCCTGTGAAATTTCTGCTAGTTGTGTTTGGGCCCAGCTAAAATAATGCTTCGAAAAAGATTTAATGCAAGCTGGTCATCCAAAAAAACAAACATCTCACCACTCAATTTTGTCCTTCACGTCAAACTGTTAGTTGTCCCAGATAAACTGTTTATTTTATTGCTTTATATCATTGCAGTGGTTCAAGTAATGTAATAATGTAAGATTCAACTTTTCTTTAATTTTGGGTGCAGAGCATATTTTCGCAGGGTGGTTGGAACAAATTATTTACATTCCTGTTATTTTCACTGGGAAGACGTAGCTAAAACTAATTTTTAGAATGCAAACAGCCTGTTCATAACCATTCAGAGGTTCCACTGTACATTTTTGTCAATCTGCTGTTTATAGAGAAACACAGGAAATATAATAAGCTGATATTAATTAGCAGGCTGTCTACATGGGTAAAATCTGCTGCTTCACAGATATGCTTCTCTGAGCCTGCCAACTGAAGTTAATTCTGTACAACAGAGGTTTTTAATAAAGGTGATGGATGCACTCCAACTTTTAACCACTGAATTTCTATTTCTTAAGCAGAAAAAAAAGCTATTTCTTTCAGCCAGCAGACAAGCAGTACTCAGCAACATTCTGGGTAGAAACTGTTAGTTACCTGATCGACTAATACTTTTGACGTGGTTGCCATTTATTTTGATGTGACATAATGACGCACGTACATCAAAACATAAATGAGTGCACCCCTTTAAAGAGTATAAATTCAATTAGTAGCTCAATGAACAAAAGAACAATTTCCAAACATTTTACAAGGCTGAGTTTTATTGAACCTTTATTTAACTCCATAACATGAAATTAAGATTACTAATCTAAGTTAGATCACAAAATCTTAAATTTTACTCAAATTGGTTGAAGCAAAAATTTATACATGCCACAGCACTACATCTAGTATTTTGTATGAGCACTGTGATTGTTTAAGGACAGCGCCATGTCTTCCAGACATGGAATGAACAAGTTGCCGACATATTGCAACATCTATCTTTTTCCATTCTTCAAGAGTAACTTCTTTTAGAACCTGGAAGCTGGATGGAGAGGGATTCTCAACTTGTCGCTTCAGATTTCCCCACAGATGTTCGATTGGGTTCAGATCAAGAGACAAACTTGGCCATTCAATCACCTTCACCCTGTTCTTCAGAAATGCAACAGTAGCTTTAGATGTGTGTTTTTGGATCATTGTCGTGTTGGAAAAGTGCACGACGACAGAGTGATGACAGCATCTTCTCCTTTGGTATAGAGCAGTACATTGTTCAGTTCATGATACCATCAATGAAATGCAGCTCCCCAACACCAGCAGCACTCATGCAGCCCCACATAATGACACTGCCACCACCATGTTTCAATGTAGGCGCCATGCATTTTTCTTTGAAATCCTCACCTTTACGACACCATAAAGTTTGTAAACCATTAGTTCCAAAAACACTGATATTGGTCTCATCACTCCAGAGTATAGAGTTCAAGTAGTCTTAATTTTTTCAGCATGGGCCCTAGCAAATTGTGCATGGGCTTTAGGAGAGGCTTCCTTCATGGACGATACCCATGCATGCCATTCCTCTGCAGTGTGCGCCGTATGGTAACACGGGAAACGGTCACTCCAGTTTGGCTTTATACTGCTTTAGCTAACTGCAGTGAACTTGCATGGAGGTTTTATTCAACCCTTCAGAAGACCCTACTGTCAAGATGTTAACTTCGGTGGACGGCCTGAACGTCTCCGTAAGACGGTTGCACTTCCATCTTTCTTAAATCTTTGGATCACTTTTGCTGCAGTATTTTGACTGATATGTAAAGCTTTGCTGATCTTCTTGTAGCTCTCAGCTTTTTTGTGTAAAGAAATGATTTCCTTTCTCAGATTTTGTGACATTTCTCTTCCATGGGAAGCCATTACTGACAGCATGAAATTGGACGGGCTTTTCTTTGTTAAATAATGCCTTATAGTCACCTCTCTGCTGGACACCTATTAAATGAATCATTAGACTCAACTGTGGTTGAATGCCTGTTAATTAGAATGTTGTTTTATGTGTGACTTCTCTCCTAAGACTACTGGGCTTGAATAAATTTGTTAGGAAAATCACTTTTGTGGGTGTAAATGAACACATCATGTTTGAAATCAATGGGCCCCATTTGTGGGAGTATTTTGTAGTATAGTATTTCATAGAAAATGTTTATTCTGAAAAGGAACTAAAGGTTTTCTGACAAGTGTAGTGGGGTGTACTCATTTATACTGAGCACTATATGCTCATTCAGAAAAAGGTGGTGTTCTCGGTCAATTAGCCTCTAAATAAGCTAAGCTAGCCAACACAGACACCCACACAAACTCCATTTAAGTCAAGCAAGAATATCATTTTGTCCATGGCAACAAAAAGAGCCAAAATGATGGCCTCACCAATGAACATGAACAAATGAACGTTACAGGAGTGCACATGCTGCTGCTTGCTGACTGCAGTTCTTCTACCAGCAACAATGTGCACCCTCGGTGGCACTCTCAGCACACTCCACAGATTTCATAAACTGTTAAAAAAAAGCTTCCAGCTGCACACCCAAATATATTAAAAATAGTCAGTCAGTACCCACTCCCTTTGTTTCACTGATCGCATATTAAGAATAATTAAATAATTCTTTATTTCTTCAAACTGTATAAATACATGTAATTACGGAATAAAGTTATTTAGCCCATTTATGATTTGAAATAACATGTTCATAGTGTAACAGGTCCCACACAAAATGCATTATTAGCTAATTATGAGGACAATGGGTAAAGAGTTAAATGATTCACAGTCAGACATTGGTTTATAATCTAGTATTCCACCCTATTTGTCACACAGGAAAAAACAAAACAAAAAAAGATCCAGAATAACAATGGATACATCCAAAAATCTGTTCATAATTCTTATCTCTAAACAAAGAAACCTTTGCTTTGCATCTCTGCCAGCACTGAGGCTGAATTCAAAATAAAAAATCTGCAAACATCATCCTGGCTAGTTAACAGCATAGATCACCACTTTATAGTGAGCCCGTTGGTCATTTTCTCCACAGCGTGGTACTTTGTGTGAAGCAACTCTTTGGCTCTCTCCTCTCCCAGGGTGCGAAGCCAGGTTTCATACAACTCGGCAACACGGGTGTCATTTTCTGGCAACAGAGGGAGCTCTGCCTTGTAGAGCTCTTCAACTTGGTGGAGAAGGTCCTTTTGGTTTTGACTAGGTGAGGGCTTCACCTGCCCGCCACCATTTAGACAGCCTGAAAGACAACAAACAATCCATCTTAAACTATACAGGAAGAGCTCAATATATGATGAGTATTTTCCTATTTTCAGGTTTCTCATCAAATGACACAACCTTGATGATTGTATTTATTTTACATTTCCAGGTACGACCAGACAAAAAAAAGTCTCAAAATATGAAAAGGATAAATATATGTTGACTAAAAGACATGTTTTTGTCCTTTGCAAAAGAATATGTAGAATTTCGCTAAACTTCTGAGGAAAATGTTACGTCAGGCTAGCAGTACTGCTTGTAAAAAGAAAAAAAAAGTATTTTGAATGTTAAGGCAGAACATTTAAATAATCCACTTGAATAGATTCTGCATCTGAATTTTTAAATGTTCTAAATCTTGTTTGCATTGCTGATTAATATGTAATTGTCTGGTAATAAAGGCCAATTTAAGAAATTATAGACCTTCCTTACAATATTAAAAAAGATGGACCAAAAGCACTAAATTATAAAGACAAACGCTTTTTAAACTTAAGCAACAAATAAAAATAAATCCTTAGTAATCTCCTGTGCGTTGATTAAGTCTCTTTGTTTTTATAGAACAATGTACTTATTTATCCAACATGTATCCAATAATAAATGTAAATATGAATCTCATGCAAGTTTACATATTAGTGTTACTTCCAAAGAGCAAAACAAAAAAGTAAAACGTGAAGAATATGAATCAAAGTCAACTAAAATCATTTTGACATGACACATCTTGTTTTCCTGAGGAATATTCATTGGGTGGTATTTAAAACCAAAAATCCTCAAAGTCAACATTTCTTCACATTAAGTTACAAGTGATTTTTGATTAACTGATTTTCAGTAAACCAGTTTTGAAGCAGGACGGGAGTAACAGGCTAATCGCTTGTTGCTTTTGTATTTATTATATTTCCATTTGTTCAAAGCAGCTTAGCGCTGCTTCAGTAGCAAATAATTGCCACAAAGGAGATGATTTTTTGTTTCTCAAGCAAACATGTTACTACTGTAAAGCTCATATCTAATGACACGCTTTTACACATCTTTATTGTCACCTACTAAATACTATAATCATGCTTTTTTTTTTTAGCCCAACGTGCAATGGGTGGGCGGAGCGCCAGCATTGAACATAATCATAAATCTCCAAAATATCAGCAGTTATTTCTCAACATGGTTGGACACGAAACAAAACAAGTATCTGTACAGAGTGAGCCATGCATGCACAGTGATGCATTTACCGCTCGCTATACAAGGCTTGTGTGAAACCATGTTGAGCAGGGGTTAGTGTCATAAAGGTTGATAAAACCCAGACAGCTTTCATACAAATGCAAGAAACTTCTCAGAATTTATTACAACCCTTCTGGTCGTGTGTTATCACAAATTTAAGATCAGCAAGGAGTGTCATACGTAAATGTTGTAGAACAAGAAGGTCAGTTGCGATCCATTCTCAACCCATCCCTGAGCTCCGAGCCAAAAATTCTCCCCTTTACCTGATGGGCAGGCCATAACTTCCACAAAGTGGTAGGGCGACTTTCCCCTCTTGAGTTTCTGAATCAGGTTCTGAATGTTGCGGAAACCGTAAGTTGAGGCGTAACACAGCAGGACGGCGCCATCTTTCTCCAGCCTCACCTCCTGGAAGTCTTTATTCCTGAACCGCAGAGCAGGAAAAGTCAGATCTACTCAAACATCATTCTGTTCTCACATATTTATATTCCTCTGCAGGCTAAGGTTTCTACAAGGAATTCAGATTATGATCAGGACCATTCATTGTGTTTGAGGAGGGTACTTCAACTTAGACGGATCAAGCTGTTGAACCTTTATCACATGCTGAAGCATTACTGAAGGACCCCCTCACCTGAGCGTCTTGTAGGTGAGCTCCTTCACCTCCTCTCCAAACAGCTGCTTGGCAGCATATGTGAACACGTGATGGAGGTAGCCCCCCGAGCCACTCCCAGCATGGCTCAGGAACTCCTCCCCACACACACTGCTGAACCTGTGGGGAAACCCAGCGCGCAGGTTTAAATGCTATTAAGACAGAATGACGGCGGGTAAGAAATCAAGACGGAACAAAACTTGCATCGTGTCCAGCGCTGCGGGCTCCACATCCGAAAGAGACACGTTCTGCTCCTCCAGCATTTTCTGAACCTCTCCTGCAGCAGCAAACCAAGCTCATTAGAGCGACCACAGGCTTTTATTTCCACCGGCATAAAAAGACAGAACGAGGGCAGCTGATGTACCTGAAGTGATGACACAATCCACTTCTCTGGTCTCGACTTCGCTCAGGTAGAAATCAGAGCGCGACGCCTCCAGTTTCTTGTCAAAGCAGGGCATCACGGCCACGTGGTAGATCTGCTGTGGACTAAGGCCCTGGCGAACAATCAAACCACAGACAGCTAAGCAGCTTTTCCCTGTTATGTGTGGTTACAGTTAGTGCCTTGCGAAAGTATTCGTATCACATTTTCACTGTTTCTTTGCAAAATACGTGAATCTCAGTTAGATTGGAGGGACAGCGTCATTATAAATACATTTTCTAATCTTGCCACAGATCCTCTGTTTTATTTGGATCTGGACTTTGACTAGGCCATTCTAAAACATTTCATCCAAGCCATTCTGCTGTAGCTCTGGTTGTTTGTGCAGGAGAAATATCTGCTGATCCTGTCTCGGGTTTCTGCAGCCTCCAACAGGTTCTCTTCTGGGATTGCCTCATATTCTACTCTCAGTAACTTTCCAACTAACTCTGACCACCTCCACTGTCCCTGCTGAAGAGAGAATCACCACAACATGATGCTGCCACCACCATGTTTCACAGTGGAGATGGTGTTTTCCGATAACAGCAGAAAGCTAAATCTTTTTCGAATCTGACCAGAACATCTTTAGTCTGTTCTGTCCTCTACATCGCTTGTGGTGAACTTAAAACTTCACTTATTTAGGCTTTTTGCAAGTACATTCGTCTTCCCACTTCCAAGTGAATTGTAGACTGCGAAACTAATTGCTGTCCAATCAACTGATTCTTCAAGTTCAACTCGCCTTTTTTATCCTGTTACATGAACTCTTGTAAAAAACCCACTGAACGTAAGAAAATTTGAAAAGTTCAAGATGTAGGAATAGTTTTGATTGGCACTTTATATTCACAGCTTTAGCCATCATATGGATCTGAAGCACACCTGCTGGTCTGCAAAATAGCTTTTCACCAGAGATCCCATCATCTGCTGTGGAGAGCGAGTGGTGCTGATGTACGGAAGAATAAACTCGCCATGGGTCTTCTCTGCGTAACAGATCCAACCTGAACAACACGTGTGAGAAATGTTGGACATGCTGATGGTGAACAAATTAAAAGAGTTATATGGATCAACTTTATTAGGAAACACAGAACTTATACTTAATCCCCCCAAAAAACTATTTCTTGATTTTAGATGCAGTTTTATATATTTTTTGTTATTTTTGTTTTATTAATTGCTAAATGGAATGTATTATTTTCTGCTTTTACTAGATATAGATCAGTTTTTTCCCCATGGTTACGTCGACATAATTTGTTGGATTTTATGCACAAGTTTTTTTTCCGCCCGCCGTACCTGGACAGGCGGATGTCAGCATGGGCAGAGCTTTGCTGTCCTGTTCTTTCCGACTGAAACGTTCCACAAACTCTCTCTGACTCTCCAGCAGGCTGAACGTCCGACTGAAGCTGGTGTCAAACACATGATGAACACCTGGAAGACAAACACTTCGTAAAAAAAATCTATATTTTGATTATGCACCATTCAGTAAAAAGTAAAAAGCCACACACCAAGGCCTTTGAGGAAAGATGTGAGCCTCCTGCCGACCTCACTACTGCTGAGGTTGTAGTGTGCTGCAAGGGAGGCTCTGGACTGTGGTGATACTGACACCACTACAACCTTCTGCTCTGTATCTTTGGTCTGTAGAAGTCGAAATGATGGAGACACAAAACATTAACACACTGAATCAAAACTCAAAGAAAAGGCTGCAGATCTTGCACTTCCACCTTATTGTTCTGCAGCACTTTTAAAAGCTCCTCGTGGCTCTGCTGCGTGATAAGGACACTCTCGGCGGAAGTGATGCAGCCACTGCACGCCAAGCAGTCATTTAGGGTGATCTTTGCTCTCTCCAGCTTCTGTTTTCCTCCATCCTTCAACGACACATGGGATTAATTCACAGGATCCAACAGGAGTTTAATGATTCACTAAACAGACTGAGGGATTAGGTCCCTTCACACAGGATTAAGACTCCTCTGACATTTTAACAAATTTGGGTTATGACAAATTTGATGAAAATTATTGAGGACAAGGATTACACTCCTACTCTTTTCGTACTAGACTCACATGTTTATGAAATCTACTGCTTCCCAAACAATCCCATCACAATGTCATCTCCATTAGGAGTGGCCGATGTGGAAAAGAAATTCTAACATCTTTCCAAATCTATCAATATCAATATATATCACGATATAAAACAAATAACAATCTTTGTCAATATTCAATATTCCCTGGTACTATTTGAAGTCATTTGAATGTTATTTTTGATTTAAAGGTTCATTTTCAAAAGTCGAACATGTAAGTAGACAGTATACAACTGTTTCAAAAAACTTTGAAATGATATATGAAATGAAAATATGAAATGATTCCCCCACCTTCTGTTATTTTAAAATACATTATAAATGACAGAAAAATGTTTAAACCTGCTTTTATTTCCATTATCCCTTCTCAGAGTTGACATGAATTCAAAGTCCAAATAAATATATGCCATAAAATAAGATGACAGGCTTTGGGTGGGCTGACACTACTTTGGGATATCAAAGCTTAAGATACGCATAGGTGACATTTTTCCAAAATATTCTGGATTTTACAAAAAAATTCTGTCTTCATAAATAGAACATTTCAATAAACCGATATAATGCCAAGCCCTAATCACCATGGACATCACATCTGCACTCGGATGTGCAAAAGACTTTGAGCCAAAAGTCTAAAAGGTACACGCATGTAAGGTTCCTTTGCCTCCTCAGTCAGTTTCAGCTGGGCTAAAGAAGAGGAAAGACAAACAGGCCTCCGATGAACAGCAGCACCGTGAGCGGAAGCTTTGCATCGCGGCACAATAGTTTTGACCTAGCACATGGTGTGTAAAATCCAACTGTCCAAACAAAATCCAAAATCTGTGAGGGGGGTTTTAACCTAAAACCCTGAGATGATACCATAGAGGATCTTAAGCCTGAGTTTGCCTTTTTTATGAGTCATGCAGCAAGCTTTGTATAGTTAGTTTATAATCATTGTGCTGCTTTTCCCTTCTAACTATGTGTTAAGCCAGGACAAAGTGAGCTATTTCAAACTATCTACCAGGGCACCACATTCCACATTACAAGTAACCGGCCAATAGTGATGAAATCTGCAAAACCATGCAGATAATATTCATGTTCTAGCTTATTTGATTTTTAAATTCATGGAGAAGTCTTAGTCTGGTGTAAAGGTGGACCGTAAACCGTGGACCCGACAGAGCTTTAGACTAAATTCAGTTGTTCACCCATTCACAAACACTGGTTCATCAAACCCTGATACCCACCTGGTTGACTTGTACATAACTTCCATCATCCTCTATCTGTATCTTGGCCACAGATTTGCCTTGTTTCTTCTCTACTTTAACTGGTTTGACACACTCCTATCATAAAAATAGCAAGCAAAAACATTTTTTTTTTTATTATTCACTTAAATCGTATTGGTACTGTTGTTAACATCAAAACAACAACCAAATCAGGAAACGAAACGAGTAAAAAAAACTACAATAAACCTGTTACCATGGCACTTTTGGTTGTTTGTTCATTTCATTTTGCTCTAGAATATGTTAAAAATTAACAATACTCTATCCTTGGGTTAACACAATTGAGCTTGATTAAAAGCAGTTTGTTCAGTCTGTATAAGTCCATTTTACTACAGTCCCATCTCTATCCCTTACCTTATAGTCCACTGCCATAATCTGTATCTAATTATTGCTAGTCCAAAATAATACGTGGTTTTATTGATAAAGACTAAACTTCGGACGCCTCGTTATTATTTGTTCTCGTTTACCAAACCTGTTTCTATAGCAGGTACGTTGAGAATTGTTACTAATTTAGAAAACTCAACATTTTTGCCGGTAGAAATGAATTTTCGGATAGTTTTATGTTTATTCTTTCTTAACGGCCCTAAAACGACCCCAACGAAAATCATACAAAACAAAATCTGAAACTTTGATAAGGAAAATGTGAGTTTTGAAGCACCAACTTTCTTGGTTTATATTGTTAGTCAGACCTATGATGTATTATTATTACAAGTATTGTTAGTAGTATTTTGATATTATTACTGTTGTTGTTCCAATAAGTATGAAAATAAGGACTAACGAATGCCATAAATATTACCAAAGATAATGCTGGACAGACTTCAGCTTTCTTGCTTGACCCTTCTATCATTAGCAAGCTAACCGCGGCTTATTGTGCTTTTAAGACTGCATTTAGCATTTTGTAGGCAGCAACGCTCCAACCAGCCAGTAAATAATTTATCATTTATGACGATGTTTAGACAAAAAACGTTTGGGGTTTGTGTTAGGGATGTGTCGCTACTTTAAGCGGCAAGAACAACTACACATCAAGCTGCTAGCTACTTCACATAGTTTTTTTCGCTACTGAAACGGTTACAAAAAGCAGACAAATTGTTCATATTTATGTCCTTCTTGAGAGTTAATCACATATACGATTGTGTAATATTAGTCGAAGTACCCGACCTGAGACGGGGTGATAAAATCGTCGAGATCTGTTAACTGGAGTACACCGCTGAAGTGAGACGCCATATTTACTGTCGTAAAGTAGTTGTTTACATCCAGTGTCGTAAAGTCTTGATTTAACCCTGGAAAAACTGGGCAACAGATCACCTCTGTGAAGGAAGGAAGGAAGGAAGGAAGGAAGGAAGGAAGGAAAGAAAGAAAGAAAGAAAGAAAGAAAGAAAGAAAGAAAGAAAGAAAGAAAGAAAGAAAGAAAGAAAGAAAGAAAGAACATGACCATGGTCCACCTTTATTTATTCCATAACATTATTATAACGTTATATATTTTAACATTAAAAATAAATCTCCAGTGAACTGGTAAAACTTTGTACCCGATTAAACAATAACCAACTGGGAGAATTTATGGAACTTCCCCTAATACTGTCAAAAAATACTGAAATGACTAAATTGTGTTCATCCTTTGAATACTAAATGGGATTTTAAAAAGCTGTACATTGCTATAGAAAAAATGTTATTTTAATGACTGTTTTGCTGTTGTATCCATGCTTATTTTCATATAGCAGATATACTAGTATACTCAGGGATAATTGTAATCGGGGTAATAGTTCTTTCTACGACAGAGAACAGAAATTTGACACAGACATAATTAAAAACTACAACTAAAAATACTATTTTTTTAAATCCTCAAAAGAAACTCTCATCTGCATTTTTTAAAATCCTAGAAAAGTGTTAAAAAGCTCCAAAAACAGTCTTCAGTCAGAGGGTTCTTCAGATTCGTTGCAAGACTGACTCCTAGCAATTATTCATCATGCCCGCATCATCATCATCATCACCCACAGCTCTCTGAAGACACTGGAGTGATATGAGTTAGGAAACGATGTATTTCCTCTTAAGTGAAATAAATGTATTCTTCGGCTAACATCATTTAGTAGCTTACTGCTGTTTTGATCGAGCTAATCAGAGAATTTGATCTAATTATTTTCTCCATGTGAAATTAATCTATAAAGTGCTCAATCTCTGTGTTCAAATACATAACTGTTCTAATATCTGATTTTTTCCCCCGAAACAAAAATCAGCTATAAAAGTATATGATGAAGAATTAGATAGGTTATGATCTAAACACTTAGCAAATCTATTATTTTTCCACTTCAGTCAACACGTGCACGAGCTCTAGTTGTTATGACTACGCGGTCGTAAATCCGCCATGTTTGCTCCCGCCCCGCTGCAACGTTGCGACAGAGACGGAGAAGTCAAACGACATGAATGCAGAAAATATTCATACGGCAGAAACAGAGAAAGCTCAAACGACGAACGGCACCGACACCATCACCATCCAGACTACATTAGGAGACGAAGGTTAGACCCCTGACGGCATAAAATAAGATTATTTTCTACATGTGTTCTCACGTTTGGGCCTTGCTTACTTCTTCCATAAGGAAATTGTGCTAGTAACAGCTAACTAACGTTAGCAACATTAGCCAGTTCTCTGCATCGCTGTAGATTTACATAGCGGTTGTTGGTAATATTTTCACAACTTTTAATCGAACATGGAGCTCTTTTCTGTTTTAAGAATCAAACGACTAAGAACCTACAGAAGTAACTCACGTTTATACGGCTGGTTTGCGTGTTGTTTTTTAAGATGATGATGTCCACAAGTGCGGGCGGTGTCAGTGCGAGTTCTCCAGCCTGGAGGCTTTTATCCAGCATAAGCTGCAGCAGAGCTGTAGACGCCTGGAGACCAACCAAGCAGCTCAAGAGGCCCACCAGCAGGTATGTGCTTTGAATATTGCTACAATTTAATAGGGTGATCAATACCATATTACTCATCCACTCAGAAATATCCCACATTGATAAACTTCAGGGGAAGTTTTCAGGTGAACAGACATGTCTTGTATTGATTCAAGGCAAACAAAACCTAAAATTTGAACTCTTCGTGAATTTCACTTGTACTTTGCATAAGATCTACTTTTCCAGTACTCATTTCAGCAGTATTAAATGTATATTTATAGTCCCACCTCCTTTAGGGTAATACTTGATTTTGCATGCATAGCTATAAAGTCTTTGATAAACTTGTTTTTCCTATTAAAGTTTCAATTCATTGGCTCCCTGAATCTCATGTTAGTTGCATTTTTTTTATCGCATCAGATGTAAGTAAAGATTATGTTGCATAAATGCACAAATTTTACTTATTACTTAAAACAAATTAACTGATGTTGGAAATAATTTTTAACTATCTCATTAACCAGTCATCATTTGTTGTCGGACTCCCAGAATTCCTCTACAAAGAGCATAATTTGGGAAAAGCAATATTACTGTAGGTATTACGCATGTTTACATAGAAACTTCTGCTAGAATTTATTGGGTCATATTTTTTTTGCTTTATTCTTCTATGGTTTAGCTCAAGCAAGCCTGGGCTTCATGAACACTCTGCTCTATTTCCTTTGTTTGAAGTGTTTTTCTGCCTTAATTTATCTTGTGAAAATCATTTGATTCAATTCAGTTTATTTATGTAGTTTCAACCCACAACACATATTCTCTTTTTCTTAAAAGAAAAGACAAAACTTCTCAGGAGACATAAACCCTGAACAACATCAACATTATTGCAGTTAAGAACAAAGTTATATGTATATATGGTTTTTTCCTCCATTCCGTTGACACCTAAATCATAAAACTTCTTTACTGAGTCATTTTGGTATGCCTCCCCCCACCCCCTCATCTAGGTGTCTTCAAGCACTAAAGTCTCTACTGCAGAGATAAAAACACAAGCTTTATCGACAGACAAACCTGCAACAACTACAGATGGTAGGTTACCGATGTTAATATTTGTTTTTGCTTTTTTCCTCCAATCCATAGAATCCTAGATGACACTAAGCCTTATAAATGTGTCTTCTTAGTTCATGTAGAAAGGTTTGAAACTAAAAAAAAAGTATTCTTTTTGCACAAATATTGCATTAATGCATTTTTTAGCTTAATATGTCATATATATTATTACAGTGCATTTAATCTGTGATTTGCTCTGCAGTGCTGTGCTGAGTGTTTGTTTTCTCTGGTTTTCTTACAGATGAGAAAAGTGGTCCAATGGGTCGAGGACACAGGAAGAAAATCTTGTCTGTTAAAGTCTCTGACCAGTCTGATAAAAGCGAAGGAATTTTCTCTGAAAATGCGGACGGTGAACAGCAGACTTTCAAAGTTAATCAGGATGGACGTTACATTTGTCACCTTTGTGAAAAGACTTTTAAAACGGTGAGACAAACATTTGATAAAGCATGATGTGAGTATCTCAGTTTTTTAGGTGTTTCTGACGTTCTTCCACTCTGTGATTCTGTTTTCCTCCTCAGACAAACATCTTGAGGACTCACTTGAAAACTCATAGCGACCAGAAACACTTCTCATGTGAACTGTGTGGGACATCGTTTCGAACCAAAGGCTCACTGATACGCCACAACCGTCGGCACACTGGTGTGGAGGATGAGCTTGAGTCATACAGCACTCAATTTTGCTTAGACAGAAATCAAGAATTTTCTATTTTATTTTTTGTCCCCTATTTTTTCTTTTGCCGTGTGGTTACAGACGAGCGGCCGTATCGCTGTACCCTCTGTGGGCAGTCCTTCAGAGAGTCGGGGGCTCTCACCAGACACCTTAAATCTCTGACTCCCTGCACGGAAAAGATCCGCTTCGTCCAGTACAAGGAAATTCTGGTCAGCAAGGATGGAGTGCAGAAAGGTCAGACTAATCTTAAAGGAATTTAAAGGAATGTATTGCTGCAGCACAACTTTCTGCTACATTATAGTTAATATTTAAGAACCTCTAACATTTCTCTGAATAGGATATTCATAATGTTATCATTAACAATTAGTTATGTCTAACAATATTAATGGGGTTAAGCAATATATAAATTGAAAACTGGTCAGTTTAACAGCAGGTGTCAAGTGTACCAAAGCCAGCAGAATAACAAGGCGATGTTTAATCCGTTGCGTTATATGTTTGTAACTAGGCTGGGATCAGGCCTGATGGCGCTCCATCTCCACACCGAACTTCCGGCGTACTGAAGTGTTTTACGGGAAAAATAAAACCAAATAAATCAGGTTCGCGTGATCTGAAAATCCCCAAGATCTAAGAGGCGCTTTCATTCTAAATCCCGCCACTGTAGGCTTACTTAAGCCAATCGGTTATAGGGTAGGAGCTTGATTTAGGAGGATCTTTATTGACATCTTTGTTCGCATGCGCGAGTGGTTCCAGAAAGATAAAATTTGTGGTGGCTACAGAGACTCATCGAACATTTCCAAGACAGTTAAAAGGCAAAATCCCCGATATATAACCACTTTAACATTTGAAATCTGGGAGAGCTTTAGTGAGAAACTTAAAATCGCAATTGACAGTGAAATAGAAGTTATATAAAGCCCCTTTTAGATATGTGAAATAAGTTTTTCGCTGTCCTGGCCACATATCTTCTGGGGAGACATTCATCACTATTCCTGAAGCTGGCCATAAAAAGTTTACGGCTTTCAAAAGTCTGGAGACCTGAGATTATGTTGATTCAAGGAGAGTTGGGAAGATCTCTGCAAAACAGAAATCCGTGTTTGTGCTAAAAGCGGAGGTCAGACAAGCAGAAACTGCGTCGTTCGCGTCACCTGTGGGGAATTGCAAAGCAGAATTGCATAATCCTGAAAGCGACTGCAAAGCTGGGTAAGTCCTCATTGATCATTGTCCTTTTATTTATTTATGTATTTATGGAAATATAGTCGCTGTTGTAAATTGTCCTGTGACAACTTTAGTAATTCAGTGGTGTTTGGTCTCTGGCGAAAAACCGAATATCACCGCTTACAGTTCTTTCTTTTTTTTAAATTATCCAGTCTTGGAGAAAAACATGGCGTCCGGTAGCAGCTGATTAAATTAGAAGCAGGTGTCAGGATAGGATTTACAGCAGCTGCTACAGCGTGAATGATCAGGTGCTGATAGCGGTTTGGGACATCTGTATAAGAACGCGAAAACAATACAAAGCATTTTGAAATACGCAAACCTCTCTAAATAACAAATATGTTATCACAATTTAAAATGTGCATATTTTTCAGGAAAATAAACCTCTCCTTGTTCATGCCCTTTAGTTAATGGTTAGGCTACTAATTAATTCCTAGTTAAGTTAGAGTATTATAATTGCCACCTACTGACCTGTCTTGGTATGGCTGTAGTATCTGTAGTCTCAGTTTGCTATACAAGCAATACCTGTGCAGATAAGTGTGTAGTTAAGAGCAAGGATGTATTCCTGAACAGGCCTACCAGGCCCAGGGTCCAAAGAGCTCTGCTGCTCTACACATATATGCTTCTGTAATATAGTCTTGTATTGGGTTTGCTCATCTCATGTCTGAATAATGTCCATTTATTTCCACAAAAGTCATCAGAATCTTTAACGCAATGGGTTATTTATCAAAAGGTTCTCCCAGGTGAGCACACTCCTGGATCTCGCTTAACATAACGTTGATCAGCGCATATATCTTGGCTTAGGTGCCTCTCAGGGGAAAAAAGTTAAGGCTCAGGATACATTTTTTTTACTATCACCCCTGTGCGGTTGGCTGCCCGACATGTATGCCGACACCAGTGAAAGTTGCTGCTCTGTTACATTCCAATCCATGATTCTGTTGTGTTTTTCACAGATGCCAATGTTTCCAAAAAGCTGAATTTGTCTTTTTATTTTATTTTTATTTTTTTTAATATGGGGAAAAAGTGGCTGACTTCTTTCAGCCAGTTTACCAACGGTGTGTAGCAACAGTTGGGGGTGGGGGCATTCACATCTCTATGATCGAAACAGACGGAGAAAACTCTGCTCTCAGTCAGCACGTGCATTAAAATGCAACGATACCACTTTTTTCAAACCAATACCACACCGATACTTGGATTTGAGTACCTGCCAATACCAAGTACCAATACCGATACTTCTACAACACACACAAAAATGCAATGAACTGGAAGACAGGTTTTACTTTCTTCTTTGATTGTGACAACATATAATGGTGAATTATATAAAAAAACATTAATTACCATGACCACAAAACAAAAATTTCAAGAGAAAAATAATAATTTTCTGTGAATTTATTGCAGTGTTTCCACATTTTAAGTATCAGTTCATGGTATCGGTTAACTGTAACCGATACACTACATACAGTAAGAGTTGTATCGGTATTACGATACCAGTATTGGTATCGTTGCATCCCTGCTTAAAAGGATAAAAGCTGTCTTATTTCATTTTTTACTTCCATGGTATAACTTAATTCTGGTTAGTGGTCCCTTGCAGATATATGTTAAGTAATATTTCCACCACCATATAATAACTTTTATTCATTAAATGAATGTAGCAAAACTTCTCCATCTTTAAGCCGGTTTAGAGCACCATAGTACATCGACCAGCTCCTGACGTGGCGTAAATGTTTCAGGTGTTGAAGCCGACCGAGCGGCCGGAGTTGCCCAGCAAGAGGTGGTAGTTGTGGAGCAGCAAACAGAGGAGCAGGAGATGGTGGAGGCTCAGACCGCCGTCGTCAGTGTGGTGGAGGCCGGCTCCCAAGAGGTCCTCCGCCAGGTTCACTTCACGATGGAGGTGGATGGAGCAACACAGGAGCAACAGGTGAGAGCGCCTACCTTTAGGTCTTCCGTGTGTCTCGCTGTCGCTCCTATCATAATAAGGCGTTTGATCTTTTGCTTGAACCAGGTGGTAGTTGACCAGTCTCAGGCTGACGCTCTGGCTGCCGCTGCAGCCGCTGGTGACAGCCTCATCTGCCAGGCCATAATCAACTCCGGCATTGCACTGGGCACGGAGGAAACGGTGGTAGAGGAGGTCTCACAGACAACAGAGGAGATGAATAAAGAGGATTCCGACCCTACCGATGTTGATCAGGGCGTAGTTGAGATCCAGGTTAAAGAAGAGTTGGACGCGATGGAGGAGGTACATAGATCTTATCTTTTTGTTCAAAAAAAGTCCCACTGAAGGAATTTTTCATGAATCATAGCCCCTTTTTCTTGTACCTTGGATAGGAAACCACTGAAGACCGAGCGTCCTGTAAGCTCTACACTTGTCCACACTGTAATCGGTCCTTTAAAGGCGTAAATTATTTCCGTTTTCATGTCAAAGGTCATTTAGGTAAGTACTTGCTCAGTGTTACAGCTCTTTCCAATATTTTACATTTGTCTGAATTTTCATTATCATACAAGGAAAGTCAGATTATCAAGGCTCACTGATTTGAATCCATGGCTTAGAGGTGCCTTGCAAAAGTGTTCATTTCCCATGAGCCTTTTCACAGGTTGTCATGTTAAAACCACAAACTTCAGTTTAATTTATCATGATGAGATGTGATAGAGAAACACTCAGTGTAATGTAGCATAATGGGACCCCAGGATGTAAACCTTTTCAGGTCAGCCAGCTGAGATGTCAGTTTTTTATTTATTTATTTAAAAAAATAGTTTTTAGGCCAAAACATTCAGCTTTAGGTCAGTCCGTCAACATTACAGTGTGGGCTGAAATAATTCACACCTTCATCTAGTTGGGTTCACTTTCAGATGGCAAGTTTGGAAGCGGAGCAAAGCTCCTGGATGGTGTTGTGTAGTTACAACAGCTGCGCAGCATGATAACTGAGCTCTCTATGTCTATAAATCATGTTTATTCTCTGATTAAAATACACACAGTTGGACTCTACTTACTAATTAGTTGACATCTGACCATCAGTTACCCTTGATTTTATTCAGGGGTCTCAAAGTGATCAGGGCTGAACATAAATGTATGCCGCAATTTTCTGAGGCAAGGGATTGTATTTATGAGGAAGAACGCAGATAAAGATACTTAAAGGGAAATTCTGTTTTGTTTTTTTCAACCTGGACCATGTTTTTTTTAAAGCAATTTTTCTGTTTTTTCACTCAGCCCGAGAAGTTTGGAGCCAGTTTGAGCAGCATACGTGCTAGCAGATTCGTCAGCTCTGTATTATTGTTTTATTGTTAAGTCCCCAAATTGGCCTGGAAGACAATGAAGAAGCACTTCTGATGCGCTCTTGAGTCCAAGGAGAATATAAAGATGGTAAAATGAAGGCGTTTGGGGCAGATTAAACCTCATTACAAGCTGCATTTGTACTGCCCGGAGCGGTCATGTTCTACGGATGTACGCTGATTAAGAATGGATGTATAAATACTGCTGAATGGCTCAAAGCGGCTCCAAATGTCTAAGGGTGACTTTTTTGTTGTTGTTGCTAAAAATAAGGTCCAGGTTGAAAAGAAAAGGAATTTACCTTTTAAAGCAATTTACAGATAATTTTTATTGCTGCATGTCTTTTTTTTCTTTCTCCATATCTATTATTCATCCCCGTTTTGCAGGTTATAAACCTTTTAAATGCACGCTTTGCCAAAAGGAGTTTCTAACTGGCTACCTGTTAAAGAAGCACATGGAGGTCCACGTCAGCGAGAGGAGGTACAAATGCGGCGAGTGCGGCAAGCTTTATAAAACCATCGGACACGTCCGAGAACACATGAGAGCCCACTCGGATGAAAGGCCCTACCACTGCCACAGATGCAACAAGGGATACAAGACCAAGGTGGTTCACAGTAGGCGTGCACGCACAGCAAAACTGATGGTGGCAGTTTAATTCATTTTTTTATTTTTTTCACCGTTTTCATCGATTCTTCTCAGAATGCCTTACAAGTTCACCAACGGACTCACGGGGATGAGAAACCTTACGTGTGTGAGTTCTGCTTCAGAGGCTTCAGAGAAAAAGGCTCTCTGGTGCGACACATCCGGCACCACACGGGGGAGAGGCCTTTCAAATGCCCCAAGTGTGGACGGGGCTTCGCTGAGCACGGGACCCTCAACCGGCACATGCGTGCTAAAGGTCCGGGTGACAGGCAGAAGCAAGTTTAAAGGTCCCGGTAGTTTTGTGGCCCCAATACAAGCTGACCTTAACACTGGTTGTTTTCACACCAGGAGGCTGCAGTAAGGAGAACTCCAACGAGCAGCAGGGTGCTTTGGAAGAGGAACAGACTCCTGCGGACGGCCTCAGCAAAGCAGAAGTCATCTCAGAAGATCCTCACGCTGTCCTGGTGGAGTTCTCCTCAGTGGTGGCAGACACTCAGGAGTATATTATAAAGGTGAGAGTTAGAGTTTGTAGTAAGTTGCAGGGAAATATTTACAGGGCAAAATCTCTGCTGTTAATTATTTATTCAAAGTAGATGTTACATTTTAAAAGGATGGGGGGAGAGATACTGTTGAACGTTTTCAATTTTAATGCCGCTATTATTTTTTTGTCATGTTTCTGCTTTCATTACGGTTTTATGTATAAAGCCCTAAACTTCAAGGAAAATACAACATTAGGTGCTTTACATGAGAAATCATATCAGATCATGTTGGTCAAAATTCATTTTAGCTCTAGCCAACTTACATGGTCACATTCAGGTTTAAATATAAACTGTAGTTGCATAGCAGCATACACACTGCTATGGTTTAAGTACAATACACCTATATAAGAGTAATAATAATAATCTACAGACAAAATCATCCATATCTTAAGTCAGAGTGGACGGAGCTCCGATCAGAGTTAATTTACACTTTCAAATGTTATACAAATTTGTCGCTAATAAAGTCATGTCTCCATTTGGGCTGGACGATGTAGAAAAAGAGCGTATCGATAAAAGGAAATATGTCATATATAAATAAAGTCATAATGATCGATGTCGATAATCTTAACTAATTGTAAATGAGAATTATATTAAGTCATTTATCAAACTGCTTTTTGTTGTCATAACTAAGTTTGTATTGCAAAAAAACAGATCAAGTTAAGAGAACTGAGTAAGATCAGTTAATACAAAGAAAATAAATGTTAACCATTATATTATACTTTTTTTTCAAAATCGTTCAATTGAATGATTAGCTGGATGCTTTTTAATCTTTTAAACATTTTATGACACTTTAATATATTAATGGCTGAAACCTCTGTTTTAGTCGGTCAATAAAGCTTAAAGCTTATGAATTCAGTTCAGCTGCTACAGCTAACGCTAACAAGCTACTTGCCTATAGCAGAGTGTAGACGGAGCCCAGAACACTGGAGCCCAGTCCAGTCAGTGAGAGCTGAAGCCGGCAGGTCTGTCCACCCCCAGTTGTGTTTTTTAAAGTGTTTTTTGTTTCTGAGGACTAGGTGGACATTTTGAAAGCCCCAGGTCTTGTTAGCAGAGCGACGTGGGTAAGTTTCCCTTGTCTCTCCGTAACAGTGATTCGCAGCAAGCCGGGTGTCCTGTTTAAGACAACTGACCGTAGTATTTTATTTAGTTTATTATTACTACGTTTAATGTTGTAGTGCGTCGAGGATTGGTTCAAAATGGGATGCACTTACCTGAGCTACTGAAACATTTTTCAGGGTCAACTTTCTCCGTTGCTCTTTTCCGTTACATCTGGCTGCAGTGAAGTTAGTTTTACATTTGATATTAGACAGACATTCAGGCGATGCTACGCTTTGGGACCATCAACAAATTCTGTTGAAGCTCAAGTCCAGGAGAGAGCGATGGCTGACGGTTGTGCCTGGTCCTGCGTTTATTATTCGTTTGAAGTAATGACTGTTGTATTAAGCTATCTGATAGCCTATAATAAAAAACGAGGGGAAACTTTGTTTATCATTGACCCCCTTTTTTTTCTTTCGTACCACACGTCTATCGATCGATAGACATTTCTATCGAATTATCGTCCAGTCCAGCATTTCCATGCTTTTATTTGATATCCAACTTACAATGGTTTTTAGAATATGTAAATCATGATTTTTTGTCTTAAACAGAAGAGTTCAAATAGATCCAGCTGTTGGTTCTGATTACTAGATTTTCAGTTTACCGAACTTCTTTAGTCTGCCCCAAACATCCTGATTGTAACACCATTTATTAGTTACCATCTCATATAATCCCTTAATAATGTTTTTCAGCAGTTTTGGTCAGGAAGCCTTCCGGTGCTGAGAGCTTTACATGAAAAATACAACAAAGTTCTTTTCTTTTGATTCTTTCATGTCATCCAGACTCAAAATGAAGAGGAAATGCAGCAAGAAGTTACACTGATCCAGGACAGCCAAAATGAGGTCAGTGTGCCCGTTTTGGGAGCACCAAAGAGAAAATATGCATTATCTATGTAACTGTAGAAGATAAAAAATAAGAAGATCATTAATGCATAAACTTTTAGTTCTTGTTGAGCCAATCTCACAAGTCATTAAACGGTTTTTAAACGTCTCTTCTTCCAAGATGGGAAACCAGATCATGAAAGTGGTGCAGCAGATCGTCAGCCAGTCCCACGGCGCCAGCAGTCACAAGATCATTGTGCGAAACGTGGGGGCGGACGAAGAAGGAGCCTCCATCTCTGACTGCGGGGACACCATCACCATCGCCACGCCGGAGAGCCTGACGGAGCAGGTGGCCATGACGCTGGCCTCCGCCATCAGCGACGGGACGCTGCTGGCCACGACGTCCATCACTGAAGGCGTCGAGAGGACTGTTACTATGGTTACTACGGGGGAAGAAGTGGAGGGCATACAGATGGTACAGCAGCAAGAGGAGTACGTCATCACCTCCCCAGAGGAGGTGGAATATCAGACTGTAATCGTATGATCAAAGCTGATGCTTCCAGTGAACTCTTCTAGTTTTAGTCGCTCTCTTTGAGCATTGTGTGTGGTTGGGTCGATTATGAAGTTGAGGCCAAAGTTTTTATTATGCTCGTAGTGACACAAATATGATCAAATAGATTTTGGATGAAGATACAAATGTTAACATGGTGTAGGTTTATCCTGCAAGTAATAGTGTCATTAACTGCCTCAGTGATGTATATCGAACATTTATTTGCCATATAATAAACAGAGTTGAAGACATCTGCTAGATTTGCTTGGATATCTGGCCACAAAAAATCCACAACTTTTTTTATGTGATGGAACAAAGTCGGGCATAGCCTTTAAGGAAGGAGGAAAATCTATTGGCTTTTAAAAATGGGTGACTTCCTAAGAAAGTTGCATTTTAATTTTGTAGTTACTAGGGCTGTGTTAAAAAAAAATCAATCCTGAATCGATTCTTATCAAAATTCTAAGAATCAAATTGATTCAAAAGTTCAAAAATCGGTTTAATTGTTTAACAGGCATTAAAAATCCACACAGCTTTTTTAAGGCTTATTTCTGAAAGTGTTAAAAAAAATCCCGGTAACTGTTACCCAGTATCAACTCATTGAATTACAGGCATATTTATAATTATAACAGCGCAAAAAAATGCTTTTAATATCACTAACCCATATGCATATTGAACTGGATCAGATTGAATCCGATTGGATTGTGATAATCGATTCTAACTCTTGAGAATTGGAATCAAATCGATTCTTGCAATCGAATCGATAGCCAGCCCTAGTGGTTATCAAACAAATTGAGGCTTAATATGTAGGGAATGTTTTTCCCATAATTGTTTAAAGAATGCATACATGAAAGCTATTAATCTGTTTCACTTATACTTTACAGTTATGTGTGACTTTGTGTTGCTCAGTCAAATAAAATCGCTATAAAGTTTAGATTTTGCTTTGGCAAGGTGCTGTAACCCTAAATAATGTTGCTGAATTGTTTCATGATTTAAGCAACATACAGGTAAAACAACAAACACAAGATGAAAAATGTTTTTCTTTTAATGAGGAGCATGTTGTAAAATCATTTTAAGTATGGGTTTTTATAAATCATCTTTCCGTATTATTGCTGCATTGTTCCTAGTTCCCTGCCTCATAGTCACGTTTTTGAACTTTTTAGCTGAGATTTAAAGTGCGGAGACCTTTAGAGGCTGATGTGTGGGGGCTGCTTGTCTCAGGCTGTCTATGATGCAGCGGTCCCATTCTACGAGGTATTGTGTCCTTCAGCGTATTTCACCATTACTTCAATGTAAAATGTGTTACCCAAGTACAGTTCGTATGAAATAAATGCTATTTTCTTACAGCTGTTGTTTCTGATTTTTAAGCTATTTCTTTCAGAAATTTTGCTAACATAAATGGCCTAGCAAAACTACACAGAGCCTTTACACTTGTGCAGTGGTCAGTTGAAATCAAAACTGAACTGTATGCAAAACACATGTCAATGTCTATTAAAAACAAAATAGAATAACATGACAGGATTTTACCCTAAATACACCTTTCCTATGGTGGTGGCAGCATCATGCTGTGGAAATGCTTTTCTTAAGCATGGAGGAGGAAGATCGTAGCAGCTGAATACAAAGCATTCCTGGGGGGAAAATCTAATTGAGGCTATTGAATAGGGATGCACCGATACGACTTTTTCAGTCCCGATACCGATGGGTGGATTTTGCGTATCTGTCGATACCCGATACCGATCCGACACAATTTGTGACAGTGTGGAGGTCCTGTCACTATGGCTCCGATAGATGATGCGCCCTGGCTTCTTGGCCACAGGGATATCCTTTGGCTGACTGGTTAGCGCACATGACCTGCCCCTGGGAGTCGTGGGATCGAATCCCGCCTGGGGCCAGGTTGTGTACCTTGCCACATATTGTTTAATTAATAAACTGTATAACTTCTGGTGCATAATATCTGGTGTATAACTTCTTGAGAGACTAAAGGCACCAGACCTTACAAACTAAACATAACTGAGACAAATTAACAGATGTAAAATATAAAATTACCACAAAAATAATATTTCAAGTGAAAAATGTATCGTTTTTGGTGAATTTGTTGCAGATTTTCCCCATTTTGAGCATCGGTTCATGGTATTGGTTAAGTTTAACCAATACCGATACCAGTACAATAGGCAGTATCGGTATCGGTGCATCCCTACTATTGAAGATCAGGGTTTACAATTTCTAAATTTAAGTCCAAATTAAGACATAAGAAACTCTCACACACCCAGATTTTCCATGCTAAGGTTCGAGCTATGTAGGTACAGTCTCCGCCAAAACTGAAATGAGAAAATGAATAAATACATTGGGAAATAATTATAAATCATGTATTTCTAAATATTTTTATCTAAATATTTATTCAATTTTTAAATTCATTTTAAAACATTTTCACCATTTTTATTTATTTATTCATCTATATTGAACTGCATTTAGTCCAAAACAGTATTTCGCTTACCGATGTGTTGTTCCAGCTGAACAATTCCGATTCTATTTTGCTGTATGGGAATTAACAGGCTTTGCTTTAAGAAACCTGCAAAAACAACCATGCAGGTGGTTGAAATCAGAATGTTGTTTGTGGAGAAAGTGCAAATTAGACCATACTTTGCTTGATAACTGGGCTAGTAGATTAAGTTCTGTTCCATGATTGTTTAAAGGCTACCAAGTGGCTTGAAGAATGGCAAAAAACAGGGGTCTTCAGATCCAGTGGAGCCAGAACTGCAACCTTTAAACCCTTCTTTTTACTGAAACCTAAACAACCTATCCAAAAAATACAGCCCCAGCTGCAATATAATAGTTTAGATCAGTGGTCTTAAAATCCAGTCCTCAGGAAACCCTGTCCTGCAACTTTTAGATGCATCCCTGCTCAAGTACAGCTGCATTAAATGGATGGATTAGCTCTTTGGCATGTCATCATATTCTGCAGGGTTCTGATAATGAGCCGTTCATTTGAGTAATGGGTCTAAAAGCTGCAGGACTAAAGCTCTTGAGGATAAAAAACATATTTATGTTGGCATATTCTTGTCCAAATGAAGAGGTAAATCCAACTGACAATCTGTGGCAAAGTTTGCAGCTCTTCAAGTCATTTTATTGGATATAATTTTGGAAGCAAATCACCGCACCTACTTCTCATTACTTAACTAAAATATTTCTTTGTTTTGCTGCTCTAAATCCATCACAGCAGATTGGCCTAACAGGAAAATCTTGCTCCAGTTGGTGCTTGTAACCTTGAGCTCCATCTTGCAGGCGACATCTCTTTACTGGTGCTCCGGTACTGATGTTAACACAGACGCTATAATCAGAATCGTCCCTGGCTGGCTGGTACACAACTCAGTTTCTGGGTCACTCCTCAGCCCTCTGAGAGGGCTTCAACCACATGAGCGACAGAGGGAGACAGTGAGAGAGGGTGGAAGAGAGAAAGACAGAGAGGGGGAGGTATTTATAGAAAAATGGGGCTTCGCAGTACCTTTCCTTGCAATGAACCATTTCAGGACCAAGTTACTGTGTCCCAGTTTCAAGCTCACTGCTCAGCCAGAGGGTTTGGACCGAGGCTGAGGTTGGACAGCCTCACCCAGGATGGAGAGCCCGACTCTCAGACGCTCTCAGCTCCTCAGCTTCCTACAGCTGCTTTTCTGATTAAGAGCTGAGGAAGGAATTGGCCCTCACAAGTCACAAATGTGACCGTCTCGGGGCCAGGATCTGTGTAGAGGTGGGTAGAGGCTTCAGGAAGGAGGTGAGTCAGATCAGGTGGAGGAGCAGCACTAGGGTGTCCGAGGGGCACCCTTTGGCTGCGTCGACCCCCTAGCTGGGGGTGAGGAAAGGCTGGCTGGAACGTGCCCTGCCGCAAGCCGGGCAAGGATGAGGCGCTTCCTGAGTAGAAAGGGCCGCTTCTCCCTGCGCCAGAGCAAGTCTGGGACCCGGAGTGCCGCCAAAGATTTCTGTAAGTCTCATTTCTTCGACTTGATCTTTTATACATGATGATATTCCTGAAGGGCTTCATATGCATGAGAGAAGATAAAGAGAAGCTACAGTAGAGCATACTATCTGGGAAGCATGGTGGAGAAGATGAGAAAAGTCTGATGAATGTTACAGGAAGGCTAGTAGAGCACCCACCAATGATATACTTATCTATTTTAAATCAATTTTCTTTCGATTCTCTTTGGTGAACTGGCAGCAGCTTCTCAAGCATTCAACAAGGATTCTGTGATTTATGTTTCATAGAGTCAGTCTGAAGTTTGGCGTACCACTGAGATCTGAATTGCCCTTCAGCAGACATCACATCATTTCCCATTCAGACTCATTTTACTTGAGTTTTAGGATACATTGTTTGTTGCACCCAATGACATTTTTCTTTATATTGTCTTTTTGAATGTCTGGTCTCCTAAAGCTTTAAAAAGGAGTTAAACAACTGCATGAAATGTTGCACTTATACTCTTTTAATATGAGATCAAAGCCACAACCGTTGAATCCTTTGAGCATGTGTTTTTTAGGCAAATCAGTAAGACAAAAATTAAAGACAAATGCACAAGTCCAAGAGAAAAGTCTGATAATGTAGAACCAAGAGGGAACTTTATAGGTTATCAGTGCTAGATCTGTTCCTTTAACACAAACATTTCTATAGAATGCACTGACCTTTCTCAGTGCTGAACACCCTGCATATTTTTAATATATCCAGATTAACATCCCGTACAGATGAAGTGTCTCTATTGGGACACTTTGTACGGAGGCAGAATGAGGCCAGTGACCAGGGGAAGGCCAGCAGTTCAACATGTGGTCCAGATACAGACAGTCACAAATAACCTGCTTCTCTTTGAAACCTTTCCTCTTGCTGTGATTTGTTCGACTTTAAAAAACCCCAACAAGAAACAGACCGTTTTTGTAGACTAATTGTATTTTCCAGCAAAAAGACCTGTGATCCCCCCCCCCACAACCACCACCACCCACAGGGCTTTTCATCACTTAATTAGCAGACCTTTATGGTTTTATTGCAAGTACGCATTTTCTTGGAGGAACACTACCCAAGAGATCTGATACAGGCTTTTACTTAATGTAAAGTAAAGAAAAGCACCATGCAAACTGGAGCTTTTCACATTTTGTCGTGTCACAACTATTAATATCTGGGTATTGTTTTGGGATTTTGTAAAATGAAAGTGAAAATGTTTAATGTTTTTTTATTTTATTTTATTATATAACTAAAAAACTGAAACGTGAGGCATGCATATGTATTCAGTCCCCCTGCATCGATATTTAGTGGATCCTAACTCTGCTATAGCTACATCTTTTTGGGGTATGTCTCTGGCAGCTTTTGGACATCTGGACACTTAAGTTTTTATCCAGTTTTCCTAAATCAACTTAAGCTCTGTCAGATTGGATGCTGAGGATCTGTGAGCAGCTTCCCCCCCCCCCAACTCTAGCCACAGATTCTCAATCGAACTTAGTTCTGGACTGAGTTAGCTATTCTAAAACGTGAATATACTTTAGGCTTAACAACTTAATTCTAGCTTTGGGTGTATGCATAGGACATAATTCTACCTGGAGGTGAATCTCCTCCTTAGTCCTTTGTTGCCTCAAACATGTTTTTATTCTTCTTTTTTTCCGAATTGCTCTGTATTTAGCTCCACCAATCTTAATTTTAACTCTGACAAGCTTTGGCCATCCCTACTGAAAAAAAAAAAGAATTCCCACAACATGACACTACCACCTCCATTTTTAAATAGGAAAATTGGGAGTAGCATAGTAGGCTTTATGTGAGTGTAGCATTTGTTTTACTGTAGCATGTGAAAACACTGTTGTCCTTTCAACAGATTCTCCTCTTGTTCTTTGGATCCCTGCAGCTCCTGCTTAATCTGAGTGAGCAAGCCCCCACATCTTGTTGAGTCTCCACGCCCACTGCCACACTGAACTGGCATAAACTGAAATAGAATTATTGGGATTTAGGTTTTTTTTTGTTTTTTGACAGAAACCGACTCAGACGACATACTTTCATACCAGAGAACACTGAAAAAATAATAAAAACACCTGTGAAGGAGAATTTTAAACTTTTTTCCAACTTCATCCCAAAACTCTCTGCTGTATCCTTTAGTCTTCGTGATGCTGTTTTTTTTTTTCACTGACGTTCTCTGAACAACTGAAGCCTTCACAGAACAGTTGAATTTATATTGAAAGTAAATTACACACATACAAAAAATATGAGCAATTAGGAGAGTTCTCAAGGGAACACGTACTGGGTTTAATTTAGTGGTATTAAAGTACAGAGAGCTGACCACTATCCCACACCACACGCCGAGTTTTATTTGAAAAAAATCCAACAAAACATGTATCAAAACTCCATTGATAATTGCTCCTGAGCAAAAAATCCGTGCCATTAAAACTCCTTGGTCCCTTGGCCTCTTCTGTTCAGTCTAGTGTATTGGTGTTTGTTTTAATCAATCATTGTCCCTTGACAACCATTCTAAACTTTTGGTTAAAAACGTTTTTTATCATTTGAGAAACATTGCCAAATTGAGCATTTTATCCAACTTTGACCTCATACTGTTGATTTATACTTTTATTTTGTCTCGTTTATATTACTGTAATTCCTTTTTTACCTGTTTTAACAAAACTGCTCTGAACCACCTTCAAATGGTTCAGAACACTGCAGCAAGGCTTTTAACAGGATCTGCCAGGCATTCTTCCATTCCACCAATTTTATCTTCCTTACACTGGCTCCCAGTCAAATACAGAGTTGATTTTAACATTTTAGTTAAAACTTCTAGAGCTTTGCATGGACAGTTCCCTAATAAAAAAACATGAGAAAAGCAATATTGAAAGAAAATATAAGGGGTATAAATATGTTTTTAGGCACTATGTATTTTTTCACCATCTAAGACTCTTGTTAGTTTGAGCCTCTCCAGATTCTGTGTCTTTCAGACCTTGGTCTCCCTGCGACCAACCAGAACTGGCCTGAGGCCTTTGGCTTCAGGCTTGGAGGCACTGGGCCCAGCTACATCCTGTCTGTCGTGGAAGGCAGTAGTGCCTTCCTTGCCGGCTTGCAGCCAGGTGACCAGGTGGTGGACATTGAGGGCCAGGATGTGACCAACCTCAGCACACCAGCTCTGATTGCTCTGGCTCAGACCCTCAAGACTGTACCACCCAGCATTGGCGTTGTTTCACGGATCGAACAGGTCAGCTGACACCTGAATAGATTCTTTTTCTACTTGGCGGAATCTGGATTAAGTTAACAAATATGAATTTGCTGTTCTTAAGATTGACATCACCCCAGGCCCAGACGGTCGTTTTGGGTTCACCATCGTGGGGGATAGCCCTCTGATGGTTGAGGAGTGCATGCCCGCTGGTCCAGCCGCACGCAGTGGCCTCAAAGTCAATGACTACGTCATGGAGGTGAACGGCATCCCGGTGAAGCATCATGAAACTGCAGCAGCCATGATTAAGGCAGCGCAGGGCCGACCCCTCCGACTTGGCGTGCTCAGTATGGCCCGCCGACCCAAGCGTCTGAGCAGCAGCATGAGGGTACTGTCACAGAGCGGAGATAGCATCAGAGAGAGTCGTGCTCACAAGGCCATGGAGTTTAATAAAAAGGTGACTGTGAAACCATTTCTGTCAGCCAAGCTGCCTCATTTCTATTCTGCCACCATGCTTCCTTTTAACTTCCTCTTTAACAGGTGGAGGAGGTTCTTGGAGAGGAGCCTGATGTGAAGGAGCAGCTGTTCGAGGTGCTCAAGCAGTACGCTTCTGACAGGGATGTGGATAGTCTGGCTGAAGCCCTGCCTGACATTTTAATTACAGAAGACCATCAGCAGCTCATCGACAGTGTCAGGTAGCTATTTACTTCTTACTGTGGCGGGTTTTTTCTTTTGAGGGGCACCACAATTCCACCCAAAATCTTAAATATCAAGCTGGTGGCGTCATTTTCAGCCACTACTCTCATTCCTTTTCTGATTTGTAAATTCTTACCTACATGCCCTATAAACCTAAACTAATCATAACATTGATATCTAATTTTAATTTGAATAACATATTGATTCAGTTGTGCAATGATCCTTTGTTAATTTGAGGCTTTTATCTAAAGTAAAATATTTTTTGACCTTTTATAGATTTTGAACAGCTGATTTACACTTTTTTAACATCCGGAGTAGATTATTGTAACTCTTGTTGGTGTAAATTAGGCTGTCTTCCCATGACTGTGGTTGGTTGAATGCTGTGGCTCATTTTATTGACATGAACTAAAAGTGAAAGTGAACATGTTTGTTAGATATTTGCTTCTCTTCACTTGATCTCTGTTTAATTAATTTAAAAGTTTACTAAACGGCTCCTTGGTCTCTGTCTGACCTCCTGCAGCCTTATGTGATCATTTACTTTAGCTGTTCTCAAAGGGGATCATGGGTTTAGGGCTTTAGCCCCTAAGCTGATTTCTGATTTATTTATTATGCATTGCTTATTATCCTGTGTTGCTGTGGAGCCAGAACAAAACAGAACAAAGGTTTCCCTTTGTGCACACCTCTGCTAGAAAAAAAGTGGTGAATGAACTCAGTGGTGTTTTGAACTGTTGGTCCTTAGAGTGGGGTTGGATCATATTATTCTGAATGAGTTTTCTATTGCGTAGTTTCATTGACAGTCAATTGGGATGGAAGCCACTTGTAAATGTAAGGACTGGAAGAGAATACTGGTGTGCATGGTGTGTGCCCAATCAAGTTGGTATCTGATTCTATTGTGATGCTGGACTAAAATTAAGTAATATTTATGTGCTTTATTAGGATCTGAGTCTTCATTTCCTCATCTGTTATTAAGCTGGTCAGTCCCTAGCTAAATTGTTATATGCTGAACACAGATTCATGCATTGATGAAGCATCAGAACCATTTTTTTTACTTTGATCTTTCAGTTTTAAAGATATAACTTGGCTCACAAATTTTACTTCATGTGCATTTTCTCTAACTCACAAGATATATCTAGACCTATGAACACTGCATAATAGTGGCGTGTCATGCTGAGGGTATACAGAATAAGAGAACCTACCTGCAAATTCCTTCACTTTAATTAAAATCAGCAGCTACATGCGGAACCTTGGACACAATGGCCAATAAACTGACTTTTGTGCACTGTTGTTTCTGTTTTATTTACCCTGAAAGAAGAACCATTCAAACGCATCATTAAAAGTCCACTATCCACTTTATATATGAGTGTATTTAAACTTCTGATCATGTCAGTATCTTTCTGTCCATCTACAATGGAAAAAACTAATTTGATTGTCAGAGCAGGTGTGTGTTAGGTTGTACGTCAGGAGGCAAAAGAAAGGACTCGCCCTGGGCACCACCCATGAGAGTCAGTGACTGCTTTAATTCACATTCAAAAAGAGTTATGCTTTAATAACTGCCCAGTGTTTTAGTCCTGATGGGGATAATAAAAGCATTGTTATATGAATAAAATGTGTTGAACTAAAATATAATAGACAGAAGTTAGGCTCTCAGTCAAACGTATGCATTGTAAGAACTGGAGAAATCTAAGTTCTGTTGCTGCCTAGCTTTCTTCATTAGCCACGGTTTGGATGAGTTCAGCAAAAAACGTTTATGTACTGTTGTAAGTATGTGACAAAAACATACACCATTCATTCACCATTAACCATATATCCATTCTTTTCCATGTAATCCAGTATTTTTTCGGAATAGATGATCAACTGAGGAAATTTTTAATCTGTAAAGCACTTTAAACTGCATTTTTTGTATGAAAGGCACTCTGTAAATAAAGATTGATTGATTGATTGATTGATTGATTGATTGATTTACTGATTGATTGATTGATTGATAGATTGAGCAGACAAAGTACCCCCACAAACATTTTAACAAACCTAACTGAGGAAGGTTCTCCTATCTCCTGTTTCATACACCTGCACTGTCTAGCATACGGTTAGCTCACTGAGAGAGGAAAAACTGCTTTAATACACAATCAAATAAATAATTTAGACCCACCCCTTTACAATTTGACTGTGAAATGAAGCTCTCCAGTGGATGAGTTTGCCCACTCACTCTTATTCTAATGTGCTTGAGTGTCACCCATCTGTTCTCACCTTTCAGGAACCGTACAGTACGATTAGAAACTCTCTGCTGCATATTGCATTTCTTCTTCCTCAGCACTGATTGGAAAACCAAACCCCTAAACACAACACCGCAGCCTAGTTGGCAGTTTTTTGTGTGTCAGTTCGCCTCACTCCATCTTCATCGCTCTCACTTTGACTTTTTCTCAGTTGATTTCTTTATCCCTGTTTCCGCTTGTCAGCTGATGTTCTCTCTCCATGAAATGCTCAGTCTATATTTGTTATTTTTTTTGTGGATCTCATCATTGGATGTTCACACTCCCTCCTCAGCACACAGCTCATAGCTGCTGCAGCCAGTTTGCTGCTGATGCTTGAGATGTGCACACGTATGAATGCAGGGAATCATGCAGATGCCTCTCACACACATGCAGCCGTACCCGCTTTGAAGTTCCATGCTGGGAGAAACTATGAACTGCTGCCTCAGGTGAGTGCTGGAAAACAGTTTGGCGTGGCTAGATTCCAGTTTTTCAAGCTGTTAAATGTAAGCCGTTGTGAAGTTTGTTGTCAAAGCTTTTTAGTTGGTTTCATGTGGCAGTTTATGGCTTATTCTAAAAAGCTGTATTTCTATTGTTTTGTCTCATTATGTAGAGTGTAATCTGTTTTTATCTTGAGCTAAAGGACATAGTAGCGGATGCACTTCATACTTCATTGTTTCTCACAATGTCCAAACACAGTATCTTCTTCCTTGTAAATGCTGCCTGTGAATATTCCTCTCATTTTTCATTTTTTATGATTTAATTATGCATGAGCAATGCTGGGGTTTTTTCTTTCTTTGGGCTGTTTTGTCACATATAAAACACAGAAATGCTCCCTACATCAGTCCCAGACCATCTGTAGAGTAGAGAAATAGAAAGGTATTCAGATTGCTTTGTTCTCCCAAATTTGTGTGTTGGTTTGCTTTGTTTAAATGTGCAGGCCCTAATGAGCAATCTTCTTCTTTGTTCTCCTTTTGTGGTTCATGTCCCTGTTGTCCCAATTTCAAACAGAGTGCGATTTTTAGGATTTTGCTAAATGCTCCAAATGAGCAAACTTTTCCAGTATAAACTCAGGGTAGCTGTCTGTTATACTGCAGAGGGAGTAGGGCTTCCAGGTTGCCCATGAGCCTTGCCTCAGGGTGATGTGCTGGTGTAAATTGTTTTTTCTGCATCTAACACTTATTTAGCTGTATCCAGGGAAATACCTAACATGAACATCTGTTTCTTTAGGCTCTTTAGATATTTAAAGACATTTTTAAGGTCTGCTTTTATAGCTTAAACCAGAACAGGGTTGATGTTTGTTGATTTCTGAACCACTTAATACCTGAGAGTTTCGTTATATTTTATTGAAAAAAATGTACACGCGTCCCAGAAAGGAATCCCCTGAAAGGGTATATATTCATCTAGTATTTCAATCTAATTATTTCATTTGTACCCTGCTCATTTTGCAAGAAATATCAGCTCAGGTTTCAAACCTAGTCTATTAATCTAGAGGTTGTTTCAGGCAGGCAGACACATTTATTTGTACCCACTTTCAGCAGGGTAATTCAAGGCAATTTACAAAATTCAGTGATAAAGAAACAAACAAAACATGTGATAAAACCATGGAAAGTAAAACAGTGATTAAGAATAAAGAAAGAAAGAGAACAAAAACACCAATTAAGCGTTATAATCAACTCAAAGAAGAACGCATGGATATGTTTTTTGTTGCGACATTAGTCCTTTAATCCTAGAAATGTTCTTCAGGTGATAGAAAGTTGACCTTGTTATCACTCTTGTTTCCAGCTTTATTAACTGAAGCTTAGCACTCACTCTTGAGCGTTCCTCTTCAGGCCCAAAAATAATTACTTCAGTTTTTTTTCTGTTCAGCTGGAGAAAATTATGGAATATCCAGCTATTGATTTGCTCAATGCATTAATTTAGGGTTTGAAAGTGCTGTATCAGAGAGACCAACCCAGCTCTCCTGTTGTTCCAGTAGTATTTTATGATCAACAGTGTCAAAGGCTGCACTGAGGTCTAACAGAACCAGTACTGTGGTTCTGCCACAGTCTGTGTTGATGCAGATGTCATTGTAAAATTTGGATTAATTTTGCAGTTTCTGTGCTGTGGCTAAGCAGATTATAACTATTTAGGGAAGGCGCAAACAATTTTCTTTTATTTAAAGCACTGCTTGCATTTGAACAGCCTTTCGGGAGGACAGCAGCACAGCGCTCAACCAGATACACTACATATATTGGACACATATTGCTCCTGTTAATGCTTCGAGTTCAAGGCTACACCACTTTTGATTGTCAACCTGGCTGCATGATGTGAAAGCTTTCAAGGCTTGTGAGCTCGCTGGATTGATTTGATATGGATGACAAAATGATCTTTAAAGGAATGGTAGTGATTATGTATTTATTACAATGAACATCATGAACAATGATCTCAAAATAAAAGCTATGTCAATTAATTCATCCAGGGAAAAAGACACAGTTAAACAGTGATTGAATCCGACAGTAGTACCTTCTATGAGGAAGAAACCTAATGGCAGCAATAGTTTTTACAATGAATTTATTCAGCAACGAGACAGAATTAAGCACAAAATCACCAGACTGTCACTTGATTATTTTCTATGGAAAGTAAAACAGAAATTGCACTCAGTTAAAGGGAGTAATAACTGTCTCAATGAGTTTGTCCAGGAAAGAAACAGGTTATCACATAAGCTCTGAGCTGAGATAACTTTCTATAGGAAAAGCACAGAGAGTCATTAAATTCAAACAGGAAAGAGATGCAGCTAATCATATAATCACTGGGTCAGATATATCTTCATTGGAAAAGACCATCAAATTTTGCTCCAGTTTGGGAAAGCCTTACACACTAATTATCTGGCTTTGATCGTGGTGCAAAGACCTCTTTAAGTGTCCATGTGATGATCACAATGACTGATGAGAACTGGAAACACTGATTAAATCCATTTAAAATTGGAATAGAATAGAATAATCCTCTAATTGTCCCACAAAGGGGGAATTTGGTCATAATAACAGCAAAAAACACAGAACAGAAACACACAATTTTTACAGAAGTAAAAAATATATTTACATCATGTAAAATAGTTACAAAAACAGAGTACTGTCCAGTTCTTAAGGTTAAGTTCAGGTAAAGTTGCAAACCCACGTTGTAGTGTGCAAACAGAGCAGTTTATTGAAAGATGTTTAAATATTTAGAAAAGTACTGATTGTGCATTGTACTGTGTATTAAGAAGTAAATGTGTAACTTCCAATAAGTAAGTATAAATATACTGGGAAAAATAATCTGCAAGTATAACAGTAGTGGTATTGTTTGGTCTATTAGTGCAATTTACAGCGCTGATATAAACATCTGTATTTGTTGGGAGCAGTTTTGATTTACAATCTGACAGCTGGGATGCAGCAGTCTGTCACTGAAGGAGCTCTGCAGTTCAACAACATTTACATAGATGGGGCAAGAGACTCTGTCCTTCAGAGATGTTATTTTGGCCAGAGTCCTTCTATGCATCCTGGAACAGAGCTGGCCTTCCTGATGAGTTTATTCTCTCAGCTGTCGATAAACTGCCGCTCCAACATACAGCACTGTAAAAAAATTACAGAAGTTACCACAGTCACAGAAGGTCTTTAACAGCACTCTCTGGACTCCAGTATAGCTCTGCTGCCTCAGCAGGTAGAATCTACTCTGACCTGAAAAAGCTCAGAGCAGAGGTCTGCATCGGAAAAAGGGAATGGGCTTAGCTAGGGGTGGAGCCGAACCTGAATATGGTATTCAGAAAGGCAAAAATAATGTGTTTTTTTATGAAATACTTATTTCAACCAAATACTTTAAAAATATACATGTATTCAGGAGTAAGAAAAACGTAATATCAAAGGCTGCGTTTCCACATTAGACCACAGTGTATGCCATCCAGATGAGTGAGTGACGTTCAGGAGTCAGGGATGGGAGGGTAAAAGAGGTGACTGACACAGCTGCTCCACACAGCAACAGAGAAGGGATGAAGATGTGAACAGACTGCATGACTATTTTATTTGAATAGATTTTTGTAATTTAACTGGGTTCCAGAGGCAGTTTATAACTTTTGAGAAGCAACGTTTGATTGGGAGATTATTCTATTACACTGCATTAGTATTAACGTCTGCACTGGGGTGCTGTCATGTTGGCTCTGTTTTTGTAGCTCTGTTTGCTAGGTAATTTAAACAATAGGCTGTTGAGAGAATTATATTAATGTTTGGTTAAAAGACTAAACAAGGCTCCTGACATTTGTTAACTTAGCTGAAACTCCCCACACGGATTTGGGGAACCAAATAGAAAGGAGTGTGTCTGCATCTGAGCTATCATTTGGTCCTCCACCTGCCAAAAAAACTTGCTTAATTTCTGTGTGGAGCACATTTTACAGCCAGTGCTGTACATTAAATGTAAGTGATATGTATGTGCAAAAGTCAAATCATCAGAGGCAAATATATCAAACATCTGTTAACATCAGCTATGTATAATCACATGCACTTAAAGCATCCTCTCCTGGTACTTTTAAGCCTATTTTGAATTTTACTGGAATACAAATACAAATACTTTGTCCCCCTCAACAAATACAAATACAGATACAAATACTGGCTGCTTTGCACACCCCTGGTCTTAGCATGCTATACTGATTAAGAGCATTCCTCTGCCTACGTTTCTGGTTTGAAAAATGCAATTAAAGGAAGTCTTGCCTAATGGACTTAGGGACACACGGGTTGGGTGGCATCAACACCTCCTTGCTAGCTGAAAAGGCTGAGCCAGTAGCAATGCTAGATTCAAATTCAAGTGCAGTGTAAAGCTTTAACCTGAAGAGAGCACTCTGCTGATGGTTTTTGGTAGATAAGTTATATTTTAACTAGAATGTACTTAAATACCAGAAATAATGTCCAGACTTGTAGACAGCACTATTTGACACTAATTTATACAGCTTGTCTGCAAAAAAAGTTGATTTGGTGATGAGTTGCACTTTAAGTATATCCCCTAAGTATTATGTTAAATTGAGAAAAAAAATTTTAATGTCTGCCGGGTTGAACAGTCATCTACAGTAATGCATACATTTCGTTACAGCTTTCCTGCATCTTAACACAGCTTCAAACACTCTTAAGCTTTTTAGTCTCAATATGTTGTGTCTGGTCAAATCCAACAATTACAAATAATTCTCCTGTAAATTAAATAACCGAACTCCAGCATAATGGTCTAAAGATTATTGGGGTGCTTCATCACCATCTGGGTGACTGTGTTGTAAGTTGCCTGCCACTGGATCGCTCTCTTATTTTCTCGTCGTCTCCTTCCCGATTTTATGCATCCCAGTCTGTCACCATCTTCCCCTCAATCACTGTCACTTCCAGTGACAGTCTCCAGTGACGCGCTCTGCACACAGTTGTCATAGCCCTCCTATCGACCTCTGCAGGAGGTCTCGTATCAAAAGGCATAAGGTGTGTTTAACAGCTTCTATGAAGTTTTACTTTTTGTTTTTCCTGTCTCATATGGCCTGACCAGCTGTGCCATGCTGTGCTCCGTCTGCCGCTGCCTCCCACAGGATGTTTTCTATTTTTAACCAGCCTACTTCTTTGAATAAATTCTCTTTTAGGTTTCTGAATCACTTGCTGGTGTCAATTCCTAAATTGTGACTGAGCTCTAAGGTCATTGATTGGTGGACTCATACAGCTGGCATATATATTGAACACGTATGGGACAGAAAGTAAAAACCGGTTGATATGACTGCATCCAAAAGTTTAAGGTTACATCTAAAACATGCCAAATCTTGGCTGAGATTTTTTTCTTTACAAAATTGATACATGCAATAGTAAACAGGAGAAACAAAGAAAACTGGCAGAGGCAGAGAAAGCTATCAAATCTCCTGTATGTCTACTTGCAAATATTACTCTTTCCTGCACAGATCCAGTGGTTGCGCTGACCTGCCTATGAAATTCCACAGGGACTCCTTTCTCTTTTCCACTTCTTTCATCTCTCCCTCCCCTCTTCTGTTCATCTCATTCTTTCCTTCCTCCTCTGAGGGGCTGGAAGATTTGTCACTCACTTATTCTGACTGCAGAATGATGGGCAATCTAATTTTGAGAGTCATCTTTCAGCTGATAGTGAGAGGATCAGCCAGTGTTGATCCTGACCCTTACCTTTCTGTTAGAGCACCAAGAAATGGGACAACGTAAAGAGTGCTGCTCAAGACACGAAGGAGGACAACAGCTGAAGATGCTGCATGAGGATGTTATGAAAGTTTGGAAGGATGGAAACTACAGCCACTCTTCTGGTTTTCTCCCTCCCTGAGTCCCACCTTCTCTCTTTCTTCTTCTGGCTGCTTTCCAAGCCTGCAGCGATTTTTTTTTTTGAGATCCAAGACACCTTCCCATTTCTCCTTTACCTTATCTTCCTCCTTTGTTCGGGATAGTTGTGCCACCTGCATGGAGAGTCACCGTGATAAAGAAGAAGCATTGCTCGACTAAATTCAAGCACTTCCTCATAGCCCCTAGGAGCCATGGGAAGGGATAGGAGCCTTTCTAGACACATTAGGTATGATGGCTTATCTTTGATCTAAGCAACGTTGAATGTGTTTTTATGGTTTGTTGTGGGGTGTATTTAAGGTGGCTGAGTACTGTTCTGAAACTACATTTATCAAAGCATGTTTTATTATCAAATTTAAACTTTGCATCTGAAAATATTTAGTGTTTCCAAATCTGCAGGAAGGAAACTTAGCCTCTCTAGAAAGAAATACTGTTCTGAAAAAGTGATGGCCCTTTTTTACTTTGCTAGATTTTGCTTTTTCCACTTCTTAGAATTTACTTCTTTGGGCCTTATAATGCGCTTTGCATTTGCAAACTCATGCTTGGCCCAGCTGTCAAACTGTCTGATCAGAAGTGGGTCTGCTGATAATTGGTTTTGCAATGAGTTTCCCAGCTGATTGCAGTTGTCATGCATCCCTCTGTGCATTGTGTCCTTGATCCACCCCTCCCTCAAACCCAATTATAGACTCCTCTCGGCCTCCTTATAATTTAGGGCATCCCGAAGCCTACATCCAACTTTGGTGAAAGAAAGAGCTAGTTTAAATTTATATATTTTTTTCAGGTCAACTCAATAAGTACATTTTCTTAGTATGACAGACTGAAATTGTTAACACCTCCTTTAACATTTCACATGGATAGGGCATGCAGAGAAAGCTCTGTGTATTTACCATTTAAAAAAATTCTTACTCTCTTATTCAGAGCCATGGATCATCTCCTATTCTCATTTCTTTTTTTCTTTTTTTTTAGATCACTATACTGGTAGGATTTAGGTCTATAACCACAGAACCTGGGTTGATTTGGTCATGTGTTTTGGATCAAACTTCTCCAGCTTATTGACCCAATGATGACCAATTTTTGGTCCTCTGGGAGAGTCTAAACTTGATCTAACAATTCCTCGTATTTTTGAGTTCATGATACAATTCTCTCTATCTAGATTTCTCAGGGTTCTTAGGGAAACAGACAGACCTGCAGCATCAGAGATCTTCACACATACTTAACAGCAAACATATTTTTGTACATACGTATTTGTCCTCTGTGATGGACTAGCGACCTGTCCAGGTTGTACCCCGCCTCTCGTCCATTGACAGCTGGAGATAGGCACCAGCCCCCCCGCGACCCCTTGAGGAATAAGATGGATGGATGGACATATTTGTCCTTCAGTTCGTGCTGAACCCCCTTACTGATTGTTTGTTGATGACAAGTCTTAGTCTAATCTGATCAAAGTATTTATCAAACTCCACATGTTTAGGGTTGTAATGGTAAAACAGAAATTGCTTTCCTATGTTTGCCAAATTACCGCTTGCAAAATGTGAAATTGTTAATCTAATGTCTAGTCATTGCATCACTCATGACTTTTAATAGTTTTCTTTGCTGGAGTTCCTTATATTGAGCTTTTGGAATCATGTTTATATTCTGGGAGACATGAAGTCATAAATTACTCCTTAAAACTTCCTAAACTGAATAATTTAAAAAAGTAACTTGGAAATGTAATTTAAAGCTGGTTTAAAACAATTAGTTCTTAACATGACATTCTGACTGAGTAAATATAACCAAATTAAATGTTGTATTCTTTTCTCCTGTGTTATGTGCTACTTAAAAAGAAAAAGAAAGAAAAGTTTAAAATACTTTTTATATATCTTACTGGGGGTGCAAGTAGTTGCAGTGCTGTAAATACACTCCAAAAGAAGAGTTTAAAAAGAAATCAAAAGCTGCCTGAATACACAGACAGATACAGCTCATATACTTTACAGCTAACAAAATCCACCCAATATCTTTTCCACATACCCTTAAATTGTTGTGGGGGGGCTGGTGTCTATCTCCATTGTTCATTTTGGCAAAAGGCAGGGTACACCATGGACAGGTCACCAGTCTATCTTAAGAGAACAAAAAGACACACAGCACAAACAAACAAACAATGAACGAACACACACATACCTAAGGGTAATTTAGAGAGACCAGTTAACCTAACAGTTATGTTTTTGGACTGTGGGAGGAAGCTGAAGTACCTTGGAGGAACCCACGCATGAACAGGACTCTATAGGTCATTGATTTGAACCCAGGACCTTTTTGCTGCGAGGCGACAGTGCTACCAACTGTGCCACTGTCTAACACACAACAGCTTGATATATTTATCAGTGTTAGTGTTACCCATACTCTTACATTTTTTGTGTCGCCTTGATCATTTACCTAAGTTCAAAAGACAGTATTTAAAATGTATCACTTTACATGATGTTGTATAACCATTTTACATGATCAGTGTTGACTTGCTTATGTTTCAGTTGAGCTTAAGTGGTCTTATTGGCTGCACACCTTGGTATTTTTTAAAGCTCATTAAAGTTTATAAAAACATCCTAATAGTAAATTATGAAACTAAACATTATGATTTGTTGATGCGACAATGAAACATTTGGAAAGAAGTTTCTTGTTTTAGAAAGTCGGTGCTACCAAATAGCCCTCCCACTTCCCCTCTTGGCACCTGAATTTACAAAATGTAAGGTAAGGTTAAGTGTTCAGTGTTCAAGAGGCGAAAATGAATGCACCAATTAAGGAACACATTCAGTTTTATTCCCTTCTCTCATTTGACAAGGCAGCCGCAGTGATCTGTTTTTCAGGAAAGTTATTTGGCCTACATAAACTGTAAACTATGAAAGGCGCAGATTTATTTCCAATAGTTACATGACCCTGGCCCAGAAAGAGCCCAGTTCTCTGCTGTTTCTCTTTCTACTCTTGTCTCTCCTTAGGATTCTGCAGTTTGTGTCACTTCATCTGTGTCTGTCGCTGAGATTAAGACAACTTCCTCTTATTACATAAAAACAGGTCATGAAGAAGGGGTTGCAGCATTGTACGACAGATGACTACCCCTTCAGGGAAGTGTTCAAAGTTTTTCTGCAAGAATGCACAAAACAGTTCATCACTGTCACGGAGTCACACAATCTCCCTTGCTTTGTAATTTACAAGGCTTTGCTTTAACTCAACAGAGGGCATTATCCTACCATAGATTACATCCTAAAAAGAATGTATGCCATTATAATGAGCAAGTCTGCAGCTGAGGGAGACTATAAGGATACTGTAGGAGTTCAGTTGGCAAAAATCCCCCCGTGAATAAGCTAACTAAGTTATTTAACGATCCAAATGATGATTATGATTGGTTACAAGGGCTTGCAGAAATAGAGAAAACATGGTGAAAAAAGTATGATGGCTGCAAAATTTAAAATTTTCTTGGGTGAACCTAGGGTGAATGTGTGGATCTAATCAGAAAAGGACATTAAAGGAATAAAATCAAAATTTTGTAAGTTTTATTTGTGAAAATTAGAATATAGGGAGGGATGCAACAATACTACTTTTTTTAAACGATAGAATACCGATGTTTGGATCTGAGTACTTGCCGATACCGGGTACCAATGCCGATACTTCTACCAAAAGATGCAATGAATTAGAAGGCAGGTTTTATTTTCTTCTCTTCTTGTTACAACATATGATGGTGAATTAGATAAAAAGTAAAATATGAATATAAATGAAAATGGACCTAACATTTCAAGTGAAAAACAAAAATGTTCTGTGAAATTATTGCAGATTTTCCACATTTTAAGTGTCAGCTCATGGTATCGGTTAACTTTAACCAACAGTAAGAGTACATTAGCCCAGGTTAAATGTGCAGGTTAATATTGCAGAAGACTGGACTATGTAAGTAATTTTTAAAAGGATTTTCCACACATAATGTGACATTTAACCTGTAATATTCAATTTAAATTAAATACATGTGTTATAAGGAAAAAAAGTTGTGGCACAACCATAAACTAATATATTGCTGATGCAGTGATTGATTCTGTTGCAGCATTCATTGTTCTACAGTAGGAGTCTGTCAGGTTCTCATAGCTACACCTGGTAATATTTGCCCACTCTAGCAAAAGTTCTCTATGCGTCTGTTATTGTGAATACATCTGTTGTTACTCTAACTCTGGACTCTGTCATTCTAAAACTTAAATTTTTCTCTCATGAAGTGATTTTTATGTTTATTTAAGTTTTAATCATTGATATAAATTAAATTAATATGCCTCTTCAGATTTCTTGAACACCTGACGGGTTGTTTTTTTTTAAACTGTGTGAGATTCGGAATTATTCATAATTACATATACCTTTGATAAAAGCCACAGTTTGATGTGAATTAACTCCTTAGCATGATCATGCCACCACCGTGTTGCACAGTGGGATGGGTTCTTTTCTTTTTGCTCAGTGTTGAGCAGATCTTTTGGAATTTGAGCCCAAATCTGTTGATGACTTTGAGACAGTCTTTATTTAATCAATATAAACTGTGCTTTTCCTTGTCATGATAAGATTTGTTAACGGCTATTCCCATGAATGTCTTAAGTTTGACTAAGAATGAGATTTCAGTTTGTAAAAATATGGCTACGTAGGGAAAATACCCTTCAACTTTTTCCAGTGTCGCTCTTAACCTCCAGTCATCCCTATACTTGATTACAATGGAAATAGTCTAATATGAATTTTGGTGTCTGTGTTTTGTCAACCTTTTACCTAAAGACACAATTTTGAGTTGATTCTGATTTGTCATTCACGTCAATAATCCATGAGGGTTTAAGAACAGAAACCAAAATATGTTTAGCCATCCTGACATGAGTGGTCATGAATTATTTATGTTCAAAGCAGATGTGACTGTGATTTAGTTCTAGCAGTGTGGCTATTAGATTAGCAGTCTGGTAGGGATAGGTGAACAAATACTTTCACTAAACAGTGTTAAAGTGTTTCTACTTCTTGTAAGGTATAGCACCTGGATAAACTCTCCAGCTACTAAAAAAAAGGGTATTTTTATTTCAACAAAATAGTTTTATTAAAAGTTCAATCTGGCTTCATGTGCTGTTTAAAAGGCTAACCTTTTGTTTTAAAATAACAAATTCCATACGGAAGAGTGTCTTTATTATGACCTGCTAGAGCTTACTAATGGTTTGCTCACTAATCAGAAAAAGATCAGAGTTTTGAGCTTTGGAACATGTATTGATCAAGCTCAAAATTAGGTGCATCTCTGCTAACACATATTTATTTTACCACAAATGTCTTACACATACCTAAAAAGCGATTTTTCCTTCACTGCTGAACCTGAATCATGAATTGTACCGTGTATAATAGAGTCACACTGAAAATGGTGCAAAAGCCAAAAGCTTTTTTCCTCCTCTGCACAATGGAAACACCCAAGAGACAAACGGGCACAGATAAAAGACAGAGCGAGCCGTGCTGATGATCCAGGCAGCACATTTTTTCAGGTGGAACGGAAATGAGAGTATGCAGAGATAAAAGGAACAAATAAGGAATGTTTGCTCTTTAGTTTATGAAAACACACAAGCCCTAAACCACTTCTCATTACGGTTTTTGGTCAATTCATCTTATGGCTCATTTCTCTTTTGCTACATTATGTACTGTTAATGCTGTGGCATATTATCGCTCAAGGAAAACACATTCAGCACACAACTGAGCTATGTAGATGTTTAATGGAAGCCGACTTCACTGGCAGATGTCAAACATGACTTTGAATTCCTATGCAAGATTTTCTCTAATTCAGTTGTCAGGAATGTATTTTTTTATTTATCTTCCAGAGGCACTGAACATGCTCATATTGCCTCAGTTATTAGTTTTCTTTGCTTTAAGAGGAGCCAAATAAGAGGATGAAAAACACCATCGGGGGGAGTGGAGTGCTTTCTCCCAGAGGTAACTCTTACACTGAGCTCCCTCCTTTTTTGTTTAATAGCTGTGAGCTGTCACTGATTCTGAGCACTCTTACCTACAGCTGCTGTGATCTCGCAACAAAGCCCGTCTCTCGCAGGCTTATTAAAATGTTGGACCAGTTTCATCAGCGTTTTCTGTCCTCCCATAAAGCATATGGACCGAGCTGTTTCTCGCGGATCCCTGGAGAGATTTGGATGCAATAACTTGAGACTTCAGAGGGGATTTACACTGAAGTGATAACACGTGATTTTAAGCTTTTCTAGTCAGTTTGTGATTGTTTGTGTGATCCCACAATGTTTGCCAGAATCTTCATTCCCAAAAAGCATCGGGAGCGTTTCGACGAGGTGGTCTCTCAGAGCCTGATGAGCAGACTGAAGGGCCGCAGCTTCAGTGACCCCAGCCGCAGCCACCTCCGCCGCAGCCGAAGTGAGGACCACCCTGAGCGTCTCCTCGTCTCCACCCGGGCCAGCTCAGTGCCGCGCACCCACGCAGAGGAAGGTGTGGTCCCCCCTGCCAGAGGCATGCGCAAGACCACCTCCCTCATAGCTGGCCACTCGGGTGGCTCCACCACAAACTGCAGGTCTGTATCAAGTGACAATCATGGCTTTTCGGGCAATCAGTGAAGAGAGGAAAGTTTAAAAAAATACACCTTAATAGGTTATTAAGCTGTAATAAAGGCCAGTTTGGTTTGGATCCATTAATAAACCAAATAACTATTTGAAGCCTGCTTTTTGTATTGATCTAGGCTGTATTTGTCTGATGCTATATTTAAGAGTGAGAAAAAAAGAAAACTAGTGAAAAAAAGAAAAAGTAAAACCTAGATCCTGTTGTGATTACATATGTCTTTTAAGTATAGTATCAATATTCTCCTCCACTCCCTCTTTATCATGATATTCCACATTATACACAAATGTCATTGTTACGAACCTTCCCCTTGGTGTGCCTCCAAGTCAGAACGGAGGGAAGGGGCAAGGCAGCAACTGACAACCAAAAAAAAGTCACTCGATGCTCAATGACAGTTTAACAACTTTTATTGCAGTTTTGTTTGCTTGGAGGCTGCGCGTACAACTGTGAAGGGAGGGGGAGACAGGGACAGTTAGGTAGTGCCAAAGGAATGAAATTAATAAAACAAAACAGAGCCCATCTACCCTTCTGTCTAAACAAAGAAACCAAACAAAAAGCCTTGCCTAAACTTTCATACAAAATTGATGGTTCCAGAAAACATTACAAGGGTGGCGACCACCTTCTTACCTAGTGTATTTTAAGAGTTTCCACTACGTGATGAGGTGTAAGGGATCCCCCAGCTTACCTAGTCCACAGCCTCCCTCCACCAAACCTCCAAACAGTAGCAGCTCCAGAACACAAGTGAAGGAATCAGCTTGACTGTGGCAGGTGAAGCAATCAGTCAATCAGCAGCAGCAAAAGAGAGAATCCTCCTTTGCTCTTCAGGGAAGCTTCCTTTTATCCTCTGGATCAGACTCCAATTGGTCCAAGCTGGATAGCATATAACCAATCCAAGGCCTCCACATCAAGTCTCAGCATTCTGAAAACAGGGAGAGGGGGGGGAGAAAAGGAAAAAAAACAAAACAAAAATATCCCCTGCCTGACGGCACGTAACAGTCATCAATGTCTTTTCTTTGCACGTTTAAAAAAAAAAGAAATCCTGCAAACATACTCTCACCAACTTTTGAAATCCCTTAAAAGCCGCTTTAGTGAAATCTTCTATCAAAAGGCTCTGGCGTCATTAGAGTTTATGGCTCTTATTACATCTGCAGTTTTTATTCTAATCTGCAATTTGTCTCTGCAGGACAGTCAGAGTTTGTAAGGGCAACATGAGTTTTGGCTTCACTCTGAGAGGCCACGCTCCAGTGTGGATTGACTCTGTGATCCCTGGTAGGTTTTAGTGCTGTTTTTTACACTGCAATAACATTTCACAAAATTTAGTGATACATTCATGAGGCTACACATCCACTGAGCTATGGTCACTTGAGAATCAAAACAACAAATATGTTGTTTCACTCTACAGGAAGCCCTGCAGACAAGGCAGGTTTGAAACCAGGAGATCGAATCCTGTTTCTGAATGGGTTGGACATGAGGTAGAGTTCCTGCTTAAGCTAATTTCTTAGATGTTGTCTATATGCACAAGTAGTGTATATAAACCATTTACCCTAAAATTAGAAAATAATGCCGAGATTTATTGTAAAAAAAAAAAAAACTAAACTTGCCTGACTGTCAAAGATTTGCTGTTTGTAGGTCTTACAGCTACCACTTTACAGAATCCATTTGTGCCTAACAATAGCTCAACTTTAAAGACAAGAGATGAAAATGGCATAGATAAAAGAAAGTGTTTGTCTTCTGAGGGAACAGAGAATGTCAGTTCTCTGTTGCTATTTCAAGCATAATTAATCTGCTGCTACTTCAATAGATTGTGTTTTGGGATTTTTTTTTTTCATGTTGTATAAACCATTTAAATCTATCTATCTGAAGCAATTCCATAATGTTTCTACATATGGTTTTTTTGTGTGCAATGTCCTGGTCTGCAGGACATCTTCTCATGAGAAGGTTGTGTCCATGCTCCAAGGAAGTGGAGCCATGCCCACCCTGGTTGTCGAAGAAGGCCCGCCTACTTTTCCTTTGGCGGAGCAGGACCTCCCTGGGGGCAGCAACCCTGTTGAGCGAGCCCGCTCTCCGGTGCTCAGCTCTCTGCAGTGGGTGGCTGACATCCTTCCTCCGAGCATTAGGGTTCAGGGCCGTACCTTTGGACAACAGCTGGAACATCTGCTGACCATCCAGGAGAGGTATACCATCTGCAAGGCTTTGGAGAACTTCTTCCAACATAGGTGAGCTAAAAGGGAAAGGAAATTGTGAGTGGATAGATTAAGACTGGGAAATGATTAGAAAATTAAGTATAAGTGATCAAACACAAAAAAAGGAAACTTAAAATTATATGTTGTCACAGATAATAGAGTTGGAGTTTGAGAGATGTTTAAGTTCTCAGCTATGACTCCAAGGTGTTAACCACCAGGGCCCTTATTTTTTAAGCACTCAGAAACTGTCCTTTATTTTATCCTATAAATTACATTTAGAATGATTGTTAGAACAGTCAAAAGTCAGATTTAGCAAATATTCATTGGCAGCTCGTATGCATGTTCCTGACGAATCATCGGTTGATAAATCCCACGTGTGTACACATGGGTGCTTGTGCCTGTTTACAGTGATTTGCATACAGAATTGCCCTCAACGCCATATTTGGTTACACACAATGCTCTAAAACATGCATGAAGTCTTTGTGTTCTTCCTGAAAATATGGCCAGGAGAGCAAAAAAAGGTATTTAGGTGATGTTGAGATCGAGATGAAACATACACGAGGCAATAAAAACAGTCACAATGAACAGATTTTTTGAAAATTGTCAGTTAATGCATATTCATAGTCGATACCCAACTCAGCAATAATTTTTCGCCTTTATTATCAGCCGTTTTTCTGCTTCATCAGGCAGCAGGCATAAGTTGTATTCCTTCTGCAAACATAAAAGTATGTGGCCAAGTATGTGTCATACTTGGCCATTAAAGCTGATTCTGATTTTTTGAACAAATTAAATAAGTTACATTTATCCGGTATGGCTGTATGGTTCTATCAGCTCAGGTGTAACCAATAAAAAGAGAACACTGCCTGGGAGAAAGTGACAAAGACAGTAAAAGCGGTTGGCACAGTGAAGAGGTTCCTATGGGAAATAAAGGAAAAAATGGTTAGATATCAAGCTGAGTAAAATTAAAAGTACATCCGGACACAGCCAAGCCAGATCTTCCACTGGAGGTGATCATATCACCAGATTTGACACGTGTGTGGCTGGCTTCAGAACGCCTGGAGACAGCAACAACTTATTGCACCGATAAACAGGACCATCCAGTTTCAACTGTACAGTTTTCATTTATAAATGTAACAACATCCTTTTAAACTGAAGCACTTGATGTGACAAGTAAGAAAAGCACACAGAGAGCGCAGACCTCCATCAAGCACCTTGCAACCCCTGTCCCCAAATATTGCGATTCATAGGATCTCTATTTATGATCACCCCAAATGCATCACATTTTCTATGGTAATTTTTCAACATTTCCTGAAAGTTTGATCCAGATCCATCCATAACTTTGTGAGTTATTTTGCTAAAAGGACAGAGGCCAACATGAGCTGCTTGGCAGAGGTGATAAATATGGGCACAAAAAGGGAAAAAAAACATGAATTAAAATAACATGAGAATATGTTAGACCACAGCGTTTATTAAAGCAATAATGAAACAAATCAGAAGAAATATTGTTGTTGGTTGCCTTTTTTTTTTTTTACAAATAAATCCTTTTGGCTGATTTTATTTATTTATTTTTACATGTTTTCTGTAATGTTTGTGGAAGATAGATTTTTTGATTTAATTTTAGTTCTGTGCTTTCTTACATCATACTTTTCTGTTTTTCCTTGCTCACATTTCTGCAGGATAGTCCCTAAACTTAATTTATGCTTTCCAATATATTTCCTCTCAATCAGTGTGACGATTCATTGAACAGCCAGATGATCTTTGTCACCCTGCCTGTGTTTCCGTGCCCACAGGAACGTTGACACACTCATCGTGGATGTGTTCCCTGTGCTTGATACTCCAGCCAAACAGGTGATCTGGCAGTTTGTTTACCAGCTACTGACCTATGAAGAACAGGAACACTGCCAGAACAAAATTTCACGATTTCTTGGATATAAAGCACCAGGTTTGTGCAGATTTATTTTAGCATTTACCGTTTATGTGACTCAAGAAGACTGTCTTGAGGATATGTTGGGGATCTTGAGGTAAATCAGTGGATTGCTGAACTGCTGCGACCCTTCAAACTTTGTTTCCTCTTCCTCTGCATGACCTGTATGTGTGTTCCAGTTCCACCACCTCCTCCCCCTCCTCCTCCGGAGCCCAGGTCCGCTGCCCCTGAGCCCCACCGCCGTAGCAGCTCCATGAGGGTGACAGGGACAACATACAGGAGTAGTGTTAGGGGACGTAGCTCTGATGACCTGGTCATTGGCACACACTTGGGCATGGGTACTGACATTCACTATCTCTGCATCAGGAACAAAACTAACACTGAGACCACTTAAAAAGTGTCAGTTGTCTTTACTGTCATTATTGTGGTAACACAACTGCACACCCATGTGTAAAAAGCCAGGTTTTTGTCATATTCAAGAAATTCTGAGTAGTCAATTCCAAACTTGTATCATCAAAACTAACAAATACCATCTACATTTCAAATGAAAAATACATTTATTAAAGCAATGGATGCAAAGATGTGCAAGGTACAATAACCTGGTTTCTAGCTGTACACAACCTTAAACTATTTTCTCGAAACCCCTCCTCTGATTTATTTTAAGCATTCAGTCTTCTTTGGTTGGAGTCTATCTGCATGCCACATCTTGGCATAATATATTTTCATGCTCTACTGTGCAAAAGATTCATCCTCCTCTCTGAAGAACACAATGACAAGATTAACCAGATCGATGAAATGCTTCCTCCACCTCAGACTAGCCTCAATGTTGGTCCACAATCACCCTGCCAAAACGAATATAGCCAGGGATAACCCCTACTGCTTTTATATCCCCAAACTCTAAGGCTTTCTTTCCTCAGCTTGAGTACCTCTGCACCACTGGTGTCCACCAATGGGCGGCGGTCAGTCTGTTTGCAACCATGAATTATACCAGTAACCCTCTGCTCACAGCTCCAGGAAGTAATCCTCAATGGAGGTCCTGAAGATGGCACATTCTGATTCTACACTGTCAGCTTTCCCTGGAAACTGAGAGAAACTCTTCCATAGTTATGGTTTGAAGATCTTTTGAATGAATTTCTCTACTGAATGTATCCTATTTATCCTCACCACTTACCTTGATTTACCAAGTTTGTACTTGGACCTACTCTGCCAATCAGGGGCGTAACTATAATTTCATGAAGTGAGTGGGACACATTTTTCAAAAGAAGCACCAAACTGCTCAAAATTAAATAAATAAATAAAACCTTATATTTACATTAACAGATATTAGACAAATATATTATGTTACAATTAAATTATTAAAAAATTCAATTTGTAATAAAGTGTAAGCTCATTATTATGAAATATTTTAAAATTTTCTTTAAAAATGAATTATTAATATAAATAAATTATCTTATTGTAAAAAAATATATAATAGATTTTATTTTTCAGTCATTTTATTTAATTTAATTAGTTTTTATTCCAAAACGTCTTTTTTTCACAAAATCAGCTTTTATTTCATCATGGTGTTTTTTAGCGAATTATCCACTGAACGAGCTCATCAGCCAATCAGAGACTCTGTGTGTGACCTGCATGCTCATTGGCTGGTGCTTCAACATTGATGTTCCTGGATAGCCGTTCAGCCTGTGGTTGCTTAGGTTGGCTTGGAGCTGCAAGGAACTTTGCCAGCTCCAGTTACTCTTACTGATAAATTGAGAGGAAAGATCATATTTATGGAATAATAATAATTATAAGTCGTTCATCGCTGTTATTTAATTTACTACCATTTGATTCCATGTATTGCTTTATCCAGATGCTCATAATGTTTACCAACTTTTTAATGTGGCTGTCTTGGGTGGTGCTACATCAATGCTCTGAGAATAAAGCTGTCTGGGGCTCCATTCCTAAGATGAGACTGTCGAAAGAAGCCCCGGACAGAGTTTAGATACAATCAATAAACTGATTCATAAATAACACAAACCATGTTAAATTAACTCTCCCTTTAACTGACTGTCTAGATCTAACCACAAACCAGGGCTTCTTCCCCAATTCTCCATTGTGTGCTGGGTGACCCATCGGCAATAGCTCCAGTAGTTGTGTCAAACAGCAAGTCCTTAGTGCTGAGCCTGGGATAATTTTAAAAGCATAATTCAAACTACTGATGTCATCCTCTGATAAATATTATTATTATTCCATAAATATGGTTATATTGAGTGTAAATGACATTTTTCATTTGCCAATAATAAACTAATGTTGAATGTGGTAGATCACACTGCGCCTGGAACGCCTACTTCTTTGTCTTATTCTCCTCCCAATGTTTTGCGTCTTCTTACCTTTCCTCAATGACAAAATAACAATTTAAATCATTGTTGTACAATAAGTGGCTCAGTTATCAGCAATATTATTAACTGTTCAAATACAGTTATTATCATTACATTATTACAACTATTAATAAAATTAGTAGTGACTGCGACTCTGCAGGAAAAATAACTAAGCTAAAATATCCCAATTGACATTTGGAGTCAATCTGGAAAGATTTAACTACAGTTTAAATAAACATTCTTCAAGTTCACACTGGCTTCAGCAAATCACAATGGGGGTCACACCCTTCTACTTCTGATCCATGGGTCCCCTACTGCCAAAAAAAATTAATGAGAGTCAATGGAGCAATAAAAGTTATTTTCTGATCCCGTTTGAAATGCGCCGTGGATCTAACATATGATGTCCGTGAATTTTAAAACCTAATTTTGATGCAGAGAAAACATTGATTTTCGACCGGAGGTAAAACTTATTTTGGGTTTTGTGTGAAACAAACGTTTAGCGGAAGAGAGTAAGGGTCGCAGCCTCCAGGACAAAGAAAGGAGCATTAAACACGGAGAAAACCTTTTTCAATCTGACCATGTGGAAAGTTGCAGCTATGTCGGGGATAAAGCTGTCGACAGAGTGAGAGCCAGCATGGAGGAGAAGCTCTACAAGCTCTAGGTGAGTGTTTTACGTGCTATAGCTAGTGCTAGCTCCCGTTAGCAAAATTACGTCATATATGCGACTTCTGATTTGTAAGCATTTTAAATGCAAATTTTTACAATCAAATAAATCCCAAATCACTGGACAAACACAGTTGAAATGTACATCATTAGTTATTATTTAAATCGAAGTACAACACATGTGTGATTCAGGACGTAAGACAAAGCGGACCAGAAAATAACTTTTATCACTCCATTGACTTCCATTCATTATTTATTCGGTTTGGGGACCCATGGGCCGACCGGAAGGGGAGGAGACTTAGGCTCCCCATAAAAAACACAATCATGACAGATAAACTCTTAAAATAAAAGTTTTGTACAGGCTACCAAACTGATTTACAGGTGAAATTTTAAAAATTTGAATATCGTGCAAAACTTCCTTTATTTCAGTAATTCAATTTAAGAGATTAAATTAAAATATGATAAAGACATGAAAATATTGCACGGCATATCTCACTTTGCATGTAATGAGTCTATATCATATATTAGTTCGATATTACAATATTCAAATTTTTCAAGTTTCACCTGTACATCAATCCAGGGTTATCTAATTAAATACAGACTAAATGTATTTTGGAGTGTGACTGAGAATGATTCTGTATTATCAGCTATAACTCTGTCCTGACACCTGCCTGGTTTCTATCAGCAAGTGATCTCTTACTCTCCCTACCTGAAGACCCTGCATAATCATCCTAGCTTCAGCTGCTGGCCTCACATCTCCACCCTGACTCTGATCTTTCTGTTAACAAGGACAATAACAATTTCTCTGAAATATGTTGATAGCAATAGTGAGCACAAATACAAATACTCAGAAATGAAAGATGACTGGTTTTACTCCAAGCATGAACTAACTATCCAGTCATGTTATGTAGGTAGCATAATTATTGTTAAGTAGCTTTAAAAAGATATATTTGCATTTGCATTAACTTTCTGTCATTTAGCTAATATTACCAACAGTGCAACAGTAAAACACAACTTACAGCTTGTTAGGAAAAATCTCCTCAAAGCTTGTTGCCTTTTGCTGCATCTGACTGGTTTGATTAACAACCTTTCTGCAGCACCTGTCTGTGTACCAGCAATGCCTACATTACCGTGTGTGCACTTAACGTGCGTTTAAAGACGCATTTAAAGACAGCTCGTAAAAATTATGTTACCGCACATTAAATGGCAGTAACAGCTGAAAAAGTGCAGAGGACATAGGGCACCAACAAGGAAAGTATGGGGGACATGTCCCACAAATATCTTGTGGCGGTTACGCCTGTGTTGCCAATAGATCCAAATTGCTACCAGCAGGTGATGAGCTGACAGCTTATACCCTCTCTTCATCTGAGTGTTCAAAACTTGCCATCTTAGATCAGATAGTAAGATTACCAAATTGATCATCAACCTTTGGCTCTATGTTTCTTAAAATGTAGCTAACTAACGGACCACCTTGTGCTTAAAACAAATTGTGTACAGAGCACACAAATCTGGTGAAAAAGTACTGCCTTTCCAGGTGACACCATTGTGGCTTATGTGGTTGTTGACATCTCGCAGGACACATTAGAATTCCCAGACTTCAGCTCTTCCAGGACACCATCCACAGACTGGAAGAAGGTGGAATTATCTGAGTTTCTTTTTGGCCCATAAGCAAGGAAGACAGTCAGAACCTTCCCGCTTGCAAATCAGAGCTAAAGAAACATGGTACCTCGCTCATCAGGGAAAGCTCCAAGACCAAGGTACTTAGCAGTTGGGTTGTGAATATCCCCCAAACCACCCATAGCCTCTGTCCCTGGGCAACTCCAGAAGAGGAGATAGCCCAGCGACTTTTTAGGGGTGGGTTATAGAGCCCAAGCAATGTGAGTTGAGTTAAAACAAGTCTACTTAGTAACAATTTCTATGTTCTAAAAGTCAGATTATGATGCTGGGAATTTAGTACGTCCAGTTCTTCACATTCTCATACCACCCACCACCCACCTGGCTAACATGCCATCCAACCTTGATTTGTCACCATGCAGTTGGTGGTTCCGAATGGAGATCACACCCTGTTTCCTTTTAGGGCTAAACCTGCTCTACACATGGTAGCTTCTACACCCCAGACCTACAGCCCTTTCTCCATGAGTTTTCCTCATTTTCCATGGTCCAGTCGAGGTACGCCCGTTGTTGTGGTCTTCCTTCAACCCTGGATCTTTTTGTCTGATCCCTACCGTGAGAGAGGTTTACAATGGGAGACCCTAGGAGGGGGTGAAGACATGGACAACATAGTCCTGAAGATCAAAGAGGTACTCAAACACCTCCAATACTTCATGCTTAAGATTCTACAGACAGGGTCAAAAGATGCAGTTGAGAAAAAACAGGGAATTCCCCAAAACACAGCTGAGCTACATTTCAGAGCAGTCACAGTCACTGATTCTGGTGGCTGATGTGAACCAAAGAAGACTCAATGCAGATTTTTATTTTCTAACATACCTCTTTTACATGATCACAGTGGCTTATTTTTTTCCATAGATGCAATTGTTTTGAGTTGCAGCATATTATTTGAACTTTCCATGTTGTCAGAGTTGATTTAGCTAAAACTGTGATTCGGTCACCTTGCTGAAATGCTTCAAGAATTACCCCAAAGTTGTAAATTAAGTCATTTTACCAGGGCATGTGGGTTGTATTAAAGTTATTCTAACTAATTTATTAACATAGGCGTCCGTGCAGAGCCAGGACAGGAGACTGGTATGAGGTTGGCACCGGGAGAGAGACAATCAGGAGATGGAACATCTCTTCCTGAGACTCCGAACAATCTCACTAATGTATGTACCAGTGACAGGTTTTACCATAGAATACTGAATGTTTGGTTTTTTTTATAAAAGTTTTACCCCAGTTTATTTTTGTGTTTTCCTAATAACAGCTGTCAGCGGTGTATGCTGAGCTGGAAAATATGTACTCAGCCAAGAGGTCAAAGTCTTTAAAAAGTCGTCTTCCTCCTGCTCCTGACAGTGTGCTGGACCTGGAACCTTTATCCCGCACAGGGTCTCCAACAGGGAATGCTAACACAGGTAACCAAAATTTACAACAAATGATTAGTTGTAATTTAGTCCAATAAAAGATAAATTAAATAATAAAGGAAACTAATTTCAAAATTCAATAAAGCCAAGATAGTTTAGATTCAGTTTTTAGTGTATGTATGCATAATTGTCTTTTGTTGCAGGGGCCACCAAAGGCTCCTCACCCCATTCCTCTTGGCCGGATCCTCTACCCAGTCCACCTTCAGGCCAGTTCTACCCACCAGGCTTGACGAGCCAGACCAGTGGGGAGTCCAACCCCTACATCAGCCTGGACAGCCCCCCTCCCTCACCTCTAGAACCTGACTTTCCATGCAGCCCACCCGTTCACCGCAGCAACAAACGGCGGTACACCTTTTCCAAGCCTCCTCGTTCAGAAGACACAGATCGCTTTCTGGATGCCCTGAGTGAGCAGCTGGGACAGAGGGTGGCGATTGTCGATGAGTTTCTGACCCCTGATAATGACTATGAAGAGGTAGAGTCAACACAAGAACCAGGAAGGGCTTTCTTGGTAAATGGAAAGGCACCTTATCCCTTAATAAATCAGTATTCAATACCACAGTCGTTTCTCAAATAACATCTGATTTGTATCTAGATGAAAAAATTGGGACATAATTCCTAAAAATGTACAGAAGAACCACAGTTTGGAGGGCCAAAGCTGCCACTATTAAACAAATAAATGAATTGCTACATTATTACTCAAATGTATCATTATTAATAGTTAAAAAAATGTAAATACATTAAAAATGATTATATTAGTATTTAAGATATAAAATCTTTTATTAATTAAAATCACCTTTATGATAAACAGTACATATAATTTCTTAAATTTTTAATCAATATTATCACTATAACATGTAAACAGGCTGTATAGATAAGTCCTTAAAATAACTGCTTAAAATAATCACACAAAATGATAAATACAGAATTGGATTAGTGTCAATCAATAACAATTTATAAACAAACAGATTATGATTTTTTTTTGTAAAAATGACATGAAAGATCAAAAGTATCTATTACAAAAAAATTTTGCTAACTGAAATCTTCCTTGTAGCACCAATAAAGAATGTATCAACAATATGAATTTAATGAATTAAATATTACACTCTGTCAAACAAACAAGAAGAGCACCCTTTCCCTTTAAATTGTTTTTTGGGGTTTTAGGTCAATATTCTGTTTTTCTGCAATAAAAATGAACTGTAAACATTACACTATTGTTGTTGTCTGTGAGCAAACTTATAAAATAATCTAAAGTTAATGTATTTGTTGTCTTCACTGTATTTTGTAGCAAAGGAAGAAATCACCACACAATCTAGTGGTCCATATTTAATGAGTCACATTAATAAAGATGCATTATCTTATTAATATAACTCTATAGTCTGTACTAAAATCAGAATTAAAGAAAGGGATTGTCTTTGGTGCCAATACATAGTGAACAGTTGCCAGTTCAGTTTATCATCTGAAGTATTCCACAGGTTCCACTTTGATATTAAAGGTCTAATGGTATTTACTTGGTGTTAATGTCAGGATGTTGTGCAGATGGGCTTCCCAGATGAGGACGATGAAGATAATGAAGACGAGCTTGGTGTGGACGAGGACGAAAACGGAGAATTCGTAGCTCCAGAGCTAAGCAGTCCGAGTGACGTCCAAAGTAGCAGCGGAGAAGAGAACCCCTCCTCCCTCACATACTCCTCTTCCTCTGATCACATTCCTCCTCCGCCCATGACACCGCCTCCACCTCCACCTGTTCAGTTCAACGACCCACCATCTCCTCCTCCAGCACCCCCACAGAATCAGCCTCAACACCAGGCACCGCAAGAATCCATTAGCTACACCCCTGAGCACATGCCAAGGGCATACGTTCCAATCCGTCGAAAATCTGGTCCTCCTCCACCACCTCCCCCACGCAGCAATCCACCACCAAAACGGCACTCCTTGCATAAAGTCTTACCTGCAAGAGAAGATCTAAAGGTCCAAGCTACCTTACAAGAGCTAAAAGCATACCAAGAGAAACAACAAGCTTTCGAGGAGAGGCAGGCATATGAGGAACAAAAAGCTTATGAGGAGCAAAAGCTTTATCAAGAACAACAAGCCTTTAAGGAGAAAATTTTCAAGGACAGACAAGTCTATGAAGAGCAGAAGGCATATGAAGAGCAGAAAGCTTTTGAGGAGCAGCGAATGTATGAAGAGCAGCAGGCCTACCAAGACAGACAAGCTTATGAGCAGCACCAGGCTTACAAAGAACAGAAAGCACTTAAAGAGCTACAAGCCTACCAGGAGCAAAAAGCCTTCGAGGAGCGTCGAGCTTATGAGGAACATCAAGCATATCAAGAGATGCAGCAGATCTACCAGAGCCACCAGTCGATGCCTGCTCAGCCAACACAACACAAGGCTCATTCACCTCTTCCTCTTCAACAACTACACCAGTCCTTGCCTCCACTCCCCTCCCAAGAACCCCCCCATCAACATGCTAACCACCCCCTTTTTATGATGCAACAAGTACAGCAGCAGCAACTGATCCACCAGAGTCACCACCACAGGCGCTTGTCTCGTTCAGCACCTCCACCACATCAACCGTCACCCCACCAGACGGTCCATCCCAGCCAACAAGGTCAGTATGCGGAGGGAATCTACCAAAGTCATCAAGGCATAAGATCTCAACATCACCATTCGTCAACAGAGATACTCCATCGAGGTCCAGCACATCATTCCTCCACTGAGATACTCCATCAACTACACCAATCCCAGGCCCACCATTCATCCACTGAGATGCTCCAGCAAATGCAACAGGCCCAGGCTCACTACTCCTCATCAGAAATGCTTCACCAAATTCACAAAGCCAAGGCACATCACTCCTCAACTGAGCTTTTACACCATTCTCACCAACTGCAGCAATTGCAGACTCACCACTCCTCAACCGAACTTCTCCACCAGGCTCACCAGATGCACAGAGGCCAAACCCACCATTCTTCAAGTGAGCTCCTCCAACAGATCTATCAACCCAAGCCCCATTACTCATCTGCAGAACTTCTCCATCAAGCCAATCAGATGAACCAACCTAAGGCCCATCACTCCTCCACGGAACTTCTGCAAGAAATTCAACAAGAACCTGCCTCCCTCCCACTCCAGTTTACGAGTGAGAGCCAGTCCCATCAAAGTCGCAGGAGTGTTAAAGGTCATCATCAGACAGATGTGTCATTGCAGGGAAGACACATAGATCCGCAGATCCAACAAATGCACCAACCCCAGCCAACCAAACCTTCTCCCCAAAGACCCCATTCCATTCAGCATACTCACCACCATTCCAGTACACCGCAGATTCACCACATCCACCACATGACCCCACAGCCACCACCTCCCCAAAGCTACCAACACCAGATTCAAGTCATCCATCCTCCTCAGCAGCCCCACAGGGCCCAGCCACTTCTCTCCACCTTCCAGCCCCTTCAGCCTCATCAGCCCACCCTTTCCAGCTTCCAGCCTCTGCCCCAGCTCCACCAGTCACAGCATCAGGTCCAGTCTTCCACCCAGACCGGTCGTCCGCAGTCGCAGCCATCACATCACCTCCTGCACTCCCAACAACATCATCAGTCCCAATCTCACCATAAACAATCTGCCAGCCAGAGTCAACCCCAGTCCCTTCCGCACTCCATGTCTGATCCCACAGAGCATTTAGGACCACCTCCTCCTCCACCTCTTCCACCCCCATGCTCCCCTCCACCATTACCAAGACCCAGTCTGTCCCGGATGGACTCACACCATATGAGTGTGAAGAGACTGCGCTGGGAGCAGGTCGAGAATTCAGAGGGTACCATATGGGGACAGGTAAGTTATCAGAGATTTCTAAAAGTGACATTAAAGAAGAGACAAAGTATTCCCTTTTGGTCTTGTGAGATGCCTTGGACCAATTGTTGAAAGTCTTTTCTTTGAACATTATAAACAAAAACTTTTAATATATTTTATTAGGATCTTGTGATCCTGTGAATATAAATTAGCTTTCCTTCACTTTGTAGAGTCAGTATTCAATGCAGCATGTCCAATTCAGCTTTCCACGGGCTGGAAAGTTTTCTTCTTTGAAAAATAACTCAAGCTCTCTTAGATTGGATAGAGAACATCAGTATACACGAGTGCTCAAGCTTTGATGAAGATACTCAATTGATTCAAGGTCTTGACTTTGACTAGGCTGCTTGAAAACATTAATTTGTTTTAATTTAAAGTTGTCCACAATACTTCTGACTGTCACGGTCTATCTTATCTAGTGTGAACCCCACCCTGATTTGATCTCTTTTTCAGCTTCTAGCAGGTTTACTGTTAGAACAGCCATGTAATCTTCTCCTTTTTGAATATATTTGCACTGGCTACACTTTCCCTGCTAAAGGAAAGTCTCCCTATTATGTCAGGCAGCCATCAGTGTTTCACATACGTGATTTGCATTGTTAGTTTTGTCTCACATGTAATGTTTTCTGTCAGGCCAAAAAGTTCAGTGAGAAACAGAGCGATTGTTTACTAAAAAGATGGTGTTTCAAAGTACTTGCTAGCATTGGGCTGTATTTAGGGCTTCAACAGTATATACAACACTGTGCATAAATTTCCAATAAAACATGCTGGAGATTGTGGTTTGAACGAGGCAAAAGGGGGAAAAGTTAAAGGGATATTAACACTTTCACATTAAACCATAAAAGGATGATATTTCCACTAGCCTCTTCTCATTCCTGTATCTTTTTTCTTTGTTTATGAGGGCAGAGTGAGACCCTTGAGCCACCATTTGTCTCCGCATGACTAATGGGAAATAAGCTCTGAAAGATGTTATTTTTAATGAGTATTTACCTTAAAATGCAAAGCAGCACATATGAAACAAATGTTTGTATTTAAGTTTTAAGCTTCTACTGTTTTCTTGTTTCGACTCTATCAACACAAATAGTTTAGATAGTCTCATTGTTAGACAAGTGCTGTATTTGTCTTATTAATCTAGCAAAGACAAGAATAGAGTGGTGAGCTCCTTTTTCCAAAAGAAACCTTTAACGTTCAGATTAATTTCCCCCCCTTTCTAAAGTTGGGAGAAACATCTGATTATGAAAAACTGCATGACATGGTGAAATATTTGGATCTGGAGCTGCACTTCGGAACACAGAAGAATTCATGTGAGTGTATGTTAAATAGTGTTATTGTTCTTAAGTGAAGCCAAATTCTGTCCATGCTTTTTCCTAGTTCAACTATTATTCATGCTGATTGATTTGAAGGAAATGCAACAAAATCTAAAAAATACTGTTTATTTTTAACAAAATTTAGAACTTGAAATATCTGCTTAGAAGTTAACCTTTATTCGTTATATTTAAATGGAGAATTTCTAATTTTGTAACTTTTTAAGTTTAGCTTTTTAACAGAAATAGGTTGTTGAAGATAATTTTATCCCTACAATGTTGATTTGCAAATGTAGTCTCCGTATTTCTTCCAGATAAATAAATATAAATGTTCTCAAATGTATAGTGTCTGCTCCAGAGCCTCTTCAGCACCAGGAAACCTTCAAGAAAAAAGATATTATTGAAATTCTGTCCCATAAGAAGGCCTACAATGCCTGTAAGCTCTTGTGTTATATAGGCCAGTATTTACAGTTTTATCAGTTTAGTTTCTATCCAATCTTTATTGCTTTCTGTTCGTCATCCTGCAGCCATCCTGATAGCTCACCTGAAGCTTTCTCCTGGGGAGCTGCAACAGGTACTGATGAACATGGCTGCAGACAGACTGGAAGCAGCCCACATCAAACAACTTCTCCTGTACGCTCCTGATGCTGAGGAAGTGAACAAATACAAAGAATACAGAGAAGACCCCAGCAAACTGAGTGAGCTAGACCAGTTTATGCTGCAGGTACAGTTCTTGCACACAGCAGAGCTAGTTTTGTTGTTGTCGTGCAGACGTGGAAAAAAAAAACAGAGCATCATTATGGGGATGATTTGAGTATTATTGTTGATGTGTGTCAGATGTTGTCTGTACCAGAGTATAAAACACGTCTGCAGAGCCTCCTCTTCAAGTGTTCACTTCAGGAGAAGACGGAGGAGCTAAGGGGAGCCTTTGACTGTATAATTAAAGCCTCTATGGAGCTGAAGACTAGCAAGAAGCTGGCTAAGATACTAGAGGTACACTTCTTCCTAGAAAATTCACAAAACTCGAAACATATGATATAATGTATATTTGAGAAACTTTCACACTTATGTGAAAATTCACCCAAATAACTCAGTGAGTGGTGAAAGTATGATTTTTTTTAAATTGCACTTTCAGTATTTTGTGTTTGTTCTGTGTAGCTGAAAAAGCATTTTTTATCTTTTTTCCCCCCATGTCATTAATCTTTTACTTAGTTTGTGCTGGCGATGGGAAACTATTTAAATAACAGCCAACCTAAAACCAACAAGACCACAGGCTTCAAGATTAACTTCCTGACAGAGGTACTGTACTTTGTATGATAACACATATGTTTTTGTTATAGTCCTGAAATCTTACCATTTATCTTCCTATTGTGCTTATGCATTAAACATCCTTCCTGTGTTCTCTTCAGCTTAGCACTACAAAAACTGTTGATGGTAAGTCAACGTTTCTGCACATCCTGGTCAAGTCGTTGTGTCAGCACTTTCCGGAAGTGTTGGACTTTTCCAAAGATCTTACCATGGTTCCTCTTGCTGCAAAAGGTACAAAGATACATAAGAAGTTCAACTTTTAATACTAATTATATATTTAAAAAAAACTCTTGTCACAAACTCACACTCCTTTTCAGTGAACCAGAGGACAATCACTTCGGATGTAAATGATATCCACACCACTATCCAAGATATCCGCTCAGCTTGTCAGAAGATGCCTGCAACTGCAGAGGATCGCTTTGCCGTCGTTATGAGTGTATCTTTCAGAAACAACGGAAAGTTGTAGAGAGAATTATCAACTTGGTGAAATGAGATGATTTAGTTCCTTAACTAATGTGTGCAGAACTTCCTGGAAAATAGTCATCCAGCGATCCAGTCCCTGGAATCGCTTCAGCAGAGAGCCATGGAAGAATTCACCAAGACTGCCTCATACTTTGGTGAGGATGGCAAAGCTACCACCACAGAGGCATTCTTTGGTATATTTGCAGAATTTGTTAACAAGTTTGAGGTAAGGAAGTCAGTTTTCACCATTCACTATTCAAATGAGTAACAAATTTATAACTGAATTCATCACATTGCCTCATTTTTTTGTATTTGTTAAGACCATTAGATGTTTATAGGGGAGACCAGGACCGGTTATCACATTTCTTATTACAGGCATACTTGAGGGCAGTTGCAATACTGGCATGATAAGTTAGAAGGGGCACAAAAACTCAACAACTATTAGCAAAAACATGTTTTTCTGTGATGCATACTATCTGACTTTGATCAATATTAAATAAGGCCACATAGAATAGCACAAACCTACAACACAATTTTATATAAATATCATTAAAGAAAAATACTTTTTTTATACAAGAAATTACAAATAAATGGTCACCCGGTACTGCTATTTTCTTGAACAAAAAAGTTGCAGATATAATCTGATCTAATTTTTTATTGACTGATTTTTCAAATAATTCAATTTAAATTTGTAATCATCTTTCAAAGTGCTAGAACAATGTTAAAATCCACTGGCTAGTGATGACTCAAATGTTTAATCTCCTATTTTTGGTGTAGAGTTTTGATTTCATAAAGAAAAATCTACTTCACTCTCTTCTTGTCTTGGTAGTTAGCAAGGACAACCAACATTAGATAGCTGCATACTTCTATCCAGCAGAACGTAAATATAACATGTGCTATTCTGACATTTTAATGCGATTTAATTAACCATCTTTCACTTTTGGCAAAATGGAGCTATTATGGCTAAAAATAAAGCTCTTCTAAAACAACGCTGAAACAGAGTCCTTTAAGTGTTTATGTGTTTAATAGACACATTTTTGGCCAAACACAGAGTGACAAAGTTTACTCTCATATTTCCAAGCCCAATCGTTCTCATAATAAACCTCTAGCATTTAGCAATCACGTTTTATTTTCTGATGAGATCAGGGTCCGTGTTCCAGGATGTCTTCTTCCCAGCCTGGAGCCTCCTGTAGCCCAATGGAAAACTGGGCATCTGTCTGACAAGGTCCGAACGTACGGTTGATATCCACTATTTCTGATATTTGCCTTGGTCGTCTGATACATTACTTATCAGGATATTACTCACAGAATACATTTGTTTTCTCTATATGACCTTCTGTTCTAGATGCATTCATGATGACGGAAAATAAGTCATCTAAACCTAATTATATATAAAATATTTCATTACAGGGGCTCATCACTTCCTTCCGGTTTGGAGCCCTGTTTTTTGATAGTGGGACGCCAGCTCAGGGCCGTGGCATTTGTGCCCCAATGGCCGGTACTGAGCATGTTGGGCATGCGCACTGTAATTTATGATGTTTATTATTTAAACAAATGTTGATGAGCTAATCAGCCCCAATCTCTGGTGCCTCAAGAGGATTTAGCCTACTGAACTTGTCGGTATTCTACCAAACACTTAGGTATAAACAAATGTTTGTAACAGAATCTTCTTGTTAGCAAAAAAGACCTTTATATAATATTAGTCTGTAAATTATGATGCTGTTTTGCTTATTAATATAAGTGTGCACAGAGCTCTACAGTGACATTTGCCCTAAATGCGGGGACACCATAGCAACAGGGCGGTTTGATTTGATATCAAACCTTTGTTTTATTAATCTGGTAATTTTGCACTTTGGATCTTTTTATTTGCACACCCAACACTGTAGTGAGGATAAATTTAGTCGTTTTTTATGGGCCAGAGTAGTTTTTCATGTTATTATTTTGAATTAAAAGTTTGGAAGGTATTAGCTTAAAAAAAAACAATAATTAATCAAAAAGTCAAAGATGAGAGTTTTGATTTGAGCTGAAATTCATTAGGGTAATTGAAGCTATCTGATACTTTTTTTGTTACGGTCACATGGTCTGGTTGTCACATAAGACTCTTGGCTTTAAAAACTGACATAAAACTATATAGTTAGAATAATAGTTAAAAAAAATTTAACTGCCGAAATATTTTAAAGTCACAATATAATTGTATGGATTTAAACATTAGGAACAATGTTGGGTTAACTTTTTTTGTTATTATAATAAATGATACATATTGCTTTGTTCAAGGCTGTATTTTTCAGCACTATACTCTCCTTAACTTCACCACTCACCTTAATAACACAGTACATTGAAAAAATCTTGGGGATTGAACACAGGAAACACTGATTATTATTTATTACTAAACCAAATCTAATTGTTGTTGTTTTATTTAAAAAACTAAAAGTTACAGAGTTTTGTAAAACCTTCATTTTCAAGCAAAAACCCAGTTGAAATTAATAACCCCATACACTGTGACGACCTAACCCCCAATATGGGTCAAGTTGTAACAGTGGGTCTGAGAGCATGACAATTTACTTTTTTCTTTTATTACAAAGAATTATGAAAAAAGAAAACGGGGTTCAATGCAAGCCAGTATCCTAGGCTGTCATTTAATCTACAAATGTCTCTTAACATATTGGTGGATGACTAGCCACATACACTAGAGTACAAATTAAGACAGCCTTGGTCTCACCTTTTAATTTTGTTGTGTTTTAATTTTAATCGTTTCTAATTCATTCAGATCTCATAATTTCCAGTTCATTCATCTGTGTTAGCTCTGCTTTGCTATTATTGTTCACTGATTTGAGTTTTCCCTCGGGTGCTTCTGTCATCTGTCACTCTACTACCCTCAGTATTTAAGCAGCTCATTGTGTGTTGTACCTCACTCGGCTCTCCATCATCTTCCCCTTCCCACTTGCAATCCCGTTTCTAGCCTATCCGCTCTGCCTATTAAATCCATACTCATATTACCTGCTGCTGTTCGTGTCCTCAATTCTCAACCCCTGGCATATTTTGTTTTGCTAAATGAGGAGTCCAAAACCTATAGTTTTCTCCCTAATAGATGACTAAACTAAATAGTTGAATTCAACATCACAACAAAATGTTTAAATTAAATAAAAAATATTCAATAGAGTTAAAAACCTTGCATAAATACTTCTTGGACTTTTTCACCTTTTATCACTTCCATGTATTGTTTTATGCAATGGACAGACACAAACAAATACGTGAAGCTTTTCAGCTTGTTTTACAATATAAATCTGAAAAGCGTATTTTTGAGGTTCAGTCTGATTATTATTAGTATTTATTTTGTAGAATTCTCTATTACTGTATGGGGGAGATGAATGAAGCTAAATACAGAGCAATAATGAAACAAAATTAGGACTATCCTAAACATACAGTTGGATCTGGAATAGAATGGTTTATTGATTTTGAATGAGCAAAAAGTTCAGTTTCTAGATGTGCAAAGCCCAAATGAATTGCTGCTGAATACAAAAGCATGGAGCACTATTCATCTTTTTTCCCAAAATAATCTGAAAGGCATGTCTGATTTCCATGCGCCACTTATTGTTTTGTTTCACGTAAATCTTAGGAAATTGTTTTATAATATGTGTCTGCAAAATTAGAACATTTATAAAGATAATGAGTAAGAATTGACCTTCATGGCAATAATATACAATGATTCAATAAGACTAACAGTTATTTTTATTTTTTCCACTGCAGAGAGCTCTCAGTGATCAACAAGCGGCAGAAATCCCTAAGAGCCCCAGAAGTCCTCGAATGGCCTCACCGCAGGCCTGGTAACACACAATCAGATTTGCAGATGAGACTGAACATTACAGGAGCTAAAACACTTTACACACAGATACAGAACCAAGCATAAGTATAACATACACAAACATGAGGACACAAGCTAAATGATAAAGGGAAACTAAAGATGGATTTTGTTTTCATGTTAAACCTATAAATGTTGCTGTTGTTCATATTCCATTCTGCAGAGAGAACAAAACGGGTTGTGATCAAGAACCTTATTCAGTTTTCGATATATCTTTACCGTTTGAACGATAGATACTCTGTAATGTACTATGTGATGTCCTTTCTATAAGCACTCATGTAGTGTTATAAAATAATAAATGAAAAAATATTTGTAGCATATCTTGGAATAAGATACATTTAAACATTTAATCTAGAAATAGAAATGAGCTTTAATCAAAACTTGTACACTGCTTTCTGTGGTTCTGCAGAAATCAAAGAAGCTGCTGGAACTTGTTCCTTACTGTTGTCAGACGCCCACCACTTTGAATGTAACATAAGTTCCTTACTAAGTGTTTTCTTAAGTCTATTCTCCTTGGATCAAAGGCTGTTTTATTTGCTTTTGTGTACCTTAGCACCACTGTCTGCAGGCTTTCTTGCTTTTTAACGGTACTTCTAATCTTACAGCTTTTATATATGAGCCAATGTGTGTGTGGGCTGCAGTTGTTTCATAGAAAATAATGTAATTGTAATCTGCATAAAGAGAGAGTATTGCAGAAGTGGAATCATGTGAGTCTTAAAGCGGGCATGGTGCAATTTGGGAATGTCTGTTTGTGCTCCACTGTTAGATACTGCACACATTAAAGTGTAACAGAGATGTATTGTGAGGTAACTGTACAGAATGAGACAGTGTAATATATGCTGGAACTTGCAGCACTCTGTGGGTTTTTTCATTATTCCTGCATTTCTTTAATTTTGTTGTATTTTAACATGTTTCTAGGCCGAGTGTAGCAATATTCTAATAAGAGGATGGTGATGTTCCTTAGTCTATAGTGAAACTGATTTACCATAATATTAAAAACAACTACAGTGTCTTGCAAAAGTATTTATACTCCTTGGGCTTTTTCATATTTTGTCACGTTGTAATCACAAACCTTGAAGTGTATTGGGACTTTATGTGACAAACAAAAACAAGGCATTGCAATGAAGCACAAAGTGAAGAATAGACTAAGTTTTAGAAAAAAAAAACATCTGAAAAGTGTGGCATGTGATTGTCTTCATAAACCAGTAGTAGAGAAGTATACTAAGTCAGATTAAATGGAGAGAGTTTGTTGCATTAACTTTACAGTATTGCCTTCGATTCTCAATTGAATTTGGATCTGGACTTTGACTGGGCCATCATAACACTGAATAGTATCAACTAAAAAAAGCCCATTGTAGCCCTGTGTAAGTGATTAACCTGTACATCAAAGTACTTTTCTTCCAGGATTGCACTGTATTTAGCTCCACCCATCTTCCTGTTAACGCCGAACATCTCCCCTTCAAAAAGAAAAATAAATTTAAAAAAAGTATCCCAACTGCATGATGCTGCCACAACCATGTCTCACTGTTGGGATGTTGCAATTCAGGTGTTAGTTAGATGTATGATGTTAAATGTTTTTGATTTTGCATAAGGCCAAAAAGCTACATTTTGGTCTTATCTGAACCTTTTATGTCCCAAACATAACATATAACAAAAGCTAACCAGCTGTTTTAGGTTATGAAGGCCCACCTTTAATATTTTTTTGAAAGAAAAGTTAAAAACCATGCATACTATTACTTTCCCTGAACAATTATGCACTGCTTTGTCTTTGTCATATAAAATTCCAAAAACTCTCTCTCTCTCTCTCTCTCTCTCTCTCTCTCTCTCTCTCTCTCTCTCTCTCTCTCTTTCTTTATATATATGTATATATATATTCTGTGTATTTTCTTTATTTTCATGAGTATTTACATGGTAGATTCTCACTGAAGCCATCAAAACTATGAATAAACACATGGAATTATGTAGTACTTTTCCAAAAATTGTGAAATAACCTGGCCCTCGAATCAATATATATATATATATATATATATATATATATATATATATATATATATATATATATATATATATATAAGTCTGTTAATATATAAGAGAAAAACTGTAAGGGGGAAATATATATTAGTTTTTACAGTTTGTAGTGCAATTTTTAAAAGTATTTAGATGACTGTAAGCACTGTTTTTAAATATTTTAACAGTCCTTTCTGTTTTTTGCCTAAGTACCAGGATGTTATGTTAAAAGCAATGTTATCATCTATAAAATATTCATCTGTATTTTTTATTGTGACAAATAAATTCAGACAAATATAACAACTTGTTATCAAAGGTAGCCTTTGGTTTATTTTTCTCGCATTAACTTTAGTTACACAAAGAGAATAGACTGGTTTATAATGTCAAACACATTATATGCTTGTGTAAGGATATCCTCCAACCTTTTTATTGTGTGAATCTGTTTTTTTTTTTACAACGGCTGTCGCTGAAAACAGTTTGTTAGCAGAACCGGACAAAAATAATATTTTTTGTCTCTTTTCCAATCACTGCTTACATTAACTTGAAGATCCATTCTACGCAGTGTGTTCTCACTTAATTTAAACCTTACATAGCAATCATTTGGCTATTTACCGACAAGAGGAAACTGTCTTTCACACACCTTCCCGTGAGATGTAATAAATCTCTTACATTTTAACTAAACCTTGTTGTGCATGTGTTGAAAGTGGAGTTTGAACCTTATGATGTGTAGAAGAGGATTCAAGACTAAAGTCAGATTTCTGAGATTATCTTCGGGTATTCGGTGACATGCTGCATTGTTTGGGAACGATTTAGACCAGACTGTGGAGGACAAACTACCAAAAAGTGAGTTTATTTTATTTAAAATTACAAACTCTCACACACTGTGGCTTAAGTATGGTCTTGTAGCTTCTGCCGCAGCTGCTGATATCACCCTTATTGCTGGTAAAATTCAAGGTAATGTTATCATTTATAACAAAAGTCTGCAAGAAGGGTCTAAAAAAGAGAAAATTGTGACAAATGCTTTAACAAAAGTACTAAACCATATGAAGGGATTGTGAATTTTAGATGACAGGTTATGCAGCCAGGAAGTAAAGAAACGCAAATAAAACAAATGGCTTCTTACACACATAGCCTTCTGGAATACAATAGTTCTTTGGATGAATTAGATAGTGTGATGAAAATCCTCTTTTCTGGTTCAGCTGAGCAGATTTTCTTCTCTGTTCTCAGATATTTTTTTTTCTTTCCAGATGACCTACAAACAAGTATCTGGTGAAAAAGCACCAACAACCAACACGTCCCCAACTCAGGGGCCTGCTTTGGTGGGCAGCACCCTGGTCCTAGTGGATATCATGGTCCTGGTAGTCTACTTTCTGCTGGTGCTGGCTGTTGGTTTCTGGGTAAGACAACCAGCACCAGCAATAATTGAAATGAGTAAAATAAGTCATCTTACAAAATGTATAGCATGTGCACAAATTTGCCTTTGTCCTTTTTTCTATTAGTGATATAAAAAAGGTTAAGATACCAGCCTTTGTTGTTAATCAGGAATGTATGGAAACATACTGTTTGTTATCATTAGTGTACAGTATATCCTATTTCCAAGCCAGTCGTTTTGTAGCCTTTGTCTAACTTTAGTCTTTGAACTGTATGAGTCACTTGTAGGACTGAATAGGTGCTACACAGATAAAAGTGAAAAATTAATTGAAACAGGAATAAAGCAGGAAGTTATGTCCTGCTTAGTAGTTCACGTTCACAATTAAAGATTCACTAATTAATGCCTGATTTTTTTGTAATAGAGAAAATTTGGTCATACATAAATTAATGTATGAACAATAATGCAACACTTCAGTTAAAATTAGTGTATTTAAAATGTTAAATTAATAGCAATATTGTGTCATTATTATTAATGTTATTATTATTGAATTTTGTTGCTTTTCTTTCACAGTACAATGTATACAGTATATGGACATGTTTTAAAATACATTTATGCTTATAAACATTTTATAAATACATTTTACATTTAATTATGCAATTCATACATTAAAGGCATATTTTTCTAATTTTAAATTACTTTAATTTATATTCAATTTTATTTTAATCACGTTATGTATAAGTAATTGATTATATTTAGAAATAAATGGAAATAAAACAGCAGCAAAACAGTCTTCATACACAATATACACGATGTATTTGGACATGATCATTGATTTAACTGCTGAATTCAAAAAGGGTTTTTTTATGAATTAAAGTAAAATACATATGACCTTTATAAACTTAATGCAACACATTAATATATCCTAAAAGACTTTACTTTTGTGAATTAAGTATTAAGTATTTTTCCTAAAATATATCTTAATATTTCAGCTTTAGCCACTTCTAACATTATTTTAAAATAATAATTTATACAACTTCTTGTTTTTTATGTGACAAAGTTAATTGTTTATAAATCACAAAGTGAAATAAATGTGAATAACATAGGTTGATTCTGTGTTTATCTCCAAGAAACAGAAGCAGCAGTGCAGTAAACCACCAACTAAGTTAATCATCGTAAAGGTTAACAAAGCTGCTATTATGTTCTAGACCAAACTAGGCACCTGTGTATTAGTTAGAGACCCTCACAGGAAACGATTTCCTCTTCCCTTATTCTAAATAATCTACATTATTTTTTTAGTCCATGTGGAGGACGAAGCGCAGCACGGTGGATGGCTACTTCTTAGCTGGGAAAAGTATGACCTGGTGGCCAGTAAGTAAAACACCATCAAATGTTTGTAGGAAAAACAATATGAAGGAATGATTTTCTGATTAATATATCAACTGAAGAGTATTTTACCAAAGTTTGTTTCAATTATCAGTAGAGAAAAAAACTGTTTTCCTCTTAAAGGAAAAAATAAGGCCAAGATGATCTAAATTCCAATTTCCTCATCTAAATTCAGGTTGGAGCCTCACTGTTTGCCAGTAACATTGGCAGTGGACATTTCATAGGTCTGGCCGGGTCAGGAGCCGCTGCAGGAATCGGGGCAATAGCCTATGAATGGAACGTAAGACATGGTATTTGATGTGCTAATGAATATCTGAACAAAAATCAATTTTAATGTCTTAATTGTTTTAAACACAACAGGGAATGTTCATGGTGTTGCTACTCGGATGGCTTTTCCTGCCCATCTATATTTCCTCTGGGGTGAGTTTTTCACCCAAAAAACCCAACTTTTACAGGAATGCACTCTTACAGTGTGAGAATAGTTTCCAATAGTCCCTTCTCTCCAGGTTACAACCATGCCAGAATATTTGCAGAAGCGCTACGGTAGAAGAAGAACGCAGATATTTATAGCCGTCTTGTCCCTGTTTATTTACATCTTTACAAAGATATCGGTAAGGCACAAATACACCAGGGATTTCTGTGTCTGGGTGAAAAATAGTGTAAATCTACATGCATGAATGCAGATTTTTAATTCTTTTTTGTGTGCTGTGGCTAGGTGGACATGTATGCAGGTGCTCTGTTCATCCAGCTTTCTTTAGGTTGGAATATCTACCTGGCGGTGGTGCTGCTGCTAGCTGTGACTGCTCTCTACACTGTAGCAGGTGATATTTCTCCTTCTATCAACTTTATCTTGTAAAATGTACAGTATTGTGTATTTGCATGTAGGAGTCCCATGCATTGCAGCTTCTGTTTTACATCTTCTGGTAAGAGCGCTTTATGAGCCGTGTGTTGTGTTCTAGGTGGTCTTGCTGCCGTTATCTACACTGATGCGGCTCAAACTGTGATCATGCTGGCTGGCGCGCTCACCCTTATGTGCTTCAGTAAGTCAGATGTAACTAATTGTATCACTTTCCCATTACCTAATTGTACTTGCCACTTATCAGATTTTTTCGGTTGTTGTTCTCTTCACTCTGAGGTTTTACTGAGGTTGGAGGTTGGGAGGCTGTGATGAAGGGATATTTCAAAGCCATTCCTGTTGTCCGTGTACCCAACTCCACCTGTGGCATCCCTCGAGAGGATGCTTTTCGGTTATTCAGAGACCCTGTAAACTCAGACCTGCCATGGCCTGGTGTTATTGTCGGCATGTCCATCCCCTCCTTGTGGTATTGGTGCTCTGATCAGGTACTGCAATAAGTTTATTATGGAATTAATCCTGCAAGCAGCTCCTTAGAAAAAACCTCTGTACAATTTGAACCGTTTTGCCTTTTTACACATTACAACCATGATATAAACTCTTACTTCAAACTTAGAATGTGTTTTATTATTTTTAGATACACCAACACAAAGTAGCATAATTGGAAAGGGGGATGACAATGATGCATAGTTTCCATAATCTAAGAGTGTGGCATGCATTTGTATTCAGTCTTGAGAGAAAACTCTTTCACTTAAGCTACAGCTGTGGGTCTGTATCAAGGACTTTAGTGCCTGTAGCTACTTTTTCTACTAGTAGTACTGCACTTATCTATCTCCACACATCTTTCCATCAACTCTGACCCACTTCCCTGTCTCTGTAGAAGTAAATCATCCCTACATATAATATTCTTACCATCATCTTTTTCCTTTGGTTCGGTGTGTTTAGAATGAGTAGCCACCAAACATTTTGTACATAGGCAAATTTCTTTTTGCCCTTTTGGTTTCATCTGGTAGAACCACCATCTTCCACGTGTTTGTTGACTCGTGGAAAACCTCAAGTAGGACTTTTTTATAGCTTGTAACTCTTTCATGAAGATTAACAAAGTCTAAAAAAGCCTGAAAAGTGTTAATCTTTTTCCTTCCTCTATGCAAACTTGTGTTGTTCATTAAAAAAAAGCAAAGGTTGGAACTAAAGTATATGCAAAATTCGGATTATCAGAGCAAGTAGTAATAATTCTTGCTTTATTTTATAAACTTCTTAAAATGGAAATGAAAACCATGTTGACCATAATTTGGTTTAAAAAAAAAAAGCTAAATCAAGAAGTCTTTGAAATCCAAGTTTGTCATGTTTTGTAATGTTTAATAAGAAAATTCACAACTATGTTTACTTGAAATGAAACAAAAACCAGTTGCATATGTTATTTAGTAGAATAAATAACTCAGGATATTTGGTTGAATTTTAAAGACCTTTGAATAAGGGACAGTCAGATGTGCATTCTTGGGATTGTATGTTCCTCAGGTGTATGGTATAAACTTCTGATTTAAATGATCAGTCTCAACTGCAGCAAAATAAAATAAAATATAAAAGCCATATGCTGGCAACTTTGTTTGTATCAGTGAAGTAGTCCACTCTGTTCAGGTTGATCATTTTTTTTGCAGGGTTGCAAATTTTTAGACATAAATACCGACTTGATTTATCAGTGGTTTGCGCTTGTTAACACCGCTGCAAACCAAACAGCGTCGCAAAAACAGGCTGTAACTGATTTACTAACATGGCGCAGAGAGCATTTGGCCTGTTGAACCCGGAGCGAGACGCATGCAATCAATCTAGCATTTTTCCCCATGCTGAATATGCACAATGGGCATTTCTGTCAGAAGACACGAAATATTGGGAGAACAGGTGAATAACAAGAATTTCCACGTGCAGTGCGATTCATCAAACATCAAACTTTTTGCGCCAGCTATTTTTTCTGCTTCTGAAAGTCATGTCTTAACTTTGCGCCACCACATTCAATGCATTCACATTCTAATATAATAGTAATTAACATTCTAATGACCATAAACCTTAAAGTTATGTCGATATTTCCCTTTTTTCCTCAAAGACGCATCATAACTCACGGCACTCTCAGCATGTCTGCACCTGCAAAAGATGCGCTGAGTGCAGTGAGTTGCGATCCTCATGAATCTTAATTACCTTCTACCAGATTGGTTACTAATTTTCCTGGGTATTAGTTAATGAAATGTAGTAATCATGTAAAGTATCACAATAACAATTAGACTACATTTTAAAAACAAACTTTACACAATTCAGTTTACATATTTTCAAAATAACATATTTTCTGCTGCAACTAGACATTTAATAGAGGTCATGAGAAAGTGTGGTCCTATCAACAAGATTAGTATAATATGGACATCATAGCGACTTTGTTCAGAACAAACTGCAGCGTTAATAATTCTGGCTCTGGAATATGCTGCTTGCATGTAGCAGAGAGTAGCTACATCGCACGCATTACGGGTTTTTTTTCTGACAAACGAGAAATATAAGAATATTGTTTTTTCCTCAAAGACACATCATGAATCCATGCGCATATTCCTCCTCTCTCTAGCTGTGGCACAGCTCATGGCACACACGGTAGCGGCTGCGAAATCCTAATTTGAATTCTGCTCCTTGTGCCTGTTATGATTTGCTCACGCAATCTTAGTAGATCACCCGCAAATGAAGCACAACACAGTCGCAAAATTTTTTCGCTCACTCAATTTTACCCTCCTTATTTGGAATTTTAATAAATCAGGCCCTAGTAGGTGCATCATGACCATTGAAAATCTATCCTGTCACCCAAATGGAATATTTGCATCCAAACCATGAATACATGGAACTTAAAATATAACAGCCTATGAAATTCTGCCTCCAAGCAATGCTGTGAGATTGCATTGTTGCACATGTTGGTATTGCAGTAGTAATGTAATTGGTATTGGCCTATCTTTAAGTCTAAGATTTTACAAGATCTTCGGTTAAAAATCAGTTGACATAACAAAGGGCAACCCTTGCTGCACACCTTGTTGCATTTGTGAGGGGTATATGGGACAGAATAACACCTGCAGAACTTTCATTGTCTTATGATGCCTTTTTTGTGAAATGAAATTCCAGCAAAACAAAGTCCAAATCTTTTTTTTTAATGTGTGGGAGCTTCAACATGCAACATGGGAGGATAAACACAAACTCGACAAAGTATATAAAGTAGAAATTCAAATGTATGTGCTTCAGAAGTTCAATTAGTCTTCCTTGTTTTTTTAAAATTTATTTTTAATTTTGTCAGTGTAATTAGACTTTTCTTTTGTGCAAAAAGCAGTCACATTAAAAAATAGACTAAGTTAATGTTAAACTATAAAATTATGCATGCGAAACATAAATTCTAGTATAGAAACTTTGCACTTGTACAGAGATGTTAATGTTTTTGGTCTTTGAAAGACAAAATGAAGACTTGTTTCTATTTATTAGCAATTTTCTCCTGGATTTAGCCATTCTCAGAGTTCTTCTGAAAAATGTTCCATCATGATGACTTGTTGGCATAATTTGTTGTTAAAAAACTTTCCACTTCACAGTAAGAGTGATCCAAGAGAAGAATGCACTGGTAGTTTAACAAATCATTTACTGTCTTATCAGTTAAGTGACAACATTGAGTTATAGGATTACTGTTCCTATTCTGATTTAGGTTAAATAGACTCTTAACGCAGATCTCAGTTATTCATTCACCATAACCTGTAAACTGAGAATCTGTTTTGGTTCTCTACAGGTGATTGTGCAGCGTTCTCTGTCTGCAAAGTCTTTAACCCACGCTAAAGGGGGGTCTCTCCTGGCTGTATACCTAAAAGTGCTGCCTTTTTTTGCCATCATGCTCCCCGGGATGATCAGCAGAATCCTCTTCGCAGGTACAGATTAGGATTTTATCGGATCAGTCAGGCAATTCCACTTTGTATTCTGTTCACGGTGTGATTTTGTGCATAGATGAAGTGGGATGTGCAGACCCTGACCAATGCAAACATATTTGTGGGAACTCGGTGGGGTGTTCAGACATTGCTTATCCCAAACTGGTTATGGAACTTCTGCCTGTTGGTGAGACACTGGTTCTGTTGTTACTCCATCTTTTTCTCGTTTTGATTTTATATAGACATTGCAGACACCATCTCCTACTTGCAACTCTTCCTTCTCAGGACTGCGAGGTCTCATGATGGCCGTGATGATTGCTGCTCTCATGTCATCTCTGACCTCCATCTTCAACAGTTCTAGTACCATTTTCACCATGGACTTATGGAAGAGCTTCAGATCTCATGCGTCTGAATGGGAGCTTATGATTGTGGGGAGGTATGACACCATGTTGCACCTACACAGAGTACAGAAACTCTAGTATGAAAATATTTAGTTTTTCAGGTAAAAATTAAAAGTAATTTGGTTATTTCTGTAAATATATTTTGTAGAAGTTTGTATTTTGATATATGACAACTTGATATATGGTGCAGATTAAATCCTCAGGAAAATTACATCCTTAGTTTAATTATTGTCCATTTAAAATGTAATCCATGATTAATTCCTTATATATGACAGTATTCATTCCACCTGAAGTTGTACTGACATAAATGAAAACACAGTAGCACGTAATCTTGAAGTTTGTACTTATAAAAATCTAATTTTTACTCTGACATCCCTTAATAAAATCCAGTGAAACTGAGTGCCTTCATATGTCTTCAAGTTAATCAGAATGGGCCACAAAATCACAGCTATTGGTTGCAGATTCTACAAACATGAACATACTTTTGATCAGAAGGACCGAAGAGGCTGGACAATGTGTAGAGCTAAATAATCTCAGATCATACAGTCAGTTATTCTGATTAAAGCATAATTATCTGTTAGAATGGCCTAGTTAAAGCCCAGACCTAAATCTAATTTAGAATCTGTGGTAAAACTTGAAAATATATGCTCTTAGAGACTTTATATATATGTCTGATTTTGAGTTTTATACCTCAAAATACTTGCAGGCTTCAATCATTGACTAATTGACACTGCATCCAAATATGTCCCATATTTCCGTTTTTTTGTTTCCAAAAACGTGAAAAACAATGTACTGCTCTCATTTAACTTCATGCACCTCTGCACTACTGACTGAAATGTGAATACATTAGATACAAATTTGTAGTATAAATTGGTAATAAATTCAAATAATACATCAACACTGTAACAAGGCACAGTACTTCCAAAGTCAAGACTTTTCAAAATGTTTCCACTTTAATCCTTATGTGGACTTAAACATTACACATATAAGGACCACGGATGGGAAGTAGCCTATGTCTAAATCTGGCACATTTACATTGTGTAATTGTACCTGAGGTTTATTAATGTGCATTGTCCTTCTTAAATAAACTACTACTACTACTATAACCAAGCAAATAGATTCAGCATGGCACCTCAACACAGACATGAGTTACAATACTCAGCATTTAGAGCATTAAACTACATGCACATGTTGCAGGGTGTTTGTACTTGTGCTGATGGTGGCATCTGTGCTCTGGATTCCTATCGTCCAGGCCAGTCAGGGTGGCCAGCTCTTCATCTACATTCAGTCCATCAGCACCTACCTGCAGCCTCCTGTAAGCATCATCTTCCTAATGGGCTGCTTCTGGAAAAGGACTAATGAGCAAGTGAGGAGCTTCATCATTCGAGTGCACGTAAAACTAAGCCACTCTGATCTAATTTGTTTACAGTTGGCTGTTTTGTCATACAGGGTGCCTTCTGGGGTCTCAGTGTCGGTCTCATAGTAGGCTGTGTACGCATGTTGTTGGACTTCATCTACCCTGCACCACTTTGCTTTGAAGAGGACGACAGGCCCAGCGTGCTGAAATACGTCCATTACCTCTACTTCTCCATGCTGTTGTCCTTCATCACCCTGGCTGTGGTGGTTGCAGTCAGTCTGGCGACTGAAGAGCCCAGTCCAGAACAGGTGAAGCAGGAGTCTGTTTTGTTTTTTTCCTCTGTTGGTTCTTTGTTTGCACCCATAAAGAAACAAAATGATTTACCTTTAACACCACTAGGTGTCAATAAATCATTAGGATACATGTGAGACAAGACTCCAGCTGACATCGCTGCCTGGATAACAGACTACCCGACAGGGCGACCACAGTTTCTCAGGTTAGGTAGGGAGCTGTGTGTCAGAGACAAGAACAATAAAGGGGGTCCACAGGGCACGGTTCTTGCCCCAGTCCTGTTCACTCTGCAGCTGATACTGCTGATTTCCAATACAGAATAGAGTTATGACATGTTCAGAAATACTCAAATGACACTGCTCATGTGATATGTATGAGGAATGGACAGGGAGGGGGGTATGGGTATCTAGTAAGTGCTTTCTGTAACTGGAGCACAAAGAACTTCCTCCTACTGAATACCTCCAAGACATGATCATGGATTTTTGGAAGTTAAGGCCACCGTTCCAACAGTCATCATTAATTTAATTCTATTCAAAAATACTTTATTGATCCAGGACCGAAATTAAGTGCTGTTGTAGCTCATACTAATAAATTGTTTAAGGAGTCACTGTAAATCATGATGGACAGAAACAATTCCCTGTCACGCTCTGTGTTGCAGCGAAATAGAAGAAACCTCCAATTGAACACACTGTTGTTGTAGAACAGTCTCATGAAGAGGATGCTCAGAGTTGTCCTTCATTTAATTTATTTTATAAAAAATATTTATTTGCATCATTATCCCCAGTTGTTCCAAGAACAGAACCAGAACAGAGCCCGCCTTCTTCATCAGGTTGTTTAGCCTTTTTATAGACATGGACAAAATTGTTGGTACCCTTCATTAAATCAAAGAAAAACTCATAATGGTCACAGAAATAACTTTAATCTGACAAAAGTAATAATAAATAAAAATTATATAAATGTTGACCAATGAAAAAATAAATGCATGAAACAGGCCTGGACAAAAATGATGGTACCCACAACTTAATATTTGGTTGCACAACCTTTTGAGGCAATCACTGCAATCAAATGATTCCTGTAACTGTCAATGAGACTTCTGCACCTCTCAGCAGGTATTTTGGCCCACTCCTCATGAGCAAACTGTTCTAGTTGTTTCCGGTTTGAAGGGCGCCTTTTCCAGACAGCACGTTTCAGCTCCTTCCAAAGATGCTCAATAGGATTGAGATCAGGGCTCATAGAAGGCCAGTGTTTTCCTCTTAGCCCTTCTTGGGTGTTTTTAGCTGTGTGTTTTGGGTCATTTTCCTGTTGTAAGACCCGTGACCTGCGACTGAGACTATGCTTTCTGACACTGGCCAGCACATTTCTCTCTAGAATCCCCTGATAGTCTTGAGATTTCATTGTACCCTGCACAGATTCAAGACACCCTGTGTCAGATGCAGCAAATCAGCCCCAGAACATAACCGAGCCTCCCCCATGTTTCACAGTAGGGACCGTGTTCTTTTCTAGATATGCTTCATTTTTCCGTCTGTGAACATAGAGCTGATGTGCCTTGGCAAAAAGTTAAATTTTTGTCTCATCTGTCCACAGGACATTCTCCCAGAAGCTTTGTGGCTCGTCAGCATGTAGTTTGGCATACTCCAGTCTGTTTTTTTTAATGATTTGTCCTCTGGCTCAAACAGCGAAGGATGTTCCGATCTGACACTGATGTTCCTTGAGCATAAAGTTCAGCTTGGATCTATTTTGAAGTCTTTCTAGGCTCTTTTGTTACCATTTGGATTATCCGTCTCTTTGATCTGTCATCAATTTTCCTCCTGCAGCCACGTCCAGGGAGGTTGGCTACAGTCCCATGGATCGTACATTACTGAATGACATGTGCAGCTGTAGTCACAGAAACATCTAGCTGCTTGGAGATGGTCTTATAGCCTTTACAGTTAACATGCTTGTCTATGATTTTCTTTCTCATCTCCTGAGACAACTCTTTCCTTTGCTTCCTCTGGTTTATATTGAGTGTGGTACACACCACGTCACCAAACAACACAGTGACTACCTGGAGTCCTATATATAGGCCCACTGAGTGATTACAGGATTGTAGACACCTAGGATGCTGATTAGTGGACATACCTTGGATTAACATGTCCCTTTGGTCACATTATTTTCATTCTTTTCTAGGGGTACCATCATTTTTGTCCAGGCCTGTTTCATGCATTTATTTTTTAAATAATTCCGTTGAAGCATGGATGAAAAGCAATGTCTGACTTTCATTGGTCAACATTTATATAATTTTTATTTATTATTACTTTTGTCAGATTAAAGTTATTTCTGTGACCATTATGAATTTTTCTTTTATTTAATGAAGGGTACCAACAATTTTGTCCACGTCTGTACGTCCCTGGTTCTGATGCTGCTACCCCAACAGATGATGGACGAACAGATAACACTACCCACATCAGACTTGTAGAATATCTACAACATCTTGTTGCAAACCTTGAAGGACTTCAGCTTCCACAAAAAGTAAAGTCTGTTCTGTCCCTTCTCGTAGACAGCTTCATTGTTGATTCTCCAGTCCAGTCTTGTTGTCCAGGTGAACTCTGAGGCATTTATACGCCTCAACCACAAGAGTTTGACTTAACCCTTTTTCAGAGGAAATAGGTTTAAGTCAGGTTGTATTGCCCTCTCTTCAATGGAGGGGTGATTGAAGAGGTGGAGATATATAAATACCTGGGGCTGTCTGGACTCTAAGAGGACTGTTGGAGAAAGAAGGACAAGCAGTACTGGCCATCATGGACAAATGTAATTACTCCCTCCATAACACCCTGATGAGGAAGAGAAGCAGCCACAGTGAGAAGCTCATCTTACTGAACTGCAGGACTTTGATTCAAGAGATCTTTTGTCCCCACTGCCATTAGTGTATACAACACTTTGCCTAAGGGAACGGGCTTTTAAACTATGCAATTTTTGTGTTTTTTATTAAAAGAGTAAAATAATGCATTGTTTTTGTGTTTTTTGTTGTTTTAGCTGTAGGTTATCATCTGTTTTATTTTACTCTGGGCTACTGGACACATGAATTTCCCTCAGGGAATAAATAAAGTTGAGTGAAAAATATATATATATTTTTTCATATTTAGAAAATAAACCTTAAAAAAAGGTGTCCCATATCCCCCACCCTTGGCTTTCAAGGCTTCTGTAAAATCTTTGTAAGAAGATATACTAGTTGAATGCATATCTATCTATCCATCTCACATGCTCTTACTGCTTTGCATTTTAAACAGATAAGTCGTCTCACTTGGTTCACAAGGTTTGATCCTGTAGAGCCAAAACGGGAGGAGATCCCAGAAGAGCAGAGACAAACAGAAAACAAAAATGAAGAAGACTTCAATCAAAAGAGAGGTCTGTCTCCAATGCATATCTCCCGCTTTCGCCTTTCAACCTGCCTTTTTAACAGCATACTTCATTGACCTTTGCAGACTCGGCTTCATTTCGGCCCAGCGCTTTCAGACAGTCCAGGTTCATGTCCGCCATCTACTGGTTGTGTGGGATGGAGAGGCGAAGTGAGGCCGACAGCAACACTATGAATCCTCCTGCGACCGAGCAGATCGTCTGTACTCTGGATGAAAAGCCAAGTTTTAATCGCATCGTCGACGTCAACCTCATCATTTGCCTCGCTTTCACCATCTTCCTCATCGGTTACTGGGCTTGAGTGGCAGACAATGCAGACACACAATGTCTTATAAAAGCATTACTAACCTTCAGACTTTTTAACTTTACAGCCATAAAACTGCTATCAATTTTATCAGGGCTTTCTGGAATAGATACATTTGACTAATGGGTGAAATATTAACGTAAGACATACATTTACATTTCTATTCAGCCCTTCCCCTTACTCCTAAATGGACCCCAGTGCAACCAATTCCTTCCAGCAAAATTACTAAACAGACCTGTATGTAATTTAATCTCAGAGGAAATAAATCTGTTTTGTGAAGTTCTCAGAGCATCCAATGAAGGAGATGTGGCTAAAGCTTGTGGAGCGCTTTAAAGCAGGGTTAGTTTAGTTTTGAACATCTCGTGGAGTACTGTTTAATCCATCAGCTGACATTGAAGAGTATGACATGTTATAGAAAAAAGATCTTTCCTTTAAAGGGAAAGTTTTTTTTGTGTTTTTTTTTTTACCTGGACCTTATTTTTAGCATTTATTACATTCATTTACTCACCCAGACACGTTTGGAGCCACTTGGAGTCCTTCTGAAGAAGTTTATATGCAGTCACAATCACCGAATAGCCATATAATGGGAGTTGTGAAGGCATGCAAAGTGCCACCTCTAAATAAGGCATTATCCGCCCTAAATCTCCTTCATTTTGCATATTTTGTTATGAATAGTTCTATTCGAATAGTTAGCAATATTCTCCTGTGAGTTTGGAACGCCTCAGAGGTGCTGCGGTGTAAGCTTCTAGGGTGTTTTAAGATAATTACCAATAAAATGTGATTTCAATTACATCACTTCCAGGCTCCATCCCCATTTGTAGTAAATTGCCTGCATTTGCATAGCATTTTTTTCAGTCAGAGGACCCAAAAGCACATTACGCTCAGTCATTTACCCATTCAGACTCTAATGATGGCAAGCTACTACACTGTAGCAACAGCTGCCCTGGGCCGCACTGACTGAGGCAAGGCTGCTTGTCTCAAGCGCCACCAGGCCCTCTGACCACCAGAGTTCTCTCTGGTGTACAGAGGTTGCCAACAGTAGGCAACGGGGTGTCTTGCCCAAGGACACAACAACCGAGACCGACGGAGCTCGGGACTCACACTGGTAACCTACCGATTACAGAACAAATTCTTACCACCTGAGCCACAGTCGCCCTCACAGTCTGAGCAGGGCTTTCACTCTGTGCTCTATGAAGGGAGACAAACTTGCTACTGCAAACACCAACATGGTTCACGCTTGCGTGTTTCCAAATTGCAAAAAGAAAATGACCAAGTAGATTAAGACTGTCAAAAAGAATAAAAGTCCTACTAAGACTACAACTGCCATTGGGCACTACAGTAACTGCACTGAGAGAGCAGTTTGTTGTAAGTTGTATTAAAAGCTCATAACACCAGAAGAACACAAAGAAACACTTCCGAGATGCCCTGAACTCCAAGGGGAATAGTAGTAGCTATGAATAATAAAAAATTGATTACATGGAGTTTTGTGGCAGATAATGTCTTATTTAGAAGTGCCACTTTATCACATATGTATATACGCTTATCGCTACAGGAAATAAACTTCTTCAGAAAGATTCCAAGAGGCTCCAAACTTGTCTGGGTGAGAAAATGAACGTAATAAATGCAAATAAATAAGACCAGGTTGGAAAAACAAAAAGAAAAGAAAGACATAAAAACAAACTTTCCCTTTAGACAAGGACGGCCACATCGCCAGTCTTTTACAGAAGCCCGGCTGGGCAACACTTTAACTTTTCCAGACCCGTCTTAGGTCTGCCCTGACTGAATCACCATTATGCCTCCTGCACCACAATGTTAAGTCTTCATAATGAGGTTAGCCAAAGCATTTCTTACAGATGCTAGAGGGAATATGGTGAACAGCCTGCTCGCTGACATGTTTAAATACTCTTTAATGCCATATTACAGAGATGTATTTACTATCATGTAACTAATCAATAAATGTACGTTAAAAGATTTCTGTAATGACGACTCATTAGTTCCATGGTGACACACGGCAGATGCAACATAATACTGTGGGAATCTTTTTTTTTTCCCAGCAACAAAAAGGAAGTTTTGGAAATATGGCTAAACGCTGGGAAACCATTTGAGTTGTGCAAATTATTGAACAAGATTTTAAGTCTCCAGTTGCATCAGGTACATATTGTGTTTTCAGATGTTAATTTATGCAGAATATATTTTTCTTCTTCATAATCATGTTACTTTACTCTGGTGCACCATAAATTGACTTAATATATAAAGTGCTTTTCCAGTTATACCAACCAACAAAGGCACTTTCTTTACACTAGACTAGAGCCACATTCACCCTGTAAGACTCCAGCATGTATTCATTCACCGAGACGCAGTTCAGTCCGCAACTTTGGAGTTAAGTGGCAGGAGAAACAGCCAGCAAACCCAAAGCAAGAAAGACACCTACTCTTTAACCACAGTTGCCCATTTGAATATGAAACACAAAGTCTCTATAAAACACATCCAATTTTAGGAGGTAGAAAAACTACAAATATACTTTATTTACAGATTTAAATTTAGTAGGTTATCTGTAGTTAACTGAAACCAGCCTAAATAGTGGTATGTTCTCGAAAACATTGTTCCTTTGCATTGTTTGTAAATAGAATCATGTTGGAAGCAAAGATATAAGAACAATCTCAAACGTTTTTAAGACTATGATTTACGGGAAATGTATTCATGTTTGCAATCTTTAAGAACTGTAAAATATTTATGGAATTGTAAAGAGCTATGATGAACTTGTGCAGAAGAGTCAGAGAAAAGACAACAAGGAAACTCGTAAAAATTCTACTCAAAACATGATTTTTTTATTGTTTTCCTGTATTTGGTCAAAGCTTTGATTTTGGAGTAGGAGTGATTATTAAAAGGAAGATTGTCCCTTTTAACAACAAAAGCAATTTTTAAAGCAACAAACAGGATTTTTCTATTTCAAAATCACCTTACAAAATCCTGATTAAAAATAAAACAATCAAACCCTGTGCTACTTTATTTCTCAAGAGGTCTCTGTAAAACCATTTGAAAATGTAGCAGTATGCTCTAAACAGGCCATCAGTGGAAGACAACTGCATCTCTTATTGCACCCTTCCCAATGTGTTTGGTCATCACAACGTTTGATCTGTGCTACATACACACACACAAAAAAATCTTTGGCTTTTTAGCCATTCCTTAATACCTTCCTGCAGTATGTGAAGATTACATTCGGTAAGACTAAACTGACGAATTTGAGTTCAGTTTCATGATAAATAGGTGGCAGGTTTGAATTCAAGTCTTACTCATATGTTGGAGGTTAAAATGGTGAAAAAAAAGCTAAAAACTCACTCACCCTCACAAAATAATCTCCAGCCTTGACACTTTGGCATAAAAAGAAGAAAGGTACAAAAACGTGAAACTTCCAGCACTTTTTTTTTTCATTAGTTAAGATGCTATTAAACTGAGGTCCTTAAGGCTTTGGCTCTGCAAACCAATTTTTAAACACCCAGCAGAGCGTGCAGCAAAAGGAGTTCAATGTTTGAAGTGATGGCTGCACAGTGACTTTGTGGTTTAAGCCACCATTGCAGCATGAGGCTTCAGGTTTAACTCAGTGGAGCAGACAAAAAAAAAATATTTATATATATAAAGGCTGTTGGCATCGGTTAGACAGAACTGACGCCTTGTCTGTGATTAAAGATAAAAGCTGGAGGATTTTCTAAAGAGGAGTGTTTTCCGTCTCGATGTGATGGTTTGGGTGCAGGGTCGAGGTGGACACCTGACCAGCAGACTCCACTTCTTGCTCCTCGATCATCTGAGGAATAAAAGCTCTTTTGATCCCCTTCAAAAACAGGCCTCCATCTGCAAAAAAAAAACAAAACAAAAAAAACAAAACCAAAGGGAACAATTAACAAACATGAGATTAATCGAATAGCTGGGCACACACAGACACACACCAGTGCAAACTCCACATTCTTTAAGACACCAAGGACTCCTATGCGATGCAGACATCGTCAAAGCTGCAAATAATCAATGTTTGAGGAGTTGTTTTTACGAGTTTCCTTGGTGTGTTAATCTGTAAATGCAAAAAAACTTTTTTTTTGGCAACGATCTGTGCAAGGGCGTTGACAAAAGAAAATAAAAAAAACAGTTTAAACCTGTTAAGAAGCATGTTAGTTATCCAAGCAAACTGTTAGCAGACAAGCTGTTTGACACAAACCTAACCAAGCATGTTAGGCACAGATTAATGCACAAAAGAAAAAGCATACCTTCAGACATAAACATACAGGTGCATCTCCATAAATCAGAATAACATCAAAAAGTTTTTCTCTTAGCTAGCGTTTGTTACTTTTTCTTCATCTGAAGGCAGACATTTTTGCCCACCCTCCTTTGCTAGATTTCAAGTCTTTTGCGGCCTCTAAGGATCGTCCTGTAGTTAGTTGCACAACTCTGAGGAGTTTCTCGTCATCCCCACAGCATGAAACAGCCACCACCATGTTTCACTGTGGGAACGCTGTGATCAAAGTGATGTACAGTATTCATTCTCTGCCACAAGTAGCATTCTGGCAAAAAAAAGTACCTTCCCGTTTACAATCATGTACTTTTTCATCTAGTTAAATTTAATAAAAAGGATAACTAATACAGAATTGTTTCGATATGCCCTCTACAATCACAAGGGAGCGTGCTGACTTGCCGGTTGTTATCAGTCATTTTGCAGCGGGTGAACCTGAAAAGGTCATTGTCAAGATGGTCGCCGTTGAGGGTGCTATCTCATATCAGTGGAAAATTGACTGGAAGGCAAAAAAAGTATGATAAAAACGTTGCATTTGCATCAGTGATAACTGAAACCCCTTAAGGAATTGTGAAGCAAAATTTTTATGTGATATTTAGATTTTTAGGAGAAACTATTTGGTGTTTCCATTGAATGAAAGCCAGATTTATTAACACTAAAATGATATAACATTTCAAATACTCATCTCTAATTATTCTTTTAGGTTTTTTTAATTTAATTACTGAAACAAATTAACCTTCTAATTAAAAAAAACTTTATGGAGATGCACTTACTCATCTATAATTACATATATTAGACATACAACCAAGCTCTAGTTTTATTTTGGTTTTTGTTTCCCCACACAAGCACACTAACACGAAACAACAAAAACAGCAAACACACCCAGCCAATGGGAACCTTACCATCACCTGCCTGGCAAAGCTCATCTTACAGGCAGGCCTCCAGCCTCAGACATCTGCAATGTTTACACATATTTCCTGTCATGCTTCGGATCACCAACAGTTCCATTTAGAGTGACACAAATTGAGACACTGAAACCAGAAGACGAAGCTAGAGATCTAAAGACAGCAACGCTAAGAGGAAGCTTCAGATGGTTATCGGCAGACGAGCAGAAAGGGAAAAAAACTGAATTGCAGTCGCTGAAACACTGTCACAAAGAAAGACATGGCTGGAGATGCTTTCTTGACTTCGACTTAAACCAGAAAGAAGATGGATTAAAATACCAGAAAAACTTAACCTGCAGATTCTGACAGATTCAACTACTTCTATGTGGCAGATGTCATAAAGATGCAGCTTGAATTGTTTCAATCCAATACAATTAACAGATCTGATATAATGAAAGAGTCTGCACCAATTCGGACTTCATTTTAAAAATATCTACCTTATGAATCTCATTGTTTGTCTTTTGGGTGAATATAACAGAAAATCTAATATTCTGCTTCTGAAACTACAGAATAATATATCTACCTGTTATAATCTTGGAAGCAGAGCTGCAGACACCATTACCGTTGTCGTTGGCTGCGGGTTGTGGTGGCGGTGGCATGCTGGGTCTCACTCGCGGCTTCGGGGCGGGCCTGGAGGGGCGAGGCAGAGATCCAGAGGAGTATGGCGGCGGAGTAGCAGGAGGAGAGGGAGTTCTCGGCGGCGAGGGCGAGGGTTCTCCCTGAGCCGGCTGGTTGGCTTGCGGAGGCTGTGGCGGTGGGTGGCTCGGGGCATGGATGAAATCTTTGCTGGAGTGACGACGAGACGTGAGGGGCGGGTGACCGGGAGAGCCAGGCGGTTGGGGGCTGTTGGACTGAGATGCGTAAGGGCTGGGCTGTTTGGGTGGAGCTGGCGCCTGCTTTTTGGTGCCTTCAAAGCAGAAGATCAAAAATATATTATTCATTTTTAATGTGCTTTAAAGTTACAACCACAAATTTCAGTGCATTTTATTGAGCTTTTATGTGACAAATCAACACAAGGTAGCACAAAATTTGTGAAATGGAAAGAAAATAATCAATAGTATTTAAATTTAAAATCTAAAAACTATTATTTATTTAGCATTGCCAGATCAAAAATTTTCCCAGGTGAAGAAGAGGATACCCAATGTCTGAAGCTACCAAAACCTTCTTGGTAGCTTCAAGGTGATGTACAGTGCAAGTTTTCCTCTGCTCTCAGAATCTTCAGTTTGTAGAACCACATTTTACCGCTATAACACCCTCAGGTGTTTAAGGGTGTGTCTCAACCACCTTTGCTAATCTAGAGACCTCATTTTATCGCTTTTGCAAGACAGGGCAAGTTGAGTCTGACAGGATGGAGAGGTTTTACCTACAGTGACTACCAAGTTGTGCTGCAAACTTAAAGATTTAGATCTGGGCTTCTACTGGGCCATTCTAACACATGGTCCAATCTGACCAGATGACCTTCTTCTGCAGTTTTCTCTGCCCTCTACTTGGCTTGTGGCAAACCTCAAACTAGAATTCTTCGTAGAGAGCGGCAATAACAGATGTTCTCACCTGAGCTGCGGATCCCTGCAGCTCACAGTTAATATGGGCTCCTCGGCTGCAAGACTGATTAATGAATGGATGGATGGATAGAGATAAATCTGATGATTGTAGTTTGCACTGCCTTATTTGATTACGGGGTGAGATGGGCTACAAAAGCACTGCAGTTACTTTTTTTATAGATATATTTAATTTGCATAGTGATCCATGGCTTTCTTTCCACTTCAAAGTTTCTATTAATCACATAAAATCCTGATAGAATAAATAATTAAAATAAAGTGACATTTTTCAACAAGTGTAACACACCACCATGAAAAAAAGAAAGACACCAGAATGTTTTTACCTCTGCGAACCATATGTGGACTCGGCCCTCTCGACCCACCCTGAGAGTGGGGGGTTCCGACTGCAAGATAAGCCGAACCGTTCCTCTGCAGAGTAGGGCTGGGTAGGACCTCACGGGCTGGGCTGTTGAAATACAACATAAAACCATCAAACCGTGTCGTCAGTAGCCTACTTTCGACTCAACAAGATATCTTACAGAAGCAAAATCAAAGAAAGTCATGCACACAAACATGCACATTTTCCATCCAAAGACTCGAAAAAGTTCAAAACAAGAGGAATCGCTTCAATGAAGACAAATTTAGGGTGCAAGATGCAAAAAAAAAGGGACTTTAGACAAATTACAAATTACAGCAAGGAGTTGCATGCGAAATGAAAAAGGCAGTGAAGCGGCTGAGCACTGGAACGTGCTGATAAGCAGGCGGAAGGAAGACATTTAAAAAAAAAAAAAGTTTAATAGGTACATCATCACAAGCAGAATGGAGAAGAAACAAAGCAAGTGATCAAAGCATAATGTGATTTTCATTACATTCTTAATCACTGCAGCCAAATTAAATGCTGTGCAATAGGTGGAGATTATTCTGAGAGATCCAGAGTGGTTCTTACAATTACCAATCAAACACATGGCAAACACAAAGGGTTGGTGGGCGGGCGGGCTCCGGATTGGTTGATTGGTTACGAGCAGACGGTGGAGTACTGTTGTGACCTCAGCTTGCTCCTTACCTGCTGTCCTCTGCGCTGAGGGTTGTTACAACCTGAGGCTGCACTGCAGCTGCCTGGTCCCCACCCCCATGAGCCTCGCCACCTCCTCCTCCTCCACCAGCAGCAGCAGCAGCGATCAGACCTGGCTGCTGAGCATCTGGAGCTGGCGACTGAACCTGGGAGGACTGAGGCTCAGGCTGGGAGGGACCCTCGGTTTCCAGAGGGGGCAGTGTGGGTTGGAAGGTGGGTGAGGTTAGTTGTGTCTGCTTTCTATTTACAGTGCCAGTTCTGCGTGGAGCGGGCTCCGGATGTTTGTTAACAGGGCTACGAAGGAGGGGGAAATGGGAGAGAGTTCAGGAGGTCGAAACCACACGCCAACCAAACAGAGTGACGGGGAGCAGGAGACCGAGAGAGACGATGTGAGACATACAGAGAGACGGTACTTCCTGAGTGCAGTGAAACTAGCCCAGTAGAAAGAACCCAAACAGCACATAAAACCACATGACTGTCACCTTTGAAACGGAGCAACACCGGGCTGCACTTTCTATGCTAGATGGAAGTTACAGAAATGACAACAGAGAAACATAAAAGCAAAACAGGAAGCCCACACAAAATAAAAACCTACAGAGAGACCTAAGCTTTAATTGGAAATTAAAAAGATGACAAGAGTACAGAACAGTAATACAAAGAGATAGACAAAATCATGTTCCAACAATGAAAGTTTCTTTAAAATATCGAAAATAGCTAAATTAATGATTCATAAGTGATTAAAATGTAGTGAAATCTCGCAAACAAATCAGAAAAAAAGCATAGATAAAAGACAACATCATCCCTTCTTTCACTGATCAGTAACTGAATTAAATAAAGCTACATCCCGCTATGGCACAGCTTTGAAGTCTGGGCTAGGCAGATCATCAGTGGGCGTCTCTGTGACCGTGACGGATTCATCGGCTACTACGTAAAGGGCTGAGACCGCCGGGCCTCGCGACTCCTGCCTGCTCAGCGTCTTGGGGCGGGAAGGAAGAGCGAGCGGCAGGCTGAGGCTGAGGTTGGGACGAGACGGGTACCTGTCTTTACGGGGCGTGTGTGCATCCCCGTCATGCCCGATGCTGCCGGGACGCTTCCTGTCCAACCCAGGCTCCAGGTCTGGGGTCGGCGGGTGGCTGGGCATGGAAAACATGCCTGAAACGTTGAATTCCACCTCTGAAATAAAAGAAGATGTGGTGCCATTGGTAGAGGTAAAATCTCACATTTAAAGGTCGAATATGGAGCAATTACATAAAAAGCTAAATATAAAAGAAGAAATAGAAAATACCTCCACTGGGCTTTTAGAAGGGTGCAGAATGAAAACACATTTCCGTAAAAGACTATATGAATTAAAATATAAAATGTAAATTTTAATGGGGACGGCAATGAGGTTTATTTTTACATCTACCAGCCAGTAGCGGCCGCCATTGTGGGTTGACAGATACGGTCTCTATGATCCAACTATATGGTCTGCACAGCTCGGCTAGCACTGGGAAAAATGGTGGAGTCAGCAAGTCAAGCAGATGTTTCAGAGCCTCAGAGATATCGTTATCCGTCTCAGGAGAGGAGTGACCGAAGAAGAACAGAAACTAGAGTAAATTTAGATAGGGCCCACACTAGATGGCCCCATATAAAACATTTTCATGGCATCAAACACACGCGGAAACAACTACTTTCCTCCTGGAAAAGCTAACTTGGCTAACATTAGCTGTCAGTTAAACTCTACAGAAAAACAACTATTTATTGTTAACTTACGACAAGAAAACGTAATGCATTTTTTGTTGGGTGGGCGTGATTTAAAATAAATAATGTGATTAATTAGCTAATTTTGGCTTATTTCAATAACTGCAAGCACAAGAAGGATATGTTTTACCTCCAGGGAAGAACCAATCAGCATGTTGGATGATGGGCTCTATGATGGCCACAACATGGACAGACGTAGCTGCAGCCATCTCTGCCAGCGTCCTGAGTTTAACCATAGCAGCAAAATAAAACAGGAATGCATAGCCAGCCATCGGTGCATGTACTCTGTAATTAAGAGAACCACAACAAAGAAAGTGTATTTTACCCTTCTGTTTTTGCCCACAGCAGGTTGGGCCCCAGGACGATAGCTATGTTGCTGGGAGTCATTTTATTGACCTCACTTTCCTGAGCCAGTTTAGCCAGGAACTTCACCAGATACCTACAAAAAAAAAAAAAAAAAACACAACACAAACTAACACTCCAATTAAATAATAATTAACCGTTTTGTGTAAATATGAGACTAGCACTCCCTTAGTGTTGGTTGTAATACAAAAAACCCCAAAAACAACCATGTATCAGAGCCACCCTCAAACAACAGTATGACCTTATAGCTACAAGAAGTTGAGCTTTCCTTGTGTCCTTCACAATATTTAACAGAAATTATTCACAACTGGAAAAAAAAAAAATCTGCAAATATTTTCTAAAATTGCATTTGAAATCTACATTTTTGATAACACCACGAGGTTGAAGGGTCTGGAAATGATACGTGTGCGCTAGTCGCAAATCATGACTTAAAATAAATGGATATTTAAAATGTTTTCAGTGCTTCTGGTCTGATGACATAAATTCAATGAAAATTGTTAATAATGATTAGCAAATATAATGAATACTGTTCAAAAAATCTAGAACAGCTATAACCATACTGAATAAGAAACTTGGAGCTGCTCAGAAACACCTTACTCTCCCATCTGGGGGCATTTTTGTTGCGTTTCAAACTGAGAAAGTAAAACCAGACATTATTGCGTTTGTTGCAACCTGCAGTTTCACCACTTGATGTCACTAAATTCTGCCGACTAAAACCCTGGTTTGCAGTTCAGTTCAGTTTAATTTAATTCAGTTCTATTGTTATCTATTTTAAAGAATCCCAGCAGATTGCATCAAGTCATTGATTTGAGGTTGTGCCCCATTCATGCAGACTCCAACCACAGTAATCCCCTCAGCAATCCCTCATACTGTGCAAGCATGTAGCGACAGTGGAGAGGAAAAAAACCTCTCTAACAGAAAATCTTCCAGCAAAACCTGGCTTATGCTGCATTCCAGTTAACCTTTCCAAGTCGGAAAGTCGGAAATCTCGCAGTTGTCTCGCGTCTTTTCACAGTGACACGCCCCCTTTAGGTCGGAATATACAAGCTCCAACTCGGAGCTCTGAGAGTAGACTGAGTAGGAAGTACTGATCGGCGAAAAAAGACGGCTGTGCCCGAAGTTGAAATATATTTTCTTTGTATTCGTACTGTTGGTCATTTTAATGTCATTTTTAAATGCTCTTACACACTTGACTAAATTTCTGCTTTAATCTGGTCACCAATAATCCGGTCACGGCCTTGCTGTGCGTGCATTACAATGTACAGCTTTGTTTTTCATGCTGGTCTGCTGAAAATGCTATGTCACGAACAACAATAGCCCCCCGACAGCTGCTGCCCTCAAAGAGTCCATGTTCTTTCCGATTTGGAGTGTAGCGAGACAAACTGGAATGCTTTAAGTGGAGAATTACGTCACGTTGTCGTGTACAGCAACTCGGACGCCCGAGACAAATGGAATGCAGCATTAGTATGAGCGGCAATCTGCCAGACCTTGGCGGGACTTTTCTGATTTAAATGAAGATTATATTTAGTAAAGTGAAACCGTAATTTTTGTAAACTCACTTGACATAGCAACTCTTATGAATTGGTATTTTATAAATCAACTAGATTCATCCATTTAATGTTTTACGTTGGATCCTGGGACATCAGAGTGAAACTGACTGCAGCAGTCTGAACTTTTGGAATTTTGGAATCAATTGGGAAACTCAGTAAAAAAATGCAAAGACTGCGGTGATGTGTTCAGGCTTTTTTTAGAATCAGTTAAAAAGAGAAAATGTATGATTATGTGCTCTTTTGCTACAACTACTTCATTTTGTTACTATAACAACTACATTTCTTAATTCTACCGAACAAATGTTCCCCTAAGGTTTTAAAGGTAAAACAAGTTCTGAATTTTAAGTTCTGATGACATAATCCTCAAACACCTTTGTGTAAGCGTTCTTCCACCTAAGTGAAACATTACTGAGGGTGCTCATACCTGAAGTTAGCTTTGTGAGCCTTTGGCAAGTTATCACATGTCACCCATAGAGCCTGAAGCTTCTTGTCAGGGTCAGATATGCTGAAAACACACAGAAGAATTGAATTAGTAACAGAAAACATGTCTTTTGCAGGATAATAAAAGTCCCATCTGTGTTTGTGTGTAAGCTTTATTACTTGGAGGCCTGTATCCACTCATCGTACAAGCTAAATGTCATTAAAGGCTCAGGTAGTTCCCTGAGATAAGACTTCAGGGCTCCTGTGAAATGCACAAAAATACTATGAGGAATATATTAAAAACCATTTGGAGCAGATGGTTTTACTTTACTGAACTGCAACAGAAGTTGTACCAGCAACTGCATGTGGATCTGAGTAGAACTCCTCGAGCTGAGAGGTGGAGCAGTCCAGTGCTGCTTTTAGCTTTTTAAGCTTTGAAGCTCCAGCAGCAATTCGGAAGAGTCCCTGGGGGGGGAAGGGGGGGACATAAAGAAGGTAAGAATAAAAGAAAAGAAATTAGCACTACTGCACCAAGCTCTGGTTAACAACTTAAAAATTCAAGAAGCTAGAGCAGGGCTGGGTACAGGAAAGGAGAAGTAGATATGTCAGGAACAAGAGAGGAACTGTTCTGTTACCGACAGAACCATTTGTCTCCCTTTGACAGAGCACCAGACAGACAGCACATTGGTTTGGTTTCACTTCATAAAAAATGCTTTAAATCACAGGGAGTCCAGCAGTACTGTTACATTGAAAATGTGCAACACTGGACAGGCTAATGGGGAACAGATGTCCACATACAGGATACTGGTTGTATCCCTGCAGGACCAAGACTAGCTGACCAAAACTTGGCAGCAGATATTTCCAGACTGTAGATACCATCATTTAAGGAGCCTCATCTTCCAGCACAAAAGGAGAGATTTTATGGCCACAAATTTCTGTCCAGATTCTTGTTAATAACTTGGAACTTGGCCCCCACTTTAGAGGGGTTTTTTTGGACTCATGCTTTCCCTGTATTTTTACCTCCTCCCTCATGCCGGTCTCCAGCAGCATCATGACGCAGGCCTCTAAGGGCAGTGCAATCTCTCGGGTGCTCTTCTTCAGGTGCTCCTCCAATGCCGTGCCGAACGCGGGCTTCTCGACCCGCTGATCTACATGAATTAAACACAGCTACATTTTAGAGGAAATGAAATGATCAATGGTTCCTTTCTGTTGCTTTCAGTACGACTCACATGACTAACTAAAAGTCCTTCTCCCTTCTCCCATTTTTTTATGCGGAAATCATTATGCAAATTAGGTTGCATTTTAGGCTCCATTTGTAGTCTAAAGGCTACGAGATCAGGTTTCTAAGATGTATATATACTATAAAACACAATGAGAAGAGGGGTTGTATTTGGAAAAAGCATGATTATGACGAAAAAAACATTTAAAAATAAAAGAAAATATACAAGTTTAAAATGAAACACACATTTTGAGTTTAATCCCCACCACAAGTAAAAAAGAAGAGTTGAGAGGGAAATAACAAAAGGAAAATCTGTGCAATGTTTAGAGACGATCCGATTTCATCCAAATACCTAACACTGCCAATATTTCTCCATCTAACACTATTTAACTTCAACATTTACTAGTATTAGGAACCAAACCTATGTATAAAAAACCTATGTATATTTTTGGCACACAAATATTTGTTAATCTAACAAATATACAGTTTACCTATTACTACTAAGCACTTTTGCAGGGGGAGAGACTGTACTTGCTGTTGCAGCTTCCTCTCTGTCCGTGCCATGTGATCTTTGTGCTCAGGTAAACCCAGCATTCTGGGAGATCAGCTGGAACAATACATTTCTCGATTTTCAAAGTAAAGCACTACATCTATAAGTGGATCAACTTTTGCAGTAATTTTTGTCTGAACACTATTTACTTACACCGAACTGAGATATGGGACGAACAAAATTATTAAAGAGTACTATTAAAACAGAGAGCAAACCTAGCATTAGCCTTGCACTCCAGCACACCGCTTGACATCACAACATTGCCAGTGGGAGTAAGTTGTGAGTTCATTGAGGACTGCAGCTGTATGTGTCAAGTCAGATATAGGTTGAAGTTCAAATCTATAAATAAATACTAAAAGATTTTAAGTGGTGTAATATCAGAGCATTACAGCAGCTTTCTAAGATTGCTAAGTGCACTCATGTTGGAGAAGCATGTTGAGTGTGACATTCAGTTGGGTAAAAATATCTGTTGTTGTAAAAGACAAAGATGGGAGAGTCCCCAGCAACCCAAAAAAACAGTGAATAAGTTCAGTACTGATGAAATATTGTGTGATCATTTTACTTTAAAGCTGTTGTGTTTTTAGGAATTTTCTTTTAATTAAGTATGAGACCAGGGGTCTGTGTCAGCAAACTGTTTTAGACAGTCAGCTGAAGGCTCTAGTGTTAAATCAGAGGGAAAAGCAACACAGAACCTTGGTGGAATTAGCCTCATATCCGATCCGTGAATGAAGTCAGCGTCAGACCTGACACCAAGAGTGTATCGGATCGATCCCAACTCAAGCAATACTACAGCATAAAGCATCCATCCCTCGTCTATCCGCGCTTGCTCTTTCAGGGGCGCTGAAGGGCTGAGGCCCATCTCCAGCAGCCACTGGGCGAGAGGCGGAGTTCACGTGAATCATCTATGATTAACTGAGCTCATTTAACCTATGTGAGAAGACTGGATATAAACAGAAGATAATTAGTCTCCCAAGCTTGTTTTATAGCATCAGTTATTAATAATTGTCCCTTCAGAGTGCCACTAATAAACTCACTGACTGATGATCTTACAGTTTCATTTTCGTTTTGACAGTTAAAACTCACTTCTTGTCTGTTGGCATTCAGGGAAAATTAAACTCATTGTGATTTCACGCAAATAGCGTCTCACTGTAGCAAGATCTGTCCTGATGCAACTGCACAATAAAGCAAGCATTTATGTATTCCGATTTTCTCCGTTGTTATTGCGCAGAAGTCCTCACCTTGCTCTATTCGGATGCTGGGAATAGCTGCTTCCAGAGCTAACAGAGACTTCTTGTGATACTCGGCCTGGGCCTCTAATAGCTGCAACAAACACAAAAACGTTGTCATCCATGAATCATCCGTTTGGATTCTAAGATGATACACTTTGATGCACTCACAATGACATAATAGCGTGCGTATTCTCCCTCTTTCGAGGCAAAGCTGTACATGTCTGCAGAGAGCTGGTCCTGTAGGATGAATAAACACTTATTAGTTATGTACTTAACCTTTACTATGCATCCTTAACCTTTGTTCTGTAAATCAACCATAAACTCCTTATTACAACACCGAGGAACCCCAGATGATAAAGCTGACCTTTAATTACAATACAACGCTAATAATATCATTTGCTCGATTGTCCTGAGTCCTTCCTTAAAGGCCTCCTTTGTTCAGTCGCTTCAATAAACCAAGGAATGTACACCTATTAGCTCAAACAAGCCTCCATTAAAGTCCATATGGAGCAGATTACTCCACGGTTACTGATGGTTACCTTGCACATTTCTACTTTATTGTGTGCTTCATCCATCTCATCCTTGAGTGAGTCTATTTTAGTTGCCATGGCCTGGTTGTTGGATTTTGTTGCCTGATACCACCTGAAGGACACAAAACAGATCAGACACTACAGCTTACAGTTGAAGACAGATATATACTCTCAATTGTAATATTTTCTTTCATTATCTGACATTAATTCAGACTACACCAAATAATTATATGCAGAAATAAACAGCTTGGTAGTCTCCAGTCATCATTGTTCTGGAAGGGGACGGGTCCTGAGGCACAGCTCAATATATTTTGGGGGAAAAATGTGCGGATAAATCCCAGAACAGAGAAACAAGTTCTGTATAGGCTGAGAAGCCACTCAGAGAGAAATAAAATATCTCTCCAAAATCAACATAAAAAAACATCAGATTAGTTGCTAATGCATACAGGGGCCAAGACCATAATTTGTTTAGATTAGTCCCATGCTTAGATGAATACAAAGCAATTTTTAGCCGTTATGACCATTTTTACATTTGATAGGAAACCAAATTGGCTGGAAACTTCGATACATCACCCTAAATGTGAAATATGGTGGCGGTCGTATCATTGAGATAGTTATTCTGCAGGAGAAACTGTTGCACCTTCAGAAATCAGTGTGTTAGAGTGGCCATCTCAAAGCTCTGTCCCATTAGAAAACCTGTAGGTTATCTTTGACGTGTTTGGAGTAGGGGTGTCAAATTATCACGTTAATTGCGATTAATTAATTACAGCCATTTTAGAGAGATATGTTTTTTAATCGCGTTTATCTATTTTTTTAATCTTTAATTTTATTGACTTGAAATGAAATCTGTCTATATGCTTTGGTCTTCTTATGCTTGAGTTGTTAGGGGTTAATCACACCCTGAAGTTGAGGTCAAAGGCTGTAAACCTATCATAAGCTGACTGCTTTCTATTGTAGTGAGGAGGGCAAGGTGAGGAGGAGCAGGGAGTCACAGACCTATTGTTGCATCATAGCGAGTTTTTAAGACCCCTTTAGCGATTCACTTCCAAAAAGAAAAGTAAATAGTGACAAATCTAGCAGCTCATTACGGAAGTTATCGGAGACTTTTAGGTGTGGCATGTTACATGCGCTCGCCCGTATCAAATCGCTCACAGACACAGAAAGCAACCAGTCTTGACCACAAGCTGCAGCTCAACACGGCTGCCCGGGTCCAGCAGTATGGCAAGCCATTGGTATAAAAAATAAAGATTATATTTTGTGTCATTTTAACCTGTAATAAAGCTGGACTCAGAGCAGATATTTATCCCACTGAGTCCAGAACGCTTGAATGAACTGGGCATGCTCAAAGCAGAAGGTTGCAGTTGCCCCTTGGGCATAGTCACAAAAACAACCGAATGCAAATACAGGGACTGCATTTCTTCAAGTCTATTAAATAAAATAAATTACTTCATAAAACCACTTTTTAAATTATATACACTACCGTTCAAAAGTTTGGGGTCACATTGAAATGTCCTTATTTTTGAAGGAAAACCACTGTACTTTTCAATGAAGATAACTTTAAACTAGTCTTAACTTTAAAGAAACACACGCTATACATTGCTAATGTGGTAAATGACTATTCTAGCTGCAAATGTCTGGTTTTTGGTGCAATATCTACATAGGTGTATAGAGGCCCATTTCCAGCAACTATCACTCCAGTGTTCTAATGGTACAATGTGTTTGCTCATTGGCTCAGAAGGCTAATTGATGATTAGAAAACCCTTGTGCAATCATGTTCACACATCTGAAAACAGTTTAGCTCGGTACAGAAGCTACAAAACTGACCTTCCTTTGAGCAGATTGAGTTTCTGGAGCATCACATTTGTGGGGTCAATTAAACGCTCAAAATGGCCAGAAAAAGAGAACTTTCATCTGAAACTCGACAGTCTATTCTTGTTCTTAGAAATGAAGGCTATTCCATGCGAGAAATTGCTAAGAAATTGAAGATTTCCTACAACGGTGTGTACTACTCCCTTCAGAGGACAGCACAAACAGGCTCTAACCAGAGTAGAAAAAGAAGTGGGAGGCCGCGTTGCACAACTGAGCAAGAAGATAAGTACATTAGAGTCTCTAGTTTGAGAAACAGACGCCTCACAGGTCCCCAACTGGCATCTTCATTAAATAGTACCCGCAAAACACCAGTGTCAACATCTACAGTGAAGAGGCGGCTGCGGGATTCTGGGCTTCAGGGCAGAGTGGCAAAGAAAAAGCCATATCTGAGACTGGCCAATAAAAGAAAAAGATTAAGATGGGCAAAAGAACACAGACATTGGACAGAGGAAGACTGGAAAAAAGTGCTGTGGACGGATGAATCCAAGTTTGAGGTGTTTGGATCACAAAGAAGAACGTTTGTGAGACGCAGAACAACTGAAAAGATGCTGGAAGAATGCCTGACGCCATCTGTTAAGCATGGTGGAGGTAATGTGATGGTCTGGGGTTGCTTTGGTGCTGGTAAGGTGGGAGATTTGTACAGGGTAAAAGGGATTCTGAATAAGGAAGGCTATCACTCCATTTTGCAACGCCATGCCATACCCAGTGGACAGCGCTTGATTGGAGCCAATTTCATCCTACAACAGGACAATGACCCAAAACACACCTCGAAATTGTGCAAGAACTATTTAGAGAAGAAGCAGGCAGCTGGTATTCTATCGGTAATGGAGTGGCCAGCGCAGTCACCAGATTTGAACCCCGTTGAGCTGTTGTGGGAGCAGCTTGACCGTATGGTACGCAAGAAGTGCCCATCCAACCAATCCAAATTGTGGGAGCTGCTTCTAGAAGCGTGGGGTGCAATTTCTCCAGATTACCTCAACAAATTAACAGCTAGAATGCCAAAGGTCTGCAATGCTGTAATTGCTGCAAATGGAGGATTCTTTGATGAAAGCAAAGTTTGATGTAAAAACAATCTTATTTCAAATACAAATCATTATTTCTAACCTTGTCAATGTCTTGACTCTATTTTTTATTCATTTCACAACGTATGGGGGTGAATAAGTGTGACTTTTCATGGAAAACACAAAATTGTTTGGGTGACCCCAAACTTTTGAACGGTAGTGTATATCAAACCTTTGTTCGATCACACTAATTTAATGAGTTTAATCAAAAATACCTCAAGATGAGGGCTTTTCTCAGCAATTATTATGTGACATTAAAAAAAGTGATTGATTCATTAGATTAATTAATGATAGATCATTATGAATTAATCTCACAGGTTTTATTTCATCACAGCACTAGTTTGGAGACTAGTAATAAATGTTTAGCCTGATTTAATGTCTGAGTGGGAAAGAGACTTCATGTCCTTGATTTTAACTAATTTAAATAATTAGCATTGCTTCGTCCAAAATTGGCCTTTTTAACCCACATTATGCCAACAACAAACAACCCTACAGGTCTAGTTGAAGATGTAAACAACTATAAGTAAATCTAGATTAATATAAGCATGAATCCTAATACAAATGCACCTCGTCTTCGCCGAGTCATAGTCCAGAACTAGCTTGGCAAGTTGCTTCCTCTGCTTCAGTATGTTTGGAATCTCCACCTGTGGGAAAAACATTTAGAAATCATGAGAAAGGCATGTCTAGACATGCATCATAGCACTCAGAGAGTCTTTCCTGCAAGTCTGTGAATTACACACTCAGTTTAATGCAAAAGTTTATAGAACAACTGTTACAGAGCAGCTGCATTCCAGATCCCAAGTATTGTAGCATAAAATCTGCAATATCTGGGGTGTTTTTTACCTCTGCCAAGTGGATGAGAGGATCCAGAATATCTCTTTCAATCTGAAATTCATGCTGCAAAAGTTCGTTGGCTAACCGGCTTTCCGTCTGTCCACACACCTCCAACATCTTGCTGCAACAGACACAAATATATGCTAATTTGACTGTTTTCTAAAATTTTCTCCATTAGAGGCAATTGATCTTTCAGTCATTGAAATAGTTCAAGTACTAGTTAAAGCTGCTTTTTCACATTTCCCGTAAACTTTTTAACATTTTGTAAAGTCACAACCACAAACCCCAGAGTATTTCTTTTGTATATCATGCCATAGACCAGATAAAATAGTGCAAAAATGGGACATAGAAGGAAAAAAACAACAACACATTGATTCTGAAGCGTTATTTCAAATACAATAATATTTAAAGAGTGTGGTGCGCATTTGTGTTCAGCAGCACCGAGTAAGTACTTTGCAGCCAAGCCAAGTTTCCTACTTTACTGTGTGGAACCATCTTTAGATGCAGTTCCAGCTTTTGCCCATTTTCTTTGGCAAACTAAATCAAGTTAAGTGAGATGATACAATTGTTCGCTAATGTTCTCTAACAAACCCTTCGAAGCATTCACAAAACAGCATAAAAGGGGATGAGTGCACAAAATCCCGATAGAAGATGTTCCAGCTAATGCTTTTAATATGCAAAAATGTGGAAAGCTTTGAGGAGTGTTACTATTTTTTCCAAGGCAATTGAATGTGCTTTTGAATATGCTTATTTCTCACCCAATCAGACTTTCGTCTCCCAGCTGAGCTCCGCCTTCCTGCATGGTCTGGGACAGCCCTGTGAGCGGCAGCTTTTTCTGAAGCAGGACATAAAATGTATTGACCTCTTGAAAGAAAATTGCTTGAAGTTAAAATATAACTGCAGGAAAGTCACACAATATCCTTTTTGGATAACTTAAGTGGCAACAATGATAGCATGTATGGCAAAGAAACACAAGAACGGTCAGTTCCATGACTGCAGCTGTTCTACAGGGATTGTAACACTGGCAGGAAGCCATTTTTCCTATCTATGTGTTATATAAGAACAGATGCTATGTGTTCGCTGCACAAGATACCAATCCATGTTACTGCAACCCTAAAAGGTGTGTCAGGGCTGTAATCTCTGCACATGCCATCCATGTGGCACAGAAGCACCTGTGATGTTTTACAACGAAACAGTGAATGTTTATAACGTGACTAGATGGTAAAGTTGTGGTTAGTTTAAAGTTCAGCTCAGATAAAAGAGCAACAAAAAAAGCTAACAGCAATAGCACATTTTTCTTACATGTCTTTTCTCTGTGTCCGTGCCAAGTTGACCCTGCAGACAGGACACCAGTCTCTTGTGCATGTTGTGCGACACCAACCGCACCATCTCCATCTGCCTCTCAATCTGCAAGCACACGAGAGAGAGAGAGAGAGAGAGAGAGAGAGCGAGAGAGAAAAAAAAAAAAGGTAATTTAAAACATGAACAAAGAAAACAGTAGGAAAAGATCGGAGCACTGGTTTAACCCGGGATGAAGGAAACAGAAACGCTCCATCTTCCTGTTCCAAAGATACGACCCAGGTGAGAGCTACAAATCAAAACACAGAGGCTGACTGAGCACACATTCATCTGTAAAGGTTTCCATCCTGTTCGTGTTTTTGGGACGTCATGGAGGATCTGACTGTGTCCTGCAGCAAAAACAACAGGCAGCTGTGACACAAAGACACAAGGATGCGACAAGAGGGAGCGCACATTGATGAGTGCTCTTAAATGAGGCCAGGGAAAGCTTCTCTGACACAAGGTATGAGACACTATAGAAAGGGACATATTATTCATATTGACTGTCAAGCTAACTAACAGGTTATCCATTCTGAACAGGCATTATAGAGATATTACCTGCTGTTTCACATGCCTCAACCCTGGAGCTTTCAACAATGCAGTATACATTGTTAAAGCTCCAGAGTTTTCAGTATGCAGGCCCAATTTCAACAGTGAAATATTTTTTGGACAACTTAAAGGAGAAGTACCATTTTTTGCAACCTGGACCTTATTTTTACCATGCATTACGTTAATTTACTCACCCAGACAAGTTAATGGCCACTTGGAGTCCTGCAGGAGATGTTTAGATCCAGATGTTTAGTGCAGCCTCTAAATAAAACATTATCTGCCAAAAAACTCAGTTTCGCAAGTGTTTTGTTATGACTTGCGAGCACTATTCCCCTGGGAGTTCAGATGCGTCTCAGAGGTGCTGTGTTGTTGTCTTCGGGGTGTTTTACAGGCTTTTAATCCAACTTCACTAACACACGTTTTTTAATGACGTCACTTCCATGCAGCATCCTGGTTGTAGTCTTGGCAGGGTTTTCCCTCTGTGCTTGACGGCGGTCGGTTAGACAGAACTTTCTACTGCAACCATCAAATGTTTTGTGCTTGCACGTTTCCAAATTGCATACACAAAATGACCAAGTGGACTAAAGTTCAGCTTTCACAGGCTCCCTTTCCGCAACCTGCTTAGACTACAGCTGCGGCGTCATTGAAATCGCCGGTTAGTGTAATTTGGAATCAGTTGGATTAAAAGCCTGTATAACATCCCAGATGAGAACCAACAAAGCACCTCCGAGATGCTGCAAACTAACAGGGGAATAGCGCTAGGGATTCATAACAAAAGATTGGCGAAATGAAGACGTTTTGGGGCAGATAATAACTTATTTATATAACGCTGCATTTTGGTTGCCCCATTATATGGAGATACGCTGATCACAAATGGATATAAATTTCTCTCAAAGGACTCCCAGAGGCTCCAACGTTACCTGGTTGTGTAAATGAATGTAATACATGCTAGAAATAAGGTTCAGGTAAAAAAACAGTACTTTCCCTTTAAAGCTCCTTGTCACACAGAAACATGAACACACTTCAGATAAAGTGTGTTATCTGTACAACATGGTGTCACATTCAGGTTCTCCTTTTTGTTTTGATAATCTGTTGTAGAGCTGTAGATCTAAGTCCCAACGAACTCAGGCTTTAGCGGTCAGCAGATCATTTGATTAGCGATATCATTTCTAATAAAGCACTGCAGTGAGCCACTAACATTATTCCAAATCTACCCGTCAAAGATGTTGCATGCACACCGCATGTGTCATGATGTGAAAGACCCACACCTCTCAGATCAAAACAGAAAATATGCTCCGACTGCTGCTCAGCGCTCTCACAGAAAATGCTGAAGAGTAAATGCACTATTACCCGACATCCCAAGTTGCAGAAGTATCCTGCATTTATATAGCAGCTTCCTGATGCCCAGAAGTCAGATAAAATCTCCTGAAATCTAGAGCAAGCGGTCAAGAGCTGAAACAGAAATGCACGGAGGTGAGACAGACTTTTAGGCAACAGAAGCAAGCAGTGAAAGCTTCATATAGCTGCAGACAAAACAAACAAAAAAATATTATAAATCAATATGCCTTGAAATTATTCTTATTCATTTATAATTTTAAGATTCAGATAGCAGCCCTATTTGACAAAAATTTCCAACATTTGTCCAGTAAATTGAAAACCTGCAAGTCATGGTGTCTGGGGCCAGTTTTTTCTAGTGTAAACTCAGGTGTGTGAATTCTGAATAATGTCAGGATGTATAAGCTGTCAATCAAAATATACTTTTCAGGCTCGGGCTGAACTCTCTCGGGCTCGGGTCGGATCAGCCCCAACTTTGAAGCCCAGATTACAGCCCTATTCTGTTGTAATACATTATCTAATCCAGATAAAATCTAACCTCCCAATAACAATTCTCCAGACCTATATGCTCCTACTTACATATAAAAAGGTATAAGACAAATTATCTGAGTTCTTAGTTTTATCACTTTAAGTGTCTTTTCTTGATCAAATTACTCATTCAAATATGATTACATTTGTTCTGTGCAGCCGCAGAAAGTAGTTAAGTTGTATCTGACGTTGCTGAAAGGATTTCAGGATAACTCACCAGTGATAAATAGAACACAGGGAAAAACATTGAGAGGAGAACACGACACTAGAAGTAAACTTAAAAAGCTCATGGCAGGGTCCAAACACAGTTTTTTTCTACATTTTTATTCAAAAGTAGTTTTTTCCTCATGACTACACCAAACTAGTGTCCTTAGGAAAATCATTGGCAGTGATGTAACCAATACTAAATCTGTCAGGTGAAGAATGTCTCACATGTGCAAATTAATCAGTCTGTTAAACAACTTGTTATATTTGGAAAATTATTATATTTCTTTCTTTTCATGTCTTGACAACTGGTTTCCTGCCTGTTAAGTATTATCTTTCTGTTCCTTTCTCGATGTAAACATCCAGATGCGCCCGAAGATCTGAGCCCATTTGCTGTCAGATCTCATCCTCTTCCTTCACTTTTATCCTGTCTAATTCATGGCTCCTTTTTAGAGCAAAATCATTGCTGGATTCCACTTCCTACCCTGGATCCAATAGATTAAATCCCAAACAAGCGTATCCTTAGCTCTAGGAATATCTGGGGATGGCTCCATTAGTGGCAGGCTTCCAGTAACGTCTGCCAGAAGAAGAAAAATAGATGTCCGATGTTTCTACAGTGTGGGCGAGACGGCTGGGCTAGAAACGCATAGTGATCCTAATCTGTGTTTTGCTAAAAAGCTGTTTTCAAGTGAACAGCATCAGGAACACAGAGCAAACAAGAAAATACAAACCACATCAAGTATAGAACAAAGTCTGGAAGATTCTATGAAAAGGAGAAGCTCAGTGGGTTTTTCAAAGATTTCTGGCCAAGAGTTTTCATCATGTCTTAAACCACTGGTTTTACCGTCTTCCTGAAGTTAAACCTCCATTCTTGAACAATTAAAGATTCTCAACCACGAGCTTAACCACAAAACCTGATAAACTGTGCTTTAAAGTTGAATGAGACAAAATAAATAAAAAACAGGGCAAGCATTAAAATAATAGTCACAGACAAGCCAACACACACTAAAAAAATGATCAAAGATGTTAGTGCACCCTTGCTGCCAACTTTTCCGTTTCTTTTTCCAAGCAGCAGTAAAAAAAAAAAAAAAAAAAAAACAAGACTAAGCCGCTGATCTCTGACCTATAACAGCAGAAAATATAGAAGGCTCAAAAAGTCCCTCAGAAGCTGTGTGGATGGGAAGGTTTTCAGTCTCAAGTTCACTTTGGTCATCTGAAAGGCTGCTTTGCTTAGAAGAATGGTTACTTTAGTTGAAACTTTAAAAAAAGGCAGTAACCAGCTTTTCTTTAAAGTCTAAACTTAACATAAGTGTTTTAAACTGATCCTGAATGACAGAATGCAAAAAGCAGAGATATTTGATAGTTTTTTAACAATAATCCAATATACCAATATAGTCTAAATTTAATTTCCAATACAAACCGATATCACTGATAGAAGTCACTCTAAACTTTCAAAATTGACTCAGACAAAAGTGCTCGCTGTATCCATGATTAGCAAACGTAATTCAAATGATGTATAATATGTATATGTACATAGAAGGGGTGTCGAGGAAGAAAGCAGATTTTTCCATTTGATCCGGAGGTACACAGTGCACCACTCACAGGATGTAGGAATGGTATCTGCATGATATGAAAGTAAGGTATTAAAGTGATGTTATTATAAAATTAAAACTCAAACTGATAATATCCATCCACCCTTCAATCAATGTTGTTCCATTTATGTAGGATCGGTTCACGGGGTCAGAACCTTAAGCAGAGAGACTTAGACCTCCCTCTCTGCAGCCACTTGGACCAATTCCTTGGGGTGAATCATAAGGTGTTCCCAAGCCATCCAGCATGCCCCGGGTCTTCCTCTGGAACGTGCCTGGAACACCTCACCAGGCGTGCGTCCAGGAGGCTTCCCAACCAGATACCACAGTCACCGCGATTGGCACCTCTTGTTGTGCAGGAGCAGTAGCTCTACTTTAAGCCCCTAATTACTGATACTACATTTTTTATGCCAATATTAGGGGCAATCAGTTGGTTGCCGGTTCGAATCCCAGCTCCATCTGTTTTTGTCATTGTGTCCTTGGGCAAGACACTCCACCCACCTTGCCTGCTGGTGGTGTGTGTGCCCCAAGCTATAATGTAGTAGCCTGTTTTTGTGTAATGAATGTTTGGTCTGTCTACTCTCGTTTGGGCTGTAGTGAAATGAATTTCCCTTCATGGTACAATAAAGGATTATTCTATTCAATTCTATCACAATCAGCGTGTGAATGTGTGTGTGAGTGATTGGTGCTTTGTGGTCCTCTGACTTAGAGTCCGTACTCGGGTACGGTATTTGGTCAAAATCCACTTATTTCGTACCATGTGAACACAGACTGTACCGTGCCAGAATACGGCCAGAGAGACCTGCCTTGGAGGTAGTATCCGAGTCCAGGTACGAGCGGCCACGTATCATGTGAACACAACCCGTACTCTGGCCGTACTCAAGACAATAGACGCGCTCCATGCGGAAATGACGACATCGCCGGCCGAAATTACAGAATCACCTCGCGACCATACAAATACCAAAACAACGCGATTCAAGCATCCCACAGCAACACAGCAGGTTACAAACGGCGGGTTTACTACAACACTCACCCTGTAGATGGCTTCAGGTAGCAGCTGACCAGTAGACCAGTTTGTTTACATTCTAGGCTGTCGCTCGTTTTATGACGTCGGTACTTCTCACTCCCTTGTTTGTTGGAGAACTACAGACTTATTTGTATGCCGCCACCTGCTGTTTATTTGTAGTAAAAGACTGGATCGCAATACGGTCAGAGATCCGTGCCATGTGAACAGAAAAAATTAGCATTTTCTCTGGCCGTTTTCTGGTACGGCCACACATGTGAAAACGGCCTTAGTACTAGGCGACATAAAAGGTATAGGTAGAAATGATATAAACTTACCCCAAGATAAAGATTTTACCCCACGCCATACCACGGTTATGTATTTTGATGATCTCATCAACCTGTGCCTATATACTTTCAACCATGTATGCAAGAATACTGAAGTTTTTTTTTCTTCTCACTAGATATTGAAAGTTTAATAATGTTTTAAAAAGCTGACATTTTTTGAGTGTGAGAGTAAACTTTTAGGCGAGTACAATACAATTTATGAGAGTGTAAGTAAGGAATATTGCTCCTAAAATAAAAATACACACTCTAATTTCTAGAAAAAGCTCAACGAGGTCAGAATTTGAAAGCTCAGAGATGGAGCTGAGGGTTAAAGTTAATCTACAGATCATACGCCTACCAACTGGCAAAAGATTTCTTTCTTTGTTCTTTCTATTGTAAAGTGGAGGTTGGCACAAACAGCAGCTTTAAGTAATTGTGGGATTCCAACTCTGCTTGCCAGAACTCACTGATGTTGCAGTGAAATGCCTCAGTTTGGTTTTTATAATTTAACAAACAGAAACTAGCAAAAAAACACTGATCTCGCCTCACATGATAATGGTCAGGCCTCAGAAGGTTGTGATTCAAAATATCAAGTAATTATATATTTAGTGTTGAGAATGAACAAATTACAGTGAAAGATACATACCATCAAAAAGTTTGAAAATATGCATCATCAGCAAATGATACCACCTCTATAATGGAAAGGGTTTTGCTGGTTTGGAGTAAACAGGTATGAATTAACACAATCCTGCATAGTACTTGGAAAGACATCAGCAATGTCCTTAAAGAAACATTATCTTGCCCCTATCCATCTATGAACGTTTAAAAGATCATGCCCAAACATTTTGAAGTCCAACACTATTCATTAGGGAAATATTTAGGACTACTGCCAGTTTTCCCAGCGGTGGCTGTCCAAGAAAATTCACCTCAAGGTCAGACCAGTCAATGGGCAGAGATTTTACATGACTCACCTAGCATAACTGTAAAACTTCTCGTACAATTAGAGAGAAACCTAACAAGCGGGACTTGCCCGGAAGTATTTCTGTGAAGTGTTATCTGGCCAAAATGAATATGGCAGCACAACTTAAGTTTGAAAAGTCTGACATGAAAGAACCACAAGACTTCTTGAGAGAATGACCTTTGGACAGACTGGATCACTAGGGACCCTGGCCCATATACGCAAAGTGAAGTTAGATGAATGCACAACAAGACTGAAACAATGAGAGGTGGTGTAATGATGTGGGATGTTCTGTAGCCCCAAGACATGGGCAGACAAAGGTAATCTATAGTCATCCATGATGACATCCGTACCAAAGGTTTAAGTCTTCAACAGGTCAAATATACAACAGTATGAAAATAAAAACAGAACTAAAGAGTTTCAATGATCCAGTCAAAGTCCAGACCTCGGTTTCATTGAAAAGCTGCAGTTAGAACCAAAGAGAAATCTAAATCAACTGAAACCGATCAGAAAAAAAAAGAAGAGTGGGCCTGTTTTCCACAACAGGTAGCACAACAGATATAGTCTTCTAGAAAACGACTGGTCAAGTTATTTCTGCTTTCATTATGATGATATGATGATCTGCATTTGGAGAAAATAAAATTTTAATTTCTCTGAAATTTTTATTCAATGGGACATGTTTCATAACGGCAGACGGAATGTACGTCCTCTATTTTGCAAGGTTTGTGTATTTGTGATGATTAATTGGATCCAAGAACAATAGCGAACTACAACAGACTGTAGAGGTTTGTGGTGTGAATTCACATGTGAGCACCATCACATCTATGATGCAGGAGTTAAAATATGTGAGAGTTGAAATAAACATTTTCACAAAACAATGAAGTTTTGTATCTCTCACAACCTGGCCCGATGAAATACCTGCTTACCATACAACCGTTAGATATGAACACAGCAGTGTCTAAAATCCTATGCCTATATCTTATCTTCATTTGTATTCAAATACTGAGTTCTGGAACCAGTTCCAACCTGATGCCCTTCATTTTGTGATGAGGCAAGCAAAGATACAATCCAGTCCAACAGCCTCGGAGACTCTCCCACTGAAGCAGGACGAGTGCAAACAGGATAAATGCCTTACCCAATGCAAAGCACTATAGAACACTCAAGAGGAGAGGACTATGACAGCATGGAAATAACAGAGTCGAATTTCATTTTGGACCATTCGCAGATAGAGGGGGATGTAGAAGATTGTGGGAAGTGGGTTAGGAAAAATTCTGGTTCCTTTCTGGTTTCATGCTTGGAAGATGGGAGAAAAACATTTCCAGGCAAAATAACAGAACTGATACTGATTCAATGCTGCATGTGTCGGTAAACTGCACACTTTTTTCAGATCACTGGATATGTAAGAACTATGAACTACATGCAAATCAGTACTCGGCGGATCTATAAAGTGCAGACATCCCCGCTAAAGTTGCAAAATACATCATGAATCACAACTTTACTAAAAACAAAACTGCTAAAGAACATGCAAAAAATACAAAAAGGTTAAACTAATACATCGTTAAAACACCTTTTGATTTTGTTTCATCATCTTAGCATGATTATCCCGACATTTGTCCAATAGCAGAGTTTCACTACATGTTCTAAAGTAAAGTAGCAACCTGGGTACAACAAAGCAAATAGCTAAGAGTCTCCTACTGGCTATTTACATCATAGATTATTAAGTTTCACTGATTGAAAAAAAAAACTATTCACCCTAACAGATGCAGCGATTAGCTTCTCATTTCTAAAAATAAACCATGTTGGAAGACGAATCCTGTTCTCTTGGAAAGGCTGATAAATATGCTTCACATAATTGACATACATCAAGAAAAAAATAAGAAGTTAAAAAAAAACAGCAAAAAATGTGTTTCAGGCTATTAAATTATTGAAATCTAGAAGGATTGTGGGAAACCATCATATTAGAGGAAAAATGTGGTCAGAAAAAAGAAACCTTGAATGTTTGCCATCAGTGATTCCAAGAGTATATTTTAAAGTCAAAACATTTCCACACATAATATTGAAGGAACTTATGGGATTGGGATTTAACATCTGTGTAGTGTTAAGAAAACCACTGATCAGTAAGGCTAATTGGAAAAAAGTGGCTGCAGTTTCCAAGGGAGCATAAAAATTTGACTTTGGAGCAAATGTAGAAGGTCTTGTAGTCTGATGAATCCAGATTTACCATCTCACTGAGAGACTGGCCCCTCAGGGCAAGAAGAGAGGTGCATGAACTGACAAATCCCATCATGTCTAGCGCCTATTGTACAATGGCCGCTGGCTGCTCTGCTTTGTGACTGCATACTAGGGAGGCCGCCATTGCTCCTCCCTTGCTGTAGTACCTCCATTTGGCCGCTAGGCCCCCATTGAAAAGCATTGGGCTTTAGACACGTTAAAAAGAATTTTAATGCGTGGTGCCCATTTTTTTTTTACTTTCTATGGCTACACATTCCTCCTGAGATAAGGCTGGGCTCATAAAAAACCTGGGCACCAGGCTGGTTTTCGTAAGATAATTTTTTGAAATCTTGCATAATTAATGAGGGGGCCGAGCCAAGTTTAGCATCAGACCTAAAGACGCGGGAGCAGAATGGGAGCAATTACGACCGAACTACACGCCCATACACACCCCGCGAGGGCAGAGTCTACAGTGAAGATCCCGCCTCTATGCCCTTTTTAGGAACATGCTTCGTCAGAGTTGGGGAGGAGGAGTCTGTGAATCCGCCATGAATTCCCCCATGAAAGTGTGTCATTTTGGTAAACAGGGAGGAGTGAGGAGGCGCTGTCTATTCTTTTTTTACCGTCTATGCTATTGTACAAGCCTTTGGCAGCAGCTGGGGTCATCTTGGTTAAGCCGCAATAAGTGCTCAAAACAGGCAGAAGTATCAGGTTATTCCATCTGTGAATTTATTCTTTTTTGATGTTTTGGGTATATTCATGGATTTTGTATTTTTTTTGTCTTATTTTCTCTACTTTTAGCAAATGTTTTGTTTGTTTCCTTATCACTGAAATCATATAAAGCACCTTAAATTATCCTGCTGTTAAAAGTTTGCTTGCAAATAAAATTACCTTGCCTAGTGATAATGCCAAAATACATCGGGATTAAACTGCTTACTGATCAAAACAATGCCACGGTAAAAGGATCATGTAAAAGCAGCAAAATTAAAGTGTAACTGAACCCCATAAAAAAGCACCAAGGGTGGAGGATAAGCATGGCGGGGTGTGGAAGATACACTTACATCGATGCTAAGTAGCTTCGGGGAGAACTACCTCAGTTTTTGTTTCCTTATTTACGGTGTGATTAAAACATATATGTTATAACTTAGGGCTTTAAACCACTTCGACGTTGCGGTCCTCAAAAGTGCGATATACGGATTTCAGCTTCCTTCCTCCGTTTCTCTCAGTATGCTTCTGTGTGCACACGTAGCACACAAGATGAGAAATTTCAAGACGGGACGGGGTGAGCATGTCTGAGAGAGGGAGGCGTCTCTGTGACACCGTGCCTGTGACGTAGGCATGGTCTCTCATGTACCAATCTCAGCCAATCAGAAAATTAAAATGCAGTACCTCACAATGACCATGAACAGCAGCACTAAGATGTTTTTAGACCAAAAAATTGAACAGGTTTACACGAAAATAACTAATATATGCCCTTAAACTGAAAGACTGCATTTGGTGAAAACCCATTTATAAGCAAAAAAAGTTTTGGGGTTTAGTTACACTTTAAATACCAGGTTAACTTTTTTGTCTTTCAATTGGCCATTCATATACAGCGACATAGCATAATAAACATTTGCAAATGAATGAAGAACATATAGAATAACAGGCAAGATTTAAAAAGAAAATGTTTCCCCACAACGAATGACAAAGGAGTAGGAAGCGCACAAAAAGCATTCAGGCCCGTGTAATATCACACAGAACTAGCTAAGCTAAGCCTAAATGGCAAATGGACAAAACTTATGGCAAAGCAAGGCAAATGCGCCCTGTGTCGGTGCCCTGGCTGCCGCCGTGGACCTGCTGCTTTCGGGGCAGACGGCTCCCATGATGGCATTTTCCTTACGTAGGCCTACCTGACTCATCTGAGCTCAGCAGAGTGTCTACCTATGGTCTTACTCGTTTTGGGAAGGTGTCTGTGTGTGTATGAATGTGGATGCGTGCCAGTGTGTATCTGTGTGTGTTTGGGAAATGGGTTTGGGAAGTCGGAATAATTATCATTTTGTTTTTACAATGGTGGGGAAGGGATGGGAATGTGGGGTCATTTTAATCTGTAAAGCACTTTGAGCTGCATTTTTTTGTATGAAAAGCGCTTTACAAATAAAGTTTGATTGATTGATTAGAGAAAGTAAAAAAACAGCAAATAAGTGTAAAACACACAACATATGACACACAATGAAAAATATGAGTTTTCAGTTTTAATTTAAAGCAGCTCAGTGTTTCAGCAGCTTTGCAGTCATTCAGAAGTTTGTTTCAGATAAGGGGAGTATAGAAACTGAAAGCGGCTTCTCCATGTCTCCCACAGATTTATACGTCAATTAGAAGATCAATAGGAAACTTGCCGTTAAGTCCCCTGGCTAACGGCACATCTACAAGCGACACAGAAAAGCTGGGATCAAACCCCCAATCCCAACTGCAAGACAGTACAACACAGTGGTGGCTGCATCAAGCTGTGGGATTGGAGGGTCCTCAACATAAGGATAAAGCGGGATTTTATTTCTTAGCATCACAGCAAGTCCAAGCGTAAATCTAAATCCACAGGAGAATGACATCATTGGAAGGAAACGGAAGCGTCAAACTCCAAAAAATAAAAAATGAAATATTTACGGGGTCACCTGAAGGGGCCCGTGGAAAAGAAATGTCCTGACAATTAAACAGACTTTTTAATGTTTCATTAAAATTCTATGTTTCTGGAATTAGAAGACACTTGAAATTATTCGGCATCCATGTCACGTTAAAGGTGGAACAAGTTGGAAAATAACTCCATTAAGGTCTCTCGTTTTCTCAAACTTTGACAGAGTTGTGTACACGATGTGTGTTAGCCTTTTAAAGAGAAAACCTGTCAGAAGCTGGTGCTGCCAAAAAACATCCAAGCTACTTTAACAATGCTGACCTCTTGATAGTAGCATTCCTCGCAGTAAGACGGAGCTTAAGGAATGTCTAACGCAGCAAAAAGCTCCTGTCGTTCAATGCCAAAGATGGGAAAGATCATTCAGTGGGAAGGCTGACTTTGTTCTCTTCTGTTGGCTTACAGATAGAACATAAAAATATATATTTAGCAAAAGCTGATAGTACTGTTTATGTGGAAATAGTTCTGCTTAGCATCAGCTTGTGTTTGGGAGTTACTGGGTGTGAACTGCACATGGTTCAGAGTTCACTGCTGCGGGTTATAAAGGTCCACTTCTGAGAATGAATGAAGTTGGTTGAAGATTTACTCTGTACCACGTAACCTCTCTGTGCTGCTTTCAATTACTTCCACCATATTTATTCCCACATTTTTGCTCCAAAGAAAATCTCACTGTTTCACAAGCCCGAGTGTCCCCATCCCCCACCAACAAAGTCATACACTCAGCAGCTTGGATCCACTTTGATTTCCTAAACACTGAATGGACTTCGCCGTTCAAGCAACGAGGCATTTCTCCTGGTCTGCTAACCTTGTGCAGGTAAAGCGTCACTGAATGAAAGGCTTTCGTGTAAAGTTGAAACACAACCAGGTTTACTCCAGGCCCTGAGAGAGATTTGGCCTCAAAAAGCTCTAAAGGCATGATGGCTTTAACAGAGTCTTAAAGGTGAAGGCTAAACTCGAAACGTCTGCAGTTTGTTTCCCTCCATAAAATGTACCCGCCACCCCCAACAAGAGTATTTATACATGCAGACTCTCTAAGCTACAGCGGATGCAACAGAGAGCTCAGACTAGATCACTTTTTAATAGAGACAGATGTTTAAGTACAGCTACATTACAGAAAGCAAAAAAAAGTGCCTTGACTCTTTCTGCTAGGGCTACAACAATTTACGCAGCTTACATTTCACAGAACAATAATTTCAAAATAGTACTCATATAAACATGTTGAATAAACAGATTTTCACTAGTAATAATAATGTGTTTAGTAACAAAAACAGCAAAAAAGAACAAAAAAATTTACATTTAAAAAAAGTTAAGAAAAATAAGCTAAATTAAAACAAATAAAACAAGTTGAATAATAAAAAGGTAAAATTATGACTGAAGTGAAATACAAAATAAACTAACAGAAAATAAGCAAAACAGCATATAAAACAATGCTAAGCTAAAACCACATGTTACAGCAGATACACTTCAACAAGGAGACAACAATGAGAACATAAGGGTTACCTGAAGGAGGTCATCACTCAGGACCTCTGTTTTTTCAGCTCTGTGGAGAAAAACACAGATCAGACCATTTAGAACAGATTTATCTGAGAGCTTTGGCACCACATAATGTTGCCCTAGGTATTTGCATGTGTTTGTATATGTAAACAGAGCGTTTATTCCCTTCTTTTTTTATTATTAATAATCCAATAGTGTGTTAACCACACTGGCTGTCGTTAACTAAAGCAGCAAAACCATGTTTGCAGGTTGCTACGAATGCCTGCAGCAAACCGAGATCTAGCAATGAAGAGCTATCAGAGAACATTTGAACTTTAATTTATTGCGCAGCATTTGCACAACCGTGCTCAACGCACCAGAGGCCGAACTGAACCCGTCAGATTCCTCCACCCAGTCTGAAAAGCACACTCCTTGACTCATCTGCACCCTGTTTGTTGTGGCAACAGGCTGCAGATGTGTGCATTCATGTATGCATGAGGGTGAGAGTTGCCACGAGGCTTGTTGATGTCAGAAACGTATTGCACATTTGTCACACAATCTGGGTATAAACAACTACATGTCATCGCTCTAAAGCTTCAAGGAAATGTTGACGGAACACCAGAGCTTCTTGTGAAGCATCTCGGGTTTGCAAGTGGAGAAAACGCCCCTGGTTTTCTAATCCTTCGGTTTTAACCTGTATCATTTGCAATCGATATCAAACAAATGCCGCTGTTAGCTGCGTGTCCATACGTAACTCCCCGTAGATCTCGTCTGTCTCCGCAGTAGGCCGAGCCCACACCGTAAATCTAAACCTCGCAGGTATCAATTAACCATCTAGTGTTCAGACACGAAGTATTACACAATGCTGTTATGAGCCTCTAAGAATATGATCTTCATGTTCCACCCTATACATACAGTAAAGACTTTCATCACTAAGGCCTTAAACATCCCTACTACTTCTAGCAGAGATTTTATTTTTTATCCATCTTGTCAAAGACTAAATTATAGTCTAAGAAATGTTGTGACTGGAAAGCTAGAAATAAAAATATCAGAAGGCATTTGGAAGGGATGTCTATTGGCAAGAATCTGGTGAAACGATGTGTATCACAATACAAGGGGACGATACGATATATAGTGGTACCTCGCTATAACGTGGTTCACCTTTCGTGGCTCTCTTTGCTTCTGCATTTTTTTAAGTACAACTTGCTTGCATGCTTTCTTTACAGCGTACTAACACACATTGTGTTCTGCGTCCTGATTGATGGTTGTCATTGTCATTTCCCTTCTTGTCGTGTCTCCCGTACAGAATATGTTCACACAGCCAAATTTAACGTGTCTGTTTCCAGGAATCCTCTTTTTCAGACGGGAAAAAACAGAACAGACAACAACACCCATAACTATGTTCCTCACGCTGAAAAAGACCGCGGACAAGGAGACCAGGGTATGGTAATACTTTTATGTTTTAAAATCTACAAGGGTTTGAAATTTGAGAGTATTTAAACTAGTGAACCATGAGAAAATATGAATGAATGTCTGAGAAAGTGTACGAAGTGTTTGGTGAGGGAGTATACATCCTTTAAACATATATAATAATTGTAAAAAATAAAGTTGAATACTTTGTGGTTTTTGCCGGGGTTTTTTTATAGAATATAACCCCTATAATAAACGAGGAACCACTGAATTGCAATACTACGAGTAAGACTACATATTCTGATATTTAAAGCTGATTTTAAATGTAAAAAAAAAAAAAAAAAAAACTGTTTCAGCATCCTAAACACCAAACCTGTTTCATACATAACACATCCATTTTATTACTAGATCTGGTTGATCTGGTGGAACGTTGAAGGTGAAATAGCCACCAACAAGTGGTCATACTTTGAATATTACTACATAAATTACTGTAATCTTTAATGGTCACATTCAAATTCTGAAAACTAAAACAAAATGTTAAAAAATCGATACATTGCTTTTGAATATCTATACAATATGAGGACATACAATATTGTGATATATCACCAAATCTATATTTCCGTTACATCCCCAGTATTTGTGCAATCTCATCTAGACAAGATTTGTAAGCCCAGTCATTACATAACGTGACTTGCAAAAGTGTTAATAGGTTCTAATTAATGTTTGTTTCGCATTACAGCTGCAAAAAACATTGAATATTGGGAACTTTATGTGAAAATCTTGTGCCGTTTATTTATTAAGTGGAGGGAAAGTAACATGGTTTTCAGTGTCTTTACTCTACCCAGACCCTGTTGAATAAACATCCCAATGGCATAATACTGCCAATACCCTGCTCTCTGCAGAATATTTGTGACTACATATAGCCCCTTGTTGCCTTTCTATCTAATGCTCATAAAGTGGATGGTTATGTCTTGGTAACTCTCAGACCTTGGATCAGCAGTACTCTGGGAGATGCTCAACATTTGTGATAACTTTTGATATTGCACACTCAGCAGCCAGATCTTCCAAGTTTCCGGAAAGACACTAACATTGATGCCTCCTCAAAAACTGGGAATATTAGAGTTCACAACCCTGAGTTCTGAATCCAATCTGGCTTCTATACAAAGAGAATTTTGTGAAAATTTCAGATATTAACTACATATAATGGCATATAATTACATATTGCTTTAAAATATTTGTCAGTGAATATCGTTCTTTCATTTAATAATCCATTAAAAAGAGAGAAATATATGTATGATGGATTAAGGAGGGGTTGTTGTATTATTTCATAACTGAGAAACCAGAAAAATTGTGATGCATCATCATACTGATAAACACTTATTGATGTTTTAATTTGTACTGAAAAAGTTAGTTTAATAATGTATAGGTTTTATTTTTAGAACATATTTTTGTTTTTGGAGTTATGATTAAAAACTGTGATAAACTTGTAGCCAAAATGCCAGTGATTTATTTGTAATATACCTTTTATAATCACTTTTCTTTTTATCACTATAAATATTACCAATATTGTCATGTTCACATCACCCTTCTTTTATTATCCAATCTATGTTGCTAATAGTAGTTAGCTTCATTTTAGTTTCACTTCCCAATTACCAACTCCTTTGCTGGTCTGTCACATGACATCCCAATCAAATAAACTGAGGCTTCTGGTTGTAACTTATATGATAACATTAAGCCTCCGACTGCAGCAGCTAACCTCTAATGGATTGAGCCACAAACATAATCTCATACTCTTATCAATACTGAATTAGCATTGATCCAGATTGGCTTCAGTGATACTGTTCCAAGAATAGACTCTTTCATGACAGAGATAGGGTGTAGTCTGTATAACGTATGAAGACATCATATGAAATACACCGTTTTTATGAAGTAATGCTGAACAAATGCACTATGGGAAAACATAAATCTGACCACATTCATGAGTCATTTTATAGCTTTTGCTATATTAAAATAACTTGGTTTAAGCTATTAAGAAAGACTGCTGTGTTTGAACTCTAGTGAGTCAAACCGCCTCCTCCTATTAATCGAATGCAAATCTCACTGGTTTCCTCTTCTATAAAAACAAAAAGACTTTCTTTGTTTCAGTCAGTGTCCCCGGTCCTCTGCGCTGGGAATGCTTACTCCACAAAATCCTCTCAGCGTGCTGCCCATCACAAACCGTCCCAACCTGATCTGCCGACCACACACAATCTGTTCAAACCAGCTGTGTTGTTGTTTAAGTCATATCCCACCTCATGCCAACTCATAACTGTGCCTTGTTATGCATCAAAACCAAATTTGAACTCAATTTCTAAAGATGAAGCCAGAAGCAGCTGGTTTTTGTCTTAATTAAGCATAACAACCTAAACCATTTGTTTTTAGCTTGTACTTTTAATTTTAAGCATTTTATCCGGGTTTAACCCTAGTATCCACACATAATCCTTGCTGGCTGTGTGCTTGCAAACAGTTCTGCCCCTCAGCAAAGCCACTTCTGAGCGTGCTCAGTCGACTTTTACTGCTGTTGCACAACATGTGGAGTAACGACTGGGAGTAATCCATGGCCAAGCCCCTCAGAGTAATGGACCAGTCATTCCGAGGAAGCTCTTGTAAGTAAGGAGAGGAACCACCAATTTATTCAGTGATGTACAGTAATAGGTGGAAACACTGGCTCAGCTGTGGCGGATTGAGGAGAGGGCTGGTCAGCCCCACAGGGACGGCAAAGAGGGCAGAGACCAGGAGCAGGGTAGTCTAATCATCTGCGCCATCAGGAAATGAGTCCTACAGCTAAAGAAATTCCCATCAAGGAGAGCATACAATCTAAATTTGGAACATTTAGATAAACTTCAGTTCACATGATCGTTTCTTGTAAATCAAAAACTTTGATTGTTTATAAGTATTAGCGCTGTAGGCAATAGATATTAAAGTTTTTAAGTGTGTTTTTAGGAAAAAAACAACTATACCTTCACCTTATTATACATAGGCCTTAAATAAAACATTAAAACAGATCAGATATAAAGGAAAAATTATTTGGGAAAAAAAAGTCAACTTTATCGACTATACATTTTTGGGGTCCTTGGGGCTTGATAATTCAGAATACCAGACAGTTTTACATGCCTTACATTCCTTTATGCACAAATTTAAGAGAGAATAAAACATAAATGAGTAGCAAATATTAATTTAGTCATTCTTTTTTATTTTTTTTAACTATGATTTCTTTATTTGTCTCCTTCAAAGTGCAACTCCTGCCGTTTTCACACGGCCGTTTTCACATGTGTGGCCGTGCCAGAATACGGCCAGAGAAAATGCTAATTTCCTCTATTCAGATGGCACGTATTTGACCCGTACTGCAATCCAGTGTTTTACTACACCTAAACAGCAGGTGACGGTATAAAAATAAGTCTGTAGTTCTCCAACAAACAAGGGAGTGAGAAGTACCGACGTCATAAAACGAGCGACAGCCTAGAATGTAAAAAACTGGTCTACTGGTCAGCTGCTACCTGAAGCCATCTACAGGGTTGGGTGTTGTCGTAAACCCACCGTTTTGTAACCTGCTGTGTTGCTATGGGATGCTTGAATCGCGTTGTTTTGGTATTTTTATGGTCGCGAGGTGATTCTGTAATTTCGGCCGGCGGTGTCCTCATTTCCGCGTGGAGCGTGTCTATTGTCTTGAGTACAGCCAGAGTACGGATTGTGTTCACATGATCCGTGGCCGCTCGTACCTGGACTCGGATACGACCTCCAAGGCAGGTCTCTCTGGCCGTATCCTGGCACGGTCCAGTCTGTGTTCACATGGTACCAAATAAGTGGATTGTGCCCAAATACGGTATCCGAGTACGGACTCCTGTACCATGTGAAAATGCCCTTACTAACTCCTAACCTCACTCAGGTAGACATATTTTAGGTTAAAAAAAAGAGTTGCAAAATTTTAAAATCTGACACACAAAACAGCAGATTTTTCTTGTATGGGTAGCCTACATAAAAAATAAGAACTTATACACTACTACAGCCTATTTTGACAAATATGTATTATTATTATTATTATTACATTTCAACACAGCTGCATACATATAATATATATATATATTTATTGGGTGTGTCACCCTAACATTATTATTGGCCCCCATGGTGCCGCCCCTTGGAAATGTTTTTGGAGATGCCCCTGTCCTGTATAGGTTGAGTTGGGGCTGTCACCAGTCATTTTGCCATCACTAAACTATTCAGCAAAATTGTCAAAATGTTGCAATGAATACAAGATAAACAAGAGTAAAATGTCTGCAGTTATAAAACCGGTCTACGCTTCTTGTAGCAGGGAAAAAAACCACCCTCAACTTTTTGAAAACACACTTACAAACTTTTTCCTTCTCTAAAATCACATCCCAGTATTTACGACACCGCCCACAACAACAAGCAGACAGCTGACAATAGAAGAACCAAACTGACCATATTTAACCTTATGGAGAGGCAGTTTAAAGGGCAGCATATGTCACCAGATCCAGCAGAACTCACCTCCCAACAGTCTGGTTGGCCAGCTGCTTCATGCGATTAAACTGTTTCTTCATGCTGAAAATCCTCCTGCTAGTCTCCTTCTAATCCGTAAAAGTCAGCAGCAACACCGATCCAGTCCGACTCTCGATCATCCACCCCTGGATCCAAAAGTTGCGCTACGTCGCAGCCATTGTTATTTTCACTCTGGTCACTTTTTACGCACTAAAAACTGAGAGGCTTTCAGGACCGAACTGTCGGACATTCGCTGCCGCTTTGGGTCTAACCTCCCGCCTCTAACGAAGTCGGTTTTTTGGAGCTCTAACGGGCCCCTGGTTCCCCATTGAAATGATCTGTTTTTAAGAGACTGGTTTCGGAACACGAAGAGGTAGGAAGGAGGAAGTGCTTCTACTTCCCGACTGTAAGCAAACCGCATGGCCCCCTGGTGACATGTGACACCTCTGCAAGAAGAAGCGATTGGTCTGACTTTATGGGCATTGTTTTTTTTATTGCAAAATCAGACGTATTGCGGAATAAATCTGTGTTCAATCTCTGCAGAGTTTAAACAGACATAAACTGCAGAAACACTTTAAAATGGTTGCTCAGCTGTAGATCTTAGTCTGCATGTAGTTGCTCGGAGCCTCTTCGTTGCACATCAAAAGTATCTTTTTACTCCTTTGTGTCTGATTTGATTTATTTTGCGCCTGATTTAATCGGAGATCAAACCAAACAGCCTCCGTGAACATGGAGCCCCGCTGACACATTTTGCATCTGGGTGCTTGCTATAACTTCCCAGGACTTCTTCGTTGCTTATGATGCACATCAGGGGATAAAAAAACATCTATTTTTTTTTTAAAGCAAGAATGTCCGATTCAAGCATAGGCCTACTTACTAGAGCATCTCACACCAATAGCAGAAACCCGTAGTGGGTCAAGAAATGGTTATTATTTTCCACAAGTGTGTTTAGGAAAAAAATAGTTAAAGAGAAAAAAGAACAGGAAAGCTGTTGAAAATGTTTTTTTTTTTGTCATTATATGTTGGTTTTTAAGTGCGTATATATTCCGAGCAGCAACAGTTAGGATGAAAAGTACTTTCCGTTATTGTTGGCTGAGTGAAACGCAGATAGTTGCCAGGATAGTTGAAGAATGGTTTCAGATTAACAGCAGTTTTTTTGCGGCGAACTGCCGCCACCTTGTGAATACTGCTGGTAATGCTAGTTTCCACCAACCAGCTCTCCATTTATTCCTACATCAGTGAAACCGAGTTCGGATTAAACGGACAAAGTCATGATGAAATATTGGATTGAGCGCATCTGTGAACGCAGATGTTCCAGACTTACCACAATTCTGACACATGAAAATTTGATTTAAAGCTTTACATTGAAGCTCTAAATGTAAGAGTATCTCCACAGCATGATGCTTCCATCCCCGTGTTCCATTGTGTGTTCAGAGTGATTTGCAGTGCTAGTTTTCTGCCAAACATGTTCAAGATACTTTCCTTCTTGCCATTGTAAACGCACGAGTTACTGAATACAAAACGTGTTTTTTTTTTGTCAACAAATGAAGATTGTAGTTTGAAAGTGACAAAATATGAAAAGGTTCAAAAAATACTAGGTGTAAATACTTTTAGAAGGCATTATATATCAGAAACATATAGAATATATAAATACTATGGGATTTTTTCCGTCTTTCAATATAATTTCTCATCTAAGAGCGGCTGAAAACCAACTTAGCCAAAAAATTAAAAAAATAAAAACTTGGTTGTCCTTTTGTTGTAAACCATAATGATAATATACATATATTTCCACGAATGATAGATTACTAACTGACCTCAACAAAATTTAACAGTCCCAAACTCCTTTCATCTGAAGATTTATTTAAAAAGAAAACCTTTCAGTGAAAATTTGATTACTTATTGCTAGCTACCACAAATGTTTCCCATTTAAAAAAAAAAAAAAACTGAGACCAAATAGCAACCTTTTCAAAGCCAGCAGACATTTCTTCTTCAGCTTTGTGCTCCTGCTACTCAGTCCTTGCTCTCTATAGCAGCAGAACTGAATGCCGGTGCGGCCATGGAGGGTGTCATGCTGTTTCCATATTGTACCCCTGGGCCTCCCCGCAGCAGTGGCCCACATGGGAAAGCAGGCCGGGCGGTGGGATAAACCAATTACTTCCCAAGTCATCGCGGACTCCTGCCGCTGCACCATGCCGCGGCTCCGGGCCCGAGCCCTCCTAGGCTCGATCCCCATGAGAGCCAGCTGGAATTCCCAGAGATGGGAATTGTGTGGTCTCAAAAGCCTGCTTAGAGACCATATTTTGCTTGAAAAATTGACATGGTGGCCTCCTGGGAAAGAACTGGGGGCGCTTAGATCATACTGAGCATCTGCTGGGTTTTTAGGGGGCATGCTGATATAGCTATGATAAGATATATTAAGCTTTATATACCTAAATGTTCAGTCACATTATCTGTCTTATAATCTGGGGATGAGTTCTTTACTTTTGCACTGAATGGTCTTTATCACATATATGAAGAAGATTCTACATTAATCATGGAGAGAATAGTCTTTAATTAACAATGATATCGTAATCAGTAATTTGTTTGATTGATAATCACATTAAAGTCTATTTTTTGCTGATTAAGTTAAGTAAACAGAGAGACAAAAAAGATTAACTCTACTTTAGCTACTTTTAAAATAGTAGTAGAAAGAGGGCAAGTTTTATTGATAATAAACCAAGATATATATATTTTTTTGTTCTATTAGAAGTTTGAAGGAAGAACTTGCATCGTGATTTTAAATGCATTTTAATGTTAATTTGAGTGGAAAATGTGTGAGAGAAAAAAAGGATTTCAATCCAAAATTTCAGAGCCACGTTGTTGACTGGAACAACAGCTGTTTGTTGAGATTTAAGAGGAGAAGATGTCACGAGTTTTGGATCAACCAGTCAAAAAGGACTTGTAATAATGTGAGAGATGCATCATGTAAATTCACAAAATATGCACTAATGGCTTCTCTTGCAGCACATGATACTTGTTTATTATGGTGTTTGCTTACATATAGGCTCTATGTGGAGTGGAAACAGGAACTGTTCAAGAAAGTAAAGTTAAAATCGAAAAAGAACAAAGAGAAATATCGTTGCTGGAGCTAAACACATCTTGTCCTCCTTCTTTCTTAGACTCTGGAGCCCTGATTGCCTTTATCTGTGACTGCAGCAGCAACAACGGTTGTTATGTCTGCCGGAGGACTTGTCACCGCAGGGTCATTGTGTTCTCGCCATTCAGTGCTCAGTCATTTACACTTTCATCTGCAGCTATTTAGTCCTCATAAAAAGTTTAGTATGCCAATTTGTGAGCTCAGCCCGGGCAGGAAGAGAAGTGTGGACGAGCTCAGAACGCAGTTGCTTTAAAAGTCAATTAATTGTTCTATGGGCTGGGAGGGGCCAAGGGAGGGATCCCTGGGATTTAAGGGGCCTCAAATCTGTCAAATTTGTCTTCTTGAGTCAAGAAGGGGGTTGGGGATTAACATAAAAGGAAATTCATGTTTATGATTCTGACTTGTGGTGGTAGGACTATTCTTCAACCCTATTATAATAATAAAATCATCATGAAGGAAAAGGGACTTGTTGAATAATTCTGCAGGAAATCCCTTTCTCCTCAATAACCGGATACAGAGAGGAGACGGAGGCTCTTGGAAAGGAAACCTAAAAGTGTATGAAAAAAAGAGCAGCTCAGGTTTGTTTTATTTTACACATTCACAACACACCAAAATTGATTAATAAATACAACACTATTGTCGCTGGTGAGCTCCTGGTACCAACTATCTGTTGACAATAACCTCAGCCCAAGAATATGTCCGTACACACCAATGTCCCCACACCTATGTGTGTGTGTGAGCATGCGGATTTAAATAAGGTTTCCCCATGCTGGTGTAAGGAGCCGTCAATCCGTCCTATAGAAATCGACACAGACATGAAGGAAGTCGGAGATGTATACGTCCAGAGTCCAGGAGCAGCAGGCGGACCAACACAGAGCTGGGAACTGGGAGATTCTGAATTAATGATTGAATTAATCTTTTAGGATAAATATTTTTCCAAGGAAATATCAGAATAATTAACAATTGAAGAATCAAAAATATACATTGTATAGTTTGTGTGTAGTTTATTGAAAGATGCCATAAAAGTTTTTTTGGAATTACTTCTTGCCTCATAGTAATTAAATTAAATTCATCAAGCCTGGAAAAAACACACCAATGTAAAATTACAGTGCTTTCAAAGTATTTATATTTGAATATCTTTTTTAACACTTTTATCACATTACAACTACAAACTTAGACGGCTATCAGCCTGATAACTTAAATCGAAAGTTGGAGTTTCCAGTACCTAACTGCTAACTGGAGTCCACCTATATGTAATTTAATCTCATTGTAAATCCAGTTGTTCCATGAAGGCCTCAGTGGTTTGTTAGAGAACATTAATGAACAACCAACAACAACAAAAAACAAGAAGAGGGGGAGCAGACAGGTCATGGATAAAGCTGTGGAGAAGTTTAAAACACTGGAGATAAAACAAACTGACAGAGATGGGAGTAGGATCAGACCTGGTGGCATGGATTACAGACTATCTGACCGGCAGACCTCAGTACGTTCGACTGGGGGACTGCAGGTCCGACACTGTTACCAGCAACACTGGAGCACCGCAGGGAACTGTGCTCTCTCCGGTCCTGTTCACCCTGTACACGTCCGACTTCCAGTACAACTCGGAGCTCTGCCACGTGCAGAAGTTCGCGGACGACACAGCTATCGTTGGCTGTATCAGGAGTGGACAGGAGGAGGAATACAGGGAGTTGATCCAACGTTTTGTCACGTGGTGCGACTTTAACCACCTGCTCCTAAACGCCACCAAGACCAAGGAGATGGTGGTGGACTTTAGGAGAATCAGGCCGCACCTTGAGCCTGTCAACATCAAAGGTGACTGTGTGGAGGTGGTTCACACCTACAAATACCTGGGAGTGCAGCTGGATGACAAACTGGACTGGACTGCCAACACAGACGCCCTGTGCAGGAAAGGACAGAGCCGTCTGTACTTCCTCAGAAGGCTGGCGTCCTTCAACATCTGCAAGAAGTTGCTACAGATCTTCTACCAGTCTGTAGTTGCGAGCGCCCTCATGTACGCAGTGGTGTGTTGGGGGGGCAGCCTCAAGAAGAAAGACGCTGGACGCCTGAACAAACTGGTGAGGAAGGCAGGTACTGTTGTTGGCACAGAGCTGGACAGCCTTACATCTATGGCAGATAAACGGACTCTGAACAGGCTACTGTCCATCATAGACAGTCCACACCATCCACTGCACAACGCCATCTCCAGGCAGAGGAGCAGCTTCAGTGACAGACTGCTGTCATTGTCCTGCTCCACTGACAGACTGAAGAAATCGTTCCTCCCCCACGCCATGCGGCTCTTCAACAACTCTAGGGGGAGGGCGATAAAATCAACCATAGAACACTGGACTTAATGCTAATCACACCATGCACCTTCAGTCACACATGCACTTTATCATACACATACATCTACAAGTTGGACTCTAAGTATGTACAAACTGACCATTACTCAACTGTTTTTGCATACTGACATCTGCACAACTGCACTGAACTGGACTGGCAGACATTATACTTTTTTATACCATTATATTTTACCTTAGTTCTTCTTTTAAATTTTTATATTGTATTTTCCCTGCATGCCCCTGTGTTCCCGTAAGCTGCTAGAACTGTGAATTTCTCTTGGAGATGAATAAAGTACCTACCTACCTACCTACCTACCTACCTACCTACCTATCTATCTATCTAATAGTCCAAGCTTTTAACATCTCACAAATAAATTTGTTTGAAATAATAATAATAAAAAGACCCTCCCAAGATGAATGTCCACCTCAACCAGAAGACAGATAAAGGAGAAGGTATTGACATAAGAAGTTTTGTATGAATTCTGCCAGAAGCGTTAGGGTATAATGTAAAAATCAGAATGTAATCTGGACAGATTAAACATTTTGACCTACATGTACAATGCTATACATGGATGAAACATAACAATGCATATCTGCCAGAACACGCTGTATCCACTTTAAAGTGTGTTGGAGGCAGGATCAGGCTGTAGAGATGCATTTCTTCAGTAGAGAAATTAAAGCTAGTCGGAAGTTATGGGAAGATTGGTTGAGTTAAATACAGGGCAAAACTATCTTTTGGAGGCTGCTAATGTCTTTAGACAGGGTGGAGGTTCACTGACCAGCTGGAAAATGGCCTTAATATAAAGCCAGATGCTAAAATGGAATAACTATGTTATGGTCCAATCAAAGTTCAGAATTAAATCTTACTGAATCTGAAAAATACTGTTTATAGATGCTATCCATCCAATATAAGTGACCTTGAGAGAATTTTGAATGTATATTAGTCACAAAAAAATATCAGCCACTAGAGGTGCAAAGCTGATTGAAAAACAGTTTGAAAAGAATTGAAGCAAAAATATTTTCACAAAGCAGAAAAACTGGATGAATATATATGCACATAGAAATCTCCTGTATAATCATCATGCATTACTTTACCCTGAAATACACTGTGGTCGCTGTGTGACAAAATGTTAAAAAAAAGTGTATTATTTATTTTCCAAGACACAGCATAAATGTTTGTTTTTTCTAACAAACTCGAAAATAAACTAAACAGATTTAAAAAAAAACATTTTTGGTTCTATTATCAGTCCAGAAAATAACATACAAAATGTAACAATTTCATTCATTTTTCATGATAAAAGCAAGATAATATAGACTCCTATGGACATATGTATTGACCTGAACTCACAAAGCCAAGCTGTGAAGACAAACATTGAGATCAACCTTCGCCTTCCCTCCCACCTCAGATCATAGAGCACAGTTCGCACAGAGACTGCAAAGTGAGCAACACGTGAGGAGAGTTTAAAAAGAGAGCAGCAACCCAACCCCTCCTCAGTCTCCCAGGACTAAAGCTGGTGATGGGAGACAGACAAAGGCAGGCTCTTTCTGAGCCTGAGTTCAGGATGCCCTGCTGTTCTGTTCCACCACATGTGTTTTTCAGCAGCATTTCAGCAGCTTTGCCCCTGCTGCTGGACCTTGATTCCACCTAGTTGGCACATGACAGTTTTACAAGGTCCCCACAGTGCCATTACATATTCTATTTGGCTCCTAAAACAACACACCTCTTCAGTCCAGAGGGAAGTCACAGGAATTCCTGCGGCCTATCTTGGCCTTGTGGTAGACGGAGAGAAAGTCTTTGTAGCGTGGGGCGCACCCTAACCAGGCTTCCCCAAAGTGCTCTGACCCTGTGAAGAGAAACTGTCCATCTCCGGGCTTCACATGGCACTGCAAGAGCATTCGGATGTGTCCGTGCCAGGACTGGGTTGACACGTATGGACGCACTCGTTGCTCAAACACTCCACTGCGCTGCCAGTAAACCTTTGTCGTCAGTACCTCCACCAGTGATGTCTGCCTTTGAGAGTCATGGAAGACATTCTTGATGTAGCCTCGAACCACTGCAAAACATAAAAAAGGTATCCTTAAACAAGGTCCGAAATTTGTTTGTTTTTTATCACAGGTGTCACTCTTTTTTGTTCCCTACTGCTTGTGTAAGATCCTTTATCCAGTAGGTCAGCTTCTGATACCTTTTGGACAATTAGTGGCAAATACACCTCTAACCAACACACATCCATGATGGTACTGTATACTTATACCACTAATGTCTGATACTGCGTATTGTACACATACCAAGGATCGTGTTTGCTAACATTTAGTGTCCTGGAGTTTTGCTCAAATGTACCTAAATTTACAAATTTGCATAATGAATACCTACAGTAGGTGTGTTGTGTGCACAGTGCTCACACTTACCATATCCGCTTAGTTTAAAGATTGGATATGGAACATGAGCATTACAGCGACATCTAGTTTATCTAGGCTGTAGTCACAACAATATAAACATTCCAGCTGTTGGGTTGCCTTGTACGCGCAGTGACCAACCTGAACTGTGTCCAGTGAGGAATGTATTTTAGAAGAGTTGAACTAACAGCGAATGTTAGCAAAGTTAGAAAATGAGCTAGCTTACTGATCTAGGAGAAAAGTCGTTTCCGCATGTTTGATGCTGTGGAAACGTTTTATGTGGGTCCATCTAGTGTAAGCTTCACCTAAAATTACTCTAGATTATGTTCTTTTGCGGTCACTCCTCTCCTGAGATGGATAACAATATATCTGGGGCTCTGAAGCAGCTTTTTGACTTGCTGACTCCACTATTCTTCCTAGTACCAGCCAAGCTAAGCCGACCACATAGTTGTATCATAGAAACCGTATCTGTCAATACGCGGCTGCTACTGCAGCAGCTCTTCTCTGAGCTCCTCACTCTATTTCTAAGCAAGAGCCCAGACACTTTACGGAGGAAACTCATTTCAGCCGCTTGTATACGTGATCTTGTTCTTTCGGTCACCACCCAGTGATTTTAGTTCAAAAATAAATTGTTAAGGACATGTTATACTTTCATTCTGCACCCCCGCTAAAGCTATGTAGGCATGACGGATATGTTTTCATTCTTTACTTCTCCTTTGGTGTGTCAGTGTTCCAAAGCAATTCTCCACCAGGACAGCAGGGGGTGTAGACTTTTTCTGGGGGGGTCTATCTACCATTGCAGGGATGTTTCTGGATGAAGATTATTTACTTCAGTTTTTAAACGTACAGCCACTCAAGGAGCAATCGCCGACAGTGAGCGAGATTGAGCTGGAAAGCTTTTTACTAGAAGTATTGTGGTGTGTTTTGTTGTTTCTCTACCCCTCCTGTCGTTCAAAATCGGCAAACGACCTTATTAGATAAACTGGCCTTACAATATAAAGCGTGTAGTGCCACAGAGCTGCATTGATTACTGACTACCAGTGTTGTGGGTAACACGTTACAAAGTAAACACTCACACGAAATGAAAATAATGTCCGTACAAAGTAACAAGTTAGAGTACTCTAACACATTATTTTGAATTCATCAACAAAAAGGTAAAGAACAAAACGTCTCCGTTGGTGAAAAGCTTCCGTCGACCACACAAGCTCATCATAGGCTACTCAGGCTTGGTAGGTGTGAATTTTGATTTATATGTTCTGTGATCCAAAATATAATAATTAATAAAATGCTATACTGATTAGTCTATTGCTGACTGCCTTTCCTGTCATTATTATCCTGCAGAATTAATTTAGCTGGATGACTGACGTTATTCATTGTCACGACTTCTTGGTTCATTTAAAGGAGGCTGTGTTTGTCAACTGAGTTGCAGCATGTGCGAGGCGCTGCAAACTGGTTTTTAGTTTTTGCTAATGCATAAGTACTATAACCTGTTACTTTCATGTCGGCACTTTCTTTGTGAACAATATTCTGCTTCTAACCTGCTTTCTGTTTTCTGTCCTCCCTTCGGGCATTTTTAGCAAGGGTGGCCTGATGTGACTGGTTGTAGCATTAGGTTCCTAATGAATGTCAACAGAGGAGGAAAAAATGCCCGCACCATCACACATCCTCCACTGTACTTAATAGAGAGCAAAAGTTTGTTTTTTTTCCCCAACATATTCATTAATTTTTTAATGCCATACATAACATGGAGTGTTTAGTTTCATCCGACAAAAGTGCACAGTTCCAGTTAAAGTCCCAGTTCAGGAAACATCACATGTTTACCCTACATGTGCTGTTGGGATAGAAAAGACTTGTCTTTCTACCATTCAAGAAGAAGCCTCCAATAGTTGCTATAGTGACATCAAGATTCCACCTTTTAACAGTTTTTCTGAGATCTTGAGTTTTTAACCAGTCCCACAATCCTACTCACTTTGTGTGTTTCTGAAGACAAACTTAGTCGTTTACCAGCCTGCTGGCAAATTACTAAGAGAAAAAAATACAAGAAAGGCATGGATTAATTATATAAAATTACATAGGGCTTGTTAATGATGTCAATAATTGTAGATTTTATCTTTTGACAAAGGATATATTTTCCCCAATAATAAATATGATTTAGTTTGTTCTAAAGTTTTGGGATAACGCTTCACAAAAGAAGATATTTCTTCCGTATTATTAATGTTTTCAGCAACTCACCCAGTGTGGCTATTGGTGTAGCGGTTGGAGTGGTGTACAGAAGTAGAAAAATTCAGAGCCTGTAGTCTTGTGTGGTTAAAATACAGTATATGGAAACAAAAGGGAACCACTTGTAAGACTTCAGCGGTTTATGTTTTCAGTTCCCTAAACTTTGCAAAGTCTCTACAGTTTATTTTTGTGGTGGTTTGCAGCAAAAAGTGATGCAACTCAGAGGTAAACTGTTGCAACTTTATTTTTCATTCGCATTTTTTTACACCACTAAAGGAGAAATCTGTTACATTCTGTTTTCTTAATTTGAATTTTGCTGCTCAGAAATACACAAAACCCACTGTTTTATTGCTTGCTGTGCTAGGGAAAAACATTTACTGATCCGTAGTGTGAAGTGGGGTTTGTAGGAACTAAGTAAAGCACTATACATGTACAGGCCATTTGCCATTTACCATATACCCTTTCTGCAGCTTCACTACTAACAAAGGTTAAAAAAAAACTTTGATTAATGATGGATCCTCCAACATATATGGGTTGCTTTATATCAAATCCTGCATATACTCACCAAAGTCACTGCTGCAGATGGCCAAGAGCAATTCTGCGTCATTGCAGGGTCGGCATTGAGCTATTGGGGGAGAAAAGGAAAAACAGTTTGTTAATATAAACTGTTTTTGGACCCATTTTTCCACTTTTAATCAATACATAGCTCCTGATTTCTGAAATGTGTACCCATTATGCCTAACAGTCATCAAAAAAAGCTTTTCAATCCACCCCAGTGCTTCCCTGACCTGCACACTGTCTCCATTCATCTCCAAGCTCACATCACAGGCTGCGGCTCCATGGTTTACTTGAAGGAATGCTGCTCTTGCATTTGTGCTGAACCCACAGCATCACCTCCACATCCAAACCCCACACTAGTCTTGACCTCATGTCTGACTTCTTTTGTGCGCACCTAATTGAATGACCCTGTGGCAATGCAGAGGACTGCAGGAGTCAAACGCTCCACTAGACAGCTAATACAGAAAAGATAAACAGGCAGCTGTCTATTAAGGGCCCGGGATGACATCAGCACGCCAGGAATTGCCCGCACACATGGATAAATGCTAATAAACAGACAGGCACAATGATGAGGCATTTGTGGAATCTGCAAAGTATTTGCATGCTGAATGAAGGCCTGATGGCCCGGTGCCCTCCGGCCGCCCTGTGGTCTGCTGTGTCCTCTCTGCTTTGTGTCCTGATGGAAACCAGACAACCAGACAAAACACGAGACTGACCAGCTGCTGCATGTTACCCTCAGCAAGACATATCTCTGTTAAATCACCAAGTGTTTCATGCGTGGCTTTAATATAAAATCATATGTTTTTGATCACTTTCTGTTTCTCATTTTGTTTTGGCAGATGTGGTTTACTGCAAATAAGGATTTGGGCCTCGTTTTTGTGGCGAAGAAAGAGATTAAACTAAAAACTAAAGGTTTTTATGTACTGGTTTTTATGGGTTCTGACTATTGCCCATGGTCCTGAGATATGGATCCTGATATAAAGAATCTTGGATACAAGCAGCTGAAGTAGATGTATTCCAAAGGATAGCTTAAAGAAAAAGATGCTCCTCCTCACTGAAATGAGTCTGATGAGTATCTGATCAGGAGACTGCTTGGGTCATTTGGAGGTTTCCCAAACACATCCCTCTGGAAAGTGAGAGCCCGAGGCTGAACCAAAACTCACACGAAGGATTAAATGTTCCTTCTGACTTTGCAACACCTTGGAATCCACCGAAATGAGCGGAAAAGTCCTGCTAGAAAGAACAAATATCCAAGTTTTTCTGTTGGTCTTGTTACCCTCTCAACCAAATCTCATGTAGGTAAGATAATTGATGGACAGAATATTTTCAGTTTCAACTCAGTAGCCTCTGGACTCTTCAACATCAAGAGATCTTACCTTCTGTTCAAAGCTGAGGTAATCTCTATTACAGATCTTGTGTTTCCAACTGTTCTGGGTGATTTTGAACATATCTCAGCGCAAACAAATATTCAAACCCAAACCTGAACCCATATGTTATCTTATCTCCGGAAATGTCCTTTACTTTCCTTTACTTTCCTTTCTTTGACTCCAAATCTAACTTTTGTCTCTTTAAAATGTTACAGTTTGCTTTAAAGATCATTATTTAAGTTTTAAAAGTTTTTAATTTAACTTTTTTGAGTAAGATAAAGTCACAGAAAAGCTTGGCTGTCTCCTTCCATGTGGAGTTCCTCAGATATCTTTTCTTGGTCCAATACCTTTCACCTTATGTACGAGCTTGTGTTTGCTTCAGTTTGGAAAAAAACAGGGAATTGTTATGTTTTTATACTGCTGTTCCTTTTCAAAATGTGAGCTCCAGTTCTTCTGAAAGTCTCGCGGGACGGTCTAGCCGTTTTAGATATCAAATAGGAAAATCTAAAGAGCAAAGCATGTATATGCATTTTGGACCTTCTTTCTTATGATATAAAATCGTGGTCCATTGCAAACTAAACATTATAAATGTTTGTTTAAGCCACCGGTTTCTTTTAAGAGATGGCCATCTTAAGTATAAATAATGTTCTTTTTTGTATAGTTTAAGAATTGATCCACATATTTATGTCATCCAGACTCGACGACAGTGATAGCCTTTATTTTTGTATCAATCAGTTATTGCTGTCTAACAAAAAATATACCTTCCATGTTGGCCTTTTTACAATGACTTCCTGGTAGTTTTGAAATTGTTTTCAACATCTGTTTTTTTTTTTGTTTTTTTTTGTTAGAAGCTCCATACAGCTGTTTCTTTTTAAATTTATATCAAATGCATGTATCAGATTAAAAAGGTCACCGGGGCAAGGTAAGCAGATATTCTTGGTTGTAAGGAGTAGCTGGAATGTAGTTTAGTTTCCATGTACGGTCTTTTTGGGTCCAATTAACTCCTGGCTTCATACATAATTTAAAATCTCCTTTTTATATAATTATATTTAAGCCAGACTGACTTTTTTTTATAAATGTTGCTATCAGAAGTTAAAATGAATTTAAATACATGTAAGCTAAAGCACTTTTTTATTGTGTTTTATATTGCTGTAGGCCTACTTGTATGGTATCTGAGGTTCACTTTTTAATTGTGCTTTAGACTACATTTGTTTTCTTCAATTAGAAAAGCATTTTCATACTACTAAAACTAGAAATGTGAATAATTGATCACCTATGTATTATGCTTAGAACAAGATTATTACAAAAGAGATGATATTTAAAAAATTCCTGAATTCACATAACTCCTGTTCATTATTATTATTATTATTATTATTATTATTATTATTATTATTATTATTATTATTATTATTATTATAAGCAGTAGTAGAAATAGTAGTTGTAGTAGTTTTTTGTTTGTTTTGTTTTTTCTTTATAAATGTATAGCTAGTTGTAATAACAGATGGAACATATACCTCAACTCTGTCTCGACATGGGCTAAAGATTGTTAAGTAATTTTACTTATATTTATTTGTCCTAATTTTCTTTTCTGTTCTCACAAACAGACCTAACATTAATACACTTCTGCATTGTCCATCAGTTAATTTTCATTTACATTACATATATATATTTACATATATATATATATATATATATATATATATATAATTTTATGTCAAAATAGTTATTTTAGCTATATGAGAGTTATTTCAGGCAGTTACTACTTTTAATTTCTTTCTTTCTTTCTTTCTTTCTTTCTTCCTTCCTTAGGCCTATTTACCAAAACATTGAAAGATTAATACTTATAAATCAGAATTTAAATTGCAGCACCAAATTAAATCTGTTTAAACAAAAGGGTCCACACTCACTCTCCAGCCCACTTTTGATGCTCCTGTTGCGCAGCAACTCGTATCTGAAGCCCACTGTTCGTCCGATCCACGTTCCGGGACTCTGCGGGCCAGTCTGGAGGTAGATGACCGGCCTGTGCGGCCCATCCACCCGAAAACAAAACACCCTCCGCCCGGTGCGACCGCTGTCTTCTGTCACCAGCAGCTCCAGCTCCCCGGCCCGCTCAATAAAGACGCTGGCTCCGCTGAGTGATGGAGACGGCTGGATACAGAACGTGTTGAAACTGATGGACGACAAATTGGGCTCTAGAGCCACCCTGAGAGCCTGACCCGGGTAGACCCAACTGACGGAACCTTCTTTACAGCGGAGCCGCACCTGGAGAACAACCCTGGGGTCAACGCCAGCTGCTAAACCGCTGCACACGGAAAAACAACAACGGAAAGATTATATTAGCGGCTAATCGGACCATGCTGATCAATGGAAAAATGTTATTGCATTAAAGGTTTTTAATAGTCAGGCTACACGGTGACTAAATACAACAGCTAATTGTTGCAATACAAATGTAAAACGAAGCTCTTGCCATAAAAAAGTTCTGCAAATGTGGATGAAATGTTTAAAACAATACACTCCTAACTGTTTTAATCATATCAAATATTCTTATAGCTTACTTGACTTGCACAACTATCCAACATGTTCTGGCTTTTCTATCTATACGTTAACAAGCATTTGACCTTTTTTAAACAAAAAGATCACAAACTGTTTCCCCCCTTATCTTTGAGTTTTACTTTTTTTGCATGTATAAACTTTCTGCCCAGTGGTTATTTGTCAACTTTGATCAGAAAAGCCACTCACCTTCCCGTCCAGTTGCATAGATCAGCTGCACAATGAAGAGCCAGAACCGGCAGACAGGCAAGAATGATCGCAGTCGGCAACATTTCCAGAGAAATCCACCGTAAGGCCAACAGTGGTGCATGGCTTGAAAGTTAAGATAAACTTGCAGCGCAAACTTGAGAAGACAAGTTCTCTCTCTCTCTCTCTCTCTCTCTCGCTCTCTCTCTCAAGCTCCAGGATCCAATTAGCCCTGATCCAGTTGTTGGGGGCTGCTGGCCTCTGCAGCCTTTTGTCTTTGCCTCTCTTAAGACCCGGCTCGGTTTGAAAAGGCTTCAGCCATCTGTTGAGAGCAGTGCGCTTTTCTGCAGCAGTATTCATTCACTTGAAGAGGTCCATTATCTTACTTTTACATAAGTCCTGAAGTGTCCAATCACATTCTTTAAACTCCTGAAACTGTTTAAGTTCTTCTAAAGAAACTGGATAATAAAAATACAGTGTTAAGTGCAATAAGTGTATAGACTTTAACTTAGCCTGTGTGAGAAGCCAACACTCTCTTTTTTTCTTTTCACCATAAAGTGTTCTTTTTTTTCATTGCAGCTGAGATAGTAGGCTAAATAAAAAATAAAAAATAAATAGATATTTTATTTTATTGATGTATTCCAGACATGTCAAAACTATTGCTTAAGGTTAACCTTAGTATGAATCTATGTATCTATATATAATTAGATATACATGCATATATACACACATGCATACACACATATTGAAAAAGTAACCCCTTTGTAAAATAATTTAAATCAATAAATAAATAAAGTCAAGTTTTATTGGAAGACTCTCATCTATAAATGCAGGACCCATAACAAAAATATATAAAAGATTAGGGCAAACCAAACAGGAAATCTAAGCATCTAAATTACAAATTAATATCAATTATGAGCTCGGATCGGCAGCATAGAGCAGTGGATGTTTAGGTTTTCACTCCACCTAGTGGCAAGAGGACGCACAGTCACACACAGCCTCACATCTGGAAGGCTGAGCCTCCAGTGGCATGGGAAGGAGGGCTGTTACTCATCGGGCTGCAATACTGTAGTGCAGAGCCATGTGGAATTAGTTACCAGCTTTCATCAATGATTAATCCAGTCCGGACCAGTAGTTCCGCTTCATTTTAACTCGCTCCCTTTTTGTACACACGTACACATAAAAAAAACTTGGCCATCTTTCAAGTTCTTTGTGGTTGATGGCGACATCTTGTGGAGGTCAAACCCATTGGCGCGTAACGGTTTAGGAAACTGATTCAGGATTCACGGTTTTCATGTTTTGTTTTATTTTTTTGTCATTGCATTAATCCATCTGCGTCTGTGCCGAACTCGGCTTCTGTCATAATCACGAAACACGTGTCAGTTCTCTGGATCAGAACTTAGTGTCTCAAGAGCTGAAATGATTAATTGTATTTTTTATTGCCACGTTTGATGTAGAATAAAAAGGACAGACAGAGATCAACAGAAAAGAGAACTAATTAGAGTGATTATCCGGGATTGCACAGAGAGACACCGCAAAGTCAAATGAATGGCGGCTTTGTGTCCGGAGAGAAGCCTGGCTTCTACAGCAGGCCTAAGGATCAAGGTGGTACATAACATTAATGGAATCTCTGCAAGATCTCAACCCGAAGCTTCCCTTCAAAGATAATCTGACACATTTAAAAGAAGGAGAACACTGACAAACATCTTATTTATCCTTCTAGATACGCGGGTCAGAGCTCCCTCAGCCAAACAATGGACTCAGATGGTTCTCTGGGGCTTTCAAATATCAATTACAAATATCACTTATTATTATTAGTCGCCATATACATAACTAGATGTAACTCTTTTGCGCCGGTTAAATTCCCGCTTATCTATCTATCTATCTATCTATCTATCTATCTATCTATCTATCTATCTATCTATCTATCTATCTATCTATCTATCTATCTATCTATCTAAATGGCATGCCGAAAATGTTTATCTTATTGGCACCACAACTACAGAGCCATATTATAATCTTCGGCCACCTTTTTACATGACTCTACTGGTATGTGGATGTTTCATTCTTAGTGATGAGGTCCAAGTCTTTGAGGTTGGAAGTATTTATATTTATAAGTACTCTAATAATAAGCTCCATCTACAGATTACCTATCAAATAAATGTCAAGACCCTGGCGGGACCTGTCCAAAATGTTAATATAACTTACCGAGGGACCATGGCGGTAAACAAAAATATAGATTTAAATAAAAATAAAAAGTATCATAGACGTCAGCTTGCCATGGTTCTTGAGTGATTCAGGTCTCTGCCTATAATGAAAATGTCAAAATCCCCCCAAAACTTTGAAAGATCACTTTGCTCTTTTAGTCCCACATATATCATGATAATCAGGTTCTAATTTCTGTTATAAGAACAAATGTAAAAAAAAAAAAATGCCAGAATGTCATTTTTTTTATTTCTGTTTATTGAATCGCTGATTCAAGCATTTTCGGTGTAGGCTATATGTGTTAATTTCAGTTAAAAATGTAGTTGTTAAACTAGCATACTGCCAAAAAGGTTAAAACGAACACCACCTTATCCTACAATACCTCTTCTTTTTATTTCCTCCAGCAGCGTATTAAATATCTGTAGGCTATGTACACGTTTGAAAGTTACGTAGAAAATATATAGTCTTAAATTAGGCCTGTTTGATGGTTGCGCGTTAATATTCCACTATGAACTACAACAAGAAAATGCTCATCTTTTATCACTGAAAAAGCCTTTAGCGGTGCTGCTCTCTCTGATGGTGACAGTCAACAGGTTCATGGTGACATCCGTCACCGTCACAGTGTCCCAGTTGGTGAAACAGGGGGTCCAGGTTGGGGCTGAGGGCGCAGTCGGGTCGGGCTGTGGGGACAGGACGGCGTCTTGGTGGCTCCGATCCTCCGAAGGGCGCCTCAGCTTGCCGTGCTGTGGAAAATGCATCCTGCTCAAACTGTAAGTCCTGTATCTCTCCGGATTACTTTTACGCACGCTTGGGTTGAAGGCGCATGTGTAAGACGACAGCCCCGCGTGTCTCTGCTCGCTGATGGATTTTGGCGTGATCGTGGTCTCCTCCTGAAACCTCTTGGTCAGCTGCAGGAGGCTGTGATCCGACGTCTCTCCGTGATCATGCAGACGTCGGGACATGATGGACTGCTCATCTAGTGACCTGCTACGCTTGGGGGGCGGCTCTGTCGAGCTGCTGCCTTCATGCGGATCATAATGTGGGTGCAGCTTCGGCTTGCGCCCTCGCTTTTTGGGGGAGCGCATGGACTCCTGGTCCAGGAGAGCTTCAAACGGAGCGGGTCTGTGCCTTCTCTCCGGCTCAGGGAGTCGAATCGGGACGCTCTCCCCTCTGTTGACCGCGCTAGGAGGGAAGATGGTTGGAACCACTGCGCGTAAACCTTCGCGGGCCCTCGGCGTTACAACAGGCTCCGGAATGGGATAGGAAACCTGGATCCCCCTGGAAGTTTCTCTTCTAAACTCATATGTTTTCTCTTTAGCTTTGGCTTTGGCCTGAGGGCAGTGAGGGTTACAAAGAAAGAGTCATAAGGGGACGTTTCCAAGAAATAAATTATATTATTTCAATGATTTAATCAATAGGTGAAACTCATATATACTTTACAAACAGATGTATATACTTCTGACATTTCTTCTAATAATTTTGGTAATATTGGCTAACAATTTATAAGAAATTTTGAATATCACATATACCTATAATGATATTTAATGAAATGTGTTGTTAAGGACTACATATTTACACAAAAGAATGCTGACTTGACAGTTGTTCCTGACACTGGGCCTAGGTCAAAAAGGGAAATCCCTAAAGAAACAATGCAGGGTTCACAGAGTGTTTCATGGAAGCATTTTAATGAAAAGTTAAGTGGAAGGGAAAATGTTGTAGAAAAAGATGCACAAAGAGAAAAGTTAAGCACACCTTTGAGAGAGGATTGAGAAATAAATCTCCTTCTACAGATTGAGGGAGATCTTTCAAAGCGTTTCAGAGCTTTAACAGCCACACATAACACATCCAGGCTACAAACTTTACTTTCTTACTTATGTTAAGGCAGAGAATAGCAGAAGAATTGTTAGAGAAAAGGGAATAAACTGTTACTCAGGGGTTCAAAGTCATATTTTTAGATTGAAGTAAATTTAGCATTTTGTTTGAAAATCAAGGTCCCAGAGTCTGGGGGAAGGGATGAGACAGACAGAAAGGTTTCTTGAGGTCTAATGTGAACTTTTCAAACTCATGATTCGGGTGTCATCTTACTGGTGTTGCTTTCTCTGTGTTTTATCAAATTCCAACTCAGAAATGTTTTAAAATAATACTTTCTTTTTACTGACAAACCCAGAGAAGCTGATTTTAAGCAAACTGGTCTCATCTGATCTAGAAAACCATACAGTATTACCAAAATAAGTGATGAAAGCGAGGCCTATATATGCAGATGACCTGAAGGCTGCTATTAAAGCGATCAGGGCTTCCATTACACCTCAGCAGAGCAATATTGTATTGATTCAGGACTCCATGCAAAAGTAACGTCAACTCAGTACTGAATGCTACAGCATAAGCATACTTTTCAGATAGTTAGGACTTCTGTATGGAAACCCATTTTTATAAAGGCTTTATCTCATGTTCTCAGATACTGTATTATGAGTTTTCATTAGCTGAAAGCCATTTTAATAAAAAAATAACTTTAAATATTTAAAGTTAATTTAAAGAGCAGCAATGGTGGTCTTTACCCCACCAATTAGAGCCTTTCTTTTAACCTTTCACCTTTCTGCAATTTTAATCTTCCACCAATAATAATAATAATAATAATAATAATAATAATAATAATATAGTTGAAGGGGAAATATGAACAAAGATATTATTTAGCGGTCCATGTCCAAGACTTAATGTTGATATGACGTTAAAACTATTGCACAGGTCTACTTTGGGACAAAAAGGTAAACGCTTTCTTCCACAGTTTTAAACGTCCCTACCCTGACTACAGCGCTTCCATTTTTACTCTGGTACTTTCACATGACTCAGAGATTGGATAAGATAATTCATAAAAAATTTCGAAAAATGTTTATCAAAATATCCCCTCACCTTCAGGAGAAATGTCTCGGGTTTGGGTCCCCTCTTTTTGGGCCCGAACAGCTCCCTTTCACGTTCCCTGCACAATGAGCACAAATCATAAATGAATTAAATTATGTAAACATTTCTCATTAATTGTAGAGTTCATTCGAAAAGCTTAAAATATTTACAAAAATGGTAACACTGTAACCATACGCGAAATGAAAAGTAATGTTTGCGCATTTTTGAATAGAAAATTACAGATTTTAGCAGACATCCTTGGTTGAGATGATTAAAAAAGAAACTCGAAACTTTTTTTTTTTCCTGCTTCCTTTCAGAAATACACCAAAAAAAGATTAGAATTTAGACCAAGTGACTATTATCTGTGCATGTTTTGCGATGCAGATTGATTGCCCGTTGCCATCTCCTCTCTGCAGAGAGGCCTACTTGTGCGCTGTCAACCATCTCACCTCTCCTCGAAGGCGGCGAACAGACGCTCGTCCAGGATGTTTTCCTCCGGCTCCCATGTGCTGTATCTGCACCACAGAAACCACAAGAACCGTATTTATCGGGGTCAGAACTTGTCCCACCCAAAAATTCTGTGTCACGCTCTGTTAGTCTCTTTTTTTCTTTTTCTTTTTTGCCCACACGTGAAAGCTCCGTGAAGCTGCGGTCAGAAGGGACCATGACGCATGCTGACTAACAGCCTCAGCCAAAGCAAGTGGCCATAAAGAAGCGATACAGTCGCCTGATTTTACCGACACCTGACTGATTCAGACTGTCGTAGAACACGCAGAGCGCACAAAACGGTTAAAAAATGCATGCAAAAAAGCAGAATACGACCGCGCTGCAATTGTACGACTGGCCAGGATGGAGCGCTGTCCTTCGCTGGCTCTGCTGTTTTTCTATACTCACTTCTGAGACCAGCCCTTCCATTTCACCAGATATTCCCAGCGACCCTGCAAAAAAAGAAGAAGATCCAGAACAACAATCAGGTTATCGGAGAACTGGCAAGTCGAGCCCGCATGGACACACATTATTTATTTTTTTCTGTTACTGCGTAACAGATGCTGTCGGAGTGGTGTGGGTGGGAGAGAGAAAAGCAGCGAATACCCGTCTGATCCGCCGTTTGATGATGGACTCGGCTGCAAAGACGCTCTCGCCGACAGCCGACAGCTCCATGATTCACCATGCAACCACGCCGATTTCTATCGCTTTTATTATTTCTGGCTTCCCCCTTTTCGTCCTCCCCGGTGCTGTTTAATTCCGCACATCCCATAATACGCAATCTGAGTGGACGTCATCACGTCTTTTTCTTGTTGCCAGGCACCGCGGTCGGGGTAGGACGGATCGCTAGCGGAGCACATTGGCTCAGTTGTTGCTACGTGCTCCGGGTCTCTGAGCGGAGGGGAGGAGCCCTGGCTCTCTGGCTGCTGTACAGGAATGTTTGGCACAGTGCGGGGAGCCAAGTCGAGGAGAGTCCCGGAGAGGGGTTCCGCTGACCCCCGATCTCTCTGTGGGGCGACCAGACCCACAGCGGAGCGCAAATCATGTCCTCATCTTCTGCTCTGGAAACTAAGTAGAAGAGAAGTGAGAATGTGTTCCATTAAAGAAAAAAAAAAAGACAGAAATATCACTATTAAAACATGAGACAAAAATATATATATGTATACATATTAAAATACGAAAACAAATAACACAATCATAAATACAAAATCATCATGCAACTGCAGAGAGCTTCTTAAAAACAAACAGCTTGATCTCAAATGGACCGACAGCAACAAAGCTGGCTTGCCTGCATAACTTCATAGATGAGTAGCTATTTAAGATATACTTTTTAATATTTGGAGACAGAGGTAATTCATTAAAACTTCTGTCAGCTTCACTTGGCCCTGGAGATTCTTATCATCCGTAATTGGACGTGTGCGCTTCGGAGATCAATAGTAATTTTGCGCTGCGTTTCTTAAAAAAAAGAAATCTCAAATATATAAAAATAAAAAAAACGAGCAGACAAAAAGAGCTATGATGAATGATTGGCGGATTTTTTTACCCCCTCCAATTAGACCTTTTCAAGTCCGATTCCAACAATTGTTTTAGAAACTGTATTTATTTATTTAAACATATGTATACTAAGGTTGTAGAATAGAAATGTATCTTTTAAAATGTCAAAGTATTTAAAAAAATCTAATATGACAATTATGTGAGACTACTGGCTGAAGACAAACCATATGGCATGGGGGGGGAAAGAAAATGGAGTTTTAGGTTTGCATTTCAGCAGCAAAACACAGAGATTCTCTTTTAACTCTTTAATTATTTCTCTTTTAACAGAAATTTTTGAAGCCAAACAAAAATATGAAATACATAAAAGAAGGGAAGGTGAAAGTTGAAATCGCCCTATAGCAAGAAGAAATTAAACACTGAACTCATTTGGCTTTCTTTCTGAAATAAGATATATTTCTTGGTTAACCCTTAATCTCCTCTGGATATCTATAAAATTACACTTAAATAAAATTCAATACAGTTTGAAGAAAAACTAGGCTCTAGGATTATTTGATATTTTATTTCATTGATGTTTTATTTGTATATATAAATATTTTTTTTAACCATTTTTAATCCTTCCTGCTTTTCTCAGGAGATATTAACATAATTATTTGAATTCATTATATTTATTTATGATTGTTTGTTCTATACATTATGACTAATTTAAATGTAGCCATGGCTATTTAAAATAGGATACAAATATTCTATATATATTTAATAATGCCCCGTTTCTTCTTGAATTTAATTGGGGCCCTTTTTAATTTTTACTTCATTCCTATCGTATTTATGCTGGTTCAATACTAAATGTTTTTTGGGGTTTTTTGTTAATTTTTTTCTGTTTAAATTTTCTATATTCCGGATGTACAGATAATCTGAGCGATTGTTACTCAAATATTTCTTAATTTTAAGAAAATGGTTTGGTTCTAAGATTCATGCCAAAACTTAATAAACTGCGCCGATCTTATACTTCAGCATCTAAGCATGCTAAATTCGCAGGCCTGCAACATCTTAAATTTTGTCGTTAAAACTGGTCAGCAGTCTTGTGTGCGCTGACCTACACTGTTAAACTGAAGAAAAAGTCCAGGAGCTGGCGGTTTCTTTATTGAAATAAGAATGATACAAAGTCAAGAGAACGCTGGTGCAGTACGTATCAAGAAATGAGAAATCCCTGTGATCCTTTAAGATCAGGCATACTCCTCTTGTTCAGGTTTCATGTTTGTGAAGAGATAACATGCAGGCTCAGAAAACTGTCCAGGCCTGTGTGTTTACTGAATCAATATAGGCTATACATTTATTGTGCCTCGTTAAATGATTTGTTACCCGGTCTGTAGTTTCCTGATGATTGCTGTCTATTTGTTTATTTAAGGAGTCCCATTAGTTTTCACCAGAGCATAGACTACTCTGCCAGGGATCCGCAGTACCTACTGTCTAATTGTGGTCAAGTGATAGAATTTGATAATTTTTAAAAGCCAATTTGAGGGTTTAAAAGAAGTGAAGTCACTCAGACAAAAAAGTTGAAAGGAAACATTATGTTGGGACGAAATATTTAACGCAAACGTGTGTTTGTTGCTTAAGTAAAATATATAAATAAGAAAAGAACAATTCGATTTTTAGATTGATTTATCTTGCTCTTTTCGTTTTTTGTATTATTGATTTCTTTTTCTCTTTTTTTCGAAGAAAAGCGCAAAACCAGCAGCAGATTTTCCGAAGGTGGCCCTAATATGAGGTTTTCAATCAGCTTCAGGATTTTAAAACAGATTCACAGTCCGATTGTGATATTAGAATCCAGCCTGCAGCAGAAGACTGTCGGTCCGCACCGCTTAAAGCTGCAGCTGTATTTAACCGTCTTCATCCCCGATCGTTAACGTGAAGCTGACACGTTCGCCGCTTTATCACGTCGGATGAAAATCTTTCCCCCGGGGCGCAAACAATAAAACGGCGCGGACAAAAGATGCGTTGAGGCAGCCTCCGTCGAAATATGAACCACCATTTTGATACTCTCAGCTCGCAGACCGACATTTCCTGTCGGTGCTGGAATGGCTGAAGCCTACACGGTTTGCTACGGAGGCTCGTGCTGGTGCGCACACGGCACGCCGCTTCTGCCGCTGCTGCGGTTCTCCATATAAGGACGAGGGCATGAGCCGCAATGGCGACTGGCGCACATGAATGCACAGAGCAGACACTGTGGGGACATTATTGGCTCTCTGGTTTCTGGGCAACATGCTGCACACTGCTCGCTGTCCTACTTACTCTCCTAGCGACATTTTATGCTGAAAGGTGCCCCAGACACAAAAACCACACGACAGACAGTCGCGAAGCTGCAGCTTTGCATGATTTTCATTCCGAAGTTTATCTTAGAAAGCGTCATATAGACAATGCATCCTGCCTCTCATTTGTCAAGCTTTGCGTTTGATACATGTATATATTATCAGTTAAAGCTCCATTTCCACCGACAATCAATGCAGCAGAGGTATAATTAGACGGAGAATCGATTCCTTAATAATAATTTAGAAAAATGCATTCATGCAATCGCATAAGGCCATCACAGGCCTGCGGCGGGTCACACATAGGCATCAAAATGAAAGCACCTTTGTGCAGACTGCTGCCGTCGCCGCTGCAGCTTGGTATGATGATAAAAGGGGAATGTGAAACATCACACTTGGTCTATAAATATGTTAGGCGGCTTAGAGATGTTTCAGTTTCCTATACAGCCACTGATGCATGGTGGGCTGACGCACACATGTTTCAAAGCTATGGACACATGCGAACCACAAGCGCTGTCATCCAATCAGTTTCACACCTCTCTCAGAAACTGCTCCTGTGACAGGGCTGGATAGAGTTTTTCTCTGCGACTTAAATGTATCTGGCATTACGCATTTGATGCTCTTAATTGTTTTAGCTAAATTTATACAAAAAATAAAATAAAGGAACCACATTTGGTTTATTTTCTGGGTTTTTTTCGGTGCCTACTTTGTAGGTTGCAAAAAAATCAGTTTTAATAGAGCAAATGTCTTCTGTGTGCTCAGAAAAAATACGATAAAATATTCACAAGTCGCGATTCTTAAAAAAAACGTTCGCGAAGACTCTCTTTGAAAATATGAAGAATATGAGGAAAGGGCTGCAAAAGTTAAGAACATTTCGAAACTGGTTTCCACTGATGCCCAAATATGGAAGTCTTAAGGTAGCCAAAATGCTTAATTTGACACCGAATGAGAATGTTTCCCAAAAAAATAGCGTTTTATTCTTAATAAGTCCTAAAGTTAATAGGTTACACCAAAACAAAAATAGGAGAGTAGTTATCAAAGTGTTTCTTTTTGCTTTTCCTTAATTCCATTCTGTCTATTTATGTCAAGCTTTTTGTGTGTTTAAGAACATTAAAAACAGACCATTATAGATAGATAGATAGATAGATAGATAGATAGATAGATAGATAGATAGATAGATAGATAGATAGATAGACCAAATTTGCATGGTGGTGGCAGTATCATGATGTGGGGACAATATGGACCACACACAAGAAAACCTGAACAAAACAGACCCAACTGCAACTGCCGCTATAAACAGCTTGTTTTATTATTAACCAGTGAGGAATTAAAATGACTATTTGACTACATTTCATCTGTCCTGTTTGTATTATTTCATTAAAATTGCACCAGGGTTCAAAGTATGGCATAAATATTTTTTTTGTGAATGCTCTACTAGCTTTCATTATGACATAAATAATGTAACATTACCACTTTTGAAGGACTGCCTTAGTATGTGAACAGCTGGTGCATCTGTAAAACTTTTTTGTGTGAGTCCAATTTCTACCGGAGCCGAGAGCAGCATAGTTCGCTAATACCTCCGACCGGCCTGATTCAATCCCAATAGTTTGTATGAATTGGTTTAAAATGATCTGATGCACTTTAAAATCCAATGGTCCTTCTAAAACTCAGTGCTTAGCATTTTGAATAACAAAGTTTGCAGAGAATTTGACTAGACCCATGATTCTCAAACTGCGGTACGTGTACCACCAGTGGTACTCAAGCTTACCCTAGTGGTACTTGAAGGAAAGTTCTAAATATTTGTTGAAAATAAAATTAATAAAAAAATGTATAATTCAGATACAGTCTGTCTGTGGATGGCAACGATTACCAAAAAATATAATCCTTGTAATGAGTAAATAAGCCTCCTTTGTTAATTGTCTATAATTAAAAGGGTAGGCCTTTTCTTCTCTATGTTTAGGTTGGTCATGATTGTGATACTTGGAGAGCTCGACATTTTCTCAGGTGGTACCCACTGTAAAAAGTGTGAAAAATAGTGAACTAGGCAGTTTATCCTCTAGGCTGTATGTCCATTAACAATGCATATTTTAAATTCTTTGGCGTGAGGATTTAGTCCTCCTTGTCTTCATCTGCCTATTAAAGCTGTTTGAGTTTTCTAAGTCAGCATTCTTTGATTGGCGCCTCCTAAAAGACGCCTTGCATACATTCCAGGAGCTTTCTGTCTGAGCAAACGCATTCAACAGTTAATCTTTCAGCTTCTCTGTGATCTCAGTTCAATGTAACAACAACCACAAAAAAAATATATATATTTCTGTCTGCGCCATGTGCAGTCTTCAGGCTCCAGGCCTTCAGCGACCTTCACTGAGGAGGCCCTGCAACATTTGGCTGAGGCAAGAAGAGGTCAGAGTATACTGGTCATTCAGAAGCGGTTAAAGATGGCTGAAGATTTAACCAACATTCCTGAAGTGAGTATATCTGACAGTATGAGGGGGGGGGGAAACTGCTGTGTCACTGTGAGAAAAGGCCACCTAAACACAGTGTTTTACTACAGCTAACCCACTATTCTGGGAAGAAGCAGATACATTATAATTAGATGTCATCCTGACACTATTTCCTGCAAAGCACACTTCCAGTCCGCCTATCGACTGATTGTTCACCTTCTATAAAGGTTGTCTCCGTAAGACTCCCTAAAATTACACAATCTTTTCTCCTGGTCTCTTCTACTTTGGGATTGTGTGGGATGTTTACATTCCTGCTCGGGTTCAAGCTGAAGAAGGAAAATAATGGACGGCTGAGGTTTTAATAACACAAGTGACCGGTGTAGTTATGTAACACAGACAGCCCTTTGTGCAGGATAGTTTGTGATTATGCAACACAATCTGTTTTTACAAGTCAGACCTCATAAACACAAGTTGTTTTTATTACTTCTATGAGTGTTTTTTTTTTTCTTCATGCGAGTATTTGTTTTTTTTTAGAAGTCATAAAATTGTGGAGTCTGCATAGTAAAGAAAAATGAAGATTAGAAATAACAGTGCCACAACATGCCACAGGTCAAATCTCCGTCTTTATTGTAAGACATCCCATCCAGCAAGCTGAGCATACAGGTCAGCCTATATAGCATACTTTATAACAATCACTTCAACTTTGAACAGAGTGCAAAGACAAAGCAAAGGAAAAACAAAAAGAAGCAAAATATCCCCAAAGGTTTGGTGAAAACTAAGCAGAGTAAGCAGATTTCGCTTTCTTGAACTAAACCTGTAACATCAATAAATACGCACTCTTCATTTTCATCAACGCAACCTTTTTTAGCATTGTGACCTGATTTGCATTAAATATGCAGAGAAGGCAGACTCAAATGTTGCTGTAGCTTACGTCCAACAGCTTTTTAACCAGCAGCAGCATGAATAATCCAAAAGTGTAGGACTCAGAGGATTTGGCTGGAAAATCCCATTTCCTCTCTATAATTAAAAACCCTGGAATATTATAGTGAGCTTTGACAGACAAAAGAATGAAATCAGCTCTTATATTTTATAAAGTATGAAGAACAACTTCGCTTTAGTAAAAATCAAGTAACGCTTTCATAAATGACACTATTTCGTGGTGAAGGGATCTGTGGGGGGGGGGGGGGGGTGTTAATCATATTTAAAGGCACAGTTCAGTTTGTTTTTTTAAAGTGAGGTTCTGAGGAGCTACTGTCAGTAATAGCTCCCTTACTGGTAGTGTAAAGAGGTCATATTGCAGTGACTTTGTTAAAAACCTAATACAATTTAAAGAGTGGTAGAAAGATAGAAGCTAGTCAGATGTGTTGCCTTATTTGTTCAACACGGTCATGGATAACAGCTGAACGATGTAGGTGTTGCTATCTTTAAACTCTGACTCATCAGCTGATCCTGCAGGGATAGTTTCTAAAAGTTTACTCCATTCTTATTGGATTCAAAGTTGATGAAAACTGGCAGTGGCGGCATCATAGTGCGGTGCTGATTGTTTGGGGAAATTTGATAATACATTTTAAACTGGTGGCATTTCAACAAATTGGAGAGAATCTAATAATGGGTCTGGTTTAAGCAGAAAACTCTTAAACAAAAATGTATTGCTGTCGTTATGCTTCTGGCAACAATGTTGCCCAATAACTTTATTTAGTGACTTGCCTCAATTAGGCTCTCTGGCCCTTACAGCGCCACTGAATTTCCTCTTATACTGTCCTTTCATGATAATTTTGGCATTTTGCATCCAAAACTAAAGACGAGTTGCAGCCAATAGGGCAGATTGATACCTCTGAGAAACATGGATGTTACTTAAGATGAGTAAACAGCACAAATATTGGCATTTTTTGAAAGCAATCATTTCATATCCACTAATATAGCGTTGTATCATACTGATATAAACATTTCAAGTTTGAGTTAAGCTAAAATATGCTAAAGGCAGACCATTAGCCTCCCAAAACAAAATTATATTTTTCTTACAAGTACTAATACTAGCTTTAAAGAACCTCACTTTAGAAAAATCTAAGCAATCCCTTTAATTCCTAAAGCAGTTCTTAAAAGTAAGGTAGACAGATTGTACTTGGGGATCTGATCTGCAGTCAGAATGCTTTAAAGGAGCTGAAACAGTACCTCTGCCCTACAGCGTGTTTACACTGTAGTCTGACACACCCACTTTTTGACTTTGCATGTTACAGAGAATAACTTTCTTCTTTTAAGCAGCCCACAAAGGAAACTAAATATGCCTAATCCTCAGTAAGGAGTATGTCTATTACAGCAACAAAGTAAAGAGAAAATCTGTGACTGTTTCTCCGAAGGCAATGACACGAGCAAAACGTATGAAAATGCATTAAGTGCTTTAAATTTGATCTGCAATCGCAGTAAACTCAGAAATCTTCTCTCCGACCAACATGAACAGATATTAGTAATACGAAACATGTATAAACCTTCATATAGCTCAGGTTATAAGTTTGGTACAAGTATGAAAAACAGCAACAGCTCGCCTCTTGAGCTCAGTATGACAAAGATTTTTTTGTTTTTGGTGGAGAATCTCCACCCGAGTGATGCATTCGCTCAAATAGTCGAGGGCACTTTCTTGGCTACAACATCACATTGGAGTTACAGTATAAAATGTCATAGGAAACATACGGGATTTGACTTATAAATTATAAATTTTAATATGTACAAAATTCTTGTGTTCTTCTTTCTTTTGTTTCTCTTTTTTTTTTTTTTTTACATATCCACATATTCACAGGATCAGCCAATCAGAAGCCGGGAGTCCCATATTTTAGAAAGAAACGTATTCCTTAAAGGTGACCGTAAGGCTGTTTGTCGTGATGTCAGTGATGATGATGTTCCCCATAAACGGGGAGATTTTTTTCACAGGTTCCTTTGGAGATTTATCCGAGGATTTCTGTGTGTTCTCCTCCACAGGAGGCGTGTCTTTAGCAGCGGGTTCCGGGTCCACCTGCGGCTGGACTTCTGCTTCGACCTGCCTCCTGTTTTTGGGGCAGCTGAGGTCCATGGGCTCCTCCTGGCTTCCGTCCGCTTCAAATGTCGTACGTATGCTGCCGCTGTGTCGCGGCACGCTGCAATGGAGGTCCATGGGTTTGTCCTGAGGCGGCGTCATCGCAGCTGTGGGCACGCTCAAGCTCCTCGACGCCAGGTGGATTTTGCCAACGTTCCTGTCCTCGACCGGATCCGACAGCTTCCGTTTGCGGTCGCAGGGGAAAGAAGGGATCCGGATCTGGTCGACGACTGTAGGCGTCGGGATAACAGTGTCGGCGGTCCAAGATGTTGGGGGAGAGCTGGCTGTCAGCTGCAGGGGCAAGTCGTCCGGTAAATCCGCCTGACCACGGGCCACTTCGGTGTTGTATTCCTCGGCTGTGCTTGGAGACGGTTTGGAAAAATGTCTGTCTTTGGGGGAACACTTCAAAGGATGATCCGCAACAGAGAGGGAGCTGCCCTTGCATATCTCTTTGGGAATCCCGTTCTCCAGGTGTTCAGTCGTTTTGGTCCTGAGTGCAGGATTGTCCTCTGATGTTTTTGTGCTTTGTGTTTTCTCGTCTCGTGAAGATTCCCTGTGTTTGTCCTTTGCTCCATGAACCTTGTTGCCGTCCATATATTTGCTCATAACAATAACAATGCGTCCGTTCTTGTTTTTATTCTTGATTATCTTCATTTTGCTGCTCACGGCACTAGGCAGAGTGGCCTCCTTAGGGTTTGGCTTTAGTGCAGTCTCGCTCTGCGCCTCTTTAACTGGTTTCCTCAACTCCACCGCCAGCTCTTTGACTTTGCTCAAACAGCCAGTGTCTTTGTTACGGATCCATTTTTGCTGCAGGGCCAGAGGCAAGTTCCACCCGGGATTTGCCAGCTTGGTGGCTGGTTCCTGAACTTTGACCACCTCCTTGAGCCTCGAAACCTGTGCATCATACATGTGTGGATCGGGCTCATAATGGTGGTGCTTCTTGCTGTTGAGCTGGTAGATGAACTTCTTTTTGCTGTTGTTTAGAGCATCAGCAGGGACCTCCTGGCTGCTGGGTTGGTACTGATGGTGCTTTTTGCTGTTCAGCTGGTACTGCTGGGGCTGGGAGCGCTGGACGGGATCCGGTTTAAGGGGACCCTCTGCATCCTGAGTAGCTTCCTCAAGGCCCGCTGGGATGTTCGATCTCCGGGCAAATGATGGCACCTTAACAAAGAATACAAGACATTAGCCTTATGATTCCGTGTCTTTTTGGCTAAATCACATGTAATGTGACATCTCCAAATTAGAATTATTGCTGTTTTTGAACCCTCTGCAGTCTCAATACATGTTTGGGCTCTTTGTAAAGGTAACACCCTCTAGTTTTACCCACAGCAGTCAGAATTACTGTAGGTATAACTGGTAAAACGTTATGCACTTAATAACTCAGAGAAAAAAAAAAAAAGTGCAGATAGCTACAATGGGTAGTTGGGGACTGAAACACACTATGTGGCAATAGAATAACTTGTTGACTACTCAAAGTTCAAATCTGAAAAATATATCTGTAAAAATAATTTCTTTACATCACTTTTTCTTTGGGTATGTCCAGGCACTTTAGAGGGTCCTATGCTTTATCCAAGCCTATCCAAATTCGAAACATTTGGGAACTTGTTGGAAAAGTGCAATAACTTTAGAATGCTTCAACCCATATGATGTAGTGTCTACCAGTCTAACTCGCATCTAATTTAGTTTTTATTAATATTTTTTGTTTACATTTATTTTATATTTATAGACTATTTTTATATTTTTATCTAAATTATCAGAATATCTAAATTTGTTATCTGATTTTTGTCTATTTTTCATCAAAATTTTGTAAATATAAAATTTTAAAATTTGAATTTGATCTAAAATTACTATATGGACAGAATATGACCAAACTTTCTGGGAATTATAGAGGAGAGGAATTATAGCCCGTCACAGGTAGGAAAAATACATTCTTGCGGTTTTTTGCTTTTCTGTAAAAAATGCTTTAGAGTCAGTGCTGTGTGTCAAAATTGTTTATATCATTGGAAAAACGAGGCGCTGAGCTTTGATTTGATAAATAGTTTGTTCGGGTGAATGACTCAGGGGAATGCATGCATGGCTGTATTAATGCGGAAACATACTTGTGTTCCATGACCGGCACGTCAGAGTCATAAGGGATTAATCATTCCACCCACATTCAAAACCTCTGCAAAAATGTTAAGTGCAATCACCAAAATTTTAAGAAAATAGATTTATATTCTTAAAGTAACTATAATATGAAAATTAAACTGTAATTCTGAACGCTATTGATTGTTGCAACTATTAAAAAGGAAATATGGTTAAGTCTCCCTTTCTGCTGTAACCTTGCTTGTATTTTAATAATTACAACTAGGCTCTACTTTCAGAGGAAATGAAAAAAAAACCCTAAATGCATCTTACATGCATGTTATCTGTAAGATGGGAGACAATAGTGCTGTGCAAAAGACAGTGAGGCGAGCTGAAAGGTGAAATTATATGAAACAGCAAATTAACATTATTTGGATTTCTCATGTTTGTGTTTTATTCTATTCGTTCATGTATTAGCTCTGTTGAATGATCTCACAGTAAAAAGTGTGCCCTGCAAAGGATAGTGAGGGGAGCTAAGAGAATCATTCATGAGTCTAAGATCTGTTACTTGTATTTTAATAATTTTATGGATTTTTTGTGGGGGGGTTTATGTCTTATTTATATGTACTAATTTGAGGACTGATCACTTGATTAATCCCTGAGAAACAACATGAAAGTGGCTCTGCAGAAAATAGTGAGTAAAATCTGAAAGCTTATCTGGAGTTCACGTAATCTGTTACATCTGTTTTAGACATTAATGTTCACCGTTTAAATCACTTATTTGCTGTAATCTGCTGAACAATTCTAGAAGAGCAAAACGAAAAGTGGCCTACAACAGTTTATGTGTTTATTTTTTAAATAATCCATTTTGCCCTAACCTGTTGTTTTTACGTACTACTTGCTTTACAATCAAATCACAGGCCACCCTCCATACACAAAAGAGACATGATACAACTTTTTCTTGGTTTGAATTCAATAACGTAGGTTTTACAGGTAAAATTGCTTGATTATCCCTATGAAATAAGTTGGTAGAGTGAAACAGCCAATCGGGACTCATTTTACGGCCTCCGCCCCTCCCAAACCCCGGCTGACCCCGCAGCCGTCAGAGGGGCACTGCAGCGAAACGATCAAGATGCTCCGGCTGCGACCTCCAGGTCACACAAGTGCCACCAGACGTGTCACGCTCTGCCACTGACTGTGGGCCACGTGGCACGCCTCTTCAGGAGCAATGCTGCACAGAAACTGGGACTGACTCGAAATATATAATTACACTTTCTAAACGTCCTCTCTAAACGGCTCTAAACGTGTTGCTGTAAATGTTTCAGCTAAGAGAGTCAAAGCGTCATTCGCATTTTGTCCCAAAATAATAACATGAAAAAGAAAACATCCTGCAAACACAAGTTGGTGCATAAAGGAAGATTTACACAGTTAGTTTGAAAGGTAAACTAGGTTTTGCATGATAGTTTTGCATAAAAAGATAATAAACTCCCAGATAAAATGAGTACGCTCGAGGAGCATGTTTTGAACCTCAGCCAAAAAGCATAGTTTCAGTACGAGTGTTGAAATACTATGGAAGACTCCTTCCCACACTTCCTTTTTTCCTTAAAGAAAGGCAAACTGACAGCAGGTGTGGCGCACCTGCTGTCGCTCCTATTTTCTTGGACCCTTTACAAAGTTGAAACTCGCTTAAGTGTTTTAGTGAGTCAGGATATTTCCACAGTATGGTGATGAATCATCGAGAAAATACCTGAAGCAAAAGATGTTTTGGTTTCGGTCCTCGCTTTCGGTATCCCATCAGCTGCTCCTGCCTCTCTCTGCAACAAGAAAAGACCATTTTGTGAGCGTTACAGAAAAATCGAATTATATCTCATAGAAAATGACAGGTTTTTACTCATTTTCTTCCACCTATTCAAGGTCAAAATTGGAGCCATGATTCAGAGCGGTAATGAATGCCCACACATGGGTCGCTGCAAAGCATTTTGATCCCTATTTGCATAGCTCTCTATGGTAATCAGCCCATTCCATATTCTCATTATCCTCAAGAAATTCAATTAGGGGCTACACAAGAAAGAATCTCTCCTCATTTTTGAAACGTCCGTCCTTCCTCTTCTGACAGTCGGCCATTGAAATATTCCACATGTTATGTTACAACCACAACCTTGAATGTATTTTATAGTTAGTTTATTAGATACACCATCTCAGAATAGACTGGTTATGGGGTAAAGTTGTAAAGAAGTTTAAAGCAGAGTTACTGGATATCAACTTGAATGACCATTGGCACTGAATCATGAGGGTGAGCGTACGCTTTTCTTAAACAAGCTCAAGAAACACTGATTTGATTGGAAGATGGATGGGGCTTAAGGCAATAGTGGCACATAATCGGTTAGAGGTGACAAAATATGAAAGAATATTCCGGTTAGAATGGTCCTGTCAAACTCCAGACTGATATCCAACTGAGAATCTGTGGCAGGACTTGAGAGTCACCTTCAGGCAAACACTCCAATCTGAAAGAGTTTCAGATATGTTTATAAGGAATGTGCAAAAAAATGTAACTTGAAGAGCTCCAAAGCTGAAAGAGACATACTCCAAAGTTTACACGACTATATATCGGACTTAAACAAATAAAAACATGGAGGTTTGGAGTTTAAACATGAGGAAATGTGAAAAGGATTTATATCTCTCATATATATGCATATGATACTGTAAAAAAGGGCATTGAAAAAACATTGAAGGTATACCAAACAATTTCTAATGAGAAGGGACTGGGATGTGTGTTATTATAACAGAACTGGTCAGATCAAGGACAGCGCCATGTGTGAAAAATCACCCCACCAATATAACCCTTGACTCAGCATCGACTCATAAATAACCAGAGGTGGGCGAAGGCCAGCTGTAAATATTCTTCCCCCAGGCATATTCCAGCACCCACCCTCATTGTCGGCCTCGTGCTGCAGATGTTAAAGCGATCAGAGCTGCCAGAAAATCGCCACAATAAACAGTCCCCACCGCTGTAATGCCTGCAATTTGGAAAACGCCGTCTAAGAGGGTGACCCCTATTCACACAAGATTTGGCAATTACAGACTCCCTCATCGGGTCCCCCTCCCCCCATCCGATGGGAGCAGGGAGGAATCCACTACACTACCCACACACTAACACATCTCTCCATAGCCATCCCAGCACACAGCTATACACTCAGGCAGGGGAGGCAGGCGGACTGCGGGGGGAATATGAGAGCCGTACACTAGAAGCGTTGAGAAGCGCTGTGTGTGTCAATTAGCCTTTTCAGAAAGGCAAATTCCTTTCCCCAGCCATCACATCTTCACTCAGCCCCCTGAGCAGGCTGCTGGCCTACAGAGAGAGCATATGTCAGAGGCCTCGAGGGTCTCCATGAGATGCAGTTGTGCTGGATCAAGTGGCAGTGGCATTTGAATTAATTAACATCTTCCCCTCCCAAATCAACATCTGAAGCATTCTGTTTGTTTTTCAGACTTATGCTGAGGTTCTGACTTTGGTCTGAAAACATCCTAAGAAAAAATATTATATCTTCATGATGGTAGTTAGGAAAATTATGTTACATAGATGAGGGTGTTCTAGGTAATCCCAGTCCAAGGCCACATCCATAAAGTTTTCAAAGGGTTGGCCAGATGGCGGACCACTTATGATTAGAGAAGCAAACAAAATTAACGAGCGGCATCTTGCTGGCTTGGACATTGCATGTAGGACCTTGGTTGCTATGCAGCCTTATTAGGTCGATGTCATTGCTAGGGAAGGCAAACTCTAAAGAGGAAGAGTAAAAGGGTGACATTTTTGACAGATGTCAATGCTGGGTCAGGTTGGCGCACAATTGGTGAAAGATAGAAAATCAGAGGCGATCTGCTTACTACGCATTGAGGGGAGTTTTTCCTCTCCACCCTCACTACACGCTTGCTCAATATGAGGGATTGGTGTGATTGGAGTTTGCATCAAAGGAGGCCAACTGCAAGTCAATAACTCAAGGCAATCTGCTGGGATTCCTTAAATAGAAAACTTTTAAGGTTATTTGAAAGTTTGTATGACTGAACAGAAATTACTTTTCTTGTAAAGGGCCCTGAGATAACATCTGTTTGACATGGTGCTATATAAATAAACTGAATTGAAATTGAATTCTGCTTAACATGTGACAACTTAAAGGATTTTTTTTTAGATCTTCACACTTAGAAGGAAGTTAGAAGGAAGCCACTTGTAATTTGGGATAAATGACCAAAACAGGAAGCCGTGACTGATTTTTATTTTATTTTGTAAGGTATGTTTGTCTCCTGTCCAACCAGCAAACAGAAGCGTTGACCTATGATGCCGTTTTCTAATTTGCAATCCAGTGGGGTTTTTTTTATCATGTGTTGGGAAACCAGCAGATGGAAATTAGTTGCAGACAGGCATACAGAAGATAAATAACATAAAAAAATAACTAATAATGAAAAATACATTGATAAAAAGATTAATGTGTGTTCCAACTCATTGCATGACCACACCTCTGACGCTCTTAAAAACAAGACTATTTGGTCAAACCCTGCTGCAAACAACCATGCTCCTGTCCTTCAATTAGGCCCTCCAGTGCTGATTAACTCCTAAATTACCACCTGGAAAGCAAAAACAACAGCATCTAATTGTAGTTTGATCCACATGGGAATCCTACCTATTAGGTTTTTCTGTGGGAAAAGACTCTCCTACCTCAGGTTCTCAATTAAAACCTCCCATCCAGACTCTGTGGCATTCGTCAGACATAAATTAAACCACATTTGAGGTCCTGTGCCATCAAATTTCCATGTTTAGTTTCTCAGGTACACTATATCGCACCCCCTTCTGCTCCTGTGCCTGAGCAGAGTGTATGTATGTGTGAGCGTGTGTGTTTGGGGGTTGCATGGGGAGGGGTTACGCTGTTGCAGCGCCCCTCCTCCCATGCCCTTATATGGTCGTGGCTGAAGTCGAGGCTGTGAGGCCTGGTCCGTAGTCCACCTGTGCGCACGCAGTTTCTCACCTGTGCTGAAACGCGACGAGCAAGCGCGGGTCCAGGATGTTTTCTTCCGGCTCCCATGTGTTGTACCTGCAGATGGGAGAGTAGTAAAAAAAAGAAAACTGTCAGGGAGCTGGCCTGTCACGTGCAAACTTCCTTCTTCAAACTGACATGCACATGTCTGCCGCGGACACATTCCCAGCATCTTCAAATGTCCTTGTGCATGGGAAACAGGGACATAACTAAAACAGGGAGAGGGGGGGGGGGGGCATTGGATGGGAATGACTCGCTAAATAATCTGATATTTTTGTGTTATTCACTGTGGATTATGAAATAACGTAGAGGTCCAACTGCAGAGGCAAAAAAATATATGTATATATCACCCATAAATTGTTTGTGTGTGTGTGTGTGTGTGTGCATGTGTGTGTGTATGTTATCCAAACGCTCCTTCAGCTCCAACATCGAGTCGGCCATTTTAGCACCACTATGTCTCGTAAATTCGCTGGCAGAGCAGAAATAATTAAAACGGGATTACATGGCTGTGCCTGCCCCCCACCCCCCAACCCCTTCCCTCGCATAAATTAGTGAAGGCATCCGCGGATCCACTGAAACACACACAAACACCCGCGGATTTGTGCACGCAACGCCCTTCATAAATTGGTGCAACGCTTGCATTCGTTAATAATGTTTTTGCTTTGTTTAATGAATGCGCTGGTAAATGTAATGGGTATGTTTCAGACTTACTTTGGAGACCAGCCGCGCCACTTGACCAGGTACTCGATCTTGCCCTGAGATGGAATGGGAGGGGGTGGAATATTGGATTAGACTCGCGTTCAAACAAATACAACATTTCGACGTTTTGCATACGTTGCTTTCCCGCTGTTACCTTCCGAATGCGCTTTTTCTCAATGCCCTCCACCGCAAAGACGTGCTCGCCGGCGGCAGGGAGCTCCATTCTCGGCTCCAGTCCGATCCGATCGCACTTCAGTTGGTAAGGGAGCAGGGGGTGTACAGTAAAAACAAAAAACAAAAAAACGTTGAAATACTTTCTGTTTAGTGCGTGCCGCGCCGTGCGCGCACGGTAGTTTTCCAGATGGATCCCAAATTCGACTGTATTTCCTCCACCTTCTCTCCTCCTCTCTCTGCACACTCCTCCGTCCTGGCAATGAGCGTAGAGATATTCACAGTGGTGCCGCTGCAAGCAGCTCTTTTCGTGCAGTGACGTCAGGACGACGGGAGGAGGGGAGATGAGTGAAGACCTTGCAGTAAGGTTGTGGGTTTTATCCAAAAGCTCGACTTCAACGGACGGCATGATTTGAAATTCAAACTTATCTGATCTTTAGAGAAGTGCGCTAAAATCTACAGTCGTATAAACGTTTTTCATAGCCGGATTATACAGTAACCCCAAGCCCATTTTGACTTGTCCCAATTCCAGTTGCCTTTTCTTGTTAAATAAACTGTGCAACCTTGTTTGCGAGCGAAATTCCTTTTATCAATAACATATCCCTGAATGTACCCTCTTCGCTGTTGAACATAGTAACGACAGCGTCATGTTGTGCGGATAAGTTTTCTCGCCAGAGGCAGAATTTGTCAGTTTGATGAGAGCATAAATTAAGATGAATACAGAACTATCCTGTAAGAAAAACCGTGAGAGGCTGAAATACTTCTTACAGAATGTACATAAAACTGAATTAGAAAGCAGACTTTCTCCTTATGAACTAATAGCTGATGCAACACCGTTAGTTGTTCTGGACTTTGGCCAGGTCTAGATAATCATATTAAACAACATAGTGCCTATAGATCCACTTTGGAAGATTAAAGACACTCCATATGTTTTACACTAAAATATAATAGAAGAACAGAAATAATTGAGTACGACCATGGAATGTTGTGTAGCATACAAAAGCATTATAAAACTTCAGAACATATAAGAAAAGTTGCATAGACATATACATGTTCAAACGTGGAATTCGCAAGATAGCCAACATATGGTTTGACAAAGATATCCATTTGTACTGTGGACCACCCAAGCTATTGATTGAGAGCAGAAATTCAGCAAGAAAGAAGCTAAGAAAAGTTTGTTGTCTCCAAACGTTCTGTTTCCTTCTATATTTTTCCACGTGCACACAAAAGTCTCATGTATCTGGATATACTAAATTATTTTTATTTAATTAGATCGTGAGACAGGATGCTACTGGTGGTGGCGGTATCAGCCTGTGGGGATCCTTTTTTAAAACAAGGAAAGAAAAGCTCAGAGTTGTTGGAATATGGATTGGAGGTAAATACAGGGTGTTTCTGGAAGAAAGTCTCCAGTCTTTATATCCTGTCTGGCTTTAGGTATATTGATGCCTCTGCTGTCTAACTACTTAAAGTGATTTTATTTGTTTTTTATTTGCAATACAGCAAGGTATTAACAAAGATGGTGGTTTATCTGTGAAAGTAACAGTGTGATCAAAGCTGTTGTTTTCACAGTAACTGATGCTGAAGTTCCCTTTTCCCCCACAGTTGTAAATGTGGATTCAGTTCGACTTCGCATAAGAGGTCTTTGCATATATAGGTCAGGCACAGTCTGATAGTCAAACCACGCAGGGAGCCGTTAATTTGACACGCTGCAGAGTCGCTGTGCAGCCCTCGGTTTACCTGCGGCAACTTTACTAATCCGTTGCCACGGCGTTCTCTTCGTTTTTCACCTGAAAACCCTTTTGTTATTGGTTGAAATATTGTTATTTAATCCACATCAGGACGATCTAAATCCAACATCTTAAACCGCAGCATCGGCGAGCTTGTTTTCTGTGCTGTAAATGTCACCAACTCGACTGATTTATGGGAGAGTTTATTGGAAACATGAGCGCAAAATGCACATCTGTGCGCAAATCATCTAATTTACTGCGCGTAAACTGCGATCTGCCCGTAAATCTGGTGGCAAATGAGTAAATGTGTTACTTTTTGTCACAGTAAAGGTGTGAAAAACAATTGAGTTGACGTTATTTTCTTGCTTCAAAAAAATTCAGCATCACAAGGGTTAAAAACTGAAGCCGAGGAGCAGAGCGGCAGCGAGCAGCCTATTAAATACAGGCACGATATATCTCTGCCCTGCCATATAAGGTAATGGAAAAAAAGCGCCGAAATTTGGCACTTTACACTGAATAATTCCCGGATTTGAGTCATCACTTAGGTGCAATGAGACTTTAAGATCGTGGTTATTGCAAAAAAGCTCGATGAAAGCGCCCAATTAACGCATTATGTCTGTTTTTTTCCCGCGGCCAGGCAGCGAATACGCCCTGCTTCCCTAGCAACAGCACTTAAAAAGGGGAGAAGAGAGGCACAGTGAGAGACATGGAAAGAAAGAATTAAAGTTTGCAACGAATAAACAAGTGTTTCATAGTAGTGCGCAAAGGAAGGAGTCAAATAGGGTTATTTTCTGTTTCTACAAAACGCGCGTTCAAACGTCAGCTTTTGTCTAGAGCTGCAGGTCTTCACTGTCAGCACTGTTTATCCAGCAGGTACCCAAAATACAAATTATGTATCATTCCATGTTTGCACTAAAGGAGAAGGACGCCTGGAGTCTGCGTCAAGACAAAGATAATCGTTTGAAGAAAAATCCTCTGACTCAGACTGTCGGATCAGATCACAGCGCAGTCACTGATGTAACCCTTCCAGATCTATGTCACACTGCTTAGAAACTCATTAGGTCTCTGTATCTCTTAGTTGTGTAAAGTGAAACAGACTTGATGAATCAGAAAGTAACAAAAACATTTGGAGGATTTGAAATAAATACGTTTTATTTTAAAATAGTATCCAACAATTCATCCTGAAATATGTCAACCTGGATGAATTCGCTCTTCTCTGCATTGCTCGAAAATCCCGATCACCTTGAGAAGTTATCATATCCTGTACAGCACTAACAAAAACTCACTTTGACCGCATCTCCATCTCTGTATGAGTACACATGTGCAGCATATTTTTTATGCGCTCAGGTGTGCTCATCACGAGTTGCCGCATTTAATCCACCTGCGACGCCTGCGCTCAAAATGGAACAAAAAAACCTGCCAGATTATATTACCGAACAACAAAACAAGCTCTTCAGTCAACGCATTCAGTCAGATAAAAAGACTTGATTAAAATCGATTCATGACATGCTTTAAAACTTAAAAACAAAAAAAAACAAAAAACGTGATTCAGGATGGGGGTTTATTTCTTTTTGATAATTTTTTTTATATCAGAGGTGAGAAAACGCCTCGAAGGGATCAAACCTTATTATTCACTTCAATCAGAAACTCCCCGAAAGTCCGAATTTGCGCACTCGATCTTTTTCCACCAGAAAAGAACCATACACGGCCACGTTTGCGCAAACATCTCCAGTTTATTTTGTCTCACATGCGGCTGTCAAGGTTAAATGAGCTGTTATCTCAAACGCGAGGCTAAACTCAGGGTCAGGCAGTCCACAGTTTTTTAATCTCTTGTTTGAAGAGACCCTGTGAGAAAACTTCTGTGTCTTTATTTTATTTACACAACAAAGGTATGAATATATTTTCAGGGGGCGTTTTATGTTAAAACTAGTAATATATTTCAGAGTTAAATTGTATGTCTCATAAGCTCCGTGGGGTGTCAGTAAAAAAGAAAAAGTATAGAGTGTGTTTAAAGAGCAGTTTGCATAAGATACTCGACATATGTCTCCATGTAGGACAAGGGTCAAGTTAAGTTCCGATTTCTGGTTTAGTTTCTGCAGGAAAACACAGAAAACCCAGCGTCATGAGCTTTTTTCCGTTTCAGAATCCCTCCTCTCTCTTATATCAGCCAATGCTCATCACATGTGGAGTTTTTCTCCCCATCTTCTTTTTTATGAGTAACATGGCTGACCACCCAGAGCGGTATGGACTATGGGGTAGAGTCCGAAAAGCTCATCCATCCATTGCTTGTTTTTATGTCCAATGAATAGGGAATCCTGTGTTGTGTGTTTCGCTGTAAGAAAATATAACTCTCATACCACCCAGCTGGTAAATGCTGCTAAAGCTGGTATTTGATTCACAGCTTCTGAATACATAGATTAAGTTAAAATCGGTTCACACAGTTCTTGAAGGAATGTGCTCTATTTAATTATTTTAAGTCCTTAATCCAAAATATCTAATTCTGAACTGAACGGACAATCTTTACCACACAGTTTACCATTTATGGAGCCTCTTTTCTAAAGAAAAGATTTTGATGCCATTTTTGTTGTTGCATAGAAACTACCTTAAAGTAAAGTGTATAAAGGACCATCTAGAGTAGCCAAACTTGGATTAAAAAGGACTGGAATAACAGCTGAGAATTTGGGGCACCTTTAATGACAGAACCAACAAAGGTGATGCTGGACATCAAGTCTTACTGGGCCTTTCAGACCGTCGTCTCAAGTCTTTAAAAGCCGTTTGTTTGTTTTTTTTGGGGGGGATAACCCAATGTTTACCAGATTTACCAACCCTGGTGAAGAATCCTCACAGCATTATACTGCTACCTACCAGCATGTACATATAATGCACCTGGAAATAGGAAGATAAGAACAACATTTAAATTAGGAGCTGTTCACCCCCTCGTGCTTTGACCTGTAAAAGGCTTGCAGCAGCTACACCTGGGTGGATGGGGATGTGAGAAAGGTAAAATGAAGGGAGATGAGCTGGGAAAATCCCTCCAGATGTTGCCTTTCTGAGTATCTTAATAATTCCTCCACAACAAAGAAGGAGTGAGTTATATGGTGTAATAATGCGTAAAGGGCATTCAAACATTTTCATAGAGCTCAGTAGGTGCTATTAAAATAGTCAGCAGGGGGATGAGGATTAAAAAATAGATACTGTCCTCTATGTTGCTGCAAACAGATTGTGGAAAGTCTGAATTACTGAATCAGAGGGTCTTTAATTACTGTAAATATGCTCCAAGTCTACTCCGACTAATTATATCATAACAAAAAAGATCCCTTTCAGGTGGCTGCATCGCCCGCCGCCTGAGGTGTTAACACAGAAATCTTCCCGTTTCTTTGTCTGCCCCTGACATATGTTTAATTATGATAATTGTAACAAATGAAAGCTATTAGGGAGTCATTCATCTTGCCTCTGCTGATTTTAATGTGCTGCAAAGATCGGGAGGGGTTGGTGGTGCAGAAGGGGGGGGGGGGGGGGTAAAAATTCCTCTTCCAGTGTCATTGTCATGGCCATTGTTGCACCCAGGCGACAGGTCTTCGGAGAAGAAGGGTGCTCCTCTGCCAGGGTGCCCCCCTTTTCTTCCTCCCTTGGCCGTCGTGTGGGGTTCACCCCCCACCACCACCTTCGCCACCATACGCTTCCCCTATTGATCCCCCACCACCACCATCATCTCCTCCTCCTGCTCTGGCTCCTGGGCAGGAGGTTTGGGGTGCAGGGAGCCTGGGAGAGAGTGAAGAGGAGGAGGAGGGGGTACTGAGAGCACTGGGCTTTTCAGAGCGTTAGGGTAGGGGACGGTGCCGAGGCCAAACGAGGAGGAAGGATGTGGTGCATTGGAATTCTGAGTGAATGCACGACTCTCCCGTGCTGTATGAAGCTGCGGCGCGTCAAGCCTGCAGGTTACTGTTCTTTGCATTCAGCACGGCCCACGGCACTGTGCTGCTACATGCTTGGAAGTATTTACTCCCTGCCATCAGTGATAGATAGGCTGTATTTGGCAGCTTTGTGCTGAAGAAAACACAATGGCGAGCTTGTTCTCGAAGCCCACAATAGCGCGCCTCAGAGAACAATAGCTGAATAATCCACTGAATAATTGTTTGCATTTGAAGCAAAAAAAATGATTTCCTCAGGATGGGCTGGTTATTTCCCATCTGTGTGGCAGGCACAGCTCGTCTAAATGTGCCTGTGACCCGGCGTTCAGATTTGGCTCCCTTCACTCTAATGCCATGCTAATGATGAGTGACACAGGCCCTTGTCCTGAGAGCTCCTCTGCTCCTCTCCTCCTTGCTCTCTTCCCTCATCTCCCGGGAACAGCTTATTTGCCACCGTTTTTAATTGCGTTTTAATTTACATGCAAGCCTGGAAGAAGCAGATTTTATACATGAAGCAACCTGCTTGTTCTTCTTTCCTTTTTTTTCTCTTCTCTGGTGGTTCAAGGAATTACAAACGGCAGCTTGGGCAAGAGGACGAATGACTTGATGGGGAAATATGAACCTGAAAACCACAAATGGACACAGGAAACTGTGGCTTGTTAAAAAAAAAGAAAAAAAGCCTACCATAGTAAAACAGCCGCAGGTTCCTTTTTTATGAGGTCAACCAGGAGGACTACTAGTCAGAAAATAATGCAAGGAGTCAAGATAATTTAGATGCATGCATGCAGATATTTTCACATTCAACTGAAATAACCTAAATAATAAGAAAAGGCAGTTTTCAAATGACGAGTTAGGGGAAATAAGCTATCCAAACTGACCTGGACCTCTATGAAAAAAAGGTAATTGCCCCTTAAGCCTGACAGCTGGCTGTGCTACTTTGGCCAGCAGCGACTGCAGTCTAGTATTTGTGATAACTGCAGATGAATCTTTTTCATCACTGTGGAGAGGAAACCAATTTAGTTCGTTCAACAGTGGGTTTGGCTTGGAGCTCTCCAATTGGTCTCGTTCTTGTCCGGTCTCTCTTTCTTGTTGTTAAATCGTGAACTCTGACCTTAACTGAGCCAAGCAGTGGTTCAGTCATGATTCTTTCATGGCCTTCTAAATGACTGGTCGATGTTGTCTTGGAATAATTTTGGTAGGCTGACCCATTCCCGGCAAGATTAACTAATGTTCTTCATTTTTGAATAATGGCAGTGTAGCTTGTTGGGATCCTAACTCGGAAATAGCTTCTTTTTTTTGTGTTTCTAGATTCTTATCTGTTCTCCAGTTTCCTGAAAATGTGGCATGACATGTTGCTGTTTGAGATCTTAATCCTACTCCATGTTGTCAGCAAGTTCCTTTCAAGTACATTTCTTCTTTTCTGTAGGCAAGGCAACAAACTCAATCAAAGAATGTGATGAATCACAGTTGTCTCAAGCTTTAATAGGCAAAAAATGTACATTTTTACACAGGGTCTGGTTGATCTATATCATCTGAAAACTGAATTTTGTAATTTTTCATCTGAATGTTGTCTGAGCTTAAAATTTGGTTTGATAATGTGACACATATAGGTGGGATACAAAAAAAGCAAAAACAGTATATAACAAATGATTTAAATACTTTTCCCAAAATCTGTATTTGTCTATGTCTACATACCTACTGGATTTCTTTTTTGATCTTTTAATCTTTAGGCTCCTTGTTGTAAAACATTAGCAAGATTTTGTTGAACATTCAGCAGAATTTTGTTTCTGGGTCACATGAGAATATATCCTGGGGCAGTAAAATGGCAACGGGTCAACAGCGGTTCAGGAACAATCAAGTGTCCGGGTCAGATAACAACATCAGAGGAGTAATGGGATAATGTAGATGTAGAGCCATCTCTCCATCAAAATGTAATAAGAGGAATAGTGGACAAAGAGCGAGCAGACAGGCAAGTTAAATGTGCTCCACTATCTATATGGAAATTTAGCCACACAGACGTCCACCCGCAGCTGCATCTCCATCCTTTTTTTTCCAGAATTCATTTAGGGGGTTGTTTGGCTGCGTGGAGAGTGAAGAGAAAATGAGGAGAAGGGAGATAAAGCAAGCTTTCTTTACTTGAGCGGAGAGCACAACTGGGGTTTTAGATTTTTATTCAATTTAGAGAGATAATCGGCCCACCATGAAGCGTCTGCGCTTTTTCTCTCCTGTAGAAAAGGTGGCAAACCGCCTTCCACAGCAGTTTTAAATCTCAACATAAACAAAGACGGTTGCTTCATATTATCTTTTCTTTTCAAGCTTGGTTCTTCTCCCTTTCCTTTGTCCCATTTTCATCCCTGTCAGCAAATTAACATCACTTCCTTCATAACTCATCTTTCCCCCTTTCAGATTTACAGAAAACTTCTCCAAGTGACAGAAAACTTCTCAGACAATAAGTCAGGATAGGCTTTCTGCTGTATATAATCACCTCTCACCCCACACTGATATAGCCCCCAGCTATAGGCTGTCAGGACTCAGGAAAGCAGGGCTGCCAGTGTGTGTTCCTGTCAGTCAGCAGCCCGCCACTCTAGATAGCGTGCACCAGACATCATACACTCAACACAGGAACTCGGTGTGTGTCACAGGTACTGCAGCTTGCCACATCAGAGCAGGGGAGGCCTCTTCCTCCCCAGCACAGCAGCACATACGATGCTTTGTCTGCTGCATGTCCTGTAGTATCCCCCACCAACCTTCTGCTGTCCGCAACTGTCCGGCTGTCACTGAACTGTGTGACACTAACACAACAAATACACTAATATTAACACTGCTGTGGGAGGACATGTGTATAATGATGGCGAGCAGGCTGAAACTTTAGCTGTACCTGCACAAACTTTGTATGAACTTGTTCAAAAGTAGTTTCTTCTCTGCTCTCATCTTGGTCTTTGGATTTCAGCTTAATTTTTATATATTATTTCACACAGAATCTTGATATATATTGATATACCTCAAATTATCTTATTTTTTTCCTTTTTTTCGCATGCAGAAACTTTATTTAGTTTTTTAGGACTTTTATGTGATAGCCCCACACTAATTAGTGCATAAGTGTGAAGAGAAGGCAAAAGGATATAAAACAAAACCTGAAAATAGGAGCAAAAATTTGAAGTAAGTCCCTTTTACCCCAATACCCATATATAAAATCTTGTTCAACCAACGGCCTTCAGATATTTCTTTCCTCTGAAGGCCTCAAAGGCTTGTTAGAGAGCATACAGGAATAAACGGCACCATGAAGACCAAGAAACACAGCATACCCGTCAGAAAGAAAGTTGTGGAGAAGTTTAAAGCAGAGTTAGATCATAAAACAACATCCCAAGCTTCGAACATTTCACAGAGCTCTGCTCAAGGCATCAGCTGCAAGTTTTAGAAGTGCGGCACAACGGCAAACCTACCAAGACATGGCGGGTCTCTCAAACTGACATGCAAGGAGAGCATTGATGTGAGAAACATCTAGAAAGCAAATGGTTACTCTGAAGGATCTGCAGAGATTCACAGCTTAAGTAGAAGAAGATATCTCTCCGACAATTCTCAGTTGTGCATTTTACAAATTCTTCTTCATGGTAGAACAAGAAGAAGTAAACCATTATTGAAAGGAGGAAGTTTCGCAGACTGAGCTTTAGCTATTCTGCAAAGACAAAATGGTATAAATGTCAATCTAGACGTGCAAAGCTGGTAAAAAAAAAAAAAAAAAATCCAATAGACAGGTAGCTTTAACTGCAGTGAATGTGCATGACATGTTTATTTTTTTTATTTGAAAAAACTAATTGAAAATGTACTTTATGCTGGTCTGCCAAATAAATTTATTGTTAACTCAAATTAAGTTTGGGGTTATAATAAGATAAAAATGTGAAAAGGTTCACAGTGAGTGAATTTGTTTCAAGCAACTGAATGTCACACAGGACACTGCAAAAATTGCAGTTTCAGTTTTAAAGATCTCACAGGAAACCTCAGAGGTCACAGCAGAGATATGTGTACTTCATGTATTTACAAGCAAGACGATTATGTTATTAAATCATCCTCTTCTTATTTGATTTGCACCGGGCTCATAAATGCACTGCAGCTTAACTGAGAGCAATGTCAAGTACACGTGTGCATAAGAAAACTCCCATCCTGTTTCCAGAACAGCTGAATTATTTATTCATTTACAACGTTTCACTCTGTTCAACTCTAATTAGTCCGTTGAGAGAACAGAGGGGGCATACATTTTCTCCCTTCAATCCAAGCTGTGCACAACCTCCTCCACTTATTAAGTGGATTTAACCATGTTTATCTATTGGAGCCAAAATGAATCTACTGTTTAGGTGTGAACATAGCTATATCCAATCAAAAAAGGCAATTTCTCAGATCTAGAATACTTATTTTAGGAATTAGGAGCCGTTCTGTGAAAAATGAACGTTGTTTTCTGATGCAGCACCCAGTGTAATAATCCCGGGCTTTGTGCTTTAGTGGCAAATTGTGAAACACTTTTCATTCTTATCACGAGTCCAGGATATTTAAGATCTTCCTCCTCTGCATTACTGTAACTGTAATTGAGAAAATAAGCAACTAAGAGATAGTGATGTTACTGAACCAGTTCCCAAAAAAACAAGGTAAGAATGTTCTCTAAGCAACCATGGATCAACAATTAAGATCCACCCTTTTCAGTAAGAGCATTAAAAAAAATTCAGGTTTTGTCGCAAACACATTCAGGACATGCCCAGGTGATTCCAGCAAGCAGGAGGCAAAACTTCTGTAATCTGAGCCCTTTTCAGAAAGATTTCAAAATAAAGTCAGACATTAAAAAATACCATTAGATAATTTGATGAAGTGTATCAAAAGTTAAAGCTTTTTTTTTTTTTTAGAATATGTAATACTATTAGAGTCACCAACTCATTCGTCTAAATCAGAAAGTTACGTTTTATATCAGATTTGGCTGAAGATCAAGGAGTTTTTACAGTGACTGTAAATGTCTCCCATCTAAAATTGCATTAAAAACGGATTTCTTCTTA